>CM034153.1:156338793-157538793 GCA_019776745.2 Taxus chinensis | reverse complement strand
TCCCAAAAACCTTTTGAAATTTGTGTAAGTATGGGAAACCCAATGGAAGTCTCCACGTGTCTCTTTCCTACCAGCCCTCCATGTGTCCTCCCAGTGCTACTTCAAAGCCAAACCAAAAAGTTGATTCTCAAACGAGCGTCGTTCCTCCACGTGGACACATTTTCAAGTTGAGGCTTTTTATAGAATTTTTGAAGTATTAAGCTGACCTACATCCAACCAAGAGGTGCCACATTTCCTTGTCGACTAAATGATGTAAATTTGACCTGGAGAAACACCTGTCAAACCGTAAAACACAAAGAAACATCCATTCGAGCCAGAAAATGAGGTTTTCTTCAAGGACAGAGAATTTAAACTATTGCAAGGCTCAAACACGATCCTTAGGAACACATCAACTCATTTCTCCCCAAGTATTTTAGGGTAAAAATGGTATGAACAACAGATGTTGACTGTGGAAAATGGAGGAAACAAGAAAATGTGAGTTTTTAAGGAACAGAGCATGGGAGACTCAAAATACATAGGTTTTCCAGAGGAACAAAGGAACCATGAGACAAATATAGACCCACACATGATCTTTGACCTAGGAGCAGATTAAAATGGCAACAAAGACTATCCAAACAAAAAATGGGGAAGGATAAAATGACAGAGGTCATGAATCAATAAATATTCAAGGGCACAAATGGGGCGAGACAATTATGAGAACCAACACCTTCACCTTACTCATTTATGGAGTCTTGAATTATGTGTTTGACTTGTGAGGTGGATTTGGGAGATATGATGTGGGATTCTACATAGAGCCACCTCAGCATCCTCTCCACCATTTTTTATTTATTTGAATTTATTGGTTATTTTCGGGGTTACTTGCTTGTAAACTTTGGGAGCTTAGATTGGATTGTCTTGGATTTGGAAAGAGGTTGTATTTTGTTTTCTCAAGAAGATTGAAGGATGTCATAATGGAAAGACAGGGTCTTATACCTTGTATTTTTGTGTTCTTGTTTGTGTATTGTGTTGTAATTCGTAAGAATGCACGTGATTTTTTAAATAATTGGGTAGATTTAACCATAAGGATGGTTTAGGGAGAGGGAAATGGAGCCAATTTTGTGGAGGTAAAAGGGAGTGTGGGAAGTGTAATCCACCTATGTGGAGTTAAAAAGAAACTATATCATTTTGTATTCTTCAAAATAGAGAGATAAGGAGTTTTTTGTGTGAGTTTATAGTGCACTTGGAGGATTGGGTGGACCCCTATCCAACTTGGGAGGCATAAGGAGATGTATACCATGTTTCCCTTCTGCTTTGGCTTATATTTTAAGCCTATGTGTTTTGGAAAGTTGTAGATTGTTATTATTAGTGTTTTTGTTCTTGTATGTGTTGTAAGTTTTGTTGGTGTGTATGTTTGTATTGTTGAAGCCATTTTGTTAAGAGATACCATGGTTGTAAACATTCCTTATTTCTCCATTGTTGGGGCTCGGGGGCCAATGAGAAGGTAGACTTCACCTTCTCATTGGATTAAGGTTGGGAGGTGAGTATTTCCTAGCTCCATTCCTTTGTTGTTATGTGAAGATGAAGGAGAAAAGAAGAGAATGCAGATTTGAACTATGGAATGAAGATGCAAGTGTATTGTCAAAATGGATAATTGTTGTAAAATTTAGCATGGTGTCTCCACTTTTGTGGAGGGGTTTTTATACTTGTATTTTAAAGTTGAACTTATTGTAAATGAATTATCAAATCATGCAATGTATATGTTTGAAAGAAAGGCATTGGGAAGTCGCATCTTGTGGAGATTATACCTCACTTAAATATGTAATTTTGTCTAAAAGAATATATCTGAATATAGTTTGGATTGACTATGTTCTTGTTATCCTTCCTATAAAGATAATGAGTATTGGAAAGTCTACATTTTGTTGATGTTGTATCTTTCTTAAAATTTGTATTTTGTTTTAAAACCTACAACTTAAATTGAAGTTCGCATTTTATTTTAAATCTGAAATTGTTCTCTTTGGAATGGAAATATATTGAAGTGTATTTTTATTTCCCCTTTGAAATGTTCTTGTGATTAAAAAATAATAATAATAAAATACATATACAATTGGTTCCTTTTTCATAAAAAAATCTATTTACTTCGACTTGTGTATATCCTTTCAACAGTAAAACCAACAACAACAACATATATATACATATATACATATATATACACACACACATGTATATATGTATATATATGTGTGTGTGTGTGTGTGTGTGTGTGTATGTATATATATGTCATATATATATGTATATATATATATATATATATATATATATATATATATATACCCTATATATATACATATATATACATACATAGGGTATATATATATAGGAATAATATAATATGTGTATGTATGTATATATATACATACATACATACATACATATATATGTATATATATACATACATATACATATATATATATGTCTGTATGTATGTATGTATGTATGTATACACACACACACACACATATATATATATATATACACACATGTCACACATATATATATATATACATATACATATATATATATATATATATATACATATATATATGTATATATATATATGTATGTAGGTTAACTGGGGCAGGGGAGCGAACCCCCTCACCAGGATGTAATATTAATAAAGGGGTGGATGGCCATGGCCGACCCAACCCACTATATTAAATAGGGGGTGGGTCGGCCATGGTCGCCCATCCCCACCTCTTTTCTACACTACGGGGTGGCAATAGTGTGCATAATGGCTCTAAAAAAAAGCTGACACCACACATGGTGGTGTGGGCATTGCCCTACATGCCCAGTACGCCTGTGCTCTCAGCTCACAATGTATATGAACTACATTTAATTATGTATGTATGCTAACCCTATATATGGATGTAATGTATATATGTGTACATACACAGATGTATGTGTCATACATACATATATATATATATACATACATGTATATATATGTATGTGTGTGTGTGTGTGTGTATCTGCGTATATACATATATATATGTGTATACATCTATACATACATACATATATATACATATATACATACAATGTGTGTATGTATGTATGTATATATAAACTCAAATCGGGTTTACCTAGGTTTTTTAAAACAAAACAACAATGGGGGTAAACAAATACCCATAACCAGAAACCTGGTTGAATCTAAAAAACAATGGTAACCTCCATATTCCAAACGCTAGAAAAGGGAATGCAAAAATAAACTAGAACAAAAATTACTTGGGAAGGGATTTCCCCTCCATTGTATCATCCATAGCTCCCCATTTACATCAATGGCCTCCACTTCCTTCATCCTGCAAATCCAAATGTGTAAATTAGAGGAATTAGGGAAAACAAAAAGAATAAAAGAAAACATAAGGAGAAATTAGGGTTTTTTAGGAAAAACTAGGATATAAGGGTTATTATTGATCTAATCCAATCGTGGAGATTATATCCTACATTTTTTAAGTTGTAGGTATTTGTGTGGGAATGGATTAGGAAAATAAAATAGGGTGGGGTCACTTTTAATCAAATGGGGTAAACAATTAGGTGGGTAACCTAAGGGGCTTTATAAATGGAAAAAGGGTTAGTCTTATTACTTTGATTTTATTAATTATATGGTGGGGATAATTTATTATTTGGATTTTCCATTATGGGTAAGTAAATAAATAATTTGAAGGGGACAAAATGATTAAAGTTAAATATGTAGCTAAATAGATTAATGTGTGGCATGTGTATTATTCACCCACGGAGATATGATTTAATTTAACTTAGGAAATGTTTTTAATAAATATGAAAGAAAATTAAGTGAATCAAAATTACTAATATTAAATTGGAATTAACTAAATAAATTTGATATGGTTATAAGGAAGGGATAAGAAATTACAAAAAATAAATTAAAATTAATTAGCCAAGTATTGTATTAAACGGATAAGAAATTATTAAATACAATACATGCATGTTTAAACAAAAAAGTCCTTAATTTTCCTAGTGATCGATTGAGTTTTGACATGGTTTTGGTACGTCGAAATGTGGGCATTACAATTTCATTTAGAGTAGTACACACTGAACCCTCAACACATGGTACAAATAAATTTTAAGATTTGAATGTATGACCCATGCTACAGATAAATCGTCGGATTTGAACCTATGATCTATGCTACCTAAAATAGTGGTAAAAATTGAGTGAGCTAACCCTGGGGGCCTATAATTTTGGTTGATTCTTATAATATTTCAAAGTACATTTTATATAATTATAATTATTTGATTATAATAGAATACTTTTTTTCTACTTAATAAATATTTCTTGATATGAGTATGCATGTGTATTAGGTTTTCCATTCTCATTTATGAATTTCATTTTTTTCAAAATAATGCCTCTAATTAAATCTGTTTATAATTACAAGTTGGATATGCCTTTAAGTGCATCTAGTGGAAGCATATAAACTTCAATATACAAGATTTATGCCAATAAAGATGATGCCAAAATAGAAACAATCAACTTAGTAACATAATAATTCATTGTTGTTGGGATGGTTATGTTTTCTTGGGCTTCCCCTCTCACGATCTCTTATTACTTCAGAAAAAATAAATATATATCTCGGAAAAACTACTTCTAAATACATAATATATGAAGTTAATGTGTATTTACTTCTACCCTAGATGTTATTATAAGTGAATTGTATAATCATAAATAATTTATGTAAGGACTTGTCATATTTTTAAACTTAACATTATCATCTTTGTCTTCTTCTTTTTTTGTCTACAACATTTGTACATGCTCATTATGCACAACTGATAATAGTGCAAACGGGAATACCTCAATCAATAATGTGTTAGAGAATCCAAACTCCAATGAAAGATGATAAACTCCTTAATAAAACAATTATAAGACGTGGTACATGACACTGTGCATCTGTTTGACACATAAAGTGACCACAATTCTATTTAATTTAGTTAGTGTTGACAAATGCCCCAATTCTTTTATCGGAAATATCCATATTTTTCAATTCAAAATTGGGACTATACATGTGTAATATTTTGTAGAGCCATATACACGCCATATACAACTATTGGGCATCCATATTTTTCCATTCAAAATTGAGACGTCCTACCACACCAATAAAATAATTGAAATAGATTTCTTAAAGGGAATTATTTATTGACTAATCTGGCAGTCCACGTACTTAAATAGTCCAAAAGAGCGTATAAAATTTCCATACGCGTGCAATTAAAAACATGGTCAATGAACAATTCAAATTTTACTGTATTGATATAGACTGGCTGAATCTGTAATTTTAAATTTATTCTTGTATCCATTTTGTTTATGCATAATGCAATTCTATATATGGTAGAATTTAAACTTTAATAACTAATTAGTTAGAATTTAAACTGGAAGTACCTCTTATACCATTGTACTTCTAACTCGTGAAATTACGGTGGGGTATGAGGCGATTCCTGCGTCTGGGCCTATGCCTATGCATAAGTAAATTAATAAATCCACTTCTTAGACATTCAAGGATGTGGTAAGGGGTTTCGGTAATATGAATAGGGGTTTGTTGGCAGATCCAAATCATAATAATCCTATGACATTATGTTAAATTTACCCCATTTGTGAGATTTGGCGAGGAGGTGGTCCAACCTGAAGACAGATTTCAAGAGGAATGGTATGATTTACATATTTGACAACTTTTTCTCAGATTTTCCAGTGCACTTCATTCCTGGATTTCAAATCATTGGAGTCCATGCTTGGAAGGTAAGCTACATATTTGCTATTGCACATGTGGTTTTTTCATTATTGTATTTGCAAGTAGCCTCAGAATAGGGATCTAAAGTTATTGGGAAAGCTATGGGAATTTTAATCCCACATGATTTTTGATGAAACCTTGGTTTGCTTTGTTTAATCTAGTTTGAGACAGCTTTCCAAGTTAAACTGATATGTCGATATCATCTTCCTTACTTGCTCCTCCAATTTTGGTTGGAGAATTGTTCTAACTGTTATTGGTAACAATCTAGGGAAATGTTTAGCCATTGACCCAAAAACTGAGGATTTTGAGTACACTACTTATTTTAGAATATTGGTTAATATGTATACTTTTGTGGACTTCCCTGCCATTATTTAACTTAAATTTGAAGATAGGAACTTGGATTCAAAATCTATATTATGAAGGGTTTCCATTTCTAGATGTAGAAACATGATTTTCTCTAGGACATTTAGCAGCAGATTGTCACTTGGTTCGAACATATACTAAAGGTAGAAGATCTTGGTGGAAGACCTATAATTCTAATCACCTAGTTGTGAATGATCCATTGAAGTGTGACTCTGAGTCGGTTCGTGAGGAATCAGTTAACCCAGAAGAGGTGGAAGTGGAACAAGAATGTTAAGGGTGTATTAGATCACTTATCAGGCTCCCTTGGCTCTATGGATCGCATTGAAGCTTTGATTCCAATCCATAATATTGAAAATGTAAAGTCAAATTCGGATGAGGATTGGAAAGTCTTCAATCGGAAAAATAAAGGCACAATCTCCCCCCTTAAGATGCAACTAAGATCCAAAGGGAAGGGGATTCATTATTGAGATTGTTTGTTGGTTTTTGGTTTTACTGTTGGATGTGTGTTGTTATTTTTTGATCCTTTGCGCCACTGGTAGAGGCTAGTTTGTTTTATTACTCAATGTATTATATTTTACTCCTCCTTTTGTATGGGGTAGGGTCCCCTTATCCCTTCTTCATCGTTAATAAAAAAACAACAAACTTTTTATTACATCCTTAACATTAAAATATAATCTATTTATTAAAAAATTAATTTTCAAAATAAACATTTTACATAAATACAAGTTACTCGAATAGTAAGAGAACATGTATTTATGCATCATCAATTAGATATTTATTTAAGGTAATTATATTTCATTATTATAAAACATAGTAACATTCTCATGTATTTCTTATATTTCTCTATATTTTTGTTATTTATTTCTTCCTTCTTGTGTGACATTCTTGAACGAATTACAATCCATGGATTTAATATTTTAAGACGAAAGATTATATATGTAGCTCTTATGAAATTGTTTTATATTTCTATCAAATGGTGTTTGAATCAATGGTGAAAGATGATTGGCTCTTAAAGAGCCCACCAAGGTTTTATTCTTGTTGAAAGCTATGCTAGGAGATACCATAATAAGGGATGAGGTTGGGATCGTGCCCTAAGAAAATTTTGCAAAATGGAAACATCTTAGTCCTTGGATATGGCAGTCTATGACCTGCTAGGTTTCAAACAATTCTTTTTTATATTTCTGGTTACATACTTAATTAAGTTAGGGGTTTTATTGATGAGGTTATTTCTTGTAAAAATTAGATATTAATTTTTTTTTTAGGGAAATAAGAAAATTTAATATCTTTTTACAAAGATATATAGGAATAAATTTTTAGGAGGAGAGTCTAAGTGGATGATATTAAAAAGGGTTGGAGGCTACACACTCTAATTTTATGGTTCATTCTCAATTGTTGAGGGGGCATGTACAAATGAGCCTCATCTCATGCATACACATCCACTCGGTAGGCACACAACTCCTATCATCCATACTGCATTCTATTCAATCTCATCCACAACATATTGCATATCTTGGTCGCATTTAGTCTTGCTTGCATTTACTTATTGCATATACACTCTATTACACACGCTAGTCAAATACTTTGTATGTCATTATCCTTTTCATACACATTCATATTCACTTTCCTTCTAGTTGTGATTTCAAGCTTTACATAGACCTTTATACGCAACATGGATGCTAGTCCCATAGTGGCACCTTGGGCATCCACTTTCGTACACACTACAGGTGATATTGTTTCATTTTTCATAGAATATTACTTTATCAGATTATACATGCTTTGACATACTTTCTATCTTTCTAACATGCTAACGAGTTCTTCATGTGCAACATTTTTGTTGTAGGTCTATTTGCATCCATGGTTGTCTATTACATTTTCTTGTTCTTTGTCTGTCATTGATTACGGGCTTTGACCTTTGTCTTTTTTGTACATTGTCTGCTTTCGACCATCTCGATCTTGATTGTCTTACAACATCGTGAGTGTTGTCCCATGTTTGTAACCTTCTTTTCATGGTCTATATTTTCTTCTTGCGTATTATCTTACACATTGTCTTCTTAGCTTACATATTATCTTATACATACCCTTTTTCACTTTCTTGCACTAACACTTGTTTCCCAGCCACTTTGTTTGCACGTGCCTTCGTTGCTACCAAGCACACTACGTCCCCTACAGGGAATCAATTTTATTAGAGTGTTCATTCCTCCTTTTTACCACACACTCCTCAATGACGTCGCATGCACCACAAATGAGGGGTCATCATTTGGGTGAATAAATCACCCCATACAACAATCTATAGTCACAGTTCAACACAAAACAATATCGGTACAACACAGTCATTTGTCTCGGCTAGGGATGAGAAATAGACTTGGGTCCGTATCAAAGCGCATACACCAATGCCCAGACCATCACAGCAACGCCTAGGTGCCACTGACCCTTCCTGGATGCCTATGACCAGGGGGAGTTTCAAACCATTTTTTAATTCATCACATTTCTCAACACTTCAAACAATGGTTTTTTAGGGCACAGTTCTTATCACTCGACATGCATGCACTACATAACATTTTTTACTTTCAACGTGGATTAGAACTATTCAAACTAGATCAAATTTTTACACACCATCTGCATTGGTGTTCGAGATTGTGGGAAGAACTTAAAGGTTGGAGGATGATACAAGAGTTTTGTCCCTACACTTCTTCTGTTATTGGCATGAGATCACCACAAAAAATTACATTCAGCGCAACTGGCATGAGATCACCCAAAAAATTCGTTCTTCTACATCAGTCAGGATCTTTTAAACACTCTTTTCTCATCATGGATCAGGTGCACATGCTCCTTTTTAATATTTTCTAATTTTACATACTTTTCACACATTTTGATCATATACAAGTGTATTTGACTAGTTTGTTCTTCTCTTTTGTAAGTCCATCCTTATGGGAAGTGGTAGTCATATCTTCACACAACAATCAACACATCAACAAAAATCAACAATGATTGAAAAAAATAGGTACAACAGGACATCGACACACACGCTCTCTTCCTAGGGTTATTTTCATCACTTTTTACACTTCCTCCTCTTTAGTATGCATGCTTCACATTTTTATCACTCCATTATTTTTCATGTCTCTTGGCACGCTTTTCACCATCAATCTATAGGAATATCAGGTATGCATATCTTTTTTACTTTATCTTATCAAGAATTCACTCAAAAACATAAAGTGGGGGAAAATATAGACATAAAATCACACACTTTGGGTATCCATATAGTCCTGATCACACACTACTATTTCATACAATTCCTAAGTAAGAAAAGTTATAATCAACCCATATCTTTTGCCACCTTTCTTTTCTTTTTGTTTCCACTTTTTTTCTTACACTCTTACTTTCCTAGTCTGTATTTTTATACTCATACATTTCTCATCCTAGAAACTAGCACCAAGCCATGATGCCAGTGCCAGGAGCCCCCATCCCCTATAGATGTCCTTGTCATCTTTGTACTTTGTTCACATAATTTGGGTCCTTTCTAGTCATTTGGGCATCTTAGATTTTTGGTAGTCAGCCTTTTCGGGGTTAATTACAAAATTCAAGCAAGTGAATCATATAAATATAAAGTTATGTGATTGTAATAAACGACCAAACACTAAGCATTAGTTATCACCACCTAAGGTTACATCGAAAGGTTATTCCAAAACATTCAAGCATCTATTCTAGCATCCATTCAAAGGAAAGGGACTATATTCTTCTGCATACACTTCATAGGAGGGGAATTTCATTCTATTCAATACACACATCTACTTACATCGTCTACATCTAGCTATTACTCGCTATCAAGTGTGAAATGCACAAGAGCTACTTAGGGAAAGATTCCTCAAACACACACACACACACACATAAAAATACATTGGGTCTGAAATGTATTTCATTCCTTAGTTGTAAGATCACTTGTTTGAAAGTTGAGGACATTCCAACCCCTCATTTTCATTCTTTTATTTTCAAGATTTGATGCGCTTTTGAGGGTTTTGTAAGTGAAATCTTAATTACAAGTTATCAACGATAGTGATGATCATCGTGCGACCTAATAGTGAAAAATGTTGAAGGAAAACGAACATCATGCGACCCTCCAAATGAGGTTTCCTGAGGTTTTGGGCAGACATAGGCACCCAAAACTAGTTTGCAGTGCCCACAAGTTCCCTTGACCCATATTGGGTGCCCTAGTCTAGGAAAATCAATTGATTACACATTTTTCTAGGCCCAGGTGTAAAACTTCTATATTATTTTTCATCAGTATTTCACTACGACACAATCAAGATTTAATTATGAAATAGGTAAGTTGTTTTACCTCCTCTTTGCAACTAGGGTTTCATTATTTACTAGCTTAATTTTCTTGGGTCAGATTTATTTCATTGTATATATGTTTATTGCAGCTACTACATGCTAAGATTATGCAATATTTTATAAATAAATAAACATATTTACTTAATCAATAAGAATCCTTAGAAAGTTAAATTTAGGGTAAAAATTATAAGATAAAAATAACAATTCTTAACATTCCCTTTTAAAGAATAATAAAAAATGAACAAAATATAAATGATGAGTAGAATTAAAAATACCCTAAAATATAATAAAAAAGGAAAAAAAATTAAATGTCAACATAAAATTCACGGGAAATCCTATGAATCCAGGGAACTCTTTGCTTGAGCCTAAAGTTAACCATTTTCTTTGGTGCTTTATTTATCAGGGCCTTCATGTTAACCAACGTTTAAGTCACATCAGAATTACCAATCGCAAATTCCCTTTCTACTCTAAACCTGAATATTTTAAGCTGTTTTTTAGTTGTTTCCCCATGCTAATGCATTCTGGTCTTGGATTCATTCATTCTTTCAACCCTACCACCCTGGGTTCTTTCAATGACATATGGAGTTTTTGGGAGATTTAACTCCTTGGCCTATCTATATTGATAATCTATGGAAATTATTTAGATCCTATATTCTATTTCATATTTGGAAAGCTTGAAATTATATGTTATTCAAGAATGAACAATCTCTTACTTTATTCTCCACTAATGACAAAGTTGTTATATTATCTACCGTGCACATACAGATTTAAACTCAAGCTGAATAAGTTTCTTTGGAATTTTATCACTTGCAGTGATTACTCATACACTGGGAGAGTGCGTCGTGCATGATGAGTCGAGTCCCTCTGAACCCTTTTCCGTCGTTACCTTGGCCATCTCCACCTCGACATCCTCTACCACCAGAACCACATCGTGAAAGACACTCTCACAGCCACCGCTCCACCTCTCCTTGGGATTTCCCTTCAGCTCTTTCCTCTTTGGGGCCGGGATGGACCCTTCCTCCGCGGGGGAAGGCCATGGCACAATCTCCACAATGGGCCTGTCCTCTAGCTGGAGACCAAACACTTGCCACCCCGTGGTTGGGGAATTATTGTGCCTTTATAGATGTAGATGTTAGATTAAGATGGTTGGTATGTTGATCCTCCTTCGACCGAGTCGTCAAATGGAATGTTCATCCCTTCTTACGATTATCCTCCTCCTCCTCCCGGAGAGGTGGTTTGTGCCTAGTGCTCTTTTGTATGTAACTTTTGTTGTTTATGTTTCCCTCTGGGCATTTTTTGTGCCTACGTGATGTTTTTGTGGGATCGTGAGTTTTTCGATCTCCCCTGATCTTGTAACTCTCTTTTATTTTAATTCATATAAAGGTTAGTTCCAATAGTAATGTCAACATAAAATAAAATCTACAATCACGAAAACTAAACTAACAAACCATAGGTATTGATATAATCAAATTAAGTACACAATTTACAAAACCGTAAAATGCTATACTTATATAAGCAATTAATATTTATTTCAGATATTTTGCATTTTATTACTCTTTAATTTTTTACTTTTTAATTATCAATGCAGACATATCATTTCAACAAATTAAATTTTATTTGAAATGATTTATGCCTTAGCTTTCTTTCACGGGAAGGACATGAGAGTTGTCCACTCCATACTACAATTGAAAACGTTCTCCACGCATAATTAGTCGCAAAACGTTCAATTCCTTTTTTATGTTGAATTTTTTATTATGAATCTCCATCAGGATGTTTGATGTTCTGTCAAGCCTCTCTTCCTCAAACAATGATGCTAGGCTATCGAATTTTAGGGTGTTCTCATAAAAAAATATTATATATTATTCTTTTTCTACGACCCCACATCGCAAAAAGTCATTCTCTTTGCCAACCTTTTTTTAAAGAGCAAACTAATTCTTAATTTAATCATTGGCATTTTCACCTTCTATTTAATTTTCAACTGTTTTCTCCATAATCACAACTTAAATTAAATTATTATGTATAATTCCCCTTTGGTAAAAAAAATAGATTGATTTTATGATTTATTCTTATTGTGTAATTATAAACTTCCACTTTACATACAAAATATTTTAATCTTGTTATAAAAGAAAGCGTCACCTAATTTTCAACCATGTGCTTTCATGTGTAAACAAATATTTCAACAATGTCCAAGAGCTAAGTAATGTATGGGACTAAAGGTTGCCACAAGAGTGTTACAAGCTAACAAAATCATTTGACCAATTTTTTTGGGATTCATGTTTAAACATCCACTTTACACATAAATTATTCTAATCGCTATATATTGTAGAATGGAACAGAACTAAGATATTTTAAATATATACCACCTGTATAAATTTGATATAATACATTTCGCTCTGTAGATTGGACTTCGTATCTCACTACAGTTTATGATTTTTTTATTTTTTATTTCCTTACATGTTATCGAGCCACGTCATCAATTTTGTTCCAGGATAGTTTAAGCTTTATCCTCTCTGGGTTGCCGTCCTTTTCCGTACGTTAACAGGCCCTCGTACTATACGCAACGTCGAATAAAGAATTTGAAATAAAACTTGAAAACCAGGAGTCAGTTAATTGGCGAATTTCACAAAGACAATAAACATACTAAATTAACATTAACAAACCATCGTAAGTATTTGACCCATGCAAAACGTGTTTTTGGACAGAGACAAAAATCTTCCAAGATTCCATTTTGTAAAATAAGAAGATCAAACTTAACATGACGAAGTAATTGTCGAATACGTCACAGAACTTTCTGTTTTACTTAATTTTCCTTTGGGTACATTAGACGCTTGACCGAGTTCGTTCATTATCTCTGATTTCAATTTGTTATTATATAAAGGGGAGCGGATTGCACAAGAAACATTATTCTAAAACCGCCTGTTCTATTACCTGTCATCATTCATCTTCTTCCATATTAGACAATCATTCATCTTCTTCCAGATATCAGAGCAACAATATTAAGAATCATAAACACCATCTTTCATCTGTTTGTTTCTTTGAGGGAAGAAAATATGGAAGGGCTGTTACCTTACGTTTACATGGTGATTGTACAGTTCAGGGAAAATGCCAGCAAGAGAAACTACGCCCCCATGGATTCTACTGCGGATTCCGGCAGGTTTTCTTGGGACTCATCATATTTCAGACTTCCCGGCGACTCTGGAAGGTTTTCCTCCGACATCCATGGTTTTCAGGCGGAGGCACTTCCCTTTCCTTGCAACATTTACAAATATCAGACTCCAAATTCCCTTTCAAACAAAGCCTTGAATAATAACAGTACTAATGCTCGATTTCCACAGCATTCTAATAAGAGTACCTGAAGAGAAAGGGAAATGAAAGTAGAAGATACAGTTCTGGATCTCAATTGGTTTTAATATTCTATTGAGTGAGTTTGTTACGTTTTTGGTTTTATCTGTGAGACTGTTTTAATTCTAATAGTCAGCGTTTTCTAATTTGTGATTAAATCTTAAGTTTGTATAGGATTGGTGCACAGAATTTTTAAACATTAATAGGTTTTCATTCTACCAAATTCAAATTATTTTATTATATTATTTTTATTATTTCTATTGAAAGTAAGTAATATTACATTCAATTTAAGTTAATATCTAAATTAAATAATATAAGTCAACAATCCAATAAATAATTTTATTTGTTATCTTTTAATATTTAAACATATTTTTTATTTTTTATTTATATAAAAAATAAACTATTTAATCACACATTAAATTTCAATTGGACGTAAATGATGACATGAGTATTTTTACAACCCTTATTAATATAACATTTAAATACTTTTAAAAATAAAAAATAAAAACTCTACATTTATTGGTGTTATAATTTGATGGGATAGAAATTAAAGATAAGTATGATAGTTTTGTTGTTCATAGTGACGAGGAGATGGAATGGAAAAAAAATTACTTATATTTTTGTGAATTTAAATAATTCTCACTTAACTTTTCACTCATTTACAAAGCTCTTTAATGTTATGTTTTAAATATTCTCATATATTTCTTAATAATATTTTTGAAGTATAGTTTATGAGATGTAAGAGGGTTGGAAATGTAGACATATGTTCTATTCTTATTGGATGCTTGAGGTCGGTTGTAATTGTTTGTATATGTTATGTGGCTCTTGGGGAATAGGGTCTCTATTGTGTCCCAAGTGAATTGGAAAGGAAAGAAACGTTGATTGAAAAAATAGTTATCATAGTTAAATTGTATATATTATAATAAAGAAAACATGACACATTTAAGAAAACATATATTATTATATGTTGATGGGACAGAGAGGTGTTGTGTGGGATTTCTAGAGTCCTTTTTTAGGTATTGGTCTTTGACCATACTAGATGGCACGTTCAAGACTTACTAGTGCAATATTTTGTGTGAATGTTTACCAAGTTTTCCTTCTCCCTAACTCAATTCTTCTTAGATCTAAGTTTGGCATTTGTGTTCGAAAGATTGAGTATGAAGGATCCCCTATCCTTTGTGTTAGTTGCAGAATGAGTTCACATTGCCTTGGGAATTGTTCTAAATCTATGATGGAGTGGTAGAAGAAAATCCCTCTTCTTGGTGCTAGCCTTGTTGTTATCGGTGGCATGCTTGAGGATTAGCATTTCAAGCTCCTCTCTGGTGGGCATTTATCGACCATTGTTGCAAAGGGTTGTACGGGATCTACTCCCACACACACACACACACACACACACACACACACACACACACACACACACACACACACACACACACACACACACACACACACACATGGTGGTGGTTTCTTACAATCCATTTTGGCTTGAGGGTTGTGCCCAGAAGGGTTCATTTTAGGGGGAAATATTTGCACATGTACAAATATTAGGATTTTTGAAGTTTGAAATTCGTGATTTTTTTCACTACAGTACGGTAGCAAGTTCGTCAAAATTTAATGCATCGTATATAAATTTGACCCTAATTTCACCATACTATTACCACTAACGGCTGACCAATGTTGATATACTCTCCATTATGTTATAGTATATTATTATGTATATATGTTTAATTCACCATGATGTATTAATACAATATACCTATTTAATTTTTTAATTTTGAGATCAAGAGTCCAAGATAAAGGTTAAACTGAATAATCCTTTGGAAAAGACAAATGTATAAGCCAAAAAGCCAAATGTATAAGTGAAAAAGGTAAGCAATAAAAATTGAACTGTCAAGACATTATGCAGAAATGTTATTGGACGTCAACCTAAATACAATGTGTACGTTAAGTGATCTTGACGAGTGACAAGGCTATATGTTTATTGGCATCCAACAACGTGATGGTGTAACCAGATGGAAATAGTAGTGTCCTTTCAGGTAGCAAAATGCATGAGGGTACCACACGTGATCATGATACCATCATTGGATGGTAAAAAAAATTATTACTGGAGGGGAACACATGTATGTAGACATTCTAAAAATTGGACAAAAAATTTCATTCGCCACCATCCCCAAACCCTTCTTTCGAAGATTCGCCATCCTATAATACTTTTTTAGGGGGGGTCTTGAAATCAACCCTGGTGCTCTGTCCCCTATTGTATTGTACGATTTGGAATATTTGGATGAAGATTCACTTATGGTTTTCTTGGAGAACACAGGTGTGGAGGAAAACAAGGTTGGTTCTCATGGGGCTTTTCCTTGCTTAAAGGGGAGAATTGAAATTGTTCTTGATATAAAAGATGAGTTTGATAATTTAGAAAAGGTATAAAATCTTACATCTTGTATAGGAAGGGTGTTTTCTTTAATTCATTTGACCTTGAAAGCCTCAAGCTATTGGATATTTGGGAAGGACCAAAGTATAAAGATTATAGTTATACTTGATGTTCGACTCTCAGTTAGTGGATTGTGAAAGAAAGGGAAGCAAGGATGATGATGATGGCTGAAATATTGTGCATAACCATAAATATATGAGAAAGGGTCCCCTGATTGTTCAACCTTGTGCTTTCATGTTCTGGGTTTTAATATCTATTGCTTTTTGGGATGAATTGTTTTTTTTTCCTATTTTGATCCATGTGAGCTCTCTTTGTTTAACTATATTCCTTTTGTAGTGGCACTTGGATCCTTATGCAAGTATTAAAAATAAAAGAAACAAATAAACAACATATATGCTCTCTCCAATTTTAATAAAAAAGATACCATATTATACTAACAATAAGAATAAATCATTATTAATACTCTACTAGATTTAATAATCAACTAGTCCCATACTAACAATTAATAAACAAAAAAAATAAAATAGTATTTATAGATTTAATATGTCATGTTAAAATTTTATAATTAATAGACACACATAGATTAGTAATATATTGATTAACTACTCTCGAACAAATAATAAATACAAAAATATATTATCAACAAACAAAAAGTACTTCATCCTCTATCAATATTGAATGTGTACAAACTAAAATTTACACCAATTGTCACATAAACATTCTCATAGATAATATAAATAACCTCATTATTCATTCAATTTCAATTCATTTTCATTGTTTTTAACAATGAACTTGGATACTTAAACATGAAAATAAATAATATTTAAAAATAGTTAGAACTAATAAATGCCATATATATATAATTAAGTAGATACCTCATTATTAATTTAATTTATGATTATGAGCTCAGGGTGGAATCCTGCGAATGAAGTGAAAATGGCTCCCTTTGGAGGTACATAAAGTTAAAGATAATAGGCTCTGAACTTTGTCAAAAAAAAAAATCCTCTTGAACTCTTGGATTTAATTCAGTTTGATTTAACTTAGAAGCTAGGTCAGAGGGGTATCCATTCCTCTAAAGTCACCCAGAGCATGATCCCATTCTCATCCATTTTTTATATCGGTATCTCCTAAAATTTTAAACGTTGTGGAGCTTTTTCAAATTTGATTTAAAGAATTGTGTATAGAAAACACAAATAAAAATAATTAATTAATTAAACAACCATCATTATTACTATTCATGACTATTCACATCTATACAATCAAAACGAACCCACTCATTCATTCTTCAAACAACACATTATCTCAAGACATACATAGAAATGTTTATATATTTGGATTCAAGTGGAGGGAAAATAAACCACCTCCTTTACCTCATCAAGAACATAAACATGTTTGTGGTGGGAATCAATCCCTAATTAAATAATTTAAAATTTTAAACACACTTAAATATACTATTCTCTTAACAAACATCACTATCACCAGGAACCGACAATTCTTATGGAATCATATACAATTCTAAATACTAATTTCCAGAGCTTAATTGTTCCTCCGATTCAAATACACTCATATGGCTTGAAATAAATGAAATGATGATATTCAAAAGAAATATATTGTGTACACATGTAAACGATAATTCCCACTCCTCTTCGACACTTATTTTACTATGATTTGATTATTGTGGACTGATTTATCTGCATTTTCCTCTTCTTAAGCTATATTGTAAATCATTTGATTTGACTCCTTGGCTGACTGCTTTATCTCCATTTTCCTCGTCTTAAGCTGTCTTGTAAATAATTTGATTTGACTCCTTGGCTGACTGATTCCTTTCTTTCTCTTCCTCTATTCAATCTTCATTTTGAGAGGCCACTATACTCTTTCCTTGATTCTTACAAACAATCTCTATCTTTTCTCCTCCAAGACCTTACCTATACATGCCAAAATTAGCTTAATCTCAGCTATCTTTCTCTCCACATCTATCTCTTCTATCTTGTGACTCTCTTATTTCTCTAATCCCTTCATCTCATCTCTTTCTCTTCTAAATCTCATTCTTTATTATTTTTTCTCCTAGAAAATCTATTTCACGTTACTAGGTACCTCACCTAGGTTCTTCGTCTCTTTTATGAACTTGGTCTTTCGGCATGTTTTTCCCCTTCACTTTTCTCACCCAAGTTTATTTCACATTGGTCTTTTGACTTATCCTTCTTTTTGAGCTTCAACCTACTCTTCTTCACTTTTCAAGTCTTTGTGGATTAAGGGATTCTACTATCACATTGTCTTCTTGTTTCCTCTCTTATCCTCTTTCCACAACTTTCTTCAAGATCTCAAACTTGTCCAAATCAAAACATTCATTAATCATTCAAACACCAAATATTTCACCTTTTCTTAGCTCAATATAGTTTTTCCACTTTTCCTCTTTCAATTCCACTTCATTGTGTCCATGTATCCATCAATATTATTTGCAATAAAATTAGTAGAATAAACATTCAAAGAGCTCCACGCTCTGATACCAAAAATTTAATCTTATGCTCAATTTTCAAAAAGACCTCATTATACCGTGAAACTTGATCTTATTGATCACTATCTTGTATAAACCATCAATCCTTGCATTTAAGAATTTTATAATGGATCTAGTTGTGCATTATGAGGACCTTGTTCTCTGTTCTTGGAAAAAAAGGATTAAATTAATACAACATACATATACTTGGTCATAGGAATTCAATCATACATTTTACCATATCATTCAACTCCTCCTATTATTCCTTGTTTCTATTATTGAATAACAAGAATTCACTATCCCTGAATTTATTCTCTAAACTATTGTATCAATAAGACATTTTCCATATCTTTATTCTCTGTTCACTCAAGTATCCCTTGCCTATCCTTCAAATATAGTCCTGATCCCAGTCTCTCGAGAAAAATTTAAGCTTTTAATCATTGGTATAACTTGTAAATTCAATGTAAATTGTCAATAACAATACTTTATGTCCTTAGCTTTTTGTATTTCAGTTCTTGCTCATAGATGAACCTATCATTTTATTTATGATCTCTTCCTTCCAATCCTTCCTAAGAATATTCTACATAAACATTGACATTTACACTAATCAAGTAGCTCTCCATTCTAGACAAGCCTATTCCAAGTCTTTTGTAGTGCCCACTCCTCTTCGACATTGTTTCATCTTGATATTGATAGTATTGCACTGATACTAAGACATTTTGATTATGATACATTGATCAATAGATGGTAGATTTAATTGATATTTGGACTATTGACATTATGATGTTTACATTTTATTATGATACATTAGATAGTGATTTTAGACAATTCAACATATGTTGATTTTCATGATGTGAATGTTATACTAACATGTTATATTTTGGGATGTTTGGAGTATAATTGCAATCTCATGGATGTTAGGGTTATATTTTGATAATTGATGAATAGTAGAATTGCTAATGTTAGAGGATGAATATATATATATATATATATATATATATATATATATATATATATATATATATATATATATATATATATATATATATATATATATATATATATTCTTGATGTTGTTAATACAACCGAAAGGCTAGAGAGGTATTTTGTTGTGTGCAAGACTTTTATCACATACATCAAAGGGGATAGGGGACCAACCACCGAAGGATGTCGGGTGTTGAGTAACGAGGCCAAATTTGACAACTTGTTTAATGTTGTATAGTGTAGTGTTTTGCATGTCTAGTTTGGAGGTCTCCCATGGGGGGTTGACTTCACATTTGTGGCCATGGGCTGAATTTTCTTCCCTTTCTTTAATTTTTGTATGTTCTTTATTCTATGATTTTTGTATTTAAAATTAAGAAATTTTGTCACTTATTAGCATGTGTAAATGTGTTTTAATTAAGATTAACTATTCTTTTTTTAGTTAACCAAATTAGAGATGTGACAATTAGTTATGATGAGATTTAGTAGTCCTTGTGTATGTAAAATTATGTTGATCTGTGAGTGTTTTACTCCACCTCAACTTCAAAATCTATATTTTGACTTTGGGGGCATTTTTTGAGGCTTTTGGGACAAGCAAGGCTTGTCCCATGCCTCTTAAATTTACCCAACAACCCTACCTATGGGTTGGGAATCTTATTTTTGACTTTTCTATCCATTTTTTAGTGTTAAAGAAGGAAACTTATTGCACTTTATTTCTACCCCAATTTATTATGTCCCTTAAAAGCATGGTGTGAAAGTTTTTAGCCATGTGGGTTATCATAGTCCTTGCATATGTATTGATTTTATTGGCCTTGATGTGTTTAAATGAGTGTGTGGATGGAGGAATGATGAAGTGGCATACTACATGGAGCCACCTCATCATCCTCACATTCCATTTTTATTTATTGGTGATTTTTCGTTGGAATGAGGGTTGCTTGTTCTTTTCTCTTCTTGTGCACTTTTGGAATAGGAGCTTTTTGGAGTGCTTGGAAGCTGCTTGACTTGGATTTGAAGAGGCTTGTGTAATTTTCTTGGATTTTGATGGACAGGTAGGCTCTCCAATTTTTTCATTATGTAATTTTTCTTATTTCAATAGAAGGTTGTGCCTGTACAGTTAGTTTTTTTCTCTTGTGAAGATGTTTGTGTGTCGGTTGGGTAGTAGGCCTTAGTTGGGTGTGGGACAAGGGTTTATGGGACCATTGGGGAGGGAAAAGGGACTTTATGTGAGACATGCAATTGGTGGGAGTGTGAATGAGAGTCTTACCTATGGGGAGGGAAAAGGAAATCATGGTTTTGTTGCATGCTTGCGAGGGATAGATAAGGAGTTTTTGTTATTATTTTGTGCACTTGGAGGCTTAGGGTAAGACTCCCACTTCACTTGGGAGGCATAAGAAGGAGGTCTCCCATAACCCTTACTCTATATGGTTTTATCTTAAAACCTTTGGATTGTTGTGAATGTGAAAATTTGTTGGATATGTTGTCTTGGTTGAGTGGAATGTCTTGTATGCATGTTTGTTGTGAAGCCATTTTGTTGGAAGTTTATATTGTTGCTTAATTCTCCTCATGGTTCCTTGGTTGGGGCTCGTGGACAATTAAGGGGATGGATTCTACCCTTAATGGATTTAAGGTTGGGTGGAAAGTTTTGCCTACTCCCGCTTCCTTTTTTTATGATTCCATTATAATGTTTGAAGAAATCAAGTTTTGGAGCTAGCATTGTGGAGAGAACATGCATATTGAAAACTTGTAATTTGGCTTTTTGGCAATTCCTTCTATCATATATCATTCAAATCTACACTTCCCAATTTGAGTGGATGTATTGTGAAATTGTAAGTTTTTGATAAAGTTGTTGTACTCTTTGGAAATCATTTGATCTTGTAAACTCTTTTAAGAGTGTGGATTGAGAAAATTAAAATTTCAAATGTGTAGTTTTGTGAAAATAAATTATCAAGATTTATATTGTCTTGGAGAATGGAAGATTTGAATATAGATGTAATGGATATACATTTATTTAATTTAAGTTTGTTTCAATATATCCAAGTTGATATATCTTTATTTCTAAAAATATTGTAAAGTTGTTAGACTCCATTTTGAAAGAAACAAGTATTTTGTTGGTTTCTCTTGCTTGTGAAATGGAATGATTATTTTGTTTCCTTAAAAGAGATTAAATTGAAGGGCCTAAACTATAAGTGTATTATTAAACTAGTTGAAGGAAATAGTAGTTAAAATCATAAGATTGAAGGAAAGCATTTTTCTTTTATAATGAGTTGTGTAGGAAAACTTGCAAATATCTTAACTCAACATTAGATGGATTAAAAAAAAGTGTATATATCTACAATTATACTTAAGTGTAATTTTAGTAAATTAGTTTTATAGGCTTAAATTGTAAATCTTCCCTATTCATATTACACTATTATTGACTTCCCTTAACCAAAAAAAGGGTGGGAAAATTAAATAAACTTGACTACTTTAATATTATCAATATATTAATATTATTGATATACTAATTTTAATACAAGCTAATAATATAACAAAATATATATATATATATATATATATATATATATATATATATATATATTATTACTAAAAATATTTATTAATTTTTTATACCCAAAATAAATGAGATTAAATAAATTGTTTACTTATAAAAACAATGCAATGCACCAAATTTCATGTGGTGAGGGCCAAGCGGCCATGAACATTGATTTGGTTGTTTGGAAATGGGGGGTAGGGGTCGCCGACCGCACCCCGGCCCCATTGTTTATTGGGATAACGGGTGGAGTTGGTGAACCCCCCCGCCCCAACATTTATTTATTAAATAAAGTAACAAGTGGGGGCCGAAACCCCCACCAAATACCTTCCTCGGTAAACCCTATTTCAGCTTGAATGTGGCCAAGTTTTCTCCTTAAAAGTACTGCGCTGCAATTTAAAATCGTGACTTTTTTTTACGCTTGGTTATTATTTATATATATATATATATATATATATATATATATATATATATATATATATATAAAAGTTCTTATATATATATTTAATAAAATATACTTCAAATCCGTATTATTATACATATACTTAATCGTGGTTTTGGAGATATATACACAACTATATATACTCAAATAAAAAAAAGGGAGAATACTCTTTGTAATAAAAAGAAGTTTAGTTTTATTGGGACAAATAATTTGAAATAAACTATCAACAAATAGAAAATTCAAGATTTATTGGGAAAAAGCAACATACCCAAATGGGTATTTTTATTGAAAAAAACTTATAATAAATCAAGAAATTTACAAACTCTTTTATATGGTAGAATGGAAAGAGAAAAATAATATAATATAGATTTGGGATTTGTATATCTATCCCCTAGCTTTCTTCTCCTCTCTCATGGCTTCCTCCTCTTCAATCTTCCATGCAAAACCAAAAATGAGTGAAATGAGTAAAATAAATTAATAAAAGGCTTCCTTAGAAATTTTAGGTATGATTTGAAATCCCTTCATCTAATGGCCCAAAATGTCCCTCAAAAATGTTAGGTGAAAGTAGGTGAGATCATCATGTGATCACACGAGTCTTCTTTTGAATGGGGTCACTTGTGTGGTTTGAAAGTAATTACGTTATTGCTTTTTTATTTTTGATTTAATTGAAACAAACTCTTCCCTTATTAGTTTAGACTAATTTTATATTAGATAGTAAAATAATTAGCCTTGTGTAAATGAAAAGGTTGTTGTAGACTTAGTCTTTAATTATTAAATTTTTGCATGACCTTAGAAACCTATGTGTTAAATTAATTTAGGATTAATTGAATTAAATATTTTAAACGTAACCATAGATTAAATAATGTCCGATGAATGGTATATAAGTATTATTTAAGTATTATAGTAAATGTGACAATTTGCAACAAACGATGGTCATCCTAATATAAAACCCTAATTCCCTTTAGACAAGAGAGAGAGAGAGGGTATTCCATAGATAATTTCTATTATAAGGTTGGAGATGATTTGGGTGGGTGAATAGCTAAAACAGACTGTGAAGAAGTGTTGTCAAGGCGTTACAATGGAGGTTATCAAGACCCGTGGGTTCAATGCTTGGATCATGGACAGAAGTAGCCCACAGGAATACAAGAGCACCCGTAAACGCTAATAACTAGATCTGGGCATCTAGTGTCCACCAACTATGCATCAGGTTTTAAAACGTGGATTTTTTTCTTAAGCAAGAGGAGCTTCAGTGTTGATCTCTATTTGTTTCTATGGATTTAACTCTCGCCTTGGTCTTTGGAGGACACACGGAACCTAAAATATATATACTTAGGTACACATGGACCCATAAACCTACATCAAACCTAATAAATAAGGAATGTAGAATGGGGAGTCAGACTAACCTCAGATATTGTAGACCCAATAGGAGTGAACTTAGTACCAAGTGCTACACTACATTTGGAGGACTCCATGTAGTTTTTTGACCTAGAATGACGTGATACAATGATGCCCTTAGTGGAAGTTGCAAAATGATAATGAGCTAGGTCATGTCACAGTATAGAGGAGAGTGTATGAGAACTCTCATGTAGTGAGACAAAATAGAACAGACTTAGCCACCTCTTATGGAGCTTAGTGTATGTAGATGTGATGCACAGAGATAGGTCCCTTATATGCCCTAGTGCTACGATGAGATGCTTAGGTAGTACTCTTAGTGCCTAGAGGATGACAATAATTTGTAGCAGTGCATATTAGATAGATACTAGTGCTTACACCCACCTGATTTTTTTGAGAAGTACACTGAGTATATATCAAGTTGATTCCCATGTTTGAATAGTTTGTAATTGACAGCTTCAAGGCCATGCCCTTATACGTGTAAACATGATACCTCAAGAAGTAAAAGAGACCTTCAAAAAGATGTGAGCAAGACTATGGATGAAGGACTGAGGAGTAAGAAGCTACCAAAGTAGGGATTCATGAGACAGTCACTTAGGTGTTCTTTGAGAATCCCTATCTAGGAGTAGCTAGTGTTCGAGGCCATAAAAGTCATAAATACAGTCAAACTTCGACAAGGTTGTAAGATGTGTGAGACCAAGCCTAAATGAAAGAGATAGCAGAAAATGAGGCCAAAAGGAGTTTTCAACCATCTAGTTTTCTTGTATGTAGGAATACATGCAGGATGAACAGGTTAGCATTAACAAGTTCATCAGGACCATAGAAATTGGACCCAAGTGGGATAGATTTTTTGCACATACAACTTTCTATAGACTTATATCTAGATGGTACCTATTTAGAATTAGGCCTAGCAGTGCTGAGGAAACTACTTGTAAGATTGTAATAGAACATGTGAAAAATTGAGGAGTCGTCCCCCAACATTTGTACCATAGGTGAGATTAAGGTTGATGTGTTTCATCCTCCTCATTGTGTGTGCTTTCCCATTTCTAGTGTTTTATGTTTGATTCTTATTGTGTGTTGTGTTTATATGCTCAGCAAATGAAGTTTAATTCGTACCACTTTTTTTGTGACTCTATAGTGCCAATGGATAAGCTCATTGAGAGCTTATGCAGTATTGAGACCTTTGGATTTTATGATTGTTGTTTCCTCAAACAGACATAGGATCTACCTCTAGAACAAATCCCTGGAAGGAGCACGTCCACCACAACTATTTTCATGCAGAGATCTATGTTAGGGTCATGAAAAATCTTTAATCATGTTTGACATGACAATTGAAGCCACCTTTGAAAATCCTATCTTTCACGGTGGAGATGTGTCAGGTACCTGATCTCCGGCCAACTCAGTCAATATGTTTACCCCCAATATCATCTGGAGGGGATGTGATAATCATGATTTTCAAGTTTTTTAATTCATGTGTAAGGGAACCTCTTATCCAAGCCTGATTCATGGGTGATATTTGGATCCAGGAAAAGACACATGATGCTATCTAGCAGTCCTCAAAACCGCTTATTTTTTAGGATTTTTAGCACCTAATAAGCACCCTATGGGGATAGAAACCAAATGAAAAGCATAATTGGTATATCTAGAAGTGTGTTATTTGACTACATGAGATCATCAGATGTAGTTTAGGAAATTTCTACAAGGTAAATTACGTTTAGGAATAGAGCATATGTAGGCTGGTCGAGCCACTTAGGTAGGGCATTAGTGTAGGGACGTTGAAATGGATCTGAAGCCAGATAGTCTAGATTATGACTAAATTAGTTCAAGGAGCCTCGGGATGAATTGGAAATAAAAACTATACTCATTGGAAATATCATCTATCTCATTCAAGATTCAATGGAAGGTTTTGGGAGTTACATGAATATTTAAGACTTGGTTTAAAATAAAAAATGACATATGTTAGTCCCTCTTCACACTCAATTTGATTTTCATTTTTATCATCAAAAACTTTTAGGGGATCTCCTTTCATTGATGCACAACTTTGAGTAGAATTGCACGACGGGGTTTTCAGTTGTATGTTATCATAGTTAGTGATAGGTCATAGGATGGGGCTAGTGGACCTTCACTTGTTGATCACCCCATTTTGTAAGAGTTCTTAGATGTTTTTCCTAGTGATCTATCAGGGATGCCTCCCCCACATGAGATAGATTTCCACATTGACTTTGTTCCATGAGTGGAACCTTTCTCACGTGATCCTTATAGGATGACAACACCTAAGCTATGTGAGCTCAAGTTGCAGCTTGAGGTACTTCTTGAGAAAGGCCTAATTCATCCTAGTGTATCCCCTTGGGGTACACTAGTGATTTTTTTGAAGAAGGATGGATCCTTGTAGCTGTGTGTGGACTATCGATAGTTGAACAAAGTAATGATCGAGAATCGTTACCCCCTTCCTAGCATCGGTGATTTGTTCGATCATATGAAGAGGGACACAATATTTTCTAAGATAGATCTTAACTTAGGATACCATCAGCTGAGGATCACAAAGGAAGATGTCCACTAGTCATATTTCCGCACGTGTTATGGACACTATGAGTTCACCGTTGCGTCATTTGGTCTGATAAACGTCCCTGCTGTATTAATGAGTTTGATGAATAAGGTGTTTAGGAAATTTTAAGATTTTTTTTACTTGTGTTACTTGATGACATATTGATCTTATCACGTATGCATGAAGAGCATGAGGATCAACTTTGTCAGGTTCTATAGTGTCTTCGTGAGCAACAACTTTATGGGAACCTGGAGAAGTGTGCTTTCTTTCAGTCAGAGGTGTAGTATTTGGGTCACATCATTTCTGGGGAAGGTATCACAGTTGATTATTCCAAGATTAGAGCCATTATGGATTGGTAATCACCCACTAGTGTGACTGAGGTATGCATTTTCATGGGGTTGGAAGGATACTACAAGATATTTTTTTAGGACTTCTCTCAGGTTGTGCACACCATTACTTCCCTTCAACAAAAAGGGAATAATTTCTTTTGGTCAGATAAATTTCAGTAGGCCTTCAAGACATTGAAGGAATGCCTTAGGAAAACACATATTTTTGCAGTGTCAAACCCTCAGGGTAAGTTATTAATTTTCACAAATGCTTCTTTGGCAGGATTAGGAGGTGTGTTGATGCAAGAGGGTCATGTTGTAGCTTTTGAGTCTCACAAACTCAAGGATTATAAGCTAAATTATCTGACTCATGACTTTGATCTTACAATAGTTTTTCATGCCTTAGTTCAATGGGGATGCTTTCTTCTTGGCCAAAGATTCATACTTAGGACTGATCACTTGAGTCTTCGCCACATCTTCATGTAACCCAATCTCAATGCTCGTGTGTGGCACTGGATGGAGTTTCTTTGTGAGTATGATATGGAGATAGAGCATGTGAAGGGGAAGGAGAATGTGGTTGCAGACACCCTGAGTAGAAGGAGTCATGTGGCTATGGCTACGTTAGTGAGTACAGATTTACGGAGAAGGATTTTACAGTAGCTTCCTTAGGACAACTTCTACCTTGCATCCAGATTTGAGATTGGGTCGAAGAGACCACTTGAGGGGAATTTTGATGGTTTCTCATTAGAGGAAGATTTTCTTTTTCAGACACAAAGGTCAGATATATGTTCTTAGAGATGGAGGATTGAGACAGGATATCTTGGAAAAGGCTCATCGTGCACCTTATTCAGCCCATCCAGGGGTGAAGAATATGTGTGCCACTTTGAGAGATATTTATCATTAGACAGGTCTTCGATGGGATGTAGCTCAGTTTGTATCACGCTGTTCAGAGTTCAGAGGGTGAAGGCCAAGCATCAACATCTAGCTGGCCTTCTCTACCCCCATGCCATACTGGAGTAGAAATTGGACACCATTTCCATGGATTTCATTGTAGGAATACTGATGTGGAGATACCACCATGATGCCATCATGGTCACGGTGGATAAATTGATGAAAGTGGCTCATTTCTCTTCGGTGACCATTCTAACATGATCCAAGTCTTTTTTCACACTCTGAGAGGTAATACATTATGCATTCCAATCTTCCCCTTCACTTTCCCTTTGTAGTGGATAAAATTATTAACCTTCTTGGAAAATTATTGAAAGCAGACATGAAATGGATGTAGAGTTTTCTGCTAATTTATGTTAGGATCTGTGTGGAAGTTGATCTCACCAAGGGTTTTCTAGATCAGATGAACCTCAAGATGGGAGATACAAGCTATTCTCATATTATCAATTATGAAAATAATGTCTTCAGATGTCAAAATTGTAGGGCAATGGGTCACCTCCATGTTATTTTCCCTCAGGAGAAAACCTAGGCTTCTCAGAAAAAAGGATCCATCCCCAAGCATTGGAGTCCACCAGATGTAGAAGAAGATGAATATGCTAGCACTAAAAGTCAAAAGACAACTGAAAATCCTGCAGTTATAACCTTTGACCCAACTGTTGCATCTACTATCCCCTAATTCAACCAGCTAAGGCTCCTCCTAATTCAACCCCTCCCCCAGACGGTGGATAGTCATTGGCTATTACTTCCTCTTTAGATGGACCTTCCCCAACACTTAAACAAACCCATGAGTCTGATTTCTCTGACTCAAATAAGGAGAGTACCCATCCTCTTCAGGGATAATTTTAGTGGCGAATATTCGTAATATGGCGAATATTCCATTTTTGAAAAATTTGAAAAGGCAAATTTTCTGGCGCGGGTCAGTGACCTGTTCGCCTAAAAATTACACTTTAATTTTTTTTGGTGGTCGGCTTCGCCTACCCTTGAAAAATATCCCCTATATAATCCTAGATTATTCGCCAGGTAGAACACTTCTACTTCACATTTGTCAACAATATGATATATCCCGTATTGTAGATGCGCGACAATGGGGTTATTTGTTGACGTGTGACACTGACGGATAGTTGACATGTGATAAGGAGGTACTGCAGATATTAATGCATAGTAGACGCATGACAAAGAGTTTGTTGATGAGCGACACGAAGATTTTTTCAATGCGCAAGCAGAGGGCGGAGGCTGCAAGTGCGCGATAGGAGATTTGCTGTCACCCGTCAACAAATAACCCTCATTGACACATGTCAATAGACCTCATTGACGCGCGTCAACAACTTTGTTGACACGCATCAATGAGGTCTGTCGACGCGCGTCAATGAGGGTTATTTGTTGATGTGCGTCAACAAGGTTGTTGACGCATTGACGCGCGTCAACAAGGTTGTTGACGCGCGTCAACAGACCTCATTGACACACGTCAATAACCTTGTTGACACGTGTCAATGAGGTCTGTTGATGCGCATCAATGAGGGTTATTTGTTGATGCACGACACTGACAGATAGTTGACGCGTGACAAGGAGGTACAACAGATATTGACGCATAGCAGACGCTTGACAAAGAATTTATTGACGCGTGACACGGAGATTTTTTCGATGAAAAAGTAGAGGGTAGAGGCTGCAGACGCGCGACAGAAGATTTTGCTATCGCGCGTACAAAAAAATGCATTGACACGCGTCAATGCATTTTTTTTGATGCGCGACAGCAAATCTCCCGTCGCGCATCCTGCAACCTTTTGTTACACCACTTGAAAATCAGGTGAAATTTTTTCATACAACCCCCAAAAAAATCACCTTCCCACGAAACTGGTTTTGGGGATATTCGCCAGGTATTTTCCACCTCCGATTTCCAAGAGGTCTCTTAAAATGAACCTTGATCCTCTTGATGGCTCTTATTCCTTAGATCTTATAGAGTACAATCCTCTTATCGTAGAGTTTCTTTTGCAGGATAAATGACATATAGTTCAGTCAAAGAAAGGAAAGAAGGGAAGGCACTGACCTCTCTTTCTTTCTTTTTCTCCTTGATGTCCTACTTCTCTTTTTTTTTTTTTGTCTCTTTTCTTTTTCAAGCTGCATTACTCTCTTATCCTTTTTCTTCCCACTACTGCTACTAGTGGTAGATGTTCAACTAGAGCTTATTATTATTCTTCATTGTATCTACAGTTTGTTGATGTAAGTTGACAAGAACTGCTCCTATCATTTTCTTCTAGTTTATCATTTCTTTTTTTCTTATTAGTTCAGACCTTATTGGTCCTTTGCTCACTTTGTGAAAACATGAATGACCCAGGGTTAAAAATTTTGATTTTCTTTTCAACAAATATTTCATAAATTCATATAGTTTTGTTTATTTTTTTGCTTGTTGATTTACCTTTAGGCACATGTAAGTTTGGGGGAAATGTTAATCCCTGTTTGAGGAATGTTAATATTTTTTCAGTAAGTTTGAGATTGAAGTTTGATGGATGCATGCTCATTTCAATACATACTACAAAAAATCAATGCAATGTATTTCAAGTTTCATTCCAAAGACTACAAATCGAGACAGTTTTTTTCAAAAAATAAAAATAAGGAAAAATATACTATCATAACAATGTAATGAATATTTGAATATATTAATTATTATATGAACATCTATATCATGGGATATCCACAAATACAAGATTCTAACTTGATGGACATGGATCATATCTATCGTTTGATTCACCATATCTCTGAGACTGGTTCTCTCTTTTTTGACAATCAACTATTGTAATAAGGCCATCTATTGTATTTATCTCATTTTTTTCAGCCCCTCTCCTTTCATTAATCAAACTCCATACAACCATAACCTTTTCGTAGGGAAATTTATCCACTTTGTATCGTGATGTATAAATTCTCAAACAATTTTCCAAATTTTTGTCAATCTTGTTTTGTAATTTTGAATTTATAAAGGATAAGGCACTAACAATTCTCTTATTTTAAACTGATCCCAATATATTTATTTGCAATAGATCAATGATTGAGAAAAAATCGTACATGGTTTGCTGTAAAATAGTACACAACCCAATTTATTTCCATAGTCGGGTTATTTCTGCACACTCTAAGGGATTATCCAAATCTTTAAATTTTTGAATAATTGTAGTGGTGAATTCATGAGATTGAGCAATCAAACTTTCCTTGCTTAAAATAACTAGAATATTCATTCCATTGATATCAACACGCTTACAAAAATTTTGAATCAATTTATTCAACCTCTTGAAGTAGCCTTCATGCATATGACTTTCATTTTGGTAGGATTCCAAAACTTGGGATTTACTACAGCCATTTCTTAAAGTAAAGCATCCCTTCTAAATCACTCCCTTATTTCTTCTAGTAGGGACACTTAAATTTATCTTAACCTCTTCCTTGTTGATGATACAATGCTATCAAATAGTGGTACTATGAAATTTATCTCCTCAACCTTACCGGCTACTACTTTAAATATGTACATTGGTATCTCATATCCACGTACAGAAGCACATACTTCCCCAAACAAGTTGAGCTTCATAAATCTACTTCTATTTCCAATATTTATCAAATCATTCGAACCATCAAAGTTTAATCATGTAGAATTAGTTTCATTGAGAAACAAGTATTCTATTGCCATACAAATTGGTTTCCGTAAATTAGAAAAATCAACAGTAGATATAGTTCTTTCTTGTGCTTGTTTTATTAAATGATGCATTTCCTCCAACATGGGAGGGAGACCACACAACATCAAAAATGAATCTATATCATTCAAATGATGTATCAAAATGCAATTTTGCTACATCACTCCTAATAAGGATTGATACTCTTTGTACACCCTACGAACCATTTTGTACAATGAGATCCACCTCGTGTCAAAATATTTCAAAAATTTATGTCCATTTGTTAGTCCTATAAATATTTGGAATTTTATGAACCTTTTAGGTCTACTGCAAAAATAAGCATGTACCTCTCAAACAAGGTCTTCAACATTTGCAATAGGTTTAAATTTTCCAAGTATTTTGTAAGTTAGGTTCATTCTATGAGCGATTCAATGCATGACAATCATATACGGGAAATGAGATGTTTGGAGTCTTACAAAAAGTCCATTATGATGACCTTGCATTATAGATGGCCCATCTGCCCCAACACACCAACTTTGATGTAATTGCAACATCACCCATGTATTTGATCTCCTTCAAACTTTTTATCACCAACTCACAAAGGTTTTCATCATTGGATTTCTCTCTCATCTTGTGAATGGAACGTAAATGAGGATTTCTCATAAAATTCTCAACAGTATACACATGCATATAGAACCAAATGGTATTATCTATTGTTGTAACCTCAACAATAGACAAAAATATGTATCGTGCAAACTTAAGTTTCTATTTCAAGTCTTCTTTCTCAACCATAGCTAAGAATTTTTCCAAATCCCAACCAATTTTTTTTTACCAGTGAGAATGAGGAAACTATGGGACACCATGAAAATACAACATCTTATTTTTTTTAGGAAAATTTGTTACAAGATGGCCTCTTTTAAAAATGTTAAAAATAGTAGCTAGCTAAACTATTTTACCCAAAAGACTGTTTTGAATGATCTTGTTGAATTGAGAGGTAATTGTCCCTCCATTTGCTACAAATATTTTTTAATTTCTCTTGTTCTCTTCAAATTATTTGTCAGACCTAATATGCAAACAATCATCCATAATTTTCTATCTAGAAACATTATTCTCAACTCCATCTACAATTATCTTTTTATATATATTTCCTACATGTTTCTCAATAGTATCCAACTTAAGTTGCATTGTCTTGTCCCTACCCAATTTCCAGGTACAGATTGTATATTTGCATTTGTTGTGAGGTTAAGCTTTATTCTCATTTTCAACAGGTTCAATAAATGGAAACTTAGAAACCAACTTTAACCTGAAACTCCTTCCCAAGTCCAATTTTATTTCCTTTCTCTTTCTTCAAGAAATAGGTGTTTGCTGAGTATTTTCCTTTGTGGAATTTATATTTCATTGACTTCCAATGCCAAAAGTTTCACCTCCAAAATTCACTTGAGAACTGACAGGTTATGCATTGTCATCTTCATTTAATTGGGTAGGTGGTATAATGTCAAATTTAACATCATTCAATGGAATTTCTTCAAGGGAGGCATTTCATTGCTGTTGTCATTGGAAGCATCAGGAAAATAAAAAAATGAACACATTCTCATTCTATATTTCATTTTGAATGTAATCATTATCCCTTGATTGTGCTAGTCATGCTGGAGAAGGATGGGTTTCCTTATATGGTTTCTCAAAATAAGATATTATTTTTCGAATGCCAATGCCACTACTAGGAGGGGTTGGAATAGAATTTTTTTCCTGAGGTTGAGCTTCCATTTTTAGTTTCCATTTTTTTGAATTAGTGAATCCTATAGAATTGAAAGAAAAAAAAAGATACACTATGTTAGACTAAATGATATTGATTTTGTGCACATGCATCTCAACATGATAAATATGTATAAAGAAAAATATCATGCACGCAAATGCATTCATATGAATTTATTTAGGTAGACAAAAAACAAAGAGAAGAAATTCATCATGAAGCATCTCAAAGGTACTCTCATTAATTGATTACTAATGTTAACATTTATTACAAAGAAGTGATTTCAATATCCATATATCATGTTCTCAAAACACTAGATACTGCATCTTAAGATGTATCATGTAATGGATGTCAATTGACATAAAATGCACAAAATTGTTGTAATGGATATCATGTAATTGATGTCAATCAACATTGCATCTTACATGAAATAGAAAAATACAAAATAATAAATTGTGAGTTACATGGAAGAAATTGATGGAATTAATTTATAGAATTTATAAAATAGTCGATTGTTAAATTGCTTCCTAAAGGTGGTTTGTTATACACAAGTGAGGAAGTTATGCTCTTCTCGTGTACTCTCTTGTATGGAATAAAAAACTAAAACACATAACAAAAATACCCTTAACTCTAAAATTCACATATTTATACATGTTTTATAGATTAGTAAAGAAATTTGGAGTTTTATTTTTTATTAATCAATAGTAATATTATTATAGCATTGCCTTAAGGAGATGACCTTAAGATTTAATCATACTGAATTTAATTATTATTATTTGTGCATAAAATAGATCGAAATTATATTATAATAAAACAATAATAGAATAAATTTTCAAAAGTAGTTGTTAATGTATTTTGAAGATTATTCAAAGTTAAAATTGGTCAATTAAAATAAAGTATAATATAATAAATTTAATATGTTCTTTATTTCCATCGGAAATGTTCTTGGTAGCATTTTTTTTATTGATCTTAAAAATGAGAGGGTTTCCCACCCAAAATTTTCCCGCATTTTGGTGGATATAGAGACTTCAAAAGATATTTCAGAAAATATAGAGGTCAAGGTTCTAGACAGAGATTGGACTCATCTCATTGACTATGAAGGTTTACTTGTCTAGTGTCATAAGTGCTTCACTTTAGGACATATGGATGCAGACTGTGTGCCATTTCCTGAAACACAAGGTAAATGGTAGAGTGTTGTGGTAGAAGGGAGCCCTTCCTTGACACTTGGTTGTGAGAGGTTTTTCCAAAAAATGTCTTGGAGTCTGAATTAGAGATGAAGGATTTGGAAGAGACTGTCCCTACTACACTAATGGATGAAAAGGATAACATAGAGAAAGTGATACCAAGGACAATGGTGGAGGATAATGTACTGGTGGTTAAGGGGAAGATGATGGTGAGTCCTGTAACTAAGTGAACAAAAAGTGGATTTTGTATGAGGAACTAGATGGGGGTAGAGAATTAACGAAGGATCAATGACGTCAAAGCTTTCAGTTAAATTGGATCATGGAATCTTGTTATTTCAATCTCTTCGGTTGATGATGCTAAATATTGGAATTTGGACTATAATGGGAAATAAGAGTAAATAAAAAAGAGGATAACTGAACCTTCTAATATGAGTTTGCGATCCCAAAAAAGATGGAGGATTGAAAGGGTAGTTTGGTGAAATAATCACCGACTCTATGTGGGCTGATTTATGCTCTAGATGTTTTAAGACTATTCTAAATCTATTGCAAGAGTTTTTGGAGGTAGGTAGGAAGATGGTCATGTGTGTTTGATACATGTGAATGTTTGATTGAGTGTGCAATAACGCTTTATTATTTTGGTGTGGTGTACAAGGTTTTCGGATCCGTTCAAAACCTCAGTTTTACTTAATAAAAAAGTAAACTTTCTATATTATTAATTTTGTGCATTAGGATTTTTATAATAATTCATTTTAATTAATGGAAAAGGATAAAGAACCTCACAACCCTTTCTTATCCATCAAAACCTATAATAATTATAATAAGATTAAGAACAAAATTAAAGGTTCTAAATATCCAAGATAGTAATGGAAATTAAATCCCCCATCCTTTTTTAAACACACTACAATAGAATAATAATTCTCAATAAACAACTAACGTTTATAAACGAATAAAATATTACATTCTTACATTGATTGTCTACAAGATAATATAACTTAACACCAAATAGTTCTAAATGTAGAATACATTCAATGGTCATTAACCAAGATAACCTACTAATTATAGAATATCTTCTCAATAATAGAAATGTACTATACTTAGTGCGTGAAAAAAATTTAGAACTCAAGCCTGTCATTTTCCTTTAACTTTCTATATATAATAAATTGTATGAAGGGGGACATTAATTAATCAAATTTGAAGATATTTAATTCATGGAGATGAAATCACAATATTCTTACCACAAATGTAACAATCAATATTACATGTACACAACTTACAAGTACCCACCATAATTTAGATCTATGTCCATTTTCACACTATCTTTTTTCTTGTAAATTCATACCTCCATCTTAATATGACATACAATATTGTCTATTTAACATTAATATAGAAAGAAAATGTATGATTTTTATTTTACTATTTTGTAGTGACAATTTTTAGATATGGGTTTTATTTTTACAGTAGCGAAATTAGGTTGAAATATATAATGTCTTGAAATCCCAATATTTTAGAATGTTAAAATTAAAATATTCATGTATTTATACGAGTTATCTTGATTTTGTAATATAAATTTATTATATAATTTCGAAATATTTAGAAAATTTCAAATATATACATGAGTTTTTAAAAATATTTTGGGATTATATAAAAAATTTATATTTCAAAGTCAAGACAACTTGTCATGTGAATATATAAATATATTAATATTAAAATTCTGTTCAATACATTGAATATTTCAACCTATTTAAAATAGATGATTCAACACCTTAAGTGCTCACGTGACACCCTAAAAATTAACGGGTCACCCTAAATAGCACATTTGGGACACCTTAAACACTCATGTTGTAGTGCCCACTCCTCTTTGATATTGATCTTACTATGATTTTGCTTACTTTGGATTAGAGGCATAGACTTTGTTATCATATCTGACCAGTAGACATTGATTCTAATGAACATTACTATATTTGGTTAGTAATTTTGTTAGACATTATAGATATTTTGATTATGGATATCTGGTAAATCATAATGTGGATTATATGCATGGATTGACATTTCACTATTGATGATGATCTAGAGTTACTAATTTCTATATGTACTGATATATTAAATTTTGCTACAAAGATTTTGTTAGATGATCTAGCTAGCCTTGTGATCTTGTTGTTGATTGATGAAATGATAGATTGAAATATTTTGAAATTGTGAACAATTGGTGAGATTGTTTGATTTGATATAGTATATATATAGAACAATATATTATTCTATGATGTGTTATGTCCCATTCGTGTCCCATGTGAATAAGATATGTGTATGTGCATTTTATTTTTTTGATTTCATTAATATGGCCACAAGGCTAGAGAGGTATTGTTTCGATTTTGCAGGAAAACCTATGTGGCACATTGTAACTGTAGTGCCCACTCCTCTTCGACACTTATTATATTTTGATTTCGAGTACTGTTGACTATAGACATGGATGTTATTATATCATTTTGGTTTAGCATGATGTTAGATGATAGAGATATTCTGATTATTGATGGATTGTGATTCATAATATGATTGTGTAGATTCTTAGATACATAGAGAGACATTTTATATTGATGATGAAGATGTGTTGTTGGCATATATATTACTCACATTCGGAATTCTCATCGTGTTGAGTAAGATTTAACATTTTAACTAATGTTGTGATATTGTTGATATTGATAAAAAGATAGAATTGAGATGTTGTTGGAATTTTAGACAAATGATAACATTGTTTAATTGAGATAATGATTTAGCTATATGAGGATGATTATTGATTTGTGTGGGTATATTTTATCTTTGATCTTTTGATGCGGCCACAAGGCCGAAGGAGGTATTGTGTGATTTTGTAGGTAATTATATCACAACAATCAAAAGGGGGATTGGAGACTAACCACAACGGAATACTAGATGGAGACAACAAAGGTCGCCATGACAACTTGTGTAATGTTTGTTTGTTTATATTGTTAGAGGGTCCCCATGGGGGGATGACCTACAATTGTGACCATGGGCATGTGTGTAATTCTTTACCTTGTATTTTATTTATTGTAGAGTATGTGAATTATTTTGTGATATAATTTATTTAATCATTGTTGATTTATGTGATTTTATTAAGTAATTTAATCATGTTATTAAGTTATTGTAATAAATGAAGTCATGTAATAGAGTTGTTGGTCTTTTGGACTTTATGATTTTTATTGAGTGTAAGTGAATTTGAGTGTTTTACACTATACGTTACTATGGAATTTCAGATTTGGGTTTAAGGGTCATTTTTGGAGGCTTATGGGACAATTTAGTCTTGTCCCACACCTCTTAATTTCATATACCTACGCTACCTATGGATTGGGGCATCAAAAATAGACCCCATTATGTGTTTTGTAAGAAAAAAGTAACATTTATTGCACTTTTAGTACATGGGATGTAAAATTTTTCCTTAGAGGGTGTGGGTTAAGATTGTGTGTGTAAGCGGCTTGTCATTCCTATCAACCACCAATTTATTGTGCATTTGGGTTGAGGTTCGAATTGTTATGTGGAGTTGAGGATAAGTGATGCGGCATCCTACATGGAGCCAGCTCACCCCCCTCTTCCCTTTTTCTATATATGAAAGTTTATTTGTTTGTTTGGGGGTTACTTTATTTCATTTTTGTGCTCTTGTATTTTGGGGAGTTAGAGATTTTTTTGAGTGATTTTTGAATTCTTGATAAAATTTCGAGTTGAATTGATCTTGAAGTAGCTTGGAGTGTGATTCTTTGATAAATTTATTACTATGGAAAGGTAGAAGCTACACTCTATTCACTTGTTTGTTTTTATATGTGTGTATTACATGTATGTGAATGTTTTGTATGCTTGTTGGGTTCTTGGGTAGAATGTGTAAGTATGGTGTAGGAGAAGGCTACGGAGATCTTATATGTAGGGAGGCATACACGTTTATTTCATGTTTTGGCAGGGATTTGGGTTGGGTGACCCACCTTACATAATAGAATGCTTGCATTTCTTACTTGTTTCTTTTGAGGAATACATAAGAGATTGTAGGAAGGCATAAGAGAATGTGGGAGGCATAAGAGGATATTGAGGGAGGCAAAATATTTGTTTATGTGTTTTGAGATTTATATTGGAGTGTTTTAAGGGGGGCACCTAATCCCATTGGGAGACATAAGTGATCTCCCCATGGATCCTTACTCCATTGGCTTTGCATTTATAGCCTTGTGTATTTTGAAAGTTGCATTCTTGTGTTGAATGTGTGTTATATGGCTATGAAATTTTGTATTGTGATGTTGAAGAATTGTGTAGTTGTCATGAATTGGATCCATCCTTTATTTCATTTCGGTTGTGGCTTGGTGGCCAATGAGGAGGATAGCTTCTTATCCTCATTGGATTATTGGTTGGGTCGAGAGTGTTGCCTCTCTCCCATTTTTGTTGTTGTGATTAAAGTGAAGAAACGGTGGAACTCTTGTGGAAGACTTGGTACTTTGAGAATTTTTTAGAATCAAAAGAAATATTTCATTGTAAATAATTTTCTTTTGATTACCACTTAAGGTGGAAGACTTGTAGCATTCTATTTAAAATAAAATTTATATCGTATATTTTGTTTATTAGGTTGTAATGTATTGTGGAAAAGAAATATCCTTGTATAGAAAGAAGTGATCTATGCTGAAGGAAAAAGGAATGTTCATTATTATTTGTTGAAGTTGTATTATTGTAAAATGAAGGGAACACTTAGATGTTGTAAATCACTAAAAATGCATTCTTATAAAATATTAAATGTATAATAATTTTGTTTTTATTTGAGTAAATGGTGGTAGTTAATAGAAAAGAAAGTTACAAATTTTAATGTTTTGATCACAATGTGAATTGGGAGGTTGTCATAACATTATTCTGGGTTGAAATAGTTAAACACTCTCTAGTTTTGATTTATTTAAAGTTAAAGTTAACCCTTGATATCTACTTTCTTTTAAACATTCATTTTTAGAGTTATCTGGACTACACAGTGACCAACACTGGCCATTCTTATCCAGTGTCGGTGTACTCAGTACCTACATCGGTCACTGTTTCATATTGTAGTCTTTTAAATGTTAAATCTAAGATTAGTTTTCAAATTTAATGATAACATGTCTTGCTCAACAACCTTAAATTAAAGGAAAAATTGTTGTAAATATATTTTAGGTGAATGTGAATCATAAATGTAGAAGATATGCTAAAATTCATAAAAAATAGACTCAATTGACAATAATTGGCGTCGGTGACTAAACCGTCATTGACATTCCTGTGATCAGCCATTAGTCATTGTATATGCTGCATAAATTTTAACTTTTAAAACTTGAAATACATTTGTGGTTCTTTTGTTTGAATTAGATGCCTTTGAGACTGTTATGCTATCATGAATTTGAACAATAAGTTACTATGGGTACAAATCCAATATCCTTTTCATTTAAAATAATAATCTAAAAATATACTGATGCCTCAGAAACTGATGTTGGTAGTGGAACTTTTCTCGGTAGCACAAAGGTTACAATGGTCATTCAAGAGACCATTTTCGGTCACCTGTGTGTGAATTTTTTTTGAAACAATGTGTTTTGTGGCCAAATGATTAGATCTTATGGATATAAACTTCACCTAAATGTATATCTAGCCTATGTGGGCCGTGTATGCTTGTTTGGACCCATACTCCGACCTGCATAAAGTGATTTAAATACATTAGACTCTTGATCTACAAAATTAGTTTCTTCCCCATAAATGAAAACAAAAAAATAGAGAACTAATGAACAATAGATCTCAAACCACATCTAGGATATATGTTTGCATTGAAATTAAATAACTAGGAGTGCATGATTAAATATAAGATTCAACTATTATAAAGGAGGAGACATTGGGATGGAATCCCCTTTTTCTTACACATTGGATCTTAGAAGACTCCTCCATGGGTTTCCCTTGATACATGGCAGCCACTCCTTCAACCTACAAACAAAAAAGAAACAAATGAATGAGCTTAGGGAAAGGAATGTTTAAAAAGACTCCATTAAGGATGATCAGGGTTTCTTTTGGGTAGATCAAATCTTGTGGTCACTTTTGATTTGATGAAAGGGTTAAGAATCAACCCTACAATTGTTAAGTGAAAATATTCAGATTGTGGTTGTAAATTTTTAAATAAATCAAATGTATGTGTAAATGGGTGAATAAGGCCACTTAGGGGTCTAGTGTGTTAAGTCAAAAATTTAAACCCTTATAGTAGTTTTTAGTGATTAATTCAATGAGAATTAAAGAAAATAATTTAAGTGAACAAAGGTAACTAAGGATATGGGTTTATTTAATATGGGTTGAATGTTAGTTCTCAAGAGGGAAACTATTTAACCTAGTAAGAGAAATTAATGAACACTTATCTAGTGATGATAATTAAATTAACATTAGAACTGGATTAATAATATTTAATTAATAATATGTACCTAATATATCCTTTGAAACATAACATTTCTACTAGGAATTATTTAAATGTATAATAGGGTTTGTCACCCTTGTAACTTAAAACAAAAAAATAAATTTTTTTTCCCCAACTTTCTAGATAATTATTTAAGGATTAATGTGGTTTTAGAAAGTCGAAATTGTGGGTGTTACACTTGGTATCGAATTTGGGGCTTCAAAACTTGGACCCCGGGAACACTTTGAAACATAAGACATAAAAAGGAAACTTAGCGTAAATCTAAACCTAGATCACACAATATTGCATGATGTTTTAAAACATAGAAAGCCTAGAAAACTGAAACAAAACCTAGAGCAATAAACTAACTCTCACCTTGGTCTATGCCAGAGGTGCGTACAAGATGAGATCTTATTTCACATGGACCTATACTTATCACCCCTAGACTAGGCAGTACTAGCCATATTACCTCAGATACTTGAGACGTTATAGGATGTTAATACCACTATTAGAGGAGGATCCTTGGGTGTGTTGGTACCCAAATTTAACCTCCTTCAATGGCCGAGCAACATCATGGATTTGAAAGGACACTCAGAGGCAGATAAAAAATCATGTATGTCATTTTGTAGATGGGGAAGCAATCTATCTGACTTGTTATCACTTAGGTTTTGAAAGGAGTGGGTAGCACTTTGAAAGGATTTGATTTGATCCTAAATATTTTAGGTTGTGTCTTTCAACCAAGGTAAGAGAACCTATTTTGTAACATTTTTTTATTGAATAACATTGATAATTCCTTCTTTTACGTAAATTTTATAGAGAAGACCTTGGGAAAATATGATCAACACACCAGATCTGACTCTCATGAGTTATCACTTCAAGATCATGGAGATATTTTCATGAAAAGGAAAAGGTTACGAAAGACATTTGAAACCCTGATTACTTATGCATGTTTTAGTAGCAAGAGATTATGAATTTGTATACACGCATGAAAAATAAGGGGTAGTATTGGTAGTATTAGTTGTATTGATTGAATTTTTTGTAGGAGGTGAAGTAGTATAAAGTTGATTATACCAAATATTTGAGGAAAATTACAAAATGGAAGGTTAAACCAACAAAATGCCAGATAATAGTTAAAATGTTTCTTCAACAAGAATATTTGCTTCAATGGAGGCCTATATTAGCACTCTTTCACACAATCTTTGAGATTCTATAATGAATTCTCGAGTTATAAAATCCAACAAAGTATCAAGATCTAAGACAAATCATGCTTAAGGTACACCCAAAGGCTCACATACAATATCTGTCAACAGATGAAAGAGAATTGATTTTAAATAATTTATTCCAATCCCATATGCAATCTCTTCTGAGAAGTGAAATTACAGATGCCACTAAACTGTCATAATGATTGAGGCATGTGTGATTGAATCAAATTTAATACAAGATTGCAACAGAAACAAGAAAAAACTACTCGCATACATTCAGAAATAAAACAAACAAATTTTGCTCAAGACAACATAAAATAACTCAAATTTTATCAAATCTATTGGTAAGCGAAAATTTTCTAGAATAGTCTCAGAGCTTGTTAATGGCTGTACACTTGCAACAAACTTGACATGATCAGATTTAATATAAAACAGATATACAAGGTTCTTGAGAACGGCTTCTCAAAATGATGGACTTTGTCAAACTTTTTCTATTAGAAAAGTAAGCCCTGACCCCTCACACACTAACCATTTTCAAAAAAAATTTGTGCCATTTATAACATTTACAACAGGGACCCATTTCCCTCCAAAATCTAGACCTTGAGTGCTACTACTACTTTCCATGATCACGATCACGATTCTCGTAATCATATCTACACAAAATCACCAGGTGCTTGAGGGGGTATATTTCATCGAATACCTCCCGCATTCAACTCTTCCACTGGTAAGATCACTCTTTCTTCAATTTTCCAACCACTTCCACCCCTAATTTGTCAAATCTAGCTATTTGCATGCTCAGAGAGAAGAAAAACAGAAAATCCGATTGGGCTCGATAGTCAGACCATTTTTAATGGTGGAAGATTCGTCTTATAGATCTTCTCACCAAACTTAGATATCAACATTAACATCCCTCTCTACTTGGCATGTAGGAAAGGCCAAGAAACAACGGAGACTCACACTTCTAGCTGGTGTTTCAGAGAAACAAGGGGAAAATCATATTTCGACTCTCAGCTACCGTTGATCATTACTTTGAATTTGGGTCGTCCAGGTGGAAGATTCAAACTTTAAAACAAAATTCAGGAACTTCCTTTGACTTTTTACAACTTCTTGAAAAAATGGAAAGAAATTCAATTTTGCTTCGCACTTCTGCCCTTAGGAAATGAGCCTGACACATGTGTCCGAAGCTGGGCCCCGGCTGGAACCATGGCCCAATTCTACCATTTGATCCTCTTTTTGGAAAAAAGGAAATTTTCCAAGTTTCCCCCGTAGCTCTGCCCTTTTGCCATTGACCGGGGAAAAATATTGACTATTTCCCTCATTGGGTTTATGGGCCATTTTGATGTTTTAACTCCCTTTTTTCCCAAAAGGAATTTTTTCTGAATTTCCCCCGAGATTCCGCACCTCCAACATTGAATGCAGCAAGCTTTGACCCCTCCTTTATCGGGTTTGCGGGCCATTTTGAGATTTTAATCCTCAAGAGGAAAAAAATCCAATTTACCTCTAATGGTCCATCTCCCCGCCCTTTTGAATTTTCAAACCGCAACGTGTCACTATGGCGCGCCTTGATAAGGTCCCAAAAATTTCATGCCTTGAATGAGTGTAGGCTCGCCGCATGTCTTATGTTCTAACAATGTTTGTTCTGAATGCTTGAAGCTCAGCAGAAAGGTGCCACATGTCATGCTCCGAGGTGGTCTCCTTTGGCCTTTGAAAAGTTCTGAGAAAAATGCAGAGTGAGTGGAGGTTTCCACGTGTCATCCTGGCGCTTCTTCAAAATGAAACTCAAGGGCTGGTTCATGAACATTTGTAGTTCCTCCATGTGTCTTATTCCGCCAAACTATACCAACTGCATAAAAATATTTCTAAGTCCAGGAAAAGTAGTGGAAACCTCAACGTGTCCCCATGGCACTACTGCAAGGCCAAACCAAAAATTATATCCTCAAACAAGCACTGCTCCTCCACATGGACAAATTTTGAGTTGAGGCTTTTCATGAAATTTTTGAAGTACCCAGTTGAGCCACGTCCAACCAAAATGTGCCACGTCCCATGTCGATGCAAGGATGTAAATTTTACTAGGAGAAACACCCGTCAAACCATAGAATACAGAAAACAATCATTCAAGCCTGAAAATGGAAATTTCTCCTAGGACAGAGAATTTAGAAATGTAACATGTCTCAAATGTGTTTTTAGAGATACATCCATTCATTTTCTTCAAATGTTTAGGGCAGAAACATCATGGAAGAAAAAACTCGACCGTGGAGAATAGAAAACATGGGAGAATCCGAGTTACAAACCCTTTTCTAGAGGAACAAAGAAACAAGGAGCAAACCATGGACCCATAAATGATCTAAGACCCAAGAACAAATTAAAAATGGCAATGAAGATTAACCAGGCACAACATGGGGGAAATGAAAGTGACCGAGTCCGCAAATCGATAGATTTTCCAAGGAACATTGGGGCGAGTTCATTTTGAGCACCAACATCAACTTTGACTCGGGGATGGGCACTCCCTGCGAGTGTCACAAGAACAAAGGTAGACCAAGTGCCAAAAATATCCATTGGACAAAGGGGTCAGCTTGCAGAGTAGATAAATAGAGCCATCTCAAAAAATAGAGAAACCAGCAAAAACAAACTACCGAGGACCAAAATGAGAAAAAACACAAAAGACAGGAAACAAACAACAAACTATACACTGTACAGAAGATTTTTCCTTGATTCAAGGGAATCAATATAATAAATGCTTTAAATGCCTACCATTAATTGGAAGCTCGAGCAGTTCACCATCTAGATCTTTGAGGAAGAAGGTATGCTCACCAATTCTGATATCTATGGAGTAAGGGCCCATCCACAATGAGTCAAACTTTCCATGCTTTCCCTTATCCTCATGTCCACTATCCCATAACAGCACAAGATCAAAAAATTTGAAAAATTTGGGAGTGACCTTCTTGTCAAATAACTTCTTCAATTTCTCTATAACCTTTACATGCCTCTAGTGGGATGCCCTCCTCTCTTCATCAAGCTCAACAATCTGGTTAATGTGAGCATCATAAGGACCTATTTCTTGATCTTCCAACTGTTGCATAAAATAATATGAATACAATTTCATATGCAGGGGAAGTAGGGCCTGAGTTCCATATACCAACTCAAATGGACTCTTTCCAATGACCCTCTTGATAGTGATCCTAACTTCCCAAACATCAAACTTCAACTATTCACCCCACTTTCTCTTATTCTGCAGAAATCTTTTGATTTGAGCATCATCATCAAATATCTACCAGTGTTTGATGTTGTCAGGGATAGAAGGTCTTGTCAATACCTCAACATCATATTCACAATATGGGGACATTGTACAATTGTCAAACCGGGACCCCAACACTGTAAGCTTGTTTGCCAATTCATTGAATTTCCTATCATGATGCACAATGTTGAATGAATCAAACATCTCAATGAAATCCCAAACTACATGCTTGTACTGCTTCATTCACTAATTCTTTGTGGCATGCAGTTTTTTGACTTATTTTAATATTAATTATGAGTGTCCTTTGACAATGATTTCCTTTACACCATATTTTAAAGCATTTATTAAACCCAACAACAATGCCTTGTACTCAGCAATGTTGTTGGTGCATTCAAAGTTGAGTTTGAAGGTGAATTTTTTTTTTTTCATGAGCAGGAGAAAGTAGAACAACACCAACACCATTCCCAAAATTGGAGCAAGCTCCATCAAACAATAGATTCCAAGTAGAGCCTATCTGTTCAAGACACTTGCACTCTTCAGTCTTGTGCTCCTTTCCATCAATAAATCCCACAAAGTTATCTACATCAACACTTGTGTATAATACCTCATAGGATGCATTGTTGGGATCCTCAATAAGGTGTAACATCTTCTTTTCCCCATACAACCTAACAAGGTTGCCCTCAATTGGGATGGTATCATAGGACATATCTATTTCGACACTCCAACCAACACTTGCACGCCATTTTATTGACAGTAGCATACCCCACTTGGCTGGGCAAGTCAACAATGAAAACATCAAGTTTTAAGTTTTTACGTAGGTAGACTGTAATCTGCACCACTATACCTTTCACACATCTCAGTATTAGCAATTCTCTGTAGTCCATAGCAGTACACTTGCCATATGCTGTTATCATTTTTATGTTTAACTCATTCATGACTTCCAAAGGCATGACATTGTATGATGTCCCTAAGTCAAACATGTAGTTGCGCAACAATCTATCCTTGATGATCAAAGTGGTGAAGAATGGATCCACATTCATCTAAGATTCAACCAAGGATATTCCCAAGTAGACCTCAGGTAGTTCATCTAGCTCTTTTGATGCTAGTGGTGCTTCTGGTTCTTCAATTACTGGTGGGGTCTCCATAATGTTTATGTTTCTACCTACGATAGTATTCTCTTCTTTTAAACCCAAGTATTCAAATGCTCTCCTTTTGTGCTCAGAGAATCCTAAACAACTCAAAAATTGGAATAGATAATTTGATTTGACTTAATAATTAGGAAATATCATATGGGGCATTGCTTAGCAGGGTAGTGTCGGAAGGAAAGCCAATACACTCACTAGGTGGTATAAGATTTTTGACAACTTTGGCATGAGGAGGGGTATGATTTTTAGTTAGAACTATAGGGATTTTAGCAGGTGCGTCCTTTTTAGGAGCCTCTTTAGGAATGTTTGAAATTAAGGGAGCTTTTGGCTTGGCCCGAGGCACTGCCCCTCCTGACAACCTTACTTCTTTTGTTCTATCCCTTTTCTTGAGCCACAATTGCATTCATTAGTAATTGTCTATCCTCCTCAGATGGGATTACCCCATCAAATTTCTTTATCATTAAAGCCCTTAAATATTCAGAATTCAGTTATTGGGAAATTCAAAATCTTGTAGAGTATCTACTTTTAAAGTACGAGAGGGAGGAAGAATAGTCACCCTATGAATGCAATCCCAAAAAGTGATAGTAGTCCCAGGAATTTATCACCTCAGTTGAAGTTGCCCCTTATTGTGAGATTTTGGAATAACCCGTCATGCATACATCATCATCATTATCATCATCAGCTTCCTCTTCTTCTTAGTGATCTTCTTCGTAAGGAACATGGGGCATGAAACATCTGTCACACCAATCAATGACATTTGTCTCCTCCACAACATCAACTCTGATAGCCAAAGGATGAGGTACTATTCTGTTCTCCCTCAGCTTGAGACTATCTATTTCCAAATCTAATAGGTCCCTTACCTCTGCCATCAGATCTCTAGTGGTTTGTGAACCTATCTCGGCCTTGCTGCTTGTGTTGATCTTGTGATATTTTCCCAATTCCTTTCTCAGTCCAGAGCTAGAGTTGTAGGAAATTTCTTTGACATCCCCAATCTAAAGTTTTCACAACTTCTTTAAAATCAGTAGCCTTTCTTGTTTGAGGCTTTTCTAGGTTAACCAACTTTACACCCTCCCTTTTCAGAGGATTTCCAATTGCCTTGATGTTGTTTTCTATTTGCAAAGCCATGGTGAAGGCTTACCTCAAATTTGTGGGGGTTTTTGTCTCTCAAATAATATGCAACCTTTTTATCAAATGCATTAGTATATTTGATCAAACATGACTAATCACAAGGCCTTATCCTAACATGTAATCTCCTTAAGGTCTTGTTTAACCTTGTGTTGAAATCATGTGCTAACTCATTAGGGTTATTTTTGATGTTTTCAAATTTTTTCAAAAGAAACCTAGGGTTAATTGAGTCTATCCCAGACTGTAATATGAATGCATTACTCATCTCAGTCTAAGAATCAATTGAGTTATTTAAAAATGATTTATACCAGTCCCTAAAATATTCCTCCAAGGTATGGATGAACAATTTAATTTACACATCTTCATGTTCAATCTCAAAGTCTTCCATTATATTGATAAAAAGCTTTAGATGTTGATCACTAGTAATAGCATTGTTTCCTTGGAACTTTGGCATTCCGTTCCTTACATCTTGAGGCACTTCATTTAGATATCCAACCATTCCCACAAAATTTATAGGCCCAAAGGTGTTTATAAAAAAACGGGGTCTGGGTGGGGGCAAAGCCATGTTGTTTTGAGGAGGTGACCCTGACGGGGTGACAAATTGATGAGGAACAGAGGGTATTTGAAACACAGGAGTATAACTCTCAAAATGGGTATCCCCTAAAGGAATTGCTTCTTGGAAATCCCTATCGACCTCAGAAAAGACAAGAGCAGAGTGTGAAGAAAACCTTTCAAAATAAAATGAAGGCCCCTCTCCCGCTGGAGAGTTCAATTCCAAAAAGAGGCTACCTGATTCAAAAGCACTTGAATTGCAATCTTCAATAATAGGCCAGTCACTTTCATCAATGGAGATCCCCTTTCTTGTCTGCTGATCACCAACAACTCTCTAGGATTTTCATCCTTCTGATTTTACTTTTCCTATCTCTGGAAATAATGTCCTAGTAGGATCCCTAGCAAAGAAAGATCTTCTTCCTTCCATCTTTGCCAATATTAGTAACAAATCTAATTTTGATAGAGCTCGAAGACACTGGTACTCATTAAAATTAGATGAATAGGGAGTCACCACTAAGGATTTCCACCTTATTTGTTCTTATGCACTAAATATGATCTGTCAAATGTTTGTCAATGCTAGAAACTGGAAGTGAAAGGTTCTGGCTTTTCTTTACCCAGATTTACCAAATGAAAGCTAGTTCACTAACTTTGAAAACTAAAGGAACTACACACAGCACTTCAAGCATACAATAAGTGTTTTACCAAGGTTTTGATTTTGAGCTGAAGTCACCAGCAATGGCTAATGGGATAAATAGATATGAACTGGTAGTAAATCAGCAAATAGTCTTTAGCAATGCAAATTAGTTCCCAGTAATTCAAAATATTCCCTGAAAACAGTGCCAGAATCATGTTGGTACCCAAATTTAACCTCCTTCAAATGCCAAGAAACATCATGGATTTAACAGGACACTTAGAGGTGGATACAAAATAATGTATGTCATTTTGTAGCCAGGGAAGCAATCTATCTGACTTGTTAGCACTCAGGTTTTGAAAGGAGTGGGTAGCACTTTGAAAGAATTTGATATGATCCTAACTATTTAAGGTTGTGCCTTTCAACCAAGGTAAGAGAACCTATTTTGTAACCTCTATTTATTGAAGAACAATGATAAGTCCTTTTTTAGCATAAATTTTATAGAGAAGACCTTGGGAAAATATGATCGACACACCGGATCTGACTCTCACGAGTTGTCACTTCTAGATCATGGAGATATTTACGACAAGGCAAAGGTTACTAAAGAGATTTGAAACCCTGATTACTTCTGCATGTTTTAGTAACAGAGATTATGCATTTGTATACACGCATGAAAAATAGGGGTAGTATTGGTAGGATTAGTTTTTTTGAATGAATTTTGGTAGGAGGTGAAGCAATATAAAGTTGATTATACCAAATATTTGAGGAAACTTATAAAATGGAAGACTGTTAAACCAAATAAATGCCACATAATAGCTAAAATGTTTCTTTAACTATAATATGTGCTTCAATGGAGGCCCAGTTTAGCACTCTTTCACACAATCTTTGAGATTCTATCATGAAGGCTCAAGTTAGAAAATCCAATAAAGCATCAAGATCTGAGTTAAATCATGCCTAAGGTGCACCAAGAGAATTACAAACAATATCTGTCAACAAATGAAAGAGAAGTTATTTTAAATCATTTATTCCAATCCTAGATAAAATCTCTTTTGAGAAGTGAAATTGTAGATGCCACTAAACTGTCAAAAGGATTGAGGCCTGTATGTTTGAATCAGATTTAATAAAAGATTGCAACAAAAATAATAAAAACTAATCGCATACATTCATAAATGAAACAAACACATTTTGCTTAAGAAAACACAGAATAACTTGAATTTTATCAAATCTATCAGTAGAGGAAAGTTTCTAGAACAGTCTCAAAGCTTGGTAATAGTTGTACACTTGTAACCACCTTGACATGATCTGATTTAATATAAAAGAGATATGCAAGCTTCTAAAAATGGATTCCCAAAATGATGGATTATGTCAAGCTTTTTCTATTGCAAAATTCTATCCTGACCCTTTAAACTCCAACCCTTTACACGAAAAATTCGTGCCATTTATAAAATTTCCAATAGGGACCCTTTTCCCTCCAAAATCTAGATCTTGAGTGCTACCACTGCTTGCCATGATCATGATTACGATTCTCAAAATCATATCTACACAAAATCATTGGGTGCTCGAGGGGGTAGATTTCATCAAATACCTCTTGTATTCACTTCTTTCTCTGGTAGATCACTCTTTCTTCAATTTTCTGACCACTTCTACCCATAATCTATCAAATCTAGCTCCTTGTGTGCTCAGGAGAAGAAAAAAAGAAAATCCGATCGGGCACAATAGTCACACCATTTTTAATGGCAAAATATGTCTTATAGATCTTCCCGCCAAACTCAGGTATCAAATTTAACTTCCCTCTCTTCTTGACGTGTAGGAAAGGCCAAGAAATCATGGAGTCTCACACTTCTAGATGTGTTTCAGAGAAATGGGGGAAAATAAGATTTCAAATCTCAGCTATTGTTGATCTTTACTTTTAATTTGGGCCATCCACGTGGAAGATTATATATTTAAAATAGACTTAGGGGCTTCCTTCTAGTTTTTACAACTTTTGAAAAAATGGAAAAAAAATCCATTTTTCTCTGCACCTCCGTGCTCGAGAAATGAGCCTGACACATGTCCTAAGCTGGGCCCCAGTGGAACCATGGTCCAATTCTGCATTTGATCCTCTTTTTGGAAAAAGGAAAATTTTCCAAGTTTCCCCCGCAGCTTTGCCCTTCCATTGTTGACCGGGGAAAAAATTTGACTATTTCCCTCATCGGGTTTGCAGGGCCATTTTGATGTTTTAACTCCCTTTTTTCCAAAAGTATTTTTTTTCAAATTCACCTTGAGAGTTTGCACCTTCAGTGTTGATTGGAGCAAGCTCTAACCCGTTCTTTATTGGTTTTACGAGCCATTTTGTGATTTTAATCCTTAAGAGGAAAAAAATTCCAATTTACCTTTGATGACCCACCTCCCTACCCTTTTGAATTTTTAAACTGCCACATGTCACTTTGGCACACCTTGAGGAGGTCCCAAAATTTTGATGCCTTGAATGAGTGCAAGCTCACCATGTGTCCTATTCCGATAAAGGTTTGTCTCAATGTTTGAAGCTCAGCGGAAGGTACCCACTTGTCATGCTCCGAGGTAGTCTCCTTTGGCTGTTTAAAAGTCTAAGAAAAATGTAGAGTGAGTTCAGGCCTCCATGTGTCATCCTGAGCACTTCTTCAAAATGAAACTCAAGGGCCAGTCGCTAAACATTCGCGGTTCCTCCACATGTCCTATTCCCCAAAACTATACCAATTAAATAACAATCTGTCTAAGTTTAGGAAAAGCAGTGGAAATCTTGACGTGTCCCCATTGTGCTACTCCAAGGGTAAACAAAAAAGTAGCTTCTCAAACAAGGCACCACTCCTCCACATGGACAAATTTTTGAGTTGAGGCTTTCCATGAAATTTTTGAAGTACCTAGCTGAGCCACGTATCCAACCAAAAGGTTCCATGTCCCATGTTTATGCAAGGATGTAAATTTGATTGGGAGAAACACATGTGAAACTGTAAAATACAGAAATCAGTCATTTGAGCCCGAAAATGAAAATTTATCTGAGGACCTGAGAATTTGGAAATGTCATAAGGCTCAAATGATGTTGTTCAGAGATACATCCATTCATGTTCTTCAAGTGTTTAGGGAAGAAACAACATGAATGAAAAAATCTGACCGTGGAGAATACCGAAAAAATGGGAGAATATGAGTTATAGACCCTTTTATAGAGGAATAAAGAATCAATGAGCAAATAATGGATCCATAAATGATCTAATACCCAAGAACAAATTAAAAATGGCAATAAATATTAACTAGGCACAAAACAGGGAAAAAGAAAGTGACAGAGGCTGCAAATCGATAGATTTTCAAAGGTGAATTAGGGCGAGGCCATTTTGAGCACCAACATGGTGGAGACATAACAGACATGATAAAGAGCCACCAGTGGTGAGAATAGGGTACAGAAATCCCATGTGGAGTCAGTCAAATGAGATTCACCACAGAGATGTCTTGGAGAAAGGGATACAAGACACAAGGACAGATATAGGAGCCCTAGGCAGTGTGATGATCATGGTGAGAGACCTAGAGGAAGACAATCTACAACAGTAAATCACATCAGAGAGATCCTGAAACTCCATCCATCTCATTTTGCTGGCAATATTGGAGGATTTCAGATAGAGGCATCGTTTCTCATCTTAAGGGGATGCTTCAAGCTATGTCTGTGTACCAACAACATAAAGGGTCGTGTTTCCATCCACCTTCTGAGATACGGATCCAGGGTTGGGTAGAGGACCAAGGAGAAAAAGTTACATGTGGATTATGGGAGAATCAATTAGGATATCTTCAAGGAGAAGTTTAGGAGCAGGTACTTTTCCAAGAGGTTTATTCAGCAGAGGATAGGTGAGTTCCATGACCTACATCAAGCATCCATGACAGTGGAAGAATATGAGATTCACTTGTTGGATCTACTTCAGTATGTAGACTATATGCATGATGAGAAGGTGAGGATCCAGAGGTTCATCAGGGGACTTAACCTAAACATTCGAGGGGAAATATGCATTCATTTCCTAGAGACTCTAGCAGAATCCATTAAGAAGGGCTATATTGTAGAGGAGACCAGAGTGAAGATGCAGCAGGCTAGAGATAGAATACGGATCCGAATCCAGTAGATGTAGGATAGTAGGTTGAGGGGGTAATCTCTACCTCCTCATGATGAACATGGTTTTGCACATTCTTCATTCAGACCACCACATTATCCACCTCAGTAGAAACAAAAGACTTGCACTCAATTTATGCCTCCACATAGATTTGATGCTCAAAAGGGACGTAGTGTGTGGCATCCTCCTAGGGGACCAGTTTGGACTCAGGAACCACCTAGAGATAATTTAGTAGGATCTCATTAGTAGTGACCAAAACATTCTATAGCACGATCATTAAGATCCATGACACAAACAAATAGAATACTTGCAGGAGCCACTTCTTATTAGAGGGGACCTAGTAGTTGTTATGGGTGAGGACTTGGGCATAATTGGAGAGAGTTTCCTCAGAACCTGAACAAAAAGGGTAAGGCACCGATTTCAAAGTGTACAGTAGGTGACATGACAAGGAGGCACATGATATATGCAACATTTGAGAACTACCAGGAAGAGCACCAGAGTATGATGATTGAGATGATAGGTAGCATTGATGGCATTTCTATTCATGTTTTATTTTATTTAGGTTCCTCAAATTATTTTATTTCCCCATTTGTAGTAGAGCGATGTAGGCTGGTGGAATTTTTGCAGAGATGTAGTTGATATGTGGAGATGGATTTTGGAGCCAAGATCATAGTGGAATCCTTATTCAAGGAGTTCATATTTTACCTAGGACCCTTTTCCCTGACCTTAGATCTTTGTATCCTTCCATTTTGTTCCTATGGGATTATTCTGGGCATGGATTGGTTACCTTCACACAAGGCTAGGGTTGATTGTTATAGTAAATTAATATCATGTGTAGATGATTTTGGAATGTATTCATTGATAGTTGGATTCAGGAGACACACCTCTATTTGTACAATATACACTATGTAGCTTAAGTGTTGTGAATGACGAGGTTGCTAGTTGTTTTCTATTACGGTTAGCGATAGATCTGAGGATAATTCTAGTAGTCTGTCACTTGATGATCATCATATCTTGAGGGATTTTTTAGATGTATTTCCATGAGAGATACTAGGGTTACCTCCCCCACATGAGATATATTTTCAAATTCATTTAGTTCAAGGAGAAGATCCTATCTCACAAGCACCTTATAGGATGAGTACCCCTGAACTCTGTGAGATTAAGTTACAGCTAGAGGACCTTCTTGAGAAAGGCCTAATTTTTTATGGTGTATCCTCTAAGGATGTACCAGTGATTTTTGTAAAGAATAAGGATGAATCTCTTGGATTTTTATTGATTATCTTCAGCTAAACAAATTAACGATCAAGAATCGCTACCCCCTTCCACATATTGATGATTTGTTTTATCAAATAAAAGGGGCCACAATACTTTCCAAGATAGATCTTAAGTCTAGATACCATCAGCTAAGGATCACAGAGGTAGATATTCATAGGAAATCCTTTTCTATGAGATATGACCACTACAAGTTCATAGTAGTGCCTTTTGGTCTAATGAATGCCTCTGCAGTATTCATAAGTTTGATGAATGGGGTATTCCAGGATTTTTTTTATTTCTTTGTTCTCATTTTTCTTGATGAAATTTTTATTTAGTCACGTACACGTGAGGAGCACGAGGAGCACCTTTGAAAGGCTCTGAAGTATCTTCATAAGCAATAACTTTACGGGAACCTTGAGAAATGTGCTTTCTTTATATCAGAGGTGAAGTAATTAGGTCACATCATTTATGGTGAAGGTATTTCCATTGAACCTTCCAAGATTAGAGCCATTATGGATTGCCCCACTCTAACTAGTGTGATCGAGGTGCAAATTTTCATGAGGTTGGTAGGTTACTACAGGAGATTTGTTGAGGATTTTTCTCAGATTATGCACCCCATCACTTCCCTTCAACGGAAAGGGATGAAATTTGTTTGGTCTGATGGATGTGAGCAAGATTTTAGTACACTGAAGGTATGTCTTACGTCAGACCAAATTCTTGCAATGCCTCATCTGCATGTAGAGTTCGTTGTTTGTATAGATGCTTCCTTAGTAGGACTAGGAGGTGTAATGATGGAGGAGGGTCTTGTGGTTACCTTTGAGTCTCACAAACTCAAATATCATGAGCTAAATTATCCTACTCATGACCTTGACCTTGAAATAGTTGTGCATGCTTTGGTTTGATGGAGACATTTCCTTCTTGGTAGGAGATTTATTCTCAGGATAAACCATTTGAGATTACATTACCTCTTAATGCAACCCAATCGCAATGCTTGTTAGCAGCGGTGTATGGAGTTTCTATGTGAGTATGACATGGAGATAGATCATGTGAAGGGGAAAGAGAATTTTGTTTCTGACACTATTAGTAAATGGATACATTTGGCTATAACTACTTCAGTGTGTAAAAATTTTTGGAGAAGGATTTTGTGACAGTTTCTTCATGAAAATTTCTACCTTGCAGCGAGATTATAGATTGCATCACAGAAAACCGTTGAGGGGATGTTTGATGGTTTTACTGTAGATTCAGATGGAATTCTTAGACACAGAGCTTGAATCTATGTACCTAGGGATATAGGTTTGAGACAGGATATCTTGGAAGAGGCTCATCATGCACCTTATTCAACCCATCTAGGGGTGAAGAAGATGTACACCACCTTTAGATAGCTATATCATTGAAGAGGCCTTCGGAGAGATGTAGCTAAGTTTGTGTCACATTGTTTATAGTTTCAGAGGCTAAAGACTGAGCATCAACATCCAAGATGGCCTTCTTTACCCACATGCTATCCCAGAGTTGAAATGGGACACCATTTCCATGGATTTCATAGTAAGGATACTGACGTCGAGATACTGCCACGATGCCATCATGGTCACGGTGGATAGATCAAGAAAAAAGTGGATCATTTTTCTTTGGTGAAGACTATCTATACATCTAGTGTAGTAGTGAGAGTGTACCTGGATGAGATTGTTAGACCGCATGTGATTCCATGGAAGATCATCTCTGACCATGATCCATTGTACACATCACTCTTCTGGATGACCATTCAGTAGGCCCTCAAAACAAGTATCAATTTTAGTACAACATATCATCTAGAGATAGATAGAAAGACATAATGGGTGAATCATATTTTAGAGGACATGCTTTAGTTGTACATCATGGATCACTAGTGTAGGTGGGAGGAGTACTTGTATTTGGTGGATTTTTCCTACAACAACAATTTTGAGAGTTCGATTGGCATGAAATCTTATTAGTAACTTTATGGAAGGGAGTGCAAGAAAAATTTGAGTTGGGATAGAATTAAGGATAGAGTATCTATTGGTCATAATTTGTTACAGGACATGGAGTAGTGGGTTGGTTTGATTCATCAGATGTTGCAAGAAGCACAAGAAATGCAAAATAAGTATGCAGATGATAGGAGAGTCAACCGAAGTTATGAGGTGGGTATGAAGGTGTTTATTTTTTTTAGCCCTTGTAAGAGTCCTATCCATTACAAAAAAGCATATAAGTTGTCTCCTAGATTCATGGGTGCATTCAAGATCTTAGAGTGGATCGGTCCCTTAGATTATCGTCTACCCTTGCCACCTATCTTGTCTTGTGTGCATGATGTGTTTCACGTATCTATTCTTAGGATATATAACCCATATCCATCTCATGTATTGGATTTGACTGAATTGCATGTGTAGGAGAAGGGGAAAATGATGGTGGATCCCATGCATATTTTAGAGCACATGACCCTGGGCCTTCGAGGCCGAGAGATTGATTAGGTTTGAGTCCAGTGGGATAGGTATGTTGAGACTAATACTACCTGAGAGGATGCTATGTTGCTACAAGTTCAGTTTCCACAACTAATTCAGTGACTTTCAGGATGAATTTTAGTCTAAGGTGAGGGGGATGTAATTCCCACTCTTTTTTGAAAGTTATTATATTTTTATTTTGATTATTATTGACTATAGACATGGATATTAATGTATCATTTTGGTTTAGCAATATTTAATATGTTATATATATTATGACTATTTATGGATTATGATTCATATTATGATTTTTGTAGATGCTTAGAGGAATAGAGAGACAATTTATATTGATGATGATGATGTGTTGTTAGCATATACATTACTGACATTCAGAATTTTCTTCATGTTGACTATAATTTACCTTTTGAACTAATCTCATGATCTTGTTGATATTGATAAAAGATAACATTAAGTTGTTGAAATTTTAGAAAAATGATAACATTGTTTAGTTGAGATGATGATTTAGCTATCTGAGGATGGTTATTGATTTATGTGCGTACATTATATCTTGGATTTTTTTTATGAGGCCAAAGAGGTATTGTGTGATTTTTCAAGTAATTATATCACAACAATCAAAAGGGGGATCAGAGACCAACCATAATGGAATACTGGATGGATACTACGATGTTCACCATGGAAACTTGTGTAATGTGTTATGTTTTGTTATTTATTGTTAGGGGGTCCGCATGGGGAGGATGACCTCTAATTGTGACCATGGGCTTTGTGTGTATGTTTCAATTTGTATTTATTTATCTTAGAGTATGTGATTTATTTTGTGATGTAATTCATTTAATCATTGTTGATTAATGTGCTTTGTTAAGTAATTTAATCATGTTATTAAGTTAATTTGGGATATGATAAATGGAGTCATTTATAAGAGTTGTTGGTATTTTTGATTCTTATGTTTTGATTGAGTTTAAGTGACTTTGAGTGTTGTACACTCTACCTTACCTTGGAATTTCTGATTTGGGCTTAAGGGCCAATTTTTGAGGCTTATGGGACAAGCTAAGCTTGTCCCACACCACTTAATTTCATTATACCAATCCTACGTATGGATTTGGGGGTCAAAAATATACCCCATTATGTGTTTTATAAGACAAAAAGTTACATTTATTGCACCTTTCTTACATTAGTTTTAAAGTTTGTCCTTAGGGGGTGTGGGTTTGGATTGTGTGTGTAATAGGCTTGACATTCTTCTCAACCACCAATTTATTGTGCATTATGGTTGAGGTTTGACTTGTGATGTGGAGTTGAGAATAAGTTATGTGGTATCCTACATGGAGCCACCTCACCCTCCTCTTCCCTTTTTCTATATATGCAAGTTTATTTGTTTGTTTGGGGGTTACTTCATTTCACTTTGTGCTCTTGTATTTTGGGGAGCTAGAGTGTTTTTGGAGTGCTTGTTGAATTCTTGGAGCTCGTTAGAGTTGGATTACACTTGATGGAGCTTGGAGTGTTATTCTTTGATCAAGTTCTTACTATGGAAAGGTAGGAGCTACACTTTTTTTACTTATTTGCTTTTATATGTGTGTATTGTATGTATGTGAATGTTTTGTATGCTTGTTGGGTTCTTGGGTAGAATACATAAGTATGATGTAGGAGAAGGGTATGGGAATCTTATATGTAGGGAGTAATAATAGTTTATTTCATGTTTTAGGAGGGAGTTGGGTTTGATGCCCCACCTAGGATAAGAGAATTCTTGAATTTCTTACTTGGTTCTTTTGAGGGAGATATAAGAGATTATAGGGAGGCATAAAATAATGTGGGAGGAATAAGAGGATCTTGAGGGTGAAATAATATTTGTGTAGGGTTTTTGAGATGTATATTCTAGAGGGTTTTAAGGTGGGCACCTAATCCCATTGCGAGGAATAAATAATCTCCCCATAGATCCTTACACTGTTGGATTTGCATTTCGAGCCTTGTCTATTTTGAAATTTGCATTCTTGTGTTGAATGTGTGTTATATGGTTGTGAAATCTTGTATTGTGATGTTGAAGCATTGTGTAGTTTTCATGAGTTGGATCCATCCTTTATTGGTTGAGGCTTGGGGGCCAATGGGTTGGATAACTTCTTCTCCTCATTGGATTATTTGTTGGGTGGAGAGTGTTGCCACTCTCCCATTTTGTTCTTTTCATTAAAGTGAAGAAATGGTGGAGCTCTTGTAGATGACTTGGGACTTTGAACATTTGCTGGAATTAAAAGAAATCTTTCATTGTAAAAAATTTTGTTCTGATTCCCACATAAGATGGAAGCCTTGTAGCATTGTATTTGAAAGAAAAGTTATATTGCATATTTTTTTATTAGGTTTTAATTTATTGTGGAAAAGAAAGCTCCTTGTATTGAAAGAAGTGAGCTATGCTCAAGGAAAAAGGAAAGTTCATTATTATTTTTTGAAGTTATTAAATTTTAAAACGAAGGGAACACTTGGATGTTGCAAATAATTGAAAATGCATTCTCAGGAAATCTTAAATTTATAATAGTTGTGTTTTTCTTTGAGTAAATGGTGGTAGTTGAAAGAAAATAAAGTTTAAAATATTAATGTTTTGATCACAATATGAATTGGGAGGTTCTCATAACCTTATTCTTGGCTGAAACAGTTAAACACTCTTTGGTTTTTATTTATTTAAAGTTAAAATTATCCCTTGATATCTACATTATTTTAAAGATTAAGTTTTAGAGTAATCTGGCCTACACAATGACCTACACTAGTTAGTCTGAATTGGTGTTGGTGTACACAGTACCGACATCTGTCACTTTTTCATATTGCAGTCTTTAAAAAGTTAACTCTAAGCTTAATTTTCAAATTTATTGATAACATGACTTTCTCAACAACCTTAAATTAAATGAACAAATGTGGTAAATGTGCTTTAGGTGAATTTGAATCATAAATGTAGAAGATATGCTAAAATTCATAAAAAAAGACTTAATTGATAGTAACCAGCGTGAGTGACTAAACCGCCATCAACATTCCTATGACCTAAATCAATCACTTTATACTATATTAATAGTAATTTTTCAATCCTGAAAGACATTTTTGGTGCTTTTGTTTGAGTCAGATGCTTTTGAGACTATTATGCTATAATGAATTCGAATAATAAGTTACTCCTGGAAAGAATCGAATATGCTTTGCATTTAAAATAATAATCTAAAATATACTGATGCCTCACAAATCGGCGCTGGTAGTGGAACCGATGTTAGTAGCATAAAGGTTACTGTGGTCAGTCTAGATACCACCTTCATTCACCTGTGCGTGAACTTTTTAAAAGAATGTGTTTTCAAGCAAACCATTGGCTCTTATGGATCTAAAATTCACCTAAATGTAGATTACAGCCTATGTGGGTTGTGTATGCTTGTTTTGACCCATACTCCAACTTGCATAAAGGGATTTAAATACATTAGACTCTTGATATACAAAATGGTTTTCTTCCCCATCAATGAAAAAAAATAAATAGAGAACTAATCAACGATAGATCTCAAACCATATCTAGGATATATGTTTGCATTAAAATTAAATAACTAGAAGTGCATAATTAAATCTAATATTCAATTATTCTAAAGGAGGATTCATTGGGATGGAATCCCCTTCTTCTTGCACATTGGATCCAAGAAGACTCCTCCATGTGTTTCCCTTGATCCATGGCATCCACTCTTTCAACCTACAAACCGACGAGAAACAAATGAATGAGGTTACGGTAAGGAATGTTTAAGAAGACTCCTTTAAGGATGATTAGGGTTTCTTTTGGGTAGATCTAATCTTGTGGTCCCAATTGATTTGATCAAAGGGTTAAGAATAAACCCTACAATTTTTTAGGTGAAAATATTTAGATTATGGTTGTAAAGTTTTAAATAAATCAAATGTATGTGTAAATGGGTGAATGGGTTACTCAAGGGTCTAGCGTGTTAAGTAAAAAATGTAACCATTCTAGTAGTTTTTAGTGATTAATTCAATGGGCATTAAAGAAAATAATTTAAGTGAACTAAGGTAACTAAGGATAAGGGTTTATTTAATATGGGTTGAATGTTAGTTCCCAAGAGGGAAACTATTTAAATTAATAAAAGAAATTAATGGACATGTATCTAGTGATGATAATTAAATAGAAATTAGAACTAGATTAAGAATATTTAATTAATAATCTATACCTGATCTATCCTTTGAAAGATAACATTGCTAGTAAGAATTATGTAAATGTATAATAGGGTTTTTTTCCCTTGTAAGTTAAAACAAAAAAAATTGCCGTAATTTCCCAGATAATTATTTAAGGATTAATGTGGTTTTCAAACACGGAAATTATGGGCGTTACAATGAGGATGAGGATGTTTCGGATTTGTAATAACTTACAAAGGTGAAATCATAGATCAATCAATGTGACATAAAAGAAAACATGTCTCAAATAAACTAAGGACTCATCTGCAGTAAGTGCTTCTTGGCTATAAATTGCATCGCAATAGACGGGTCCTGGAAAGACCTACATTTACTTCAAATTTTGTAAGAAAATTGCGGTATGCCAATTTTCTAAATCTCTTTCTACAACTTCACAAATATGCAAATTCAAAAATTATAGGAAAAAAATCACCTCTGTGTATATATCGGGAACATTTCAGGAATGTTTTTTTTGTCAAATAAGGTTCCATAGATTTATCGGCAAAACATTAATTTTTTCAAATATCGTCAAGTCGATTTCTGGGTGAGACATTAATGTTTTAAAATCCTAGAGTGATGATCATGTGGTGATTGAATATAAAAATATACATTGGGATTGGAAATTCCTCGGTGATTTAAATAGAACAGATTATTGTTTATGAAATTTTAGGGTAAAACCTGGGTATTGTTGTTCCCGTTAAATTCATGAAAATCAAATGCATGAAATTCTACTATTCACCAAACTCTGAATATTTGCAGCTAAAATTTTCCTTGGTCTCAAGTTCTTGGAATCCTCTATTGCAACCACAACTAGATCAAATTTTGTCAGAAGGCTCCTTAATACCTTCTCTGCGATCCTATGATCTTCAATCGCATCTCCATTAGTCCTCATTTGATTGACTATTGTCATTGTTATTGTAAAAAAATAATTTATTGATTCTGATTCTTTCATAAGAAGGGTCTCAAAATATCTCCTCAACTTCGAAAATCTCACTAGTTTCACCTTGTCAGTTGCTTTATATGTATTTTGCAAGGTGATCTTTGGGTGAATGCAATTCCTATAAATAGATTGCTTGTGCTCAAGCAAATGGCCCTGAATTTTGTCTCTGAATTTCTCTTTGCATTAGATTTAGCTTTAATTTTGCTTAGAGTACTTGGTTTAGTTCATTATACATCTAGATAGCATTGTTGAACTGTTGGTAAGCCACATATCTAGCTTGTGCAAACGGTGTTGTTGTTTTATCCAATCCATTGGAGTAGAATAACTTAGGAAGCCATTAAAGTTGTAGGTTTTGCTCTTCAAACAAGATAGTTTCAGGTTCTGGTCACTTTATGTTGCATGACTCATAGTAAATCCTGCTAGGAATTTCATAAGCCAAGCTCTGTACTCTTGCGCTATCCCTCTCCTACTCACATTTTCAGTCTACATTCTGAGCTGTCCTTGTCCCAATATCTACTTCTGTCGATGCTAGCATTACACGCTTTTCTGGATCCACGTGAACATGAAAGAACGAGGAGATCACACTGAGGGGACAAGATCACACACACCATCAGATTCGCCACTGTTATGCAGAATCCAGGTTTTAACTTTCAAAGTTCTAGTTAGAATCATATCAAATAAAGTAGTTAATTGCTTCATTTCAGTAAATTCTATTCTCAATATTTCCAGGGAAGTTGTGAGGATTGATAGTTTCTGAGAAACTATGATTCACTCCTCACTTCTGAGGTAGGATCAACAATCTCGCAGATAGATGAGCTATTTCATTTGTTTAGAATAAATCTACAAATTGCACAGACAAATAACTACACTCGGTTATTTTGTTTGTTTTAAATTGTTATTTAGTTGTTATTACTAGATACGTTTAAATAGCTGCTTTCCTTAAATTGTTACAAGGTTTCTCTGAAAAATAGAAGTTATATATGTTTTAGATTTATTCCACGTAGTTAGAATTTGCTTTGTTGTAGTTAGATTTACATTTTATTTTGTATGACAATCACGGGACCTCAGGAGCCCAGGGAATACGTATTTGAACCAATCGTGCCTTAGCCCAACCTTGTCACAGCAATAGTTGACATAGACCAGAACCTTAGAATACAAGTCTTCCAAACAACAATAGATTTACGACTGATCAGCTCTCAGTTGAGAGGGTTAAACATAGAAGACGATCAAGCACACACGTTTTGGTCAAATCAACCAAACTACAGACTGCCCTAGGCAAAACATTCACATGACTGTAGAAGGGTTCGAAAGAGAACAAACCTTTGGTTGTGATCCTTTGGTCCCACAGCTAGGTGCAAAAGACACTCTCACAGATATAGATACTAGTTTAAGGATCCAAGTTGCACGAACGCCTGTGAGATATTCTGAGAAGATCACGCAGTTGTTGGTCCTAAACATAGAAGCTGAGAAAGTGTATGATTATTGGATACTATGGATTAGGACTTGATCTCGTATATGAGCATAATAGGACCGCAATAACCAAGATTCTACGGTTGTGATCCACAGATCCCATAGCCCAAAAAATCCACAAGTCAATCAAATATAAACACTGGCCTACGCACACTAGTATTCCGATCCACTCCACTTCCACCCATCATCATCGAACAATTGTCCTTACTAGATATAGCAGCTAACAAAGCTAGAGAATTTTGGACTAGGCCAGAGAATCATCCATAGAGTCAATTGCATTCCACCATCCACCATATGACCTTATCTGGAGACATCCACGAAACTATCCCAGGTCATTTTCCACGTATTCCACAACCCATAGATCGAATCACGCCAGAGCTCGATATTGATTGGAGCCTTCGAGCAGTCATCCTTGCTGATCGATCTATCACACCAGTCCAAGTTAGAAGGGCCTTCTTTGCCTTAGATTCACAAATTCCACTAGTGCGTATCGAAGACATTAGATTGCCTAACTAGTTTGTCTATATCCCACGCATATTCCACCCCTACTGGCTGTCTCGGCACGACCTCGGGAGGTCGGGTACGCAGAATAGTTACCTGTAGATTCCCACGCTTGCTTGTCACTTTTTCGACGTACAAAATTGGTGAACCTGACGTGAAACAAACAAAATTAGTGAAGCTGACATAAAATTCCTAATTTCTCGTTCGGAGTCATAGTATCACGTTTTCTTCCAAGTTTAGTTTACTTTTCATCTTCTCCACCTCTTTAGCCTTTCACAAATCACCTTCGCTCCTTCCCATTATTCTGCGGGTATTTATATACCCCCCGTATATGTTGGGATTCGATGCATATGGCAGACCCCTCTTGGGTCTTGAGGCATACTATGCCCAACAGAATAGACAATCATCACCCTCACTCTCAGTATGGGGTGACAACTATTCAACTAATCAGTTGTCAACACAAACCCCAAGAAATAGATATAATTCATATTTTCAAACTGAGGAGTTAGATCAACCCCCTCGAACGCAACAAACAAAGCCTTCAGGCTCGAACAATATGACATTTACTAGAGAATCTGGTTCGTCTCCTCAGATGCTACTTAGACCACAAATTAGTAAGCAATCAGACCCATACCTGGTCTTAGATGATGAACAGTCAATATGTTATCGTAGAAGTGAACAACGCTCTCGGGGTATGTACCCATCTGTAGGAGGTTTACAAATACAACCTGAGGTCTCTTTTCAAGAAAATACCTCTATGCCACTACATATAGGAAATGCTCTCGGAGAAACTTGGCAAGATAGCAGCCATTTCATAGCAGGATATCACATGCCTATACAACACTAGGGTATACAACAAACGCCGCTAAGGAAAAGCACCGTGACTTCACCCAATGAAGTCATTTCAACGTTAGTAGAAAAAGTGAGAGGGTTAGAACTTGCTCAAGAAAGTCAAAATTCTCAGTTCATACAAGCAGGAAGCTCCAACCCTCCATACCACCCTGGCCAAGTAGATCTCCTCACGGGAGTAGGCACGTTAGGCATGCCTCCTCAGCATCCATAACAAACACCAACAAGGCCTGTCATCTCTAACACTATTTCTCCCAGTCTAGTATCAAACAATCCATTGCTAGACAATGCCCCGTCATACTTAAACATGTACTCCAAATCACTACAAGGAGATATGTTCTCCTCTCTCGACATGTTTGCTCAAACACAGGGACTCCCCTATGCCCCTGCCAATGTATACGCTGCACCGTATCAAGAACCCATCCCACCACCACTCCCTCAGCAACCACCATCAATGGTCGAAACCTATGCGATAGGGACTTATTCATAATATCTGAAAGAGCCCTTAGACTTCACCATACGAAGCGTTATGCTTCCAAGACCTCTTCCTGATTTACCCAAGTACAAAGGCGAGGGAGATCCAAATGCGCATATCAAAGCTTACGCTACAGCCATACGTGAATTACTCCCTTGGGATGGGGGTGTTGCTAAAATATTCCCCAAAACCTTGGAAGGCATTGCTCTCGACTGGTATTATAGAATACCTGAGGCTTCCATCCATTCATTTAAACAACTCGTATCAGATTTCATTAAGGCATTCGACATGAACAAATTGTTGAGAACAAGAATCAGGGTATTCTTGCACATCAAACAAGAACACAACAAATTTTTCACCCATTTCATCCAGAGGTGGCGTAAATTTCTTTATTCTTCAGCAAGTGCTCCAAACATGGATCATATGGAACTATGTGATTTATTCCTCCATTCTCTCAGCAGAGAGGTGAAGGAAGAAGTCCAGAAGTTCCCGCTAAGAACTTACGATGAAGTACTTGAGAGCGCTCTTCAAATAGATCAAGCAGCGATAGATAGTGGTCGTAAGACATATGGAACAAACGGGAGGTTAGTCACCCCCAATCAAAACACTACAAATTATCCCACTACCACCAACGTCAATCAAGGACCTAGAATCCTTAACAAAAATCGTGGGGTAACAACAGATGGAGTAACTGATCGGCCTAAGAAGGTAAATGTTGTCAATACTCTATTACAAACAAACAACCAACGAAACAACAACTTTACCTCGACAATCAATGCAGTGGATTTTAACCATCCACAACAACAACAACAATGGTGAAATCCCATACAAGGGCCAAGCCAAAATTCATTTGGCTATCAAAACCAAAATCAAAACCAGAAACAACAAATGCAAAATTTCAATCCTAATAGGCAATAGTTTGATCAGAATTTTAGGCCACAATATACACCAAACTAACAAAACAGGAATTACAATCCCAATTCTTATTGTTGTTTCCACAAAATTTGGGGTCATGATACTAGAACATGCCATGACTATAATAAATTCATGCAACGTTTGCCACAAGAACAAAGACAGTTCTTCATAGATTTGTTTTTGGCAGATCCCGTATCACCACCACCAAACACGCTCACAGGAGCAGTTTCCCCTCAAAATGCTCCCCTCAATATCTTTAACGATCCACTCCCAAATCATGATAATAATAGACTAAATCCAACTGGGATGAACAAGGGTACAATGACAGGAAACAATGATCATGAAGCCTCGACTTCACTAAATCCATCAGTGGCACCACAATTAGGAAATCAACCGAGACCCAAGATAGTCAGTTTGGTAGAACTAGATGCTGAACTACCTATCGAAGCTATAACAAGAACACGAGAGTATTTCTCTCAACCAAGCCCAAGTCATTTTCCAGAAACAGATAAGAGTCAACAAATAGTAGAAAAACCCGTGGGTGCCTACGATTTAATTAGCGACCTAACAAAGACCTTCTCACACATTTCATTTTTGGACTTACTAAAGAACTCTCCTCCTCACAGAGCTGCTCTTTTAGAAGTATTAGGTCTAGGTCATCTAATTAACATCACTCCACCTCCTGAAACACAAGTAAATCACGTAGATTTTGATATCCACCCTCCGGGGCAGCTGGACAAGGATGTCGAATTCATATTCGAAATAAGTAAAATACCTACAGATGCTAAGATCACATGCCAAGGTGATCCAATCTTACACTTACAAGTATGGGTTTATAATAACTATGTAAAATGGGTAATGGTTGACGATGGGGCCACAGTTAACACAGTCCCTTTCTCTTTCCTCCAAAAACTAGGATATGGGGAAACAAACTGTTCCACCACTCAAAATACATTGAGAGGCTACGATAGCCTTAAAGCCACTTCGATAGGAACTATAATACCGCCGGTCACCTTAGGACCCAAAACAATCCTGACTGAGTTTTATATTATAGATCGGGAAACTAATTATAATATGATACTCGGCCGACCATGGATACACCGAATGAAGTCAATCCCTTCTACGTTATTTCAAGAAGTAAGATTCTTACATCTAGGAAAGGTATTTGTAGCCAAAGGTGATCCAAAACCTTTCGATTTGCACCTAGCTGATTTAAAGAAAAGACTAGGTGTGCACTCAGAATTTGAACTTCCAACAAACCAACTTAATAAACCCACTGACCCAAAACCAGAGGAGAAGTTGGTACCTACAACGGATCTTGAAACTATCAGCATAGCTAAAACAACCCCAACCCCCAACGATAAAGCTAAAGAAATGGTATCATTAGGGACTACTGCAAAAATCATTGAGTTAATAGAACAATATTCACCAATGTTCTTACCATTTGATTCAACAGGCATAGGATATTCCCTAGGTGTTGGTTCCATTCTAGCAGAGGATCTCTGCATGGTAGAAGTAGAGTGTGCAAACGCAGCGGATACCCCAACATCCATACTCCCGGCTAAGTATTGGACTCTCCATTTCGATGGAGCTAAATGCCATTATGGAGCGGGGGCAGGTATAATTATTACTTCACCCGAAGAGAAAGTCATACCATTTTCCTTTAAGTTAAATTTTGAATGCACAAATAATGGCGCTGAGTACGAAGCCCTCCTCCTTAGCCTCACCTTAGCCAAAATAATTGGTATTGATAACATCAGAGTCTTAGGAGACTCGCAATTAGTGATAAACCAGGTTTTCTAAGTATATGAAACCAAAGCCGAACATTTGCAGCTTTACAAAGAAGCCATATTAGATTTAAGTAAGGCGTTTAACTTCATATCCATTGAAGCAATCCTGCGAGAGAAAAATATTCTCGCCGATTCAATAGCAACTTCAGCATCACATTTTACTCCAAGCAATGAGTTAGAAGATACCCATTTCATGGTGTCCATTCGTGATGAACCATTAATAAAAACAATGACAAATCCCCTTGCAAGCGGAAGTGAATCTACCACCCCAGACCATGTCGATAATGATATGGCCACTTTAGAATACTTAAACGCCTATGCGGCATTACATCTCTCCTATCATATGCTAGATTTGTCCTTAATTCCACGTTCGTCTTCCTATTTCAGAAATCCCATGATTGATCTCCCCTCACAAATAGAACCTAGCATATACGTAGTAGAAAATGGGGATGATTTGGATTTACCTCCAGCACCACCTGAGTTCAAAGAGGGTAATGCCTCTTTGATCGAAGAAATAATCGATGTCAACATCGGGACAGATGACGAACCAAAAATCTTGAAATTAGGATCATCCTTAACCCCGGAAGAAGTAGAAATACATACTCAGATCCTCAAAGAACAACAAAAGGCATTTGCATTTAATTATAAGGAGATGACAGGAGTCGCACCCCACATTGCGGTACACAACCTCGTCACTAAATCAGATGCAAAGCCAGTTAAACAAAAATCAAGATCTATGAAGCCCAAGGTAGCTCTCATGGTAAAAGAGGAGGTAATAAAAATCCTCCACGTAGGATTCATCAAACAAGTCGACTTCTCCCAATGGGTATCTAACATCGTTCCCATTCTCAATAAGAACAGAAAAATACGCATCTGCATAGATTTTCGAGACATCAACAAAGCATGTCCTAAGGATGACTTCCCATTACCATCCATAGATGTCATTGTTGATGCAATAGCTGGATTTGAAATTTTGTCTCTCATGGATGGATTCTCGGGATACAATCAAATCAAAATATCTAAGCAAGATCAAGTTAAAACTACGTTTATAACTCCTTGGGGAACCTAAGGCTACGTTGTTATGCCATTCGGTCTCAAGAACGACGGTGCTATGTACCAGCGAGCTATGACATATATATTCCACGATTTAATTCATAAAATCATGGAATCCTACGTTGATGACTTGTTGGCTAAGGCCAAGAAGAACTGTGACCATCTGGAAGTACTCCACGTAATTCTTTCATGCCTAATAGAATACGGAGTCACGCTAAATCCAGAGAAATGCATCTTTGGTGTAACAGGAGGAAGGCTCCTAGGTTACATCATATCGTCACGAGGGATAGATGTCGACCCAACCAAAATTTGGGTTGTCCTCGAAATGGTCCCACCTTCGAGTGAATCTGGAATCAGATCATTTCTTAGAAAGCTGGGTGTAATCCGGAGATTTATCCCAGACTTAAGCTTCGCCGTTCATCCAATCAACAATTTACTCAAGAAAGACTATAGCATTGATTGGACCAAAGATTGCAATGAAGCCTTTGATGCAGTTAAGCGTTTCCTTTTGTCACCACCTACGCTAATGCCACCTAAGCTAGATCACCCTTTAATTCTATATTCACGAGCTACCGATGTCTCACTGGCCTATATGTTGGCCCAAGAAGACGATGACAAGAGAGAACACACGATTTATTTCATCAGCCGAACACTGCTCGACTATGAAACACGTTATACACAGGCAGAACGAGAATGCCTTGCCATAGTATTTGCTACTAAACGCCTAAGACACTATATGCTGAATCAAGAAACGAGGGTCATGGTAAAAACGGACCACTTACGAACTTTCCTCACACAAGGGTCATTGTCTAAAAAGGCTAGACATTTTATAACCTTAATGGGAGAATTCGAATTAACGTTTGTAAATCAGAAGTCAGTTAAGGGAAAAATCATTGCGGATTGGTTAGTTGACAACCCATTATACGGAGGCGATTTAGTAGATAGTGCGTATACTACATTGAAACCCAACCCTCTATCTCTAAGTGCCTTTGGTACACAGATATCATTAATTATATCATGGACCGTACGTACCCAGAAGGAGTTACACCGCAACAAAGAAGGCGGTTACACATTATCGTAGCTAAATACGTCATTATAGAGCAATTTCTCTACCGAAAAGCATTCGATGGAATGCTCCTAAGATGTGTCGACACAGAAGAATCCAAGAAGATTCTCCATGAATCTCACAGTGGAATGTGTGGAGGCCACTTCGGTGGCCATGCCACCGCTCGAAAAATACATCGAATGGGCTATTTCTAGCCCACTCTAGAACATGACGCAATAGAGTTTGTATGCAGGTGTCATAAGTGCCAAGAGTTCTCCCATGAGATCCACATGCCGGCACAGGCTCTGCAACCAATCATTACTCCATGGCCCTTTTCTACATGGGGTCTAGACTTAATAGGGAAATTATCTCCCTCATCCGCAGACGGCCATAATTTTATAATCACGACCACTGAATATTTTACCAAATGGGTAGAGGCTATGCCTCTTACTAATGTACCTGGTTCTGTAATCGCCAAGTTCATTCTGAACCAAATCATTTGTAAGTACGGTATCCCACAAATCATTATCTCTGATAATGAAAATTCTTTTAAGAATGAAGAGGTTCGCAAACTATGCAATAAATTTAAGATAAACCATCATACAAATTCCTTGTATTACCCCCAAGCCAACGGATAGGCTGAAGCGACAAACAAGACACTGAAAGCCATTCTCCTTAAAACAGTAAAAGAAAACAAATGAGATTGGCATTTGAAGTTATATCCAGCCTTGTGGGCCCACTAAACCTCAATAAGAACACCAACGGGTACAACTCCTTTCTCGCTAGTATTTGGGGTAGAAGCAGTTCTCCCACTTGAGGTCGAAATACCCAGTCACCGCATTTCTCTACAAGGGATTCTGGATGAAGACGCTTATAGAGAAGCATGTCTTTCCCAACTAGAAAGCCTAGATGAAACTAGATTAGATGCTGAACAACGGCATAGAGCTTATGCTGACTGAATGTGCCGGCAATATAACAAGAAGGTGTATGAAAGCGACATATACGAAGGAGATCTAGTTCTAAGACTAGACAGCCGTAACGACAAGAAGACCGGCGAAGGAAGGAAATTCCGGCCCAAATGGTTGGGCCCATACCAAGTCATGAAGGACTACGGAAATGGTGCATACCTCTTATGTACGCTAGAAGGTGAGGAATTTGGTGAAACAGTCAATTCCCTGCACCTCAAGCGGTTCTATGCATAAGCAACTAGCACTACTTATATAACTACCTACATTGTATTTTCATATAGATTAAGATCATTTTTTCCACTTGTTTCTTACATAAATTGTGATCAAGGAATCTATTCTCAAAGAAATTCACTACAAACTCATGATGTTGTTGGCATAAAGCTCTTTAATCATACCTCTCCATTTTCGTGATATCATCAAATCATCTCAGAATCATTTTATCAAATAAAGTCAGACATGACGAAGTCTTAACGGTAACCATACCAAGATCTGTAAGTTTATTCTCGCTTTGATTTCTTCTTAGGATAGGTGCCTTACCTATGGTCTGTTCTAGAAGCTTCATGGTGTCACATCTATCCATATGTACATCTCCTTAGAAATAAGCACATACTGACATTTTACTCAAATAAGCAAGTCAAAAAGTGATTAAACTGAAAATTTTAATTTTACACATTTCCTTGCCCCACCAACCTTTGGTGATGAGCTTACGTCTCTTACTAGTGATGTAGGGTTGGGAAAGGATGGAAATGCCCTTACTTGCCTATGCCTTGCCCACGGTGATAAACCCACGCTTCTTACTAGTAGCATGGGGCAAAGTACAGGGGGTCCTCTTGAAAAAGCAAACGTTAAAAGTCATAAACAAACAATTCAAACTTTGAGTCAAAAACGAATGAATCAGATGTTCAAAATTCCAAGAGAGTTAAAATCCTAAAAACCCAGATTTTGTCTACTATGTGGCCATCTATGGATCTAAGTCTAGATAAACCGCAAAGTAAGTTGCATTCTAAACTATGAAGTCGCCAGATTTTGTCTACTATGTGGCCATCTACGGATCTAAGTCTAGATAAACCGCAAAGTAAGTTGCATTCTAAACTATGAAGTCGCTCGGGTGGAGTAAGCTTGTAGTTTCCTATTTGGTTCCACCAAAGCTTTGTCTGTCTTTCATCGCTATCATTTCAGCTACACCTCATAACTTGTGCCCTTTCTAGCTCTCGGTGAAGAGCCCTCGCATCTTAGTAGTATCATGGAGTTAGGAGTGGGGAAATTTTATCTGTTCATCATACTGGTTATATTCATCACTCTGCAAAACAAACATGAGGTATCCAAAATTGCTTACGAAAGCTAAGATTCAAAATCACATTACATCTACATATATTAGCATCGTGAAATGCACAAAAGGAAACAAACATTTGCATCATTTGTTCTCCATTGCATACATTCTAAAAATCATATAAACATACATCGTAGTATACACAAAGAAGCTAGAAATAGAAAAGAAACCATGAGTGCTAAGATTTTGATCCAAAACGAATGCATATATATAAATGATCAAACGTTTATATACAATGCCATCATGCACTAAGCATGGTCAAAATGCTCAAAGAGCCTGTGATATACAAAGAATATATAATGCAAAATACACAAGAGCGAAGTGGCCTCTCAATCCCTACGCGACCCCTCTGAAGGTGCACGCCCGCGCCTAGGACTCTGGCTATGCCGGCGCTTGGAATGTACGGAGGGCTCAGGATCCCTAGGAGCGGCCACGGTCTCACCACGAGAATGGCTCCTCATAAGATGCTCAGCCATCCTATAGCCCGCTAGCTCAGTGCGAAGGGTCGACACCATCCTTGCCACATGCCAGACAGGAGCAAAAACGTCGGTATGCCTACCGGCTGCTGAGGTATCCCCAGCATCCACGGACAGCTCTGTGTGAGTCCTATCCATGGGGATCATCAGGGAATCGGTACATACCCTGCGGATCAAATCTCGCCACTCATCAACGGTCTCTGTAAACAAAGGATAAAATGAATTAGAAACTAAGAAAGAGGCTAAAGGATATAAAATAACAATTAAGGAGAGCCTACAAATAAGCATTAAAAGGGAGAAAGGGTAACTTACTCGGATACCCAGGCCTCCAAGATGGGTCGCTGGGACCGACACCTGCTGCGGATGCCGTTTCTGACTGAGGGGTTGCTCCTGTGGTGGGGGCAACGTGTCACCCTGCAACAGACTCATCCTCTCCACCATGGCCCTGGGAGAGTGGCTCCTCTAAAACTAGAGTGTCCCTCTCTGCGCTTTGCTCAGCCCTCTCCGCCTGCATGATATCCTGAGTGTCATACCACTCAGAATCACTATCCTCGGTCTCCCCCTCTGTCCCTCCCTCTGTAAACTCCTCAGACTCGGAGTCAATATCAATAGGGTCATCGCTGCTATGAGCAGGACCCGTAGCTATCTGAAGAAAAGGTGCTCGAGGTGCACCAGCTCTCCCTCTAGCACAAACTATCCTCCTGGCTGCAATGGGAATGCAGGGAGTAATCACTGTCCAACCTCGGCCTCTAGGCCCCCCTCTGGCCTTGCAAAATGATCTGTAAACTGGCGCCACTGGAGGAAGCATACCCGTGTATGGAAGGCCAAATTTCTGAGGAACTCGGCCAAAGGGGTGCGCCTCCACTCATCCCACTCAATCGATAAGCTGCCCTGTAGTGGAGCAGGAGATCAAGGTAAGGGTCTCCTCGCCCCCTATGCCGGCCATGAGCTGGTATGGTGTCACCTCCATATCGGTAGTAGTCAGGGACGCAATTGGATGATGAGGTGCTCTAAGCACCGACATGTCTGCCCATTTGGCTGCCCTAACAGCTCCAGGATCTGCCACCTCCACACCCCTGTCATAAGGGATAAAGTGCTCATAAACCCAACTCATGACTAGAGTCAGGTGGCTCAGTGACTGCCCCTGTAAACGGACCACCCTATATAGATCGTCGTAGGTGGTCCCAAGAATATCTATGCCCCAAGCGTATATCCAGCCGTGCCCCTCTATCTGTGCAATAATGGGGCCCCAACAGTATAATAATGTGTCACCTCCCTTGTCCCTGATCAATCTCAAGGCAAGGATCCCCATGATGGCCTGGCGAAGTAAGGGGATAGGCAAAGAAGGAATGGATCGAACTCTCACCCCCTTCTTTGACGTTGTGGAGATGATTGTATCTCCCATATATGCTGCCCACTGTGCAATCTGTGCTCGTGAGCCTGCTATCTCTAATGTAAGTCACCTCCTGATGATCGGGACCCCCAGAATGCGGTAGATGTCCTCTAATATAATGGTCCACTCACCACAGACCCCTGGAAATCGGAAGGTGTTCCGATTTGCATCCCAGTAAGAAAATAAGTCACAAAGGATGTGACTAGATGGTGCAAAATGGGGCACGTGTGATATGCGCAATATGCCGGCTCTTTGTAGTGTTTCCTCCTCATCCTGTGAGAGGGCATCTAGTACCCCTGAGAGCCAATCATACTCTCTCTCTCTGCTCCATCTGATGTACTCCTCTCTCACCTGCATACACCTAAAAACAAAAAAAACATAGCAAGTTAGTATCTGAAAAATACTGAGAAAGTCATAAAAAGATGTAGAAGTCCTAAAAATACAAACACAATCTCAAAAACAGGTTCCTTTTGCATTGTGTACAAAACCGCAGCCTTGAGCAGAGGGGCGGTTTTGTAACCACCGCCTTAAGGGCGGCGGTCATGTAACCGCCGCCCTGAACAGGGTGGTGGACATGTAACCACCGCCCTGGCCAGGGCAGCGGTCGTGGTCCGAAAACCCACGCGGGTTTTTAATCTAAACAAGCCTAAAATATGCAAAAAACAACCATTTAACCTAAAAACGGAGCCTACCCAATAGGCACCCCCCCTAGATGGACCTTTTAACACTAGCATTTTCAAAAATGACCCCCCCATTACAACAAATTTAGTATTTCAAATTTAAGGGGGGAAAAACACAAAATTGAAGAAAACCAACCTGTGATCTAGCGGGGCGGTGTTCCGCATGTGGAGGCATGATCACGATCTCGCTGTGAACATTTCGACTCTACTCACGCAAGAAATTGTCACTGTGGGTCCCAGAGCTCAAAATCAATCAAATCAACTCGCGCAAATGAATAGGAAAATGGGCCCACTTTCATATATATAGCACCATGTTTCGTTTCAAAATGACTTTTTCACAGGTTTGGAGCACTGATGGAGGTAAGTTCCTAGCCCCACACAAATGGTACGTTCTCATTCCCTATTATTTTAGCGTTTATTTTCCAAATTATTGTATCTATCTGCACTTGAGTTCTCTTTTCATTTTGCAGGTAGCGGGAATTTCGGATGGCATCATTTCAACACACGGACGTGTCAGGTATAACTTCTAACTTCCCATTTCGGGACTGCCATACTCGGACCCACCATTCTACGCCTCTTCATGGATAAAACACTTCTCCGAGAGGGAAATATGTACGTACCCAAAATTGTAAGGTACTGTACTGCCAGAACAGTGTGACAAGTGCCCCAATGATGATACAGGTCTCCTCGCAAGGTGTTCGGGATCCGGAAAAGCCCTCGGAGTATGCGTTAACATCCCGCATGCCCCGCTTAGCCCCCACGTCCTTTGTTTTTCCCTTTTTCCCTCTTTTCTTGGCCTTTTGCTCTTCAGTGATGAAACCACCACCCTGCATGGGCAGCGGTCTCGTGACCGCCGCCCTGATCAAGGCGGCGGTCCTGTAACCGCCACCCTGCTCAGAGCGGCGATCCTTTACGCATTTTCTAGAAAGCATTTTGATGCGACTCACGTAAAAGATCAACGTTTCACCAGCTTTTCCTTGCCGACTTGGGCTTGCATTTATGTTTTTGGTCCCCTGGAATAGTGTTTTGCCTTTGTTTATTGTTTGAGAGTTCAGTTTGGTTTTGATCTTTGGGTGAATGCAATTCCTATAAATAGATTGCTTGTGCTCAAGCAAATGGCCCTGAAGTTTGTCTCTGAATTTCTCTTTGCATTAGATTTAGCTTTAATTTTACTTAGAGTACTTGGTTTAGTTCATTATACGTCTAGATAGCATTGTTCAACTGTTGGTAAGCCACATATCCAGCATGTGCAAACAGTGTTGTTGTTTTATCCAATCCATTGGAGTAGAATAGCTTAGGAAGCCATTAAAGTTGCAGGTTTTTCTCTTCAAACAGGATAGTTTTAGGTTCTGGTCACTTTATGTTGCATGACTCACAGTAAATCCCGCTAGGAATTACATAAGCCAAGCTCTGTACTCTTGCGCTATCCCTCTCCTACTCACATTTTCAGTCTGCATTCTGAGCTGTCCTTGTCCCAATATCTACTTCTGTCGATGCTAGCATTACATGCTTTTCTGGATCCACGTGAACACGAAAGAACGAGGAGATCACACTGAGGGGACAAGATCACACACACCATCAGATTCGCCACTGTTATGCGGAATCCAGGTTTTAACTTTCAAAGTTCTAGTTAGAATCATATCAAATAAAGTAGTTAATTGCTTCATTTCAGTAAATTCTATTCTCGATATTGCCATGGAAGCTGTGAGGATTGATAGTTTCTGAGAAACTATGATTCACTCCTCACTTCTGAGGTAGGATCGAGAATCTCGTAGATAGATGAGATATTTCATTTGTTTAGAATAAATCTACAAATTGCACAGACAAATAACTACACTCGGTTATTTTGTTGTTTTTAAATTGTTATTTAGTTGTTATTCCTAGATACGTTTAAATAGTTGCTTTCCTTAAATTCTTAAAAGGTTTCTCAGAAAAATAGAAGTTATATATGTTTTAGATTTATTCCACGTAGTTAGAATTTGCTTTGTTGTAGTTAGATTTACATTTTATTTTGTATGACAATCACGGGACCTCAGGAGCCCAGGGAATACGTATTTGAACCAATCATGCCTCAGCCCAACCTCGTCATAGCAATAGTTGACATAGACCAGAACCATAGAATACAAGTCTTCCAAACAACAATAGATTTATGAATGATCAACTTTCAGTTGAGAGGGTTAAACATAGAAGATGATCAAGCACACACGTTTTGGTCAAATCAACCAAACTACAGACTGCCCTAGGCAAAACATTCACATGACTGTAGAAGGGTTTGAAAGAGAACAAACCTTTGGTTGTGATCCTTTGGTCCCACATCCAGGTGCAGGAGACACTCTCACAGATATAGATACTAGTTTAAGGATCTAGGTTGCACGAACGCCTGTGAGATATTCTGAGAAGATCACACAGTTATTGGTCCTAAACATAGAAGCCGAGAAAGCGTATGATTACTGGATACTAGGGATTAGGACTTGATCTCGTATATGACCATAACAGGACCGCAACAACCAAGAGTCTACAGTTGTGATCCACAGATCCCACAGCCTAACGAATCTGCAAGTCAATTAGATATAAACACTGGCCTACGCACACTAGTATTCCGATCCACTCCACTTCCACCCATCATCATCGAACAATTGTGCTTACTAGACGAAGCTAGAGAATTTTGGACTAGGCCAGAGAATCATCCGTAGAGTCAATTGCATTCCACCATCCACCATATGACCTTATCTGGAGACATACACGAAATTATCCCAGGTCATTTTCCACGTATTCCACAACCCATAGATCGAATCACGCCAGAGCTCGATATTGATTGGAGCCTTTGAGCAGTCATTCTTGCTGATCGATCTATCACACCAGTCCAAGTTAGAAGGGCCTTCTTTTCCTTAGATTCACAAATTCAACTAGTGCGTATCGAAGACATTATATTTCCTAACTAGTTTGTCTACATCCCACGCATATTCCACACCTACCGTCTATCTTGGCACTACCTCGGGAGGTCGGGTATGCAGAAGAGTTACCTGTAGATTCCCACGCTCGCTTGTCGCTTTTTCGGCATATAGTATCCCATGTTTGTTTGGATTTTATAGTTATTTTTATCATTGCTAAAATAGAATCAGTGATATTATTTTGAATATACCTCAAAGAATTTTCATCCTTTCTTCTTTTTTTGTTTAAAAGATTCTTATGTGCTTATGTGAGTTCATTGAAAGCATCTTGGTCTACTATCTGTGTATATCCTCCTTCAACTAGTTCACATATCTCTTGAGAAGAGAATAATTTGTTCATTTTAATGCTCCAAACATCATAGTTATTCCTATTAAATATTGGGGGTTGTTTCCATGAGTTTTTTCTATTTGAAGCCATTACATCTCAACCCAAATAAATAAAATCTCAAACCCATGAGTTATTGAGCTTTTTGTTTTTTCTAATACCAATTTGTTGGCAAAACTTAGTGCCAAAACAGCCAACATAGGGGAAAACACAACCAGAAACATAAATAAAACACACACAAAAATATATTTATTATATTCAATTTTAAACTTCATACAATCTTAGATCTAAGACTCTGTCTATTCTTGTTATTTTTGTTTCTCTTCTTGTGTTCTCTTTCATGTTTATTTTTTATTTTTAAAAATTGTTCTTCTACTTCATTTTGCTACACGTATATTCTCTTTTCTATATATTCACCTTCTATATATTATGTTTCTGCATATACATATTTCCTCTTGAATATTTCGTGAGATGCGGCTCTATATTCTTTGTGTCTCTATACTCTATATGCTTCGTTATATATGTATATGTGTGTGTGTGTATGCCTCTAGGTGTCTTTTACATAACATGACAAAAAAATTGCGGACCTGGCACTATTTAAAATATGTGCATTATTCTAGGGCGCCCACTCCTCTTCAATACTTATTATATTTTTATTTCGATTATTGTATCATTCTGGTTTAACATGATGTTAGATGATAGATATATTCTAAATATTGATGGATTGTGATTCATAGTATGATTGTGTGGATTCCTAGATACGTAGAGAGACATTTTATATTGATGACAATGATGTGTTGTTGGCATATATTACTGAAATTTTGAATTCTCATCATGTTGAGTAGGATGTAGATTTTGAACTAATCTCGTGTTCTTGTTGATATTGATAAAAGATATAATTGAGATGTTGTTTAAATTTTAGACAAATGATAACATTGTTTAATTGAGATGATGATTTATCTATATGAGGATGATTATTGATTTTTGTGTGTATATTTTACCTTTGATGTTTTTTATGTGACCATGAGCACCAAGCAGGTATTGTGTGATTTTTTATGTAATTATATCACAACAATCAAAAGAGGGATTAGAGACCAACCACGATGGAATACTAGATGGATATAATGAAGGGCACCATGGAAAATTATGTTATGTTTGTTTTAATTTGTTAGGTTGTCCTCACGGGAGGAATAACCTCCAATTGTGACCATGGGATTTGTGTGAAATTATTCCCTTTTTCTTTTATTTAATTATAGAGTATGTGATTTATTTTGTGATGTAATTTATTTAATCATTGTTGATCAATGTGCTTTATTAAGTAATTTAATCATGTTATTAAGTTATTTATGGATGTGACAAAAAGGGGTCATTTATTAGAGTTGATGGTCTTTTAGACTATGTGATTTTTGATTGAGTGTAAGTGACTTTGAGTGTTGTAAACTCTACCTTACCTTTGAATTTCAGATTTGGGCTTAACAACCATTTTTGGAGGCTTGTGGGACAAGCTAAGCTTGTCCCACACCTCTTAATTTCTTATAATAACCCTACCTATGGATTGGGGGGTAAAAAATAGAACCCATTATGTGTTTTGTAAGACAAAAAGTGACATTTATTGTACTTTTCTTATATGGATTTTAAAGTTTGTCCTGAAGGGGTGTGTGCTTGGATTATGTGTGTAAAAGACTTGTCATTCCTATCAACCACCAATTTGTTGTGCATTGTAGTTGAGGTTTGACTTGGGATGTGGAGTTGAGGATGAGTGATGTAGCATCCTACATGGAGCCACCTCACCCTCCTCTCTCCTTTTTATATTTATGCAAGTTTAATTGTTTGTTTGGGGGATACTTCATTTCATTTGTGCTTTTGTATTTTTGGAGTGAGAGAGGTTTTGGAATGCCTATTGAATTCTTGGAGCATGTTGGATTTGGATTGAGCTTGAAGGATCTTGGAGGCTGATATATTGATCAAGTTATACCATGGAAAGGTAGGAACTACACCCTTGTTTTATTTGTTTTCCCATATATGTGTATATTTATATGTTATTCAATGTTTTGGTATGCTTGTTGGGTTCTTGGGTAGAATGTCTAAGTGTGGTGTAGGATAAGGGTATGGAGATCTTATATATAAGGAGGCATAAGATTTTATTTCATGTTTTGGGAGGTATTTTGGTTGGGTGCCCCACCTTGGATAAGTAAATTCTTGCATTTCTTACTTGGTTCTTTTGAGGGAGAGATAAAATATTATATGGATGCATAACGGAATGTGGGAGGCATAAGAGCATCGTGAGGGAGGCATACGAGTTTTGTAGGAGTTTTTAGATGTATATTGGATGATTTTAAGGTGGGTACCTAATACCTTTGGGAGGCATAAGTAAACTCCCCATATATCCTTACTCCATTGGCTTTGCATTATCAAGCCTTGTGTATTTTATTAGTTTCATTATTTTGATTGTTTTATTGTGTTGAATGTGTGTTAAAGGGTTCTAAAAATTTGTATTGTTATGTGGAAGCATTGTGTTGTTGTCATGAGTTGGTTCCATACTTTATTGCATTTTGGTAGGGTCTTGGGGGCCAATGAGGAGGATGACTTCTTATCCTCATTAGATTATTGGTTGGGTGGAGAGTTTTGCCTCTCCCCCATTTTTGTTTTTGTGATCAAGAAATACTAGAGATTTGATTGAAGAATTAGCACTTGGAGCTTTTTTGAAGTCAAAAGAAATAGTTCTTGTGAGAAAATCATTCTTGTTATTTCTACTTAAGGTGGAAGACTAGTAGTATTGTATTTAAAATAAAAGTTTCATTGTATATTTTGGCTTATTAAGTTGTAATGTATTGTAGAAAGAAATCTCTTTACATTGTAAGAAATAAGCTATGCTCAAAGAAGAAGAAGTTCATTATTATTTGTGGAAGTTAAATTTTTAAAGAGTGAAGGAAAACTTAGAAGATGTAAACCTTTGAGAATGTTTTCTTAGTAAGAATTAAATGTATAATAAATTTCTTGTTCTTATCTTGAATAAATAGTTCTAGTTGAAATGGAAGGATGTATAAAATTATAATGTGTTATTTTGTTGGAAAAATTGCATTTTTTTGTGGAAAGGAAAACAATAACACTAGGAGTATATTTAGTTTCATTCCTACTTTTAAACGTTAAAGAAATTTTGTGGGAAGATTTTTTTTTATAAATAATCTTGTAGTTGTGTTCTTATAACTATTGAATTGATAAATCTATGCAATTTAGTGATTTAAGCATCAAATGAATAAATGGTTAAACCCTTCAACTAGATACTTTAGGCACATAAATTCATCTAAGGATAAAATTTAAAACACTATAGTAAAGTTTTTCTTTGGAAAAATTACGGAATTGATGGTTCTATTTTCAAAGAACAGGACTGCAGTCCTGTGTAGAGCAACAGTTTCTAAACTGCCACCCAGGCAAGGTGGTGGTTTTTGAATCATCACTTAGGTAGGGCAGAGGTTTTACCACTAATGGTGGAAAAAGAAAAATCTGCAACTAGGAAATTTAAAACTTGTTCGACAAAAAAACCATGTAAATTTGTAAAGGAAAGCTCCAACAAGCGCTAAGGGCATAAATTCATTGTTCTAAACTTGTAAATCTTTAAATGGGTATTTAAAATCATTCGATCTCATGGATTAAAGATGAAGTAGGGTTTTTTCCATGAGGAAAACTCAAAATGGAATTAACTTAATAAAAAATCTAGATTTGGAGTGGAAAACTCTATAATATTCAAATGGAAGACATTACACTAATAAATCAAAAATCGAATCTAAGCTAAGCTTGATTCTAGTGAATTTCTTCTTGACTTCTTCCTTCCTTTCTCCCATGGCTTCCATTTCTCCAACCTACAAATTAAACAAAAGAAAAGAGACCAAATGGGGAAGCAAGGGAAAATAACAAGGTTTAATAAGATTTCATAAGTACAATTAGGGTTGGTATGGAACCCTAAGATCTGGAGTGATCTAAGGGATGAGAATCAACCCTACAATTTTTAGGTAAGAATGAATATTATGGGTTTTTAGATAATTTAAAGGTATGTGTAAATGGGTGAATGGGGGCATCTAATACCCTTATATGATAAGTCATTTATTTAGTTCCTAGTATGTTTTAGTAACTATTTAAATGGAATTAAGGGGAAAAAATTAAGACAACTAAGATAACTATGGATAAGAGTTGATTAAATGTGCGCTAAATGTTTATTCCTAAGGGGGAAACTACTTAACCTAGTGAAAAGAATTATTGAACATTTATCTAATGATGCTAATTAAATTGACTTTAGAACTAGATTAAGAATCTTTAATTAATAATCTAGACTAGATATAGCCTATAAAATGTAACATTGCTAATAATAATTAATTAAATGTATATTAGGTTTTGAAACCCTTATAACTTAAAATGAAAAAAAAAAGAATTCCACAACCTTTCTAGATAATTGTATAAGGATTAATGTGGTTTTAGAACATCAAATTTTTGGGCATTGCATTTGGTATCAGAGCCATGGGTTCAACACTTGGACCCTAGGCACACTTGGAAACATAAGGCATAACAAGAAAACATAGCGCAACTCTAAACCTAGATCACACAACTTGCATCATATTTTAAATGAAGAAAACCTAGAAAACTGAAACAAAATCTAGAGTAATAAACTAAATATTTCCTTGGTCTATGCAGGAGGCACATAATAGACATGGGGTTCTTGCACATTGACCTAGATTTACCTCCTCTAGATCAAGCAGTAGTGACTATATTGCCTCAGATATTTCACATGTTATAGGATGTTAATGCCACTTTACACAAAGGATACTTGGGAGGGAGACACAACAGACATGACAAAGATCCATCAGTAGAGGCTAATGCACATTTCTGACATAGTGATGAGCATAGGGCAGAAAAATCCAACGTGGAGTTAGTCAGATGAGATTCACCACAATGAGGTCATGGAGACAGGGCTACATGACACAGAGACTGATCTAGGAGCCCTAGGAAGCATGATGATCATGTTGAGAGACCTACAGGTAGATAGTATACAATGGTAGATAACATCAGGGATATCCTAAAACTCCATCCATCTCATTTCGCTGGGAATACTAGAGGATTTAAGGCAGAGGCATGGTTGGTCTACTTGAGTGGATTCTTAAAGCTATGTCCATGTACAAGTAACATGAAGGCTTGTGTTTCCCTACACCTTTTGAGAGACAGAGACGGATTTTTATGGAGTACCAAGGAGCAAAATTTCTATGTGGATTCTGAGACACTCACTTTGGAGCTCTTCGAGGATCGGTTCAGGAGCAGATACTTGTCCAAGAGGTTCATTTAATAAAGTATAGAGTATTTCCACGACCTATGTCAAGAATTTATGATAGTGGTAGAATATGAGAGTCACTTCCTAGATCTACTTCAGTATGTAGACTACATGAAGGATGAGCCGGTGTGGATCGATAGGTTTATCAAGGGCCTGAACCTAGACATTTGAGGGGAAGTACACATTCATTTCCCATAGACTCTGTTAGAGGCTATTAAGAAGGCCCATATTGTGGAGGAAACTAGGGGGAAGACGTAACATGCCAAAGATAGAGTGTGGAGCCGTTTCTAGTAGATGTAGGATATCAGGTCGAGGGGGCCAACTTTGCCTCCTTGTGGTGGACATGGTTCTGCATAGTCTTCATTTAGATCACCACAAAAGACACCTCCACAGTAGTAGTAACAGACTTTCCCTCCATTATGCTTCCACATAGATTCGATGCTCAAATGGGATGTAGTATGTGGCCTCCTCCTAGGGGACCAGTCAGGACTCAGGCACCACCTAGAACTTAGTAAGATGGATCTCGATAGCAGTGACTACATCATTCGATAGCAAGATCATCAGGATCCATGGCACAGACCACTAGAGTACTTGCAGGATCCGCTTCTCATTAGAGGGGACTTGGTAGTTTCTATGGGTGTGGAGTACTTGGGAATCATTGGAGAGAGTTCCCTTGGAACCCTAATAAATAGGGTAAGGCAAGGGTGTTAGATCCTATAGTGGGGGATATGGCTAGGAGACACATGATATATGTAGCGGTTGAGAACCACCAAGAAGATCATGAGAGTACGATGATTGAGACAACATGTAGCATTTATGTCAATCCTACTTCTACTTTATTTGATTCAGGCTCCTTAGATTATTTTATTTCTCCATTTATAGTAAAGCAATGTAGGCTGTTGGTAGTTAGGTAGTGATATAGTTGGGCTGTGGAGTTAGATTTGAGAGATAATATCAAAGTGGACTCCTTAGTCAAGGAATGCATAGTTGTCCTAGGACCCATTTCCATGACCTTGGATCTTCGTATCCTTCTGTTGGGTTCCTATGGGATTATTCTCAGCATGAATTGGCTATCTGCACACAAGGCTAGGGTTTATTGTTACACTAAGGTAATATCATGTGGAGATGATTTGGGAGTGGATTCGGTGATAGTTGGAGTAAGGAGACCCACCACTATTCACACTATATTCACTATGCAGCTTAAGTTGTGTGCATGACGAGGTTTCTAGTTGTATATTGTTACGGTTATCAACATATACAAGGATGAGTCTAGTGGGCCATCATTTGATGATCATAATATCTTGAGGGAGTTTTGAGATGTCTTTCTAGGAGAGATACCAGGGTTACCTCCCCCACGTGAGATATATTTTCACATTTATTTGGTTCTAGGAGAAAAGCTTATATCACAAGCACCTTATAGGATGACTACCCCTGAGTTCTGTGAGCTCAAGTTACAGCTGGAGGGAATTCTTGAAAATGGCATAATTTTTCCTAGTGTATCCCTTTAGGGTGCATTGATGAATTTTGTAAAGAATAAGGACAGATCTCTATGATTGTGTATCAATTATTGTGAGCTAAAAAAAGTAACGATCAAGAATCATTACCCCCTTCCACCCATTAGTGATTTGTTTGATCAGATGAAAAGAGCCATAATATTATCTAAGATAGATCTTAAGTATGGATACCATCAATTGAGGATCACGGAGGCAGATATTCATACGACAACCTTTCTTATGAGATATGGCCATTACAAGTTCACAGTAGTGCCTTTTGGTTTGACGAATTCCCCCATAGTTTTCACGAGTTTGATGAAAGGGGAATTTTAGGAATTTTTTGATTAATTTGTGCTCATTTTTATTAATAAAATTTTGATTTACTCACGTACGTGTGAGGAGCATGAGGAGCACCTTCATAAGGTTCTACAGTGTCTTTGTGAGCAACAACTTTATGAGAACCTGGAGAACTGTGCAATATTTTAGTCAAACGTGCAGTACTTGGGTCACATCATTTATAGGGAAGGTATCATCATCGATCCTTCCAAGATTCGAGCTATTATAGATTGGCCCACACCAAATAGTGTGACCAAGGTGTGTAGTTTCGTGGGGTTAGCAGGTTACTATGGGAGATTTTTTTAAGACTTTTCTCATATTGTGCACTGCATCACTTCCCTTAAGTGGAAATGGAAGATTTTTGTTTTGTCTAGTGGATGTGAGCATACCTTCAGTACAATGAAGGTATGCCTTACATTAGCACAATTTTTTGCAGTGCCAAATCTGCATGAAGATTTCTTTATGTGTACAAATGCTTCCTTGGCAGGACTAGGAAGGTTATTGTTACAAGAGGGTTGTGTGGTTTCCTTTGAGTGTTGCAAACTAAAAGATCATGAGCTCAATTATCCGACTCATGACCTTGAGCTTGCAGCCGTTGTGAATTATTTGGTTCGATGGAGACATTTCCTTATTTACAGGAGATTTATTCTTAGAACACACCATTTGAGCTTACATCACCTCTACACGTAACCTAATCGCGATGCTCGTCAGCGGCATTGTATGGAGTTGTTATGTGAGTATGACATGGAGATAGAACATGTTAAAGCGAAGGAAAATTACTAAGTATGGTGTAGGAGAAGGCTATGTGGATCTTATATGTAGGGAGGCATAAGAGTTTATTTTATGTTTTCGGAGGGATTTTGGTTGGGTTTACCACTTTGGATAAGAAAATGCTTGCATTTCTTACTTAATTCTTTTGAAAGAGACATAAGAGATTGTAGGGATGCATAAGAGAATGTGGGAGGTATAAGAGGATCTTGAGGGAGGCATAAAATGTTTTTTAGGGGTTTTGAGATGTATATTGTAGGATTTTAAGGTGCGAACCTAATCCCATTGGGAGGCATAAGTGATCTCCCCATAGATCCTTGCTCCATTGGCTTTGCATTTTCAAGCCTTGTGTATTTTATTAGTTTCAATCTTGTGATTGTTTAATTGTGTTGAATGTGTGTTAAAGGGTTGTGAAATTTTTATGGTTATGTGGAAGTATTGTGTTGTTTCCATGAGTTTGATCCATCATTTATTGAATTTTGGATGGGGCTCGGGGGCCAATAAGGAGGGTAAATTCTTCTTCTTATTGGATTATTGGCTAGGTGGAGGGTGTTTCCTCTCACCCATTTTTGTTATTATGATCAAGTGAAGAAATGGTGAAGCTCTTATTGAAGAATTGGAATTTGGATATTTTTTGAAGTCAAAAGAAATCCTTCTTGTGAGAAAACCTTTCATGTTATTTCCACTTAAGGTGGAAGACTAGTAGTATTGTATTTGAAAGAAAAATTACATTGCATATTTTGGCTTATTAAGTTGTAATCTATTGTAGAAACAAAGCTCTTTACATTGTAAGAAATTACATATGCTCAAAGAAGAAGTTCATTATTATTTATGGAAGTTGCATTTTTGAAAGAGTGAAGGAAAACTTAGAAGAGGTAAACCTTTGATAATTTTTTCTTAGTAAGACATAAATGTATAATAACTTGCTAGTACTTACCTTGAATAAATAGTTGTAGTTGAAATGGAAGGATGTATCAAATTATAATGAATTATTTTGTTGGAAAAAATGCATTTTGTTGTGGAAATGAAAACAATAACGCTAGGAGTAGATTTAACTTCATTCCTAGTTTTAAACTTGAAAAAAAAATTGTTGGAAGAAAAAAAAATGATCTTGTAGTTGTGTTCTTGTTACTATTGAATTGGGAAATCTATGCAATTTAGTGATTTAAGCATGTAATGAATAAATGGTTAAAGCCTTAAAATGGAGACTTTAAGCACATATAATCATCTAAGGATAAACTATAAAAAACTCTAGCAAAGTTTTTCTTTGGAAAAATTACAGAATTGATGGTTTTGTGTTCAAAGAATAGGACCGCCGACCTTTGTAGACCATCAATGTTTGAACTACTGCCCATGTAAGGTGGAAGTTTGTGATTCATCACCCAGGTAGGGTGGCAGTCCTAGGACCGCCGGGTTTCTTGGGGCGGATGTTTCACCACCTACGGTGGAAAAATAAGAATTTGGAACTGGGAAATTTAAAAATTGTTCTACAAAAACGTTAATCTTTTAAATTCGTAGAGGAAACCTCAAGAAATCCCTCAGGGCATAAATTCATTGTTCTAAACTTGTGAATATTTTAATGGGTAATTAAAAGCATTCAATATCATGGACTTAAAATGAAGTACGGTTTTGGCTATGTAGGAAACTCAAATTGGAATTAACTTTATGACAACTCCAGAGTTGGAGTGGAAAACTTTATACTCTTCAAATGGAAGACATTACACTAATAAATACAAAATCCAATCTAAGTTAAGCTTAATTCTAGTGAATTTATTCATGGCTTCTTCCTTCCTTGCTCCCATGGCTTCCATTTGTTCAACTTGCAAATTAAAAAAAATAAAAGAGACCAAATGACTAGGCTAGGGAAAAGAAAAAGGTTTAATCAGATTTCATAAGGATAGTTAAGGTTAGTATGGAACCATAAGATCTAGTGACCATAATTGATTTGATACAAGGGATGTGAATCAACCTTACAATTGTTAGGTAAGAATAAATATTATGGGTTTTTAGATAATTTAAAGGTATGTGTAAATGGGTGAATGGGGCTATCTAATACCCTTGTATGATAAGTTATTTATTTAGTTCCTAGTATGTTTTAGTAATGATTTAAATGGACTTAAGGAAAATAAATTAAGAGAATTAAGATAACTATGGATAACAGTTGATTAAATGTGAGCTGAATGTTAATTCCTAAAGGGGAAACTACTTAACCTAGTGAAAAGAATTATTCAACACTTATTTAGTGATGCTAATTAAATTGAATTTAAAAATGGATTAAGAATATTTAATTAATAATCTAGACTTGATCTAGCCTATAAAATGTAACATTACTAAAAGAAATTAATTAAATGTATATTAGGCTTTGAATCCCTTATAACTTAAAGAAAAAAAATCCGCAACCTTTCTAGATAATTGTTTAAGGATTGATGTGGTTTTAAAATGTGAAATTTTTGGGCATTACAATTATCTAGTGATTATAATTAAATTGAAATTAGAACTAGATTAAGAATATTTTATTAATAATCTAAACTTGATCTATCCTTTGAAATGTAACACCGCTAGTAGGAATTATTTAAACGTATAGTATGGTTTGTCACCATTGTAACTTAAAACAAAAAACAAATTTCCGTAATTTTCCAGATAATTATTTAAGGATTAATGTGGTTATAGAATTTTGAAATTGTAGGCATTACAATGAGGATGAGGATTTTCAGGCTTTGTAACAACTTACAAAGGTGAAATCATTGATAAAACAATACGACATAAAAGAAAACATGTCTCAAATAGACTGAGGAATCACCTGCAGTAAGTGATTCTAGGATGTAAATTGCATCGCAATAGCTGGGTCTTGGAAAGACCTACAATTACTTCAAATTTTGTAAATGAATTGCAATATGAAGATTTGATAAATCCCTTTCTATAACTTCGCAAATTGGAAAATAGTGGGAATTAATCAACTCTGTGTATATATCAGGAAAATTTCGGGAATGGTTTTTTTGGCCAAATAAGGTTCCATAATTTTTTTCATGAAGCATTAATTTTTTCAAATCCCAGCATGTCGATTTATTGGCAAAACATTAATGTTTTAAAATCCTGACATGGAGATCACGTGGTGATTGAATATTAAAATATATATTGGGATTAGAAACTCCTTGGTGATTCAGATGGGACAGATTCTTGTTTATGAAAATTAGGCGAAACATGGGTACTTATCTTGCTTTTAAATTCACGAAAATCAAATTTAGGAAATTATACTATTCACCAAACTACGAATATTCGCAGCTAAAATTTTCCCTAGTCTCAAGTTCTTGGAATCCTCTTTTATAACCACAACTAAATAAACTTTTTTTGGAAGGCTCCTTAATACCTTCTCTATGATCCTATGATCTTCAATTACATATCCATTAGTCCTCATTTGATTGACTATTGTCATTGTTATTGTGAAAAAAACATTTATTGATTCTGATTCTTTCATGAGAAGGGTCTAAAAATATCTCCTCAACATCGACAATCTGACTAGTTTCACCTTGTCACTTGCTTTATATGCATTCTGCAAGATATCCCATGTTTATTTGTATTTTATATTTGATGTTATCCTTGTGAAAACAGAATCAGTGATAGTATTCTAGATATACCTCAAATACTTTTCATCCTTTCTTCTTTTTTCCTTTAAGGTATTCTTATGTGCTGGTGTGAGTGCATTGAAAGAATTATGGTCTGTTATCTCTGCATATCCTTCTTTGACTAGCTCCCATATCTCTTGAGAAGAGATCTATGCCTTAACTTTAATGCAACAAATGCCATAGTTATCGCCATTAAATTTTGGGGTTTTTTCCCACAAGTTATTGTTACTTGAAGCCATTACATCTCAACCCAAATAAATAAATTTTAAACTCATGAGTTATTGAGATTTTTGTTTTGTTTGATACCAATTTGCTAGAAAAATTTAGTGCCAAAAAAACCAACATAGGGGAAAAGACAACCAAAATCACAAATAAAACACACAAAAATATATTTATTATATTCAATTTGTAACTTCATACAATCTCATATCTATGACTCTATACATTCGTTTTATTTTGTTTATCTTCTTTTGTTCTCTTTTCTATTTATTTTTCTTACAAAAAATTGTTCTTCGTCTTCATGCTGCTGCAAGTATCTTCTCTTTTCTATACATTCATCTTCTATATATTATGTTTCTGCATATAGATTTCCTTTTGAATATTTCATGAGATGCGGCTCTACATTATTTTTGTCTATATAATCTATATGATTCATTGTATATGTGTGTGTGTGTATGCCTCCATGCATCTCTTACATAACATGAAAGAAAACAGGAAAACCTCACGCTAATTATAAACTATGCATTATTCTAGGGCTCTCACGTCTTTTGGAGTTCATTACTGTGGAGAGTGGTGGAATCATGTTGCATGTTCTTGTTATCTAGAATTCACCCCTTGAGGTAAATTTTAATAACATGTATAATTTCTTCAGGCTTGAGAAAGTACAATGGGTGTGAGGCAAAAAAATTAGGTTTTGGGGGGTCCCTTTGGCTTTTCTCTAACTTTCGTATCCAAGGAAAAATCTAAGAAGTTAGAAAAATTTGAAAAAATTCAACAACATTGCATCTTTTAGTGTATCGCGGAAAATGTGGAAGTTTCTATCCTAGGCTACACAAGTTCAACCAGGAAATTTGGGAAGCAAAAAGGAGAAATAACCGAAATGTAAAGGAAACAATGTAATGTGGAAAATGTGGAGAAACCTATCCAGGACAATCAGGATAAAAATTATTGAAATCACCACACAAAAAGGAATCAGTTAAGATAGAAACACTTTTCCCAGGAATTCCAAAGGACAGTTGGGATGTTGGGATGTGCGGGACCGGAAAACCCGAGATCGCCACATGTAAGTGGGATGCGGAAAAAGTGGAGATCAACGGCCCCGATGGCCCGATCAATAGTGGAATAGTTGGTACTGGAAATACCAAATCAGTAAATGTGGAGAAAGGACGTCTAGACTGTCTGAGTACGTGTGGGACATGAGTTTCCCAAAAACCCGTAATAGATGCTATATAAAGGAAAAGTCAACGCCTAACCACTAAACTTCAAACGACCATTATTTTTGACCCATAGCTCTGATTTTCATGAACTTTGACTTTTCTGAATGGGCACATCTCCAGATTTGATAAGAGTGGACATGTGAAAGTAAAGGAAACATCTCTAGTTCTGATAAGTAAAATGACCTATCCCATGAAATGCAAGACATGCCTGACAGACCTAAAACAACTTCCTACACTCAGAATTACATATCTTTTATAATTATCAATGAAAACACAAAATTGGTACTGTTGGAATTGTGGTTCCAAGCCCAAAGTAAAAAAATCAAGAAATTTGGAATTTAATGAAGAATTTATGGAGATGTTTATGAAAATGTGGCCAGGTTTATAACAGTGTCCTATTTGGTAGTTGAGATGCATTCAATGAAGCATGGGAAATCCTTTCTCACTTCTGTAAGTTATGGGATAGTATGGGGGGAATTTTACAAGCAACATACCATAATTTAAATCCATTTATGAAATCTTGTTGTTTAACAGTTTTCTTCACCTTTTCGAAATGATGAAACAAATAAGGGTAAGGGCCAAGGATGAATACCTATTAAATGTTGGTCAGTTGATGGTTGTTCCGTGCATTCTTACTTGTAGATCCATAGCTGAATGTGAGAGCTTCCTTTTGGCTAGGAGGAACTATGTGTAATAGAAAACAAGACCAAAAAAAGATAGTTAAATGATATATGACAGCAGACTGCCTAACGTATGTTATTTCCAGGAAGTGTGATACTTCCTAGATGTCTTTCAATCCACTGTTTAAAACAAGTTAATGTGAGAAATAAACAAATTCCTATTGTAGTTGATATGATTTAGGTATCTCATTCAAGTACAATAAGAAAATCCAATCACAACAGGCTAGGCTATAGTTGGATCTAAGAAGTGAGGTGTCTATCAAGGTACTGGGAATTGTCAGGGTCTTATTCTGGGTTATTTAGGTCAACTGGTAGAGTGATTATTGGGTATGTTCTTGGTCAAGGTGTAAAACAAAGAGACCTACGTCAGCTAAATGTGACCAATGCCTATTTAGGTAGAACCGGTGTCGGTATGGTCGAGGTAAAATAAACTCAAATAGATTACATAGCAAGGGTGATCTGAGGTCCAAGAAAGTTTGAGAGAGTAAATGGGGAGGTATGTAGAGGTCTTAGGTATGCTGAGAAGTATACAACAGGTGAGGATAGGTGATTTGGTGATATGGGTGAAGGGATACTTGAGTTCACAGGAAAGTGGGTGATGATGCAATAAGCATGTAAAGAATAGATTAATAATAGGAGTAATAAAGATTATTAACTAAAATAAAACCTACGGGTGAGGGCCATACTTACTGTGTTAAGGATTTGATGGCTAAGTGGTGGAGGTGGTTGATCAGAGAATACATGTATGGTCCTATAGCGGTGATTTCCATGAGTTCTCCCATGAATGCAATGGCTCTATGATTGATCCTGGTGACGACTCTAGATGTCTGGATGCATAAAAGGATGCTTGTTTTGCTTGCATGTAGCTCTGATCTTTTTTTCTTTCTCTCAAAATGTGTCAACCCAAAAAAAAGGTTGTTTGGGTGAATAAATGGTAACTGACGATGGTTCCAGGTTGACTGGCGTCAGTTTAGGGGTGACCGGCATCGGTTAAGGCAAGACTCCATAGGTTTACTAAAATGGGTAGATATTTCTAATTACTTAGAGCCAGTTAGTTTATTCTCATGGATTAGAACGGAAACTTCCCTTCTAATGAGTGGGAATGTGGTTAGAGAGATTTTAGGGAATGACTTTAGGGTTAGAACAAATATTAGCTCATTAAGGCAAATAAGACTTAGTTATTGTTAGTTATGGAAACATTCCAAGAATATGTCTAGGGTGAGGTGGTAGGGTGAGGTGGAAATTAGCTTAATTAAAATAATTAAGTAATGAATATTATGAGGATGGGTATTAAATTAATTAAGTTAATTAAATTAATATTAATGTGGGGTGTAGGGGGCCATGGTTAGACGAGTATTCTCAAGATGGTTACTTGACAAGGAACCAAGGGGAGTGTGACCCAATTTTGGTGTCTAAATTTTTCCCCTTTTTGTTGTATAGCTTGTATTGGTAAGCGAAGTTGAAAAAAAAAGATGTGGTTGCCTACTGTGTGGGTGAAGGTGATCCCCCACAAACTAGGAACTGATGTGGCAGAGGACAAAATCACTGAGTAGTTTGATAAAAGTTGAATGTGATTAAGAGGAATGTGGAAAATGGAGGTAATGGGGTAAAGGTCCAATCGGGTAATCCAGGTAATGGGCCAGGGTCAAAGGTAGTAATAGTCAAATGCACGCACATGTATAAACTGCAACACGATATTAGGTTAAAGAGCATGCAAACTCTACATTGTCTAATGTCGATCGATTTATCCAAATAAGGTTGAGGTGATTCCAGTGTCCAAGGTATAGGATATGGTGTGGAAGCATTTCATAGGTTAGGTGCATAAACGTTTAGGTATGTTTTGGTACACCAAAGATTGGGTCAGGATAAACGGTTATGACAATAGGCAAAGTAAGGTCATTAGGTCAAACAACATGGGTAACAATGTCACAAGGTATAATGAGCACATGAGTTCACAGGTCACTAACAATGTTCCGGGTCCAAGTAGCTAGGTCATGGCAGGGGTAGGTCTGAGGTATGGGTAAAATAAGAAATCCCTAAATGTAATTAAAGACCAGTATAGGTAATGTAAGCTTGGAGGTAGGTTTAGATAAGGGTGGGTAAGGCCAAATGGTGGTTATGTTACTTAAGTTGGGTCAGAAATGGGGAAAGGTTAGGGGCAAGAGTATGATAGGCCACTAATTTCAGTCATACGTAACCGCTGACAGTCTAGGTAAGCCGATCATGGTTTATTAGGGCAGGTGACCAATTTCGGTTTCAGTATAACTAACCATGGTGTTCTAGGGCACATGACCAATGTTGGTTTAGGTATAACCGATGTTGGTTAGGTCAACGTGGGTATAAAAAAAAGAAAAAGGCCTTATAAGACGGATTCATTTATACGGTTTGGCTTTTGTGAAAAAAATAAAGTGTTGAATGAGTTGTGCTTTGTTTGGAGGAAAAGATGAAGGACGATATCCTACTGAGGTGGAGAGATCCAGTTGGTTAGAGGATCTAGGTAGATAGGTTCACAAGCACTGGGGGATTGATTGTGATTGGGTGGAGGTCAGGAGGATTGGATTTGGTGATTAGACATGGTAGAGGTGGAAGAGGGATTGGGTGGACTACCATTTATATGTAGTTATTTTATTTTTGATCTACACCAGCCTACGTGCCAAAGAGAGTGAGGATGTATATGAGAGTTTATTGATTTTGATCATATATCAGCCTGCATGCCAAAGATGGTGAGGTTGTATATGAGATTTTTGTATATTGTGATGATATACCGGCCTGTGTGCCAAAGATGGTGAGGGTGTATATGAGCGATTTGAGATTTTTGATGATATACCAGCCTGTGTGCTGAAGATGGTGAGGGTTTACATGAGTGATTTGATACTTTTGATGATTATTATTGGGATATATGTTCACATGTATTTTTATACAGACTTTTTGATTTACAAATGATGGTGTTTATAGTATGAATGGTGTACATGTTTTAATTTTCATTGTTACACACACAGAGATATATATGTGATATAGTATTAGGTATATATTATGTGTTATAGTCAGGTCATAGGCATATATGGAGTCAGGTATATGTTTAGGCATGATGGAAATTAGGTTGATTAGGCATGGTAGAGTAAGGTCATATAGGCATGGATGGAGTCAGGTTGACTTAGGCATGATCGAGTTTATGCTGGTTTAGCCATGGTTGAGTTTTTAATTCATTAATTTGTGCAATTTGTAAGAAAATGTATGATAATGGTAAAGAAATGGTAGACAAGATGAAATGAATGTATGAGTGATGACGGTAAAGATGTGAAGTAATTTTTGTTTGTTTGGTTTAATTTCCAATTATTGATATAAAAAGGAAACTAACTAGGGTAGAATGTGACTAGGAAAGGTGTAGAGGGAGTTTGTTAGGGGATAGAGTGGCTGAGCTATCCTCTAAGGGCCCCATGCCCTCAGAGTGCTGCCTACATAGTCCTGGTGAAAAGAGACCTCAGGTTGATGTAGTTCTCCCATAAGCTAGGGAAGATTAGGGTGAAATAGCAGAATGGTCTGATAGGTGTTAGGCATGGATGATGTAGGTCATAGGCATGATTGAGTTTAGGTTGTAGATATGGTTGACTGAATTTTAAATACATGTGCCAAGGATCTGGTCCTGTATAGGATAATCAATAGGTAATGAGGAAGGCAAATGGTAAGAGGTGGTAAAAGAGCTGCTTAATTGATAAGAACCCTAATGAGTCTACCATACCCTAGATGGGCTTATGAACGTAAGACCCTACAGGCCTTGCATAATGGATTGTTTTAAGGGTGAAGAAAAGTCACATGATCATGAAATGTCACGTTTGCGGCAAGTCCCTTGAGTAATGAGGAATTTAGGTGAAAAAGACAAGGAGGTGAGAATGAGAGGTTTAGCATAACTTAGTGTACAATGACGTGTATTTCGGAACAAGAAACCTAGAATCCAAAATAGGCAAGTCCATGATGAAAATTTCATCTTTTTCTTGATTTTTTAATTTTTAATAGACTGATCAATGTGGGAAGTCTATATGGGATGAATATATTATCTCCTTGAAGTCTTCGTGAAGTTGATCAATGCGGGAAGCTTCTGAATATTTATTATATTTTTGTAATGACCGTATATAGCTTTCCTTCGAGGGAGAAGTCTATTGATAGTGGTAGAATATAAAGAAGAGATGTCCCTTTTGAGGGAGTCATCTTTTTCTAGAAGTTTGACTCAAGGAGTTGTATCCCTTTTTGTTTTTAGATGTTTAAGTCATGGACAAGATTATAGAGGATGATTAGGTTCCTGTTTTAGAAGACAAGATCGTAGTACACAAAGATTAAATGTGAAAGAGGTGGTTTTGAGTGATGAATGACCATGGGATTCCATCATGAAGAAGATGAAAAGTATCCATGAGAAGAGCCGTGGTACTCATATTGAAGACAAGGCTAAAAGGTGACGGGTAATCACATGATTCTTGTTTAGTCATGGATCCTCAAAATGGGTAATTATGGAAGGTGAACAATGCTCAAGGGATGAGCAATCAATTGACAAAAAGTGATATAGGACTTGATATCAACAATAAAATGGTCAAAGATGCAAGGCATTAAGGGGCTCAGGTTCGGGTTTACCTTCGAGTGAAGACAAACGATAAGCACCTGATCCATAGGCATGGGTGATGATATAGGGTCCAAGCCAATTAGGAGAAAATTTTCCCCATTTACTTTTCTCCTCTTTGGTTACATGTTGATTTTCCTTCAGGATGAGGTCACCAACTTGAAAGGTTCATTCATGAACACATTTTTCATAGGCACATTTGATACATTTTTGGTAGATTTGGAGATGGTCAAGAGCATTGAGACGATGTTCATCTAATAATTCAAGTTGCACCAAATAATCCTAGCGAAAGTCATCGTCGTTGAGCATGTCTTGTAGTGAGATGCGGAGGGATGGAATCTAGAATTTGAGAGGTAAGACAGCCTCAGTACCGTAGACCAGAGAAAAGGGGGTGGTAGCAGTCAAAGTGTGAATACTAGTGCGATAAGCCCACAAGGTGAAAGGAATGTGCGTATGCCAATCCTTCCCAGTATCATTGACCACCTTCATAAGGATTTTGTTCAAGGTTTTATTGGTTGATTCATCTTGACTGTTGGTTTGTGGGTAATAAGGTGATGAGAAACTAAGTTGGATGCCAAAAGCATCACATAGTTTGCATAAGGTTTTGTTTTTAAATTGTTTTCTGTTATCCATGATAATGCGGTGAGGGACACCAAAGTGATAGATGATGTGATGGTTGATTAATTCACATATTTTCTTGGCTTTGGTGGAAATGAGGGGAATGGCTTCTACCCATTTAGTGTAATATTCTGTAGCAATTATGATCCATTGGTGGCATTGTGAAGAATGGGGGTTGATCTCACCGACTAAGATCCAAACCCCATTGAGAGAAAGGCCAAACGTATCACGTGACCTATAAGACATGACTAGGGGTGTGATGGAGATTAGCATATTGCTTGAATTTTATGCAGTGTTTGACATAATCAAAACAGTAACGGTTTAGGGTTGGTGAGTAATAACCAAGGTGAAGAATGTGTTTTACGATAGCGAGACCACTAAAGTGGCCTCCGCAAATTCCATCGTGGACTTCTTTAATGGTGTAAGGAATTTCAAAACTGGTAAGACATTGCAAGAGAATGTTGTCGAAACTGTGTTTGTACAGAAGACCACCCATGATGGCATAATGGGAGACACTTTTAAGAAAGGCACATTTGTCCATTACGAGTGAGATCAGCGGGTAAAATGGAAAGGTAAAGATAGTATGTATATTGCTTATACCAAAGGTCACTTGGGTCAAGAGCAATGGTTCCGATAGAGTAGACTTCATGAGGAAAATAAGAGGGTGATTGTAGTCTTTGTATGGTGACAAATATTTTAGAGTCAGTGGGTGAAGAAGGTATCTGAGAAGCCAAGCAGGCCATGGTATCTGCAAATTTATTAGTAGAACGTGGGGTGGTTTGAAGTGCATAACAATCAAAGGTGGTCAAAAGTATGTCCACATGATGCTTATACTTTTGAATTATCTCATTATGACACTGGTATATACCATTGACTTGGTTTATGACCAACTGAGAATCACCAAAGATGTTGATTGACTTAACATCTAAGGCATAAGCAACCTGGAGACCCAATACGAGTGCTTCTTATTTAGCTATATTGTTTTTACAATCAAAATCAGGTTTGAAAGTAAAAGGCATAGGTTCACCATCAAGTAGAATGAGGATAACACCAGCCCCCCCCCCATGTTGATACTTTGAGCCATCAAAGAAGAGTGTCATTTGGTAAGTGGGTTCATCCAAGGAAAGGGTAGCAATAGACTCATCTGGAAAGTCAAAGTTAGAGGGTTGATCCCTAGAAATGGGTGCATCGGCCAATTGGTCAGTGATAGTTTGGCCCTTGATGGAATTTTGATGGATGAATTCGAGGTTGAGGTCGGCCATAAGCATAAGCCAACGTGCGACACATTGATTTTGATAAGGTTTGGCATACATGTAGTGTAATGGGTCAGTATTAGTAATGACGAAGGTTTTGTGGTTGAGTAGGTAATGGCAGAGTTTGGTGGCGATAAAAACTAAGGCTAGGAAAAAAAATTTCGGCATGGGTATATCTAGTTTTGTAGTCAAGAAGGGTAAGGCTTATGTAATAAACCACTTTCTCTTGGTGTTGGTCATCACGATGAGCGAGCATGACACCTAGAGAATGGTCAGTGGTAGAAATATATAGGTAGAAGGGCTGGTCATCCTTAGGAGGAATGAGCACTGGTGGTTGAAGTAGGTATTGTTTCAAGGATTCAAAGGATTTATGGCATTCATCATCCCATTTGAATGAAACATCTTTCTTGAGAAGATGATGGAATGGTTGACAGCGGTCAGAAAGCTAGGAGATAAAATGACGAATTGATTGCAATTTTCCTTGTAGGCTGCAAAGTTGATGGAGATTAGTGGGTGGTGGAATTTCAAGGATAGCCTTGACTTTAGGAGGATCAACTTCTATGCCACGTAAAGAAACGATGAAACCTAGGATTTTCCCATAAAGTACCGCAAAGACGCACTTTTTTGGTTGAAGACAAACATAATATTTGATGAGGCGGTCAAAGATGACTTTAAGAATGGGTAGGTGTTTGGTTCAATGCTTGGATTTGGCAAGCAGATCATCTACGTAATCCTCCAATATGTGATGCATGATGTCATGCAAGATGTAAGTCATGGCCCGATGATATGTAGCACCAGCGTTTTTGAGATCAAAGGGCATGACCCGAAAATAGAAAGTCCCCCAAGGGGTGATGAAGGCAGTCTTGTGTTGATCCTTGAGAGCTAGTAATATTTGATTGTAGCCTTGAGAAACCATCCATGAGCGATAACATTTCATGGCCAACAGTGAGATCAACTAGTTGGTCAATGCCTGGTAGTGGGAAATCATCTTTGGGACATGCGAGGTTGTGGTCATGGAAATCCATGCAAATGTGGAGTCCCCTTGTCACTTTCGTGATAGGAAAAATGTTAGAAATCCATTGGGGATAATCAATAGGTAGAATGAAGGAAATCAAGAGAAGGTGCTGAAGCTCTTCTTTGACCAGAAGATCAATGTGAGGATGTATTTTCTGTAGCTTTTGTTTGATAGGTTTGGCATCAGGAATGGTTACAATATTGTGAACCACAATTTTTGGGTCGATACTGGGCATATCGGCATAGGACCAAGAAAATGCATTGCTATGGTCTTGAAGGAAAGAGGTGAAGGCTTCTTGTTCAGTAGTGTCTAAGGATTGGCTGATCTTTAGAATGTGAGGGTCATCTTGAGTATTAATGTTGATTTTGATGGTTGATTCGTTCAACATGGTTTGTGGGTAACGATTGGTGAATATAAGAGTCTTCTAGACCAAGGTAGGTGAGGATGGACTCATCATCCTGACATTGAATGACATTAATTGAAGGCATATTTTCATCGATCATGTCAGGATACATGAATGGGAGAGAAGAGGGAGCCTCGCCATCACATTGATAGGTCAGCGGTCCTAAGGAAATGGTGTTTACAAAAAAAAAAGTTATGAGGTATAGATTCAGGATCTATGGACTCCATGGGTGAGGATGGTAATGTGGGTGAATGAGAGGGGGAAGATTTCTCATCCTGGATAAGGTCGATGCAAACCTTCTTAGAGGATGGAGTGTCAAAACCAATGCCACTATGGTCATTGTGTTTACGAGAGGTACACAAGATGACAGTGTGGTGGCCTTGTTCATAAAAACTAAAGCCAAATCCTTTCCACGTGCATCGGTGGAGGAAAGTGTGAGAAAAATGATGGTTACTGAGGGATTGTAGGTCGAATGAAAATGGCTAGGTTTTGGATGGAGTTTAAGGTTTATAGGTTACCATATAAAGTCCCCTATACATTAGATTAGTGTGAAGGTGGGGAGGGCCATAAGGGAAAATGTCACCAATGCAAATGTCATAACTCAGGTGTTAACGTAGATTCTCGTACTCTTGTGGGGTGAGGAAGGTATCAATATTATATAGGTAGTATTCCCCTAGAGTGAGGCATTGGAAAAACACCTTCTAAGGGATTAGTAGTTGATATGTGGGTATCAGGTATAGATGGCTCGCTAGATGAAGGGGAGAAAAGGGCACCAACGGTAGAGGCTATAGCTGCAGTAGGGATAGTGAGGTTAGACGAAGTAGAAGTAGTGGAAATTTGGGTGGATGGGATCATGGGTGGAGGTGAAGTGGTCTTGGTGGCGGATGCCTTGACCGGTACAAGCACATAATTGGGTTGATAGAGCATGTTACAGGTCTTGAAAGGTGAAGGGTCGGAAGGGATGGTATAATTATGTCCCTCATGTTCAAATTTGAGGCATCGATGTAACGTCAAAGGGACACAACCCATAACACGGATCCAAGTTTAGCCAAACAACATATTATATTGGAACTCCCCTTCTAGGACATAGAAACATTTTAGGACAGTAAGTGGGCCTATGTGGACATGGAGAATAATGGTACTCATTGCAGAGGTCATGGCATCGTTAAAGGAATGAAACATAACAAGGTTACCATGCATGTAATGGGCAGGTATTTTCATTTGGTCATATGTATGGGAAGATATGATGTTAATGCTAGCACCACCATTGATCATAATGCATATTATGCGTATATTATTGATAAATATGGAGATGAAAAGAGCAAGGTCGGGGTCATCGTACTTGAAGGGAGTGATCTCTTCATCTACAAAGTTGAGGGCAGACACTTGGCGAGTGGGTGGAGGTGCAGAGGAAGACAAAGACCTAGTGAAAGAGGTTGCATGGTGAGGAGTAATGATGGAGGCTATGGGTGCAGGGTCATTTGGTAAGAGTTTTATAGATTGCAGGACCTTCATGAGGGCTTGAGGATGTGACTCCAAGGTCTGGATGAGGTCATATAAAGACATTTTGAGGGGGGATTGGTGTAGTTTTTTTAGCATTGTGCAATGTGTGACCCCATCGGAAATGGGATATGTAGGACCTTGAATGATGACTTTGGGTGTGGGTGTGGATGGTATATTGGGTATAGGGTTGGTTGATGGGCCACTTACTTTCTCCTTTCCCTTGTCTTTTTGAGCATGGGTGGAAATGTTGATCATGTTAATCTGAGGGGAGGTGGATGAAGAGGGTGTGTCATGGAAGGTATAGTGGCAAGAGGGACAAAACCCTAGTGGTGGATATGAGCCTTGTGAGATGAGTAGGGTGCATTGGCATTTGGGTGGTGGTTTGGCTAACTCTGTTATGCAAACCATGTTAATTTTAAATCTCAAGGATGGATCTAAGAGTTTTGGGGGTCAAGATTTGGGTCACTGAGTAGGAAATGAAGAAAGATCTGTGGAAATTCATGAAAGTGAAATGGGGTTATCAGCTAGAAGATCATCATTGTCAAATTTTTATTCAGGAGGACACAATTGGACAGGAGTGGTTTTCAAATTCTTACATTTCTCTACATCATGTCCTGGCACACGATGGTAGGAAAAAAATTTGGTTTCATCAAACCATTTTGGTTTTGGTTTGAGTGGGTTGTAAGGTCTAAGAGGTGGTAATGTAATGAAAAATTTCTTGAGGAGGTTTGTTAGGATTTTGGTGTGGGATCCTACTAATCGATCACAATGGGAGGTGAATGTGGGTTTGGGTACAGGTGTGGATGACTATGGAGGAAGAGTCTTTACAAGAGGGGGAGTAGGTTGGGCTACTAGTTTGGTGTGTGGTGTGGTCTTAGGTGTTGGTCGTATCTGCTTGGGTAGGGGCATGGTAGATGAGCTAATAATAAAAGGTACGGTTGGTTTAACTACCTCATTAGAGGGTAGTGGATTTTTAGCTTTAGGTTGCATATTTTTGGGTAAAGGTGATATGGGGGCATTAGATGTGGAGGGAAAAGTGGGTGGTGGAAGAGGGTGGGTTACCCATGGGGGTAACCGAGGTGCTGTGGAGGTAGGTGGTGTGGGTTGGGTAGGAGGTGTGAGTGAAAGAGAAGGAAGTGTCATGGGTAGTGAAGACGTTATTGATGGTATTGGAGGTATGGGTTGCAAGAAGGTTACAGGTGAGGGAAGAGGTTGTGTGGGTCACTTGGATATATTAGAGGTATGTGATGGGGAAATGGGTTGTTGCATTCTTGGTTTACCGGTGGATGGGGGTTTCCTTGCTAGGGTCGAGGGGTGAGGTCCTAGGATGGACGAAAGGGGTGAAGGTGATTAGGGTGTGGTTGGCGAGGTTTAGGTATGAGATCTAGGAGATTTGATCTTATTTTTTAGGGTCCCAGTTAAGTTTGGTGTTAGTTTTGGAAGATGTGGTTAAATCTAATTTGATGGGTGGGTGAGTAAGACTAGATGTTGGTATAAGGTAGTGATAGGTTTAGGTTTTGGTGTAGATGCATGTTGGGTTATGGGCAGAGGTGTGAGTTGGGCCATGAGTGGTGTCATGGAAGGTATTGCAATAGTTGTGGTTATGTTTGGTTTGTTTTCTCAAAAAACTTTTGATTAGATAGTGGAGGTGTCACCGAGTGACAAATACATTTGTGTTGAAACAGGAAGTAGAAGACACCCCAAAAGTAAGGCTCTATCGACATAGTCTAGGAAATTGGCTAAGCGTGAGAATTATACCGTTATAAGTGGAACCGATGTGGATCAAAGTGGCAATCCCCGTAAAATGTGTTTGAGATACAAGGAAATGGCTAACCTCAGACTCTGTAGGTAAGAGAGTTGAAAGAAGATCAATGGGATCTTGAAGGTGTGATGATGAATGGTCGTCTACTAGAAATGGTACTTCTATATTATCCTCCATGGGTAGAGGAGAGGATGGGCCACCCGAAGTGGGTTCTCCTTGCGTTGGTTTTAGGCTGGTGGAACTGCATCTTCTATAAGTAGGAGAGGTGTCATTCACAATTGCTTAGAATTTTGAAGGGGTCAAAGGTGGCATGCTGATTATAGGCTCATGTACGGGTGAAGGGGAACATGAAGGGGGTTCCTTTTTCAGTAGAGGAGTAGATGAAATAGATTCTAGTGCAAGTAGAGTAGTGTGGGCTAAGATTTCATCTATGGAAGAAACATGAGGTAATTGGGATGCAACTGGTATATAATTGAAAACAGCGTGGACCTCATGGACATTGCTATCATTATTTGAGGTATCACCCACTTGGTTAGAAGATGGAGTATGATTAGGGAATGGCTTCTTGAAGATATGTAGGTTTTGGTTAGTGGGTGCATTCGGGCTATCCAAGACTAGATCTCTATTATCTATCATTTCTTGGATGATATTCTTGAAGGTGATGTATGTTAGTAGTTGTTGTGACCTTTGACACGAGGATACCTGAAAAATTCGTGTTCCTGTATGCCATGCAGGCATGGCTCCCTCAGGGTCGAAACGAGTATGTGGTTTTATAGGTGGAAGAGTAATGGCACCAACTGTAACAAGCATTTTCCAAAACTGGAAGAATAAGATTCTCCTAGGGAAGTGTACTTTCGTTGTTCTCATGTCTGAACTGGAAAGCTTGGATAGGAGTGAGATTAGAAGGGGGGTTTTGTTGGGTTTGATTGATGAGGGGGGACCGGCCTTGAGAAATACGACTTTAGAACACCCTTTGGGATTTGAATAGTTGTTTTTAGGTTTCGAAGATGAAGAAGTATCGTTTGAATTGAATGTATGATGTTCTTGTTACGAAATTGAATATTCTTTTCTTTGATAGCATAAGTTTCCAATTTTTGTGCCATGGTGAATACTTCGTTGAAAGTGTGAAAATTTTGCACCTACAGGGTCGGTGAGATGTGTCTAGCACACGCCCAAGTAAATAGTTCTATAAGCTTAGTTTGAGGTAATTGGAATGTGAACTGGTTAATGAGGTTGTGCTAGCAAGCAACGAAGTCAGCGATAGACTCATAATCATATTGTCATGTGGAATAAAGATCTATCATGGTAACCTTCTTAGCAATGTTGATGGAGAATTTATCTAGGAAGGCTTGGGCTACTTGATTGAATGATTAAATGGAGTTTCTTGGTAGTCCATTATACCAGTCCAATGCAGGTCTTGTCGGGGATATTGGGAAAGTCCTAAAAAGTAAAGCGTCATTGTGGGCAATTAGGTAACACCCATGTTCAAATGATCAAAAATGTTGTTTCAGATCTTCTTTGCTATTGAAGCGGTTGAATTTTGGAATTTCCCAATGTACGAGATATGGTCGAATAGGAATGGATGAGTGAATATACTTGTTACAAATTTCATCATAGGTGAGGGAATTGCGTGAGATGGAAACTGATGTTTCTAGTGTGTGCATATTTTCCATCATCAAATTGATGCAGGTCATATGGTAGGTTGTGATGGAGGGACACCTCCTATGGCATAAGGAGGTGGATATTGAACCTGATAGGGAGGTTGAGAATAAGGAACTGACATAGAAGCTACATATCCAGAATGGGTGACAGACGAGATATGGGGTTGTTGATAGTAGGTGTATGTAGGTGAGATGGTCATCGTGACTCGTGTAGTGATTAGGGGCAGTTTTTTGTGGGATGGAGAGGACTGAAATTCTCGAATGGAGTAGGGGTCACCTGGACACCATGGGTGGTTGTTTTGCAATGGGTATTTGTGAGACAATGGTTTCGGATTGAGCTATGGTCTGGGTGGTTGACGAGGGGAAAAAAGATATGATAGGCATGAGGGAAACTATAGACGCAACGACCATGGAAAATATGGGTCCTAGCTACGAAACTACCAGGGGTGAAGCAGGTTAGGGTAACGCCACATTATTTGGGGATGATGCAAAAGAAGGAATAAGGGTAGCAGAGATTAATACAAGCATGTCATATATCAACTGACTAGAGGAGTATCGGGTGGAAGAGTGGGAAAGGTAGAACTGTAAGGACGCAAGATTATGATCAAGGATTCATGTAAACTCTTCATCGCCTACAACAATGGTGGTAGGTAAGGTTGGATCCATGGGTGATAGGATGGAAGATGATGAGGGAATAGGTGGGAGTGGTTAATGACTATCTTGGAATATGAGGGTGTTAGTCTAGTTGCGTGTTAGCACCATGTGAACAAGTGTTGACTTGGTAAGACTGTATTCAGTAGATGACATAGAAAACAGTAGAAACAGAGAATGATGGGGTCCGGTACGTGAATCTGGTCAATGTCTATATTTTTAAAAATCAAACACAAGAAACTGACAATGGTCCAGTTGACCAATGACAGTTATGGGAAAACTGATGACGGTCAGGCTGACTGGTGACTATTGGGGGAATACCGATGATGGTTTTTGAAACCGATAGTAGTCACTATGGAAGAAACCAATCTAAAAAAATGAAACTAGAATGTTGGATGTGTATCTGTGAAAAATGTGTATGACAGTAAGTATCAACATGAGAGAAATATGATGATGCCCCGAGGGCCAGAAACAAAACAGAAGTAGTGATGACAACTATTCTAGGTAAAGTAACTAGAAATCTAGAAGCTGACACCGGCTGTGGTTTAACCGACGATGGTTAGATGTGAACCGGTGACGGTTGATGGAACGACATCGGTGACTCTAAAATTAGAAAGGAATGAAGAAAATTGGTTTTGTGAATTAAATTAAGTGAAGCATCAAACTCAAAAGCCCGATAATGAGGAGATGGGGCCTTGGAACACTCAAAAAAACTCAAAATACTCCAACTACAATGGTGGAGTGTGCAAAGAAGAATAAAATGGAGATTCGTAGTCTCACACCTCAAAAAACAAGCCAAGAAGAACATTAAGAAAAAGCACAATCCTAACAGTGATTTTTTTATGTTTGTTTAGCTTATGCTATTTAGGACTGACTATGTGTATTTAGAAAAAAAAAATTGTAGGGAAGGCGTCCTACGAAGAAGGATATCTAAAAGGAGAGGTTTCAGGTATGTTATGGTGGGGGTGGGCTATGCTCTAAGATGATGACTCGACGGAGGCAATGAGTTGGGGAGTACCTTCCAACCGGATCGTGTGATCATTAACAGATGTTTCTGGGTAAGATGTTGTTTAAGAAAGATGTGTATATTCTTATTTTGTGCAAGTTTGGTAAGACATAGAGAGAGAGAAAAAATTGCTTTCTACGATTCTTTGTGCCAACCATCAGCTGAGCATGAATTCCAGCATATAGGTTTCCCTCAGTTTTAATGTGAGCTAATAATGCAACAAATAAGAATGCAATGCAAGTGTTTTAATCCCAAATCAAAGTGTAATATTCAATGTAGCAGGAGATGAACAGGAAGAGGGATGCTCTTTCACTAATGCAATGTAAAAGAAAGGAAGGTGTTTTCTTTTTAAAGCACCAAAAATACGATTGTTTTTAGACAATAGATAGAAGGAGAATGATTCCAAAAGAATAAAATTAATTTGGAAGCTTTTCAAAGGGAAAATATGCACAACTTTCACCTAGGAATGAATAAATGCAAAATAACCCCTAATGTGTCCCACTAGGCATGCCAAAATGTTTCACCATTTTCTTCACCTTTTTGAAATGATGAAACAGATAAGGGTAAGGGCCAAAGAGGAATACCTATAAAATGTTGGTCGATTGATGGTTGTTGCACGCATTTTTACTTCTTCATCCACATATGAATGTGAGAGATTCCTTTTGGCTAGAGGAACTACCTGTAATAGAAAACAAGACCACAAAAGATAGTTAAATGATATATGAAAGTGGACTGCCTATCGTATGCTATTTATGAGAAGTGTGATACTTCCTAGATGGCTATCAATCCACTGTTTAAAACAAGTTAATGCGAGAAATAAACAAATTCCTACTGTAGTTGATATGATTTAGGTATCTCATTCAATTCCAATAAGCAAATCCAATCATAATAGGCTAGGCTATAGTTGGATCTGAGAGGTGAGGTGTCTGTCAAGGTACTGGGACTAGTCAGGGTCTAATTCTGGGTTATTTAGGTCAACGAGTAGGGTGATTATTGGGTCTATTCTTGGTCAAGATGTAGAACATAGAGACCGACATCAGCTAAATGTGACATATGTCGGTTTAGGTAGAACCGATGGCGGTTGTGGATAACCGGCGTTGGTATGGTTGAGGTAAAAGAAACTCAAATAGATTAAGTGGCAGGGGTGATCTAAGGTTCAATAAAGTTTGGGAGAGTTAATGGGGAGGTCTGTAGAGGTCCTAGGTATGCTAAGAAGTATACAACATGTGAGGATAGTTGATTTGGTGATATGGGTGAACGGATATTTGAGTTCACAGGAAAGTGGGTGATGAAGCAATAAACATGCAAAGAATAGATTAATAATAGGACTAATAAAGATTACTAACTGAAATAAACCCTACAAGTTAGGGCCATACTTACTATGTTAAGGATCTGATGGCTAAGTGGTGGAGGTGGTTGATCAGAGAATACGTGTATGGTTCTGTAGCAGTGATTTCCCGGAGTGCTCCCGTGAATGCAATGGCTATATGATTAATCTTAGTGATGGCTCTGGATGTCTAGATGTGTAAAAGGATGCTTGTTTTAGTTGCATGTAGCTCCGATCTTCTTTCCTTGCTCTCAAAATGTTCCAACCTAAAAAAAAGGTTGTTTGGGTGTATAAATGGTAACTGACGATGGTTCTAGGTTGACAGACATCGGTTTAGGGGTGACTGGTGTCAGTTAAGGTGGGATTCCCTAGGTTTACTAAAATGCACAGATCTTTCTAATTTCTTTGGCCCAGTTAGTTTATTCTCATGGATTAGAACAGAAAATTCCTTTCTAATGAGCGGGAATGTGGTTAGAGAGATTTTAGGGATTGATTTAAGGGTTAGACACAATCTTAGCTCATTAAGGCAAGTAAGACTTAGTTTTTTTTAGTTATGGAAACATGCCAAGAATATGTGTAGGGTGAGGTGGCTGGGTGAGATGGAAATTAGATTAATTAAAATGATTAAGTAATAAATATTGTGACGATGGGTATTAATTTAATTATGTTAATTAAATTAATATTAATGTGGGGTGGAGGGGAGCATGGTTAAATGACTATGCTTGAACCGGTTACTTGACAAGGGACCAAGGGGAGTGTTACCTAATTTTGGTGTCTGCACTTGAAAGTGGTTGAAAGACAGATTTTGGGATTTTCATTTCCCTCTCTCTCTCTCTCTCTCTCTCTTTCCTCTTAGAATTCTATAAATTGGAGTGTTGGTATCATTGTAAAGGGAGATAGTTTTTGGTAGCAAAAATCCATCATTTTTTTTTGTGAAGCCAATGTGCTACAAGCCCTTGTAGTGGACTCCTTGCATGGTTATCTAGGCCCTAATTCTATAATAGATTGAACTGTGCATATCAATGAAAGCAATAGATACAAGTTTGTGGATATCCCTCCCCCGCTGTGTTTTTTTGCATTCTTCTTTTGCTTTCAATCTCATTGCCTATATATTGTGTCTATTCATGCTCTTGCAGGGATTCATTATCATTTTGTATGTTTGAAACATTGTTGTGAATGCATTTAGTAGATTTTGGAGAATTATTATCACCCCTTCTAGTATGCACTTTGCTTATATTTTTCACACATTGTAAGATTGTTCTCACACCCTCCTTTTCTGGTGTATCACCGTTTTAGTGTAGGTTTTGTTTTCATGCACACTTTGTCCTTGGTCCTTTAGAAAGTTAGATTAGGACAAGATAGTTTTTCTTACATTAGAGTAGATTGTGGCAGGTAGTTTAGGAGCAAGAACAAACTTTCTCTGGATGTCTATCTTAAGTAGCAAGTCTCAAAACTTGGAGATAGTACCCATGTTATCTAGTCACACTGTGAGCTCAAGAAAACACACTTGTGCAAACCAAAGGGTGTTGTGATTTAACAATAATAGTCCTACCTTGGATGGTCGAGATCAACAACTAAATCGCCGTGACTAAAGGATGGACCCAAAATTTTATACATTCAAAGTAATTTTGAAAGGTTGAGGTCCATGGAGGCTCATCGCCAAAGGAAGTAGAAGAATATTTCCATGTGGACAGATGAGATCGACCAAAGACAAAAGAGAGGACCTGACGAAATATAAATTGTGGTTCATTTTGCAGCCTTAAAGTCCTCCAATCCCAAATTCTATAAAGAAAGCTAGAATGTTATCGCATCTCACTTGATTGAAAACCTATATTAGATGTTCTCCTCTTACAAACCCAATGGGATTATACATAGCAGTTAACTTTGGGGCCTTTGCGTCCACTCAGAACAAAAGCAAAGGAAGGCATTGGAAACATGCAATGTAGCATGTGGCATGTTGGGGGATTCAAAATTCAATGGGCAAAAAATATTAATTAAATCATTTTTTAGTGGGTAGATATAAATTGGGGGAAGAGGGATTTGAATTACCTATAAGGGTGGCTAAAGATTACAGACCACAAAAAATTCTGACATAATTGTGAACCAATATTACCCAAAATATGGATGCTCTCAAGACATAAGATACCAAAGACGTGTATGTGATTGTGGGTCTGCTCGGCATAACATAAAAATCTAAAATGAAAATACGTATAGGAAATGAGGTGATACAAATCTATAACACAAAGGAGCTGATAAAAATCCTGAGCACAAACTTAGAGCCAAATTAATTTTCATAATGATGAAATTTTTTATCCAAGGATTTGAATGTCTTAAAATCTTATCAACTGAAAATATATGTACGCTTAAATAATATTGGCAAATATGTGTAGTTTGTATATTACTAATAAATTTACACCCAACATGTATGTCTTCAAGCTCACAACAAATTATGAACCTTCCAATCTTCACTCTATAATATATTTTCCTTAATAATATATAATAAAGAAAATTATACGTAGACTATATTCTCAAATATTATTGTTATCCAATTTTGCACACTTGGCAAAATTGAACAACAAGGTCCTCTTCTATTCAAAATGGAATGTTAGTTCCAAGGACCCACTTCATGTCATTATCAAGATAAAATGAATAAATTAATTGATTAATCATGTTGAAGAGATTTAACCTATCTCTATGATACTTGGTTTCCAAAGAAAACTTGGGGAGATATTAATTTTTTAATACCAGGTTGGAAAATGCCCCAAAAGGGTCTTTGAGCTCAATTAACTCACTGATCATCCCAGTGAGTGACTCGGTGAGTTGATATCATAAATATGTTTGAGTTGAAGCTAGGTTGCATTATCTCGGTCAAATAATTAACATGGGATCGTGTTAAGTTTTAATGTGACCAAATCATGTCATGGAAATAGATATTAAGTCTAAAATCTAGAAGATCATGTGGAAGTATACATAGCTCGATCATCATAAGAAATAAATCAGGAAAACATTAGTGAGTGAACTCGAAGCCATGTGGATAGGTATGGCTCACTGTAGAAGTAGACTTGACAAAGCACATGAAACACGAGCCCTAGAGACAAAAAGGATAAGTAGCTCGATGTATCGCATTAAGGGTTTGAGCTCACTGGTATGATAAAAGACAACCTAGCTCAATGGTATGATAGGAAAATGCATTGGATCAGTTGGGAGATCACTTAGGAAAGATCACGAGTAATGTCAGAGATATTTTGTAGTAGCTAGGAAGGGCGTAAAGAGAACCGATGCGTAACTTGAGCTAATTTGGTGGTTTACAATCAAGTTTCTCATTTGAGTCGTATCGTTTGCAAAATATAGCTCACCACATCAAAGATATTGGAAGTGGAGAAGAGCTCAGTTCTGTTAAGGGACCATGCCAACAAACATGTTGCAGAGAAGAAGAACATGAGGATGAAGAAAGGTCGAACCATGGGTGTATCAATGGTGCTCCCCATGAAGAGACATATTGAGCTCATGAGTAGGATGGATTGGTTAGTATTGCAAATTACATGACAAGGAAGAGAGCTCGTAGGTTGAGATATAGATTAAACTAAGTTGTGATGATAGGGCACAATGTAAATACCATGCTCGGTAGAGGTTGAAGATCACCTCTATGGGTTGACTTGAGCCAAACGTTGGAAGGAACTTGGTCGAGTCACATAAATGTGGGAGAAGGTTGAGGAATTTACAAGTGGATTTTCCTTGATGGCAGGATAACACAAGGTTTCCACAAAAATGGGCCCCTAAGAATCATCTTGCTAAACACGTATGAATTTGAGAAAACATCACCAAGAAGGGATAATAACTTGGCGAAAGAAGGGAAAAGCTCTATAGACCAACATACTACTTCAAGACCAAGTCAATGTTGCAAAATTTACAAGTCACTGAGTTACTATCCAGATTAACAAGATAGTTATGAATTGGAGTGAGTCATGGGAAACCACTACAAAAATTGGAGCCAAGATCGGGCTCATGGAATGCCAGGTTGGTATAGGGAATTGATGAAAGATCTCATGCAAGGAGCCTAGATAGATGAATCATCAAAGTGACGTATTGGGAAGAGTTAGGTGATAGCCTGAAGATTCACTTGTTAGCTCAGTTTTACGCCATGAGAAATAGAAGTGGCTTCATAGCTCATCGCACAACCCAGCTAGGTCGACATGTTAGTGGCTCATGATGGATCATGTGTGAAGAACTCAAATGGCGAGAGGGAGAGCTTGATGATTGGTTGATACCAAGAACTTGGAATGATATGAGGTGATGCATTGGTGGTGATGTAGGATAATAGGTAAGCAGCAAAATGAAATCACTTCAAGTTGCAGGGAGCTCGTCACATGGTAGCATTTCAAGGTAACTCAATGCCATATAAGAGGTTGATTGTGAGAGGAGTGGGTCATTTATGGTGAGAATGTCATAATGGCTTGGTCTTGACTAACAAAAACATGGCAGAGCTTGATTCATTCAAGTCTCAAGACAACGAGCTCGCATGGCGAGGGATATATGTCGAGGACCATCAAGACAGGTGATCAACACATTTTTGAGGGAACTCAGATACATCAACATGAGAATGAGATGAGCTTGAGGAATGAGCAAGTTGGGTCTAGTGTGTTGAGGGATGGGAATTCAATCTCAACTTGGGTGTTAAGTCATGCATGAGATGAGCTAGGCAAGCTCGTGATAGAGTTATCTCGGCAAGATGGAGAGCTTGATGGTTGAGATCAAAGTGAGGTGATGCAGTAGTGATGAACTCGATGGTGATCAGTTTGTGATGGTGTTGACGCTCAGTAATGAGAATGGAATTTTATGCACATGGGAAGGTAAGGTGGTCTAAGAACTAGGCGAGTCGGTGGCGAGCTCAATGTTGACGTAGATCACTAGGTGGATGGTTTGATGGGTCCCGGTCATGAAGATATTGAGTTGTTCGAGCTTGATTCGTTAGAGATCAATGTGGAACAGAAGGACTTGGGTCGAGTGTGGCCAAGCTTATGTAGAAACAAAGTAAGCTATCATAGTGGAAGTAAGACCAAGTTGGCCATGTATTAAACCAAGATGATAACATATTTCCAAGGTGGTGAATTTATATTTGGAGATCATGAAAAAACTCATGCATGTGTTCTCAGTACTTAGATAACATACCAAACTCAGTGCGGTTATAAGAGGATCTCGATGAATGTAAAAGAGCTTGGTTGTGGTAAGGATACAAATCTCATGTCATGGGAGCTTATGGCTAAGCAGTACAGTTCGTAATTAGAGCTTGGTTGAGTGGTAGTTCATTGTTGTAGAACCCGATGGACTAGGCACTCGGGATGAGCCGAGTGAACTCAGTCGGTAGGAGGTGGCTCTGTGTCAGTAGTGAGCTCGTGTTGGTCTCATGGCTAAGATGGCTCGGTTGAATTTGAGGCATAGCTCCATGATCAAGTCACTATCAATCAAATAACTCACTTGATGGCTCCACTGAAGAGCATGGTGGATATAGCTCGTGACGTGGGCAGATCTGCTTAATGCGTAGGACTTGGAAAAATTCATGCAAGGTTCACAAACCTTAGTGGAGGTAATAGATTACTACAAGTTAATTACCATTTGAACCAAGTCAAACAGAGCTCGTGGAATTGTGGAAACATGTCTCAATTGTGAGCTCAATGTGATGAGAGCTCAGTTGTTGTTAAGGACGAAGGAGCTTGTGACCAACTCGGTGACTTGGCTCGGTAAGCCAACCACCGAGTTGGTCCATTTTTGTAAATTAAGCCTCTTCAAGGAAAAATAATTCAAAAGGGGCCCACCATATTACTAGATTAATATTTGTATTTAAATATTTTAATAACAATATTTATTATTATTATTTTGATACTTTGTTAATTAATTGAGAAGATTAGGTCAACTGGGCATTAATGACATATGATGGAAGCTTCTAGAGTTGGTTAAACCAATTGTAATAAATACATCACGTGCCTTCAATTTACGAAGGGAATTTATGATTTTTCCTCTTCTCTCTCACGTATTCTTCTATAAATGTAATTTGGAATCTCATTCGAACAGGTTGGACAAGTTAGATATCTAAGACAAGTTCAAATTTTTCAAGAGTCTTTTTTCTTCTGCAAGATATCCTTGTATGTTGAAGGAAATTTCAAGCTTTTTTTTTCCAAAATTGTAATGGAAACCATTGCCTCTTCTGAATGTATGATACATTGTGCACGTTGTTGAAGTAATAAAAGTGTGTGTTTTGTGACTGGTTATGGTCCTTTCATCCTTCTATACTTCTTTGTGCCTTTTCTCATGCTTTCAGGTACACTGTGCAAGTTCACGTTCCTATTGCAGGTTCTTGGAGTTCTTTACTTGTCAAGTGGTGAAGTATTGGATGTAGTGGAGTTGTGGTGCTTATTCACCCTTCTCAAGTTCATCCTTCTTCACTGGAAGATTGATAACTTGTTTGTCTGATCAAGTTTAACAAAGGGAACGAGTGCTTCCTAGTCTTTGGTATTTTTTACCCTCTCTAAGTTGCAGTAGGTGAAGTTGACTTTTGGTGCACACACCCTCTTCAAATTAACCCTTTCTGAGTGTGGCAACAACCTTTATTTGGTGCATCACCCCGCATAGTATATTTTCATTTCTTGCAAATATCTTTCCCTAGAACCCATGAAAATGTTAGCATATGTCCAGATAACCATTTTATCGCACTAGGGGAAGTACAACACTTAGTTTAGGAAGATGAAGCTGGCCTTCTCCAGAGGTTCACCTCGAGTCTAAGTCCCACGACTTGAGAGGTGATCCCATGTGTTCCAATCACACCAAACTTCCTGTTCACATTCTGGCCATTTAGAGGGTGCATTGATTTGGTGACAACAATTACAAAATTATTCTTACAAATGTTATTATGACACTCATACAGACAAAAATGAAAATAAATCGTTTCCCCTAGAGAACCACTTAATTTTCCAAGGCACTAGAAAAACTTTCTCGATGGCTTAGATTGGATTAGCCATATCAGGATAGGTGGGCTAAGGTGTAATAATTTTACAAGAATATCTAACTTTGATATGATTTGTGTCCATTAAAACTCATCATTTACAATATATAATTTAACTGATATTTTTTACTCACTCATTCCATGTGAGTACTAACAAGATATATTAATAACATCGATTTGTACCAAAAGTTTCACACATGACTTCTAGGAATTGTTTTATACTATCTGTAGCACATCCTATTAAGATGAATTTTCACGTATAGTATATGCTAATGACTTCTCATAATATAAGAGTGGAACTTCATTTTCAAGCTCACTTTGTCTCTCCCATACAATTTTTCAATTCAACACCTCATCTTAGCATTTTCCATATCCATTTATCATTTTCACACTTCATATTAAGTCCCACACAACATATATGAGGATCTCACTCTCTTCTTTCATGAGGATAAGTTTCCCTGCCTTATATGCTCAGTAAACCTTATGTGTAATTTACACACATCGTAGCCACACCATCTAATCACATATCATTAATCATAATAACATTTCCTTCTTTACACATTTATGATTCAATCCACATTCTAAATCTATGCATTTTATTCATGCATGTTTATCGCATATCAATTGTTATCTATCATCTAAATGTTATTCATGTATACATTAAAATATCAATCAAACCAAGTAATAAATCACATCACATCAATATAATCACCATGGTTACCAACATAGCGAAAATTCTATTGTAGTCACTAATTATTAATCTCCTATCTTAAAAGATTATTTAACTACCGAAAACTAATTCAAATCTAATATCAAAAAATAATACAACTTCAACTTCACTAATAAGAATATAGAAAGAAATGCGTAACACAATGAACAAAATATTTTCAGACAAAATTTCCCTAGAAAAAAACCTAAGGAAAAACCAATTCTATAGATGAGAAATTATATTAACTTTATAAAATTAAGAGATACAAAGATTCCTTGCCTCTTACTGGAAAAAATTTGACAATCTCCCAACTTCTCTCCCTGATATTCCCCCACTGCTATCCCCAATACTATCATTGCACCCTTACTAACACTACAAGACTATTTGCTATCACTAAAAACTTACAAAATCATTTGCTAGAACTGCAAATGCTTCTTCAAACTTGTACTCTACAAATTCCCAATAACCTCCTTTTATACTTCTCTCATTGGAACACCAACGACCGAGATTGATTCTCAATCAATGGATGAGATACATAGCAAATTAACAACCATAAAACAATTGGTTACAAGGTGTCAGTAAAGGAAATCAATAAATTGAAAATAATTAATACATTCTCAAAAATAAGATAACTATTATATAATCTTATAAAATGGACGAACATCTATCCAGGCTAACAAACTAACACTCCCTCTTAGTGAGGAATTTTTTCTGCCTGACACTCATCTTATCTCTCAAGAAGATAAATTTTTCCATCCCCAATGCCTTAGTTAAAATATTTGCTACCTACTCCTTCATAGGTATGTATTTTAGCTAAACAATACCTCACTATATACAATCCCTGATAAAGTGATACCTGATATCTATATGTTTAGACATATCATGAAACACTCGATTGTCAGAAAACTTGATGCAACTCTAATTGTTGTAGTGTATCATAGTAGTATCAACGTTTTGACTGAACAAGGCCACTAGCAACTTCCAAAGTCCATATAGCTTCACATGTCACCATGCTAGATGCAATGTATTCTTCTTCTAATGAACTAAAATCCACAGAATTTTTCTTCCTACTGAACCAAGAAACAAATCCTAATCTTAAACTGAAACAACACCCTTAAGTGCTTTGTTTTTCTGTTGTACTTCCTGCCCAGTCTGCGTCAATATAACCTATCATCTTAATTCCTTCACATAAAAATTATTTGATCCCATACTCAACTGAACCATGCAAATAATGCAACACATGCTTATCCAATGTCCAATGCACTCTCTTTGGCTCAACCATGAACTGACTAAGAGAGTTTACTAAGAAATGCTATATCTGGCCTGGTGTTGACCAAAAACATGAGCGAACCAATTAACTACCTTTATAAGGTTGGATCTACATCTTAGTCCTTATATGTATCTACCTTCCTCCAATTAGTGATCATAGGTGTAGACATGGATTTTCAATCCTCCATCTCGAATCTCTTCAAGATTTTAATGCAATATTTCCCCTGACCAAGGAAAATCTCTCCATTTGTCTGCCACACCTTCATGCATAGAAACTAGTGCATGAGTCTCAAGTCGTTCATCTCGAACTCTTCTGCAAGGTCCCTCTTGTAATCCTCTATGATCCCTAGTGCACTTGTAAGAAACAAGTCATCTACATATTGAAAAATAATGAGAGCCTCGCCCCTAACCACCAAGTAGTAGAGGTTAGCATCTGCCTCACTCTTCACAAAGTCCATTTCTTACAAGTATGTATCAATGCACTCATACCATGCTCTAGGAGCCTGCTTGAGTCCGTAAAAGGATTTATTCAATCTGTACATGTAGGTCTCTTTGTTGTTTGCTACAAATCCTTCTGGTTGTTCTGTGTATACATCCTCCTTCAATTCACCATTAACAAATGTTATCTTGACGTCCATTTGATGGATATGCCATCCCATCTGCATTGCAAATGAGATTACAACATGTATAGAAGTATACATGGCCACTAGAGAAAATGTGTCTTCATAGTCTATTCCCTTCTTCTGAGAGAACCCATTTTCCACAAACCTTGCCTTGTATTTCTTGATGCTACCATTTGCAATGTGCTTTATTTTGAAGATCCAGAGTGATCCAACTAATTCCTTATCTGTTGGTCTAGGCACTACCTCCCACATATCATTCTACATTATTAAAGTATATTCCTTAACCATAGCATCTCGTCATACCTGATGTTGTGCATCCTCTTAATAGATGGAAGGTTCACTATCTACCAATTGGATCACTAATGCCACATAGTCATTAAACTTGTATGGTTCTTTCCTCTCTCTCGTACTCTTCCTAGGAGATCCCATAAACTCTTGAGTATCCCTTTGTGTGTTTTGAACCTCACGGTTCTTGCTGCCAACTGTAGAGGATGAAATATCAACCTCTATATCTTCTAGATGCATATCCTACTGCACCAGTTGCTCTATACTATGTGAATCTTCACTACTTGAGTCTATGCTTGTACTAGTAATTGTACTTGAGATTTTTTGCCCTTGACTTGGAGTTGGATCCTTTATTGGTAGCTCATTTTGATCATTTGCGGGAAAATCTCTAGACCTTCTAAATTCTTTGTCCTCCATGAACTTGACATCACATCTAACAATAATTCTTCTGGTCCCAGGAATAAAAATCATATATGCCTTTGAAGTTTCACTATACCCAACAAGGTACCCCTTCTCTGTAGTATGATCTAACTTGGTATGTGTATCTTCTGGAATATGACAATATGCCAAACTTCTAAATATCCTCGAGTGACCTACATCTAGCTTCTTCCCTCTGAAATCTTCCTTTGGTGTCATCTTCCATAGTATTTTGTGTGGAACGTTGTTATGAATGTAAACTACTGTACTACAGCCTTTTCCCATAGGTAGTGGGGCATGTCCTTGTCATGTAGCATAGACCTTTCTGCCTCTGATATAGAACAGTTATTCCTCTTAGCAACTCCATTATGTTGTGGATTATAAGGAACTTTCCACTCTCTCTTGATTCCTTCTCTGGTACAAAAATCCTAGAATTCATTTCTTTTGTACTCGTCTCCATTATCTGACTGAAGAACCTTTATCTTCCTTCCTGTCAAGTTTTCCACATGAGCCTTGAACTCTTGGAACCAACTAAAAACCTCATCCTTGGTCTTCAAGAAGTATATCTAGGTTTTCATGGAGAAATCATCAATAAAGGAAACATAATAATCATATCCTCTAAGAGACTTTGTTGACATTGGTCCACATACATCTGAATGTACTAGATCAAGAACACCCTTAGATCTATTGTCACTCCTTGGAAAATATTCTTTCACAAACTTCCCCAACTCACATCCCTTACATACATCATCCAAAAGTGCTCCATGATGAATATGGTCCATCCTCCTATGTCATAGCTCTCCAATATCTCTAGGATTACTGCTACTTATAAGGGCCTTAGGAGTATCAAACTGTAACCTATAAATGCGACCACTCCTAACTCCAATAGTTATGGGTGATTTCCAATCCTTATGCTTAATCAACACATGTGTACCTCTAAAAAGTACATTATACCCTTTATCCCGAAGAACAAATAAAAAAATCAGATTCATACCTAAGCCTGGCACATGCAAGACATCATGAAGTGGAACTATCTTTCCATTCTCCATTTGAAACTTAACAATCCCTTTCCCACCTGGGTTGAGCTTGGATAAGTTCCCCATAGAAATCTGGATATTGGTGTCCTCCTCCTTGTAACTGGAGAATTACTCTCTAACTCCTATCATATGAAATGATGCCCCACTATCGATATACCAAACACACTGTGAGGTTGAGCTAACCATATAAGCTATGAGTGCAAACTCATCTTCCATTGTACCAGAGAGTTCTTCTGCACTTGCTGAAGGTGCCACCTGCTTCTTATCCCTCTTCCTATCTGGGTAATCACTGACATAGTGGCCAAACTTGTGACAACCAAAGCACTTGACCTTAGAAAAGTCCTTCTTCTTCTCACTTTGATAATTTGATCCTTTGCTAAACCCCTTCTTTTCTTTCCCTTTTCCCGCTAGGGAAAATTTTTCTTGTTATCCCTCACTTTTCTAACTCTTGTTGGCCCCATTAACAAGACTTAGTCTAAAATCCTCTTGAGTAAAATTAGTCCATAGTCTATCCCAACTCGGTAAGGTGTCTCATCCACTAACAACTTAAAAAAAAACATCCCACTATTTAGTAAAACCGTTTAGGGCTATTCAGTATGAGCTAATCATCACTAGGGATATCTCCAAAAAATGCTAACTCATCCTTGACAAGTCTAAGTCTGGTGAGCTAACCTGTAACATCTTCTCCCTTGTTCATCCAGGTATTCTTTAAATTTTCTCTAAAAATCATCTTCGTATTTGTGGTAGAGTTTTGGTATAGATTTAGAAGTGGCATCCCACATCTTATTTGTCAAAGCTAACTCAAAGATGTGTGGAATGATATGATCCTTGACACCATTAAGGACAATCCTCCTTGCATTGGCATCCTCTTTCTTGTATGTTGCAAGTTGTGTCGCGTCTGTAGGTACAACTACAACAGTGGTAACATAATCCTTTATACCATTCTCTTCCAACAATAAAGAAAGTCTGGCATTCCAGACACCAAAATTCAAGGCACTATCTAATCTGTCTTGATCTCTCAAACTAGTTGAAGCCATATCAAAGGATAAAAGTAATAAAAATTTAAAGAGATCAAACTAGGTTATAAAAACCCTCAATTTCTTTCCTAGGGCAAAACATTTTATACCCTTAACATTGCTTTGATACCATGTGAAAATTCTATTGCAGTAACTGATTATTAATCTCCTATCTTAAAAGATTATTTAATTGTCGAAAACTAATTCACAGCTAATATCAAAAAATAACACAACTGCAACTTCACTAATAAGAATACGGAAAGAAATGCATAATACAATGAACACAATATTTTCAGAAAAATTGTCTCTGGAAAAACCCCTAAGGAAAAACTAGTTCTATAAATGAGAAATTATATTAACTTCAACAAATTAAGAGATACAAATATCCCTTGCCTCTTATTGGCAGAATTTCAAAAATCTCCAAACTTCTCCCGCTGATATTTCTCCATTGCTATCCCCAATGCTATCACTGCACACTTGCTAACACTACAAGATTGTTTTCTTATCACTGCAAACTTACAAACTCATTTGCTAACACTGCAAATTCTTCTCCAAACTTGTACTCTTCAATTACCCAATGACCTCCTTTTATACTACTCTCATTGGAACACCAACAACCGAGATCAATTCTCAATCGATGGCTGAGATATATAACAACTTAACAACCATAACAAATTTTGTTGCAAGGTGTCACTAAAGGAAATTAATAATTAGAAAATAATTAATACATTCTCAACAATAAGATAACTATTATATAATCTTAGCAAATGGACAAACAGCTGTCCAAGCTAACAAACTAACAAACACATCTATTCTCATCATGCCAAATGTAATTTTACACAATGTGGAAATCCATACTCATCTATGTATATGGCGCAAAAGTTTTTGAGAGGATCCTTCTCCATAGATTAAGGAAATACATAAAATAAATAAACAATGAAATGAACTTTGAGAAGTAACTCAAATAACCTTTAAATCGCATGCCACTTTGAGGATACAACCTCCTTTAAACAACCTCAATATAATAATATTAGTGGATGCTTTAATTGGACCTCAACACTAACTTATATACTAATTCTATTCTAACAACTACTACTTCTCATGTTTGTCAGATAATTCAAATATACTCAAAAGATAACTTACAAAGCATATGAAGTAAAAAAAAAGGTCAGACACGAGTTTCCCCCTTAAAAAACCCTTTGTCCTCAAAATTTCTGATGTGGGAATTGTTGCTGAATCTGGAATAGTAGTTCCCATGTTGCACCTTTGATTGCATGAGCGAAGTTGTGGTTCCACCTGTGTTATTATATTTTATTATTGGTTAACACACACATATAATAAACCACCGGAATATATTTGAATATAATACAATTCGTTTTGTAGATTGAACTCGGTTGGATCTTAAGTCTCTATATTTAATGATTTATTTTTGAGTTTTTTCTTGAATGTTATCTAGCCACGTCATGAAAATTTGTTTCAGGATAGTTCAAGCTTTATCCTTTCTTGTTTGCCGTCATTTTCTGTACGTTAATAGACCCTCGTATTGTACGCAACGTTGAATAAAGAACAGGAAATAAAACTTATAAACCAAGAGAAACTTAATTGGCCGAATTAAGAAAGACAATAAACATATTAAATTAAGATTAACATTAACAAACCATCATAAGTATTTGACCAATGCAAAACGTGTTTTTGGACAGAAAATCTTCGTAAAATAAGAATATCAAGCTTCAGTTTTCTTGAGTACATTAAACACTTGACTGAGTTCATTCATTATCTCTTATTTAAATCTGTTATAATATAAATGGGAGCTGATGAGACCAGAAATATTTTAAAGCCGCCTGTTTTATTAGCTGTCATCATTCAGCTTCTTTAAAAATCACAAACAACATCTTTTATGTGTGTTTGTTTTGAAAGATCTCTTTGTATTTTTGAGGGAAGAAAATATGTAAGCAAGTTATATTGCATTCATTTCAAGTTAAATTCTTAAATAAATAATATCAAAGTCAATAATCCAATAATATCTTGTAATAGTTAAACATATTTTTTAGTTCTTATTTGTCATGAAAAACCATTTAATCACCCTTAGAACTTATAATTTCTAAGTTATTTTAGATGTTTTTGTGAGGAATTTCATCATAATGCAAAAAGATAAATATAAGATATTAAATGTAGTCTACAAGATTTTTTCATTATTCAAATAACTAATTTTGATAAATAAATTTCATAATTTTATTATACCACTTCTTTTTTATTAGGATCATAAATAGTGACTATATAAAATTTCTTCTAATTTTTTGGGATTTTGAAAGACAAAATGACAAATGCTAGATAGAATTTTATTTTTAAACAAAACTTATAATTTTTAAAATAATTTTAATGTTATACTTCTATTTTATAGATCATAAAGAGTAACCATGTGTTTTCTAAACCTTTTTTCTTTGAGGATATATGTGGAGAACACAAGAGCATAAAGTATAAGGATATGTGATGGAGATACAAACATAAATTGATGTGATTTTTAATAAATTATATGTTTATTAATTATTTAATGGAGTGCCTATAGAAACAAGGAAGGTTGTTTGAAGAAAATATGGTCAAATTTTATTATATTGAAATTTTATTCAATATAATAACTGAGGAAGAATATGGTGGCACCTCAAATGTTGAAAGATATATAGTAAAGGAAAATGTTACATGGTAATTTTAAAATGTCTCTATTTATTCAAAAATGTGATCCATATAAAAGAAATAAACAAATATTAATGGTTAATTTAAAAATTAAAACTATAAATTTTTCCTTAGGGAAACATCTCTTTATTTTACTAATGGACAATTAAATAATAAAAAATGCGAGAAAAATGCCAAGAACAACGAGTTCGTCTGCAGTGAGAGATCTATTGCCATTAATGCATTTATTCAGCCTCTTTTCTAGAGCCTCGCTGCTTTGCGGGCTTTAAATATGACTTCACACGAATCTTGTCTAGTTGTTTCAATTGCGACGGAGAGAGGCGAGTTTACAAACAATGGCTCTAGGGAAGCACCCTCGTAAGTTTGTGCCGAAAGTATTCCACAAGGTAACGATTCTCGCCCTGATATTGTTTTATCGCTTTCAGAATTTGATTCTTCCTGTAGGTGGTTAGAACAATTCTGTTTAATAGGATACTTTGTGGGAAGGACTCCCTCTGAAAGTATGCTTAAATCTTGGGTCTAATCTGCTTGGACGATGCATGGTATTAAGTTGGATTCCATCCAGAACCTAACTCGTGGTTTTTTCTGCCTTCGATTTGCTAACCCTAGCCATGCTTCCCTTATTCTGAATAAGAAGCAAACCTGGTATGTTAGAAGTTCCCTGTTGGTTTTGTCACCATGGACCAGAGAATTTGTTGTCTCTAACCAGACGGCCCTTAAACTCCTTGTTTAGGTTGAATTCTTAGGGCTTTCTATTCCGTGCTGGCATTTCTTAGAACGTATTGCTGCATCTCTCGGTCGTGTTATTTACATAGAGCCTTCTAGGTTCTTTGAATCTCATCTGTAAAAGAGGGTTTGCATTGAACTGGATCTTTTTAAGGACCTGAAAGAATCAATTGCCATTTAGGTTGGTGATGTTTCATTTTCTCAGAAGATGGTATACATCAACCTTCCAAATACTTGTTTTCATTGTCAATCTTCTAAGCATAAAATTAGGGATTTTCCCTTGTTGTCTGCTCGCTGCGCCATTTCAAAGCCCATGGGTGATCCTCGTGCTCAACCTCAAGAGGAGGGATAACACACTGTGGGTGGCCGTAAAACCAATAAGAGAAAGGCCGCTCATATTGGGCCTTCGCATCATGGTTCAACTGCTCAAACTGGAAAGGTGCCTCCAAATGTTTCTAACTAAGCTGCAAAGCAACCTTTAAATACCAAGTTCCCTCTAGCTCACATGAAGGTATTGGCTGGCAGTATGGTTGGTTCTTCAAGAAAATTGGAACCTTTGGCTTCATGCTCTCAACTTGATATTTTGCAGCATGAGGGGAAACTTCAACCGTTACTCGTACCTAACAAAGTGGTCTCTGCATGAAAGTAGGAAGTTCGGCGTTCTCGCAGCCCTCCTCGCGAGTGCGAGGAAGGGGTGTATAGCCCTACTAGCTAGGGGGTTGCTCAACTATTTGATTTTGTTTTAATTAACTAGAAACGGTTTTTACAGAATAGTTTTGGAGTCCTTAATGGTTTGAGTGAGCTAGACTCATAGATGCATCTTGATAATGTTTCCTCATGAATTTCTACTTGTGGAATGTGTGGGGTCTCACAGAATTCACTTGTAAATACATTGTGTGATATTTTAGGAAAATCTTCCGGGATATGGATATTTTGTGTTTACAGGAAATCAAAGTTTCAGGTTTTTTACTTGATTTTATCGCCAAGACTATTTGGCCTAATAGTTTATCTATCTCTAGCAACCATGTTGTTGGCAGAGGTAGAATGATCACATTTATTTATCTGAAATGGCAGCCGCATTACGTCAATCATGGATGTGACCTTGACAACCGTATTCTCTGGGTGCTATTCAATATTAAAAATCTCTCCTTTGGGATGATCAATGTTTATGCACCTAATGATGCATTATAAAGGATGATGCTTTAGAGGTGGGTGGCTGACGACCTTCCAAATGCACACTAGCTGATTATTGGGGATTTTAATATGGTGGAGTAGCCCAATGATAAATTGGGCCTTTTACCCATGAGGTGGCCAACTGGCGAAAGGGAGGCTTGGTTTTACATGCGTAATAAATTTGTGATTTATGAACCCAATTTTTTGCATCACACCAACACGCTGCCATGGTACACTTGGTCTAACATTAGAAACAGCCAAGATCGGGTTTTTAAAAGGTTGGATCGTGCAATGATCTCTTTATAGCCTTTCTTTAAATTTTCCAGCTGTTATTCTCTTTTGGTGGAAGCTTTATCAGCCATTGTCCTTTCCAACCACATTCCAATCTGGTTCTGTATTGAATGGACTTTTCAACTACCATAGATTAAAAAAATGGAATCTTATTTAAATACTGCTTTATTGCATCATGACCCCACATTGGCGCACATTCACCAAATTTGGAACCTTGTACCTCACCCTTTTGGTATGGTTGGATAGATAAGCTGGTGGAAGGATGCTATAATTTGGCTAACTAACTTCCTCTGGATGTATGGTGTCCATCTCACTAAATTTCAGTAGCGAGCTTACTCCACTAGCTCCGTCGAGCTGAGCCACTCCATGGTGGTGCTCGCCCAGGCTCTTTTCAATGTGGCTCTGTAACTCCAAGTTGCTAAATTGTGACAGCAAATCCACTTTTCTGATGATTACAAAGCGCAGGGTGCCCAGATCAAAGCTTGGTTGCACTGGCTTAAAATTGGACACCATAACACCAAAGAGTTTTACCAGTAGCTCAAAACCAAGCACATAAACCAATAAATTTCTACTATATTTGATGTTGGTGTTCAGATTATAGACACTCCTTAGATGGTCCAAGATTTTGTTAGGCACTATGTTTAGGTGTTCAAAGCACAGGAGGAGTCTCCTGAGCGACAAGTCACACTTGGTAAATGCCTCTCGGTTGTTCCATGCAAACTCTCGCATGCACACCGGGTTGTCTGTGACAGACTGCTTACCTTAGAGGATTTATATGAAGCTGTCTCCCTAATGGCCAACGACAAAGCCCCTGACATGGATGGATTTCCTTGCGATTTATACAAAGCCCTTTGGGACATGGTGGGTCAGGATCTGCTTCAATTATATCTCGAAGCTCTCCACTCAGGGTCCCTCGGTGCCCTTATTAATCAGGGTCACATAAATTTCATCCCTAAAGCAGGAGACCCAAAGCTCATATGTAATTGGTGGCCGATTACCTTGCTCAATGTATCCTATAAGATCATAGCTAAGGCTTTAGCTCTTCGGCTTTGGCCCATCTTGTCAGTTATTGTCAGTCCCAAGTAGATTGGTTTCATATAGAGTAGGTACATTTTAGATAATATCTCAGCTATTTGGGAAGGCATGGAGTGGGATAGAACATCTAAGCAATCTTCCATGTTTGTCAAAATTTAATTTGAAAAAGATTATGATAGGATTGAATGGAATTTCATTTTGGTGATGCTTGAAGCATTAGGCTTCGGCTCGGTCTTCATCACCTCTGTCAAAATGCTCTTTGTTGATGCCTCTACCTCTCTATCTGTAAATGGTCATACTTCTGAGCAGTTTTTTCTTTTCTAGTTTATTAGGAAAGGGTGTCCTTTAGAACCTACTGTATATGTGCTTTCCACTAAATATTTTGGGTTTCTCCTTGCCCATGCTTAGGACCAAGGGCTTGTGCATGGAATTCAGCTCCCTTCCCCAACTCCCCTTAAACTTATGAATGGGCATTTTGTAGATGACTCCTTCCTCACGCTCCTAGAGGAAGAAACTAATATCAACAATGCCATGCAATTTTTGGATATGTATTGTTTAACTTCAGGTTCCAGTATCCAATGGCACAAGACCCAGTGCTTCAGGTAATATTATCTCCCCCAGCCTGGTTGGCTTAATCATTTTGACTGGAAGTACATCTAGCATGGAGAAAGTTTTTAATTTATGGGTATTCCCTTTGCTTTTGACGCTGCCCTCAATCAACTTTGGCAATATTTTATTGACTTGGTCACCCACAAGTTGGAGTACTAGATTACTAAACCCCTTTCTTTGGCAGGAAAAATTCAGATTTGCTCCAAATTTTTGGCAGCCACACATGTTTACAAGATGTTGGAAAAACGTCTCAGAGATTTCGTTTAGGCTATCTCCAAGCTTGGCAAAGGTTTCCACAGAGTTTCCTGGGAGTATTGTTTCCTCCCTAGGGATTCTGGTGGGCTTGGGCTGACCGACATTGGCCGGCAAGGGACTACATTGGCTGCCAAGTGGATCATTTGGGACTACACTGGAAACGAAGCTTGGAAATTCCTGATTTGTAACTGTATTTGCCAAGGTTCCCCTCAAGGGTAGAAAACTTGCAAGGGCTAGATTTTTAGTCTTCTCTTTCTCAAAGCCTTAGTCAAGATTATGGGCACCTTTTTTGTCAAAAGCATAAGGAAAGCCTAGGAGTTTCTCAAATGCTTTTTAATCTGGGAAGGGGATGGCTTCCATAATGGTCTTTCCATTAATGACCACAGCATATGGTTGTCTCCTGTCATCAATTTTCATGATGCGCCAATTGCGCAAGTGCCTTGGGTTCATGCCCTTAAGTTATATTGTTGAGGCTTGCGCACTCTTAATGACATATTTTGGAGGCAGTCCAAAATGCTTCTCACTTGGCCTCAAGCTAAAGCCAAATTTTAGATTGTTTCAGCCGACAGAGAGTCTTATCAGGAAATTCTTGATTTCATTCCTATCGAGTTGCTTCACAAAGTGGGTATTGTCTCTCTCAGGCCTTGGTAGAAGGATTGGAAATGGTTTCCAGATACCCCATTCTTAAATTACTCCCCAAGAAAAGGGTATGCTCTTTTCACCCCCAGGCTTCCAATGGTGGTTTTGCTAAACTCAAGCTGGTCCATCAACTCTGGATGGTCCTCCTAGGAAACTAGATTTCACACAGTTTGGAAGGCCATCATTCAGCCCAAGCTAGCTTGTTTTGCTTGTTGTCTGCTCTTTCAAGGCCTCCCTATTGGGTGCAGATTAGCTCATTACGGGATTACTCCTAGACTTTGCCCTTTTTGTGGGCATATTGAGACGCTTATGCATCTATTCTAGTTCTGCCCAAAAGCTCAAGATATTTGGGTCTGGATCCACAATTTCTTTCAATTATTTCACCCAGATCCATTTCTTTGGCAACATGTTTTGCTTGGGGATTCTATTTCCATTCCCCATGCTTTTGCACAAGTGTGGCACACTTTTAGAGTGGAGATTATTTTTTTATATGGAAGGAATGCAATTCTTATGTTTTTCCTAATTCCATAGTTTCTTGCTTTCTTTCACATTATGATAAAGCCATGCTTATCTCGAATGTGTTCTTACTGATCCAAGATCAGGATTGCAAGGTTGAGTTGGAAGTGTGGAACCTCTAGAACCTCCTGGATCATTGGGCCAACACTCCTTGCACTATGGCATGGGATCCCCCCACCTCCCCTTCTGGGAGATTTCATTCGAGAGGTAGCCGTGGCCGAGACCAATTGAATTAACGTACTCATCATCATTGCTCTCCTAGGTGGTAACCCAAGCATTGGCGGAGCCCTGTCAATTAGGGTGGTTGGGGGTCCTTGCAGCGGCCCACACTTCACAGTGGTTGGGGCTCCCGCCACCACTCCCAGCCTCTTGTGTAATGGGATGGATGGGATTCTGGTAAAGTCCCCCAATTGGCTCTTGCCATATCTCCTAATCTGCAGGATGACAAAGAAGAATAAGAACTTGGCACCAGCTTGCCGCCCCTTCCAGATAGAAATGATCTTCCCGGTGGTAACTTGGAGGATAAAGGGCCTCCACCACCGCCCCTTGCTGCTATGTTTTCTATGGAAACTTAGTTTGTTTTCCGTATGTTTTGTGGAATTTTTTCCTTTTGATACTTTTGTCTCCTAGCCTTCGGCTAGTTTGAACGTGGGGTGTGCCCTTTACCACCCATATTTTTGGTGGATAGCTGTAATATTTTTATTTAGTAATATAGTCTATTTCATAAATAAAAAATGCGAGAGAAAACATCTAAACTCTATGAAATTATATTCTACGATCACGTACAAATGTCTAAACCTAAGGAAAAATTGGATAATTGCATTTTGAAGTGTGAAATAATATCCATTTTTCTTCTTATATGTAAAGGGGCTTTAAAGTTTCAAAGTGAGGTTAACAATAATAAATCTTTATTAAATTATTAATATATATGCTATTTACATAAGGCTAAGGGTGATTTGTTAAATGATTATAAATTTAACTATGAGCAATGTAATCGTGAAGGTCGAGGGAGATATCATTAGAATTTATATGTGGTTGAATAGCCTCCACATACTCTTGTTCATATAGAACATAACATATTCTAACATTGATGTTTATTGCCTTGTTTTAGTTGGTGATGGTGATCATTTAATTGTAAATTGTTTGACGAATAAAAACTAAATTTGAATATTTATTATGCATGAATTGAATGTAATCACTTTCGAGTCTTCGGATCCAAGGCTATGACTCAGATTCCTAAGAAGAAACGCAAGGCTTTGGAACCACAATCCAAACTTTGTATCCTTGTAGGGCATCTTGATGGTCTAAAGGGATATCGATTAATGAATCCTACTTCTCATGAGCCGTATATCAAGAGAAGTGTTAAGTTCCATGAGTTTTCTTCAACTTCAACTTCTCCTCCTATTGAGCTTCTTCAGCTTGCTGATTTGGATTCTGACTCATCAGATGATGATGTTGTTAAGCATGCTCCTATTTCTAATCCTCTCGACCATTACACCTTTGAGTCTTTTGATTTTGATAGTAGTGATGATGAGGACTATGTCCTTTCTCACTCAAGTGAAGAATCTTCTAACTCTGAACCTGACCCTTTTGGTCCTCTTTGGGCTAGGAAACCTTTGAAAAGTATTGGAGATTTAGTTAGAGATACTTCGGATATGAGATGCACTTCCTCAGATTTCATTGGACCCCACTCTTTCTTTTCATTTGCTTCTAATCCACAGTCTTTCCGGGAGGCTTCTTGTATTCATGAGTGGGATTCTACCATGGATGATGAGTATTCCTCTCTCATGAAGAATGATACTTGGGATCTCACCACTCTTCCAAAAGGAATAAAAATCATTCGGTGTAAGTGGGTGTTTCCGAACAAAGTATGGAGTAGATGGAGACGTCAAAAAGTTTAAAGCGCGATTAGTAGCTAAGGGTTTCTCCTAGATAGCTGGGGTTGATTATAATGAAACCTTTGCTCTGATTGTGAAGATGACTTCTATTCAACTAACCCTAGCCATTTCTGTAGCGAACAGATGGAAAGTCCATCAAATGGACGTTAAGAGTTCCTTCCTTCATGGTGACCTAGAGGAAGAGATCTATATGGAACAACCTTCAGGTTATGTCCAAGATCCCTCCCTCATTTGTAAATTAAATAAGTCTCTTTATGGCCTTAAACAAGCTTTTCGAGCTTGGTATGCCAAGATGGACTCCTTTTTACTTACATCAAGGTTTACTAGGTGTCACTCTAATCCAAATGTTTATATTCTATAGCAAGATGACTCCATACTCATTCTTGTTCTCTATGTTGATGACTTGTTGATCACAGGAAACTCTTCCTCTATTATTGATTCTATGAAGATCACCTTGGCCAACACGTTTTCCATAACTGACTTAGGTCTGCTTCATTACTTCCTTGGGATCTAGATTTCACAATCTGACCCAGGAATCTTACTATCGCAACCTAAGTATGCTCTTGATTTGCTAGCTTGTTTTCAGATGTCTGATTGCAAGTCTTCTCCTACTCCTTTTCTTTCTGGGGTTAAGTTGGTTTTAGATTGCTCTACTCCCTTGGTTGATGGTACTCTTTATCGACATTCGGTGGGGAGCTTGATTTACTTGACTCACACTTGACCAGATTTATCATATGCTATTGGGATCATGTCCAGATTCATGCAGGAGCCACATGAGTTGCACTAGAAAGTAGCTAAATGGATCCTTCAATATGTTTGTGGCAGCTATGTTGATGGCATTCACTATTATGGAGGGGTAGATATTGACTTGATTGGGTTCACAGATTCTGATTGGGCTGGTGACTTAGATCATCGGAAATCTACTTCTATCTACAGTTTCTCTCTTGGTTCGGGTCCCATTAGTTGGTCTAGCAAGAAGCAAAATGTAATTGTGATATCATCTACAGAGTAAGAATAGAGAGGAGCAGTTAACGCTGCCACAGAAGTTACTTGGCTATAGGGTATTCTTACAGAGTTTGGCATCCAATTTCAGCATCCTACCATTATCTACTGTGTTAACACGAGCACAATCTCTATTTATAGAAATCCTATCTAGCATCAGCAGATGAAGCACATTGAGATCCATATGCACTTCGTATGGGAGCTTATTCATGATGGTATCATCGACATTCAATACATTCAGACAGCTGATCAGATTACAGATTTATTCACCAAGCCCTTAACTGAGATGAAGTTTCTTCACTTATGGTCTCTTCTTGGGGTGAGGTCTTTTACAGCTGTTCATCTTCTTTGGGCTATGTATTCCTTCTTTTCTTCTTCTTCTTCTAGGAAGATTATGTTTGTATATGGCCACCCTATCAGTCCTTTAGTTTTCGGGCCCCATTGACACATATTTTTTAGTTTTTTAGGAGTTTCTTCCCTTTCCGTATGACTCATCATAGTCGCTACCCTAGCTTCGATGAAGGGGGGGTGTTAGTGTGAGTTATCCTATGTGTCCTCCTCTCATATTGGATGGTCATATCACATGGGTTAGGTTTAGGGTTAAGTTTAGGGTTGACATGTGTGTCATGCACTAGGGTTACTCAGCACCCTATATGTACCCGTTTACTATTCATTTATGGGCATGCCAAGACACTCTGTTGTCTTTCCTCTATATGAAAGCTTTGTTTCTGTTGAGAAAGTTCTTCCATTGTTGATCAATTCTTTCTTGCAATTACGCTGGAGCTATCACAATTCTGTTGGAGTGCAACTACTTCGTGGTGCCTCGTTTCTTATTCGATTCTCGCAAACTCTTTTCATTAATAACTTTTCAAACATAAATAATTAAAATCTATCAGTTATAGTTGAATTTGTAGTACGTAATTCATAAAGCAACCTAATATCACAATCATAAATAATCAAATATTTCCCTATGTAATTTATTTTCCTAGTTCAACAATAAAAATTTCCACTAAATATGGAATCTTTGTTCACTAATCAGTATGTGTATGGAAACATGCTACCAAAAGGAACTAAAAAGTGTTCATTTTTTTCTTGAAATCAGAAAAAACTAAACTTCAATGAGGAATTTGGAATGCTTATACTAAAATTTTGAGAGTTCACTAAGAAAAACAATCTTAGTGTTTGGAATCTAGTTTCTAAACTATATTTCTTATTGAAATGATGGAGAGTAAGAGGTTCAAATGTGTGTGCACATAAAGTGGTCCTATTTTTCTATTAAAAATATAAGATAACATCATATATGCAGCCTCCAATTTTTGAGATCCATAGAATATCCTTTGATACAATGATAGTTAAGATAATTTATTAGGTCCCACAATTTTTTCCTATTTTGCAATTAGTAAATTGTTTTTTTCTAATTTTCAATGAGAACACATTCTTAAAATAAAATAATCTGGTGTACAACCATAATTTTGAGAAAATATTTTAAAATCGATTTTTTTTTTTAATATTTATACATTGGAGTGTAGATCATCTTCATGTAATGTTAGGGTTCATTTTAAGACCCCCAAAAAAAACTTGTATAGATTCCGTGGTGAATTTGTGAATCTTAAGAAAAAATGTTTCGAAACAATGACGAATCTTTTAATAATGGTAGCAATTTTCGACAAATAGTATATGTTGTCAGCTGATAGTATATATATATATATATATATATATATATATATATATATATCTATGTGTGTGTGTGTATATGTGTGTGTGTGTGTGTGTGTGTGTGTGTGTATAAATTTTTTTATGTTAGTAGTTAAAATGGTCATCTTGATGAGAAGTTTTTCCTTCCAAAATATGGCATAAGAAAAACAAATTCCCATGATATTTTTCTTCTGTTTAACAACATCATTGAAACCACTACCGTGCAGCAATGTCACTGGTAGGTGAAATGGAAAATTATACCAACTTATAATGTCACTAGTCGGTAGCATGGAAAATACTACCATGTGGTAAAGTCAGTAGTTGTTAACATGGAAAATGTTACCGGCCGATAGCACAGAAAATGCTATTGTGTAATAATATCACAAGACGGTAGCATGGAAAATGCTAGCGTGTGGTAATGTCACTGACCGGTAACATAGAAAATTATGCTAGTCGGTAATGCGACCATCAAGTAACATGGAAAATTGCTATGCATCTGGTAATCGAATCCTATTACAATTTGGTGATGACATTATGCTGACACGTGATACTCTCATGGATGTTCCCTTCTTGAAGAAAACTACAATTTCCATTTGGTTGCGCCACTTATACCTTAAAATTTTTGGTTTATACTTTCATATTTATATAGGATTATTCACTTTTACCTTGGGATTCAACTCTAGATCTCAAAATTAACGAATTTTTTAAATTATAATGTATTACTACAATATGGCAAATTAATCCTATATTTAATAATATTATAACAAAATGGCGAATATACCAACATTGGTTGGCTCTTAGTGGAAAGAATAAGGATAAATTAGGGTAATTTTTTTTTTGTGATTTTTGGGGAACATGCTACCGTACGTTACTAAAAAAAATTCCAATTTCAAACTTCCAAAATCCTAATATTCACAATTTTAGGAATATTCACCCATAAAATGAACCATATATAATGTTTTATAAATTTGGATAAAAAGATAAATAATTACACACAAAAAATAAATACATGTGTTTCATTGAAAAGTGAAGTCACTACTAAAAGAAATTAATGATGAAAACGTTAAACTATTCTAATTCTAGAAAAATACATCGACTTAAGCCTATGATAAAGGTTAACATTGTAGTTATGTTTTTGTTATGAAATACTATCGTAAAACATGTGATAAGATTAGGAGTACACTTGAAATTCTTATGTTTAAAAAAACATGGATTCAATCATAGAATAAGTAATCCAACCCTTAGGATTACATATCCAATCAAAAAGGTCAGTGGTTTCCAAGCAAATAATAATATATTTTTTAATAGTAAAAATACACTCACATTATAATGTGAGTACGTTATGGCTTGGAATTAACAAGCCATAATGTAAATGTGTTATGTTCGAAATTCCTATCAAATAAACATTATTTTGGTGACTTTTTGGTCCCCCAATTCCATGCACATGCCCTAATTTCTAATTATTGCCCTAACTTCCCCTGTTTACTTCAAAAATGTGTCTAAAAACATCTGTATATGTCATAATTACAAATAGTTATGGTGTTTTGTGTCAATTTTTTCCTATAAGGGACCCGATTTAAAAAACATTATAGATAATGGATTGGTTGGAATATTTTGTTCAACAAATAGAAAAAATTTGTAATCTTACAAATGAGCGTATACCAAATTGACTACATAGATAGTTTTCACTAGTGATTATGGTGTTGGGATTTTCCTTTATGTCTATAAGGATCCTATGTGTACAAAAATATGATAACAAGGTGTGGTTGGGTGTGTGAAGGTAACTAAATAGAAAATTTTTCATTAGTTAAACATATTTAGGCTTGATTTTGATATAATTTGGCCGATTTACATATGATTGTGCTAGAAATTGACTATATGTGCCCCATTTGATATTGGTTTTTATTTTCTTGTGTTGAGGTTTCCCTATAACAGATACAATTGCATGTGAAATTGACAAAAAAAGAGTCATCGTCTGTGCGGGGTATCCCTCAAATTGATAAATGTTTTCGTTAATCACATGTTTGGGATTGGATCCAACACACATGGGATTACTTAAGCATGAATTTTCATTAAAAATCTTGTAGTTCGCAGTCACAAGTGGTTATAGTGTTGGTCTATTTTTATTTTTTATGTATAGGTATGTAATTATTCATAATATTAGTAAAAGAGAGTGATTGGGTGTGAGAATTTTAATAAATAGAGTTAAATCTCCTTAATCACACATATTTTAGAGACAATCTCAATAGTTTGGCCTTCTAAAACATGTATGTTCCCCATATCGAGTGCATATGCCTTAGTTACAAGTGGTTATATTGTTGGTGAGGAATATTTTCTTTATAATGGGAATAATTGTGAATAAATTTGATATGAAGGTGTGCTTGGGTGTGCATGGGTTACTAAATCAACTGATGTTACCTATATGAAACTTACTTAATCTTGAGCCTTATATTTTTAATGTATAATGTATGATTTTTCATCAAATCAATTTCATCTACCCCATTTGCAAGTGGTGTTGGTTTTGGTGTGTCTCTTTTTCCCTAGGAGGTATGAAATTTGTCAAAAACTATCCAAAACATATATTTGGATGTGCATGAGTTATTAGAGTAATCTATATTTTTGTAAATTAAATTTTTAAAATATATTCGGAATTCAATTAGTAAAATGGAATTGTTGATGGGATGAGGGTAAGTGGTTTATGGTTACCTATAGGGTTATTTGATGTTAAAATGGTGTGTAGACATCAACATCTACACAAAATAATTATTACATTATGTTTTTGTTAGTTGCTTATATACATGAGTAATAAAAAATGGAACAACTGTTTGGTGGAAAAAGTCTTATTTTGTATTGCTCTTTGTGACTTGATTGAGCCTAATTTATTACCATTCTATCTCTTTAATTTGGTTGTGAGTCACCTTACAAGATCTTTACAAGTCCATTTTCAATGATCCATAAACACAAGTTAATAATTTTCTATTTCAATTGTTTGTTGGGACCTTTAAAAATTCATCAAATTTCAAGACTTTAATCGATCCAAAGATGATCAGAATTTGCTATAAATCTGAATTATTACTGATCCAAAACTATTTAATTGATTAGAAAAATCATCGTTCGATCAACCATTCATATTTTACTATTTTATTGATTCATCCAAAATTGTTTTAAAGTGATATTTAATCTTACTTGAATTTTTAATTAACTGATTAAATGTAGAAATAAATAATAATTACAAATGTACATATACCAAATTAAAGAGACAACACCATAATTTTTTTATGGTTTTCACCAATTTTGTACTTCTCTGGGTTCATAGTATCCAATCTATTAAATTTTTAGTCAATCGTAAGTACAAAGAAACTACATATTAAAAAACTAGACCAATAGCCTACAATATTATACCTTCAGACCTTTGAAAGACCCTGGAAGAGCTCAGTGATTGTCTTTTATCTTCCCAAAGTACTTGCAACAGTTTATCCATGTTGTTCCTAGCCTTCTAGTAATTTGAAATGCACAAAACAACATCACGAAGAATGCAAAATGGGAAAATAATATTTCCACAAGGATTGTTTCATAATTATGGACAACTTTTGAATTTACTCGAAATATCCAATCTTCTCCCAAATACCTCTAGTATTCAGTTGGTTGGGGATTCGATCCTCCCCAGCCAACCCATTTGCATTTTGATTATGTGGGGATTAAAATCCTAGGCTGAGGATTTGTTATATCCTTTAAAAAGGATTTGACCACCTTTTCTGTGGTTATGGCCACACATATGTTATTTGTGGTTACCACATAGGTGGCTGGTGGTTGAAATACCATGTAAGTGTTTGTGACAAAGTATGAAGGGTCGTGTGCATACTTACTCGCCAATGTTTGTTAGGTCAGCGTGGAGATTAGTATGAACCCCAAGGTTGTTGGGACAAGTTGTGGATCAGGCGTGAGATGTGACAAGTTGGTCTTGGGAGCTCACCTTGAGCTCTATCCATACAATTTATTATATTATCACTCTTCCTTGCAATATTTCCCACATGTACCCTTCATATACACTTAGTGTCGTATATAATGAAAATTATCACAATAGAAATATGAAGTAATGATGGCCAAGACACCCCTCCACAAAAAAAGTGTGTCGACCCTAGATGAGGGCCTCCAAATAGTAAATAGATGGGCCCACCTGTTCGTAAAAGATATTCGAAGACAAAATTCATGAAACCAAAATTTTTCCTTTTTCTTAAACTTAACTTTTTCCACGTGTCATGGCCTAATTGTCTAGTTGACCATGCCTTTTCCTAATTTTGACCCAACTTTAACTAGTGGTATCTTGAGCGTACAATCTTTGTTTTTAGCATTCTTTATACTTTCAAAAATATCTTAGAATGCTCTACCGTATTGTTATGGTTTAGGGAGATTTAGGGAAAATTTGAAGTCCCAAAGTGTCCTCTAGATCACTCCTCCCCATTGAGAATGAGTTTTGTCCACAAAAAGTTATTTTCACCCAAAAAGGTTACTAATCATCTTCCTACATTTCAAAATAACATAAAGAATCTAGAAATAACAATATAGCTTAAATCATTGCAAATTATTGATAAGATAATCACGATAAATTGATATAAAGGAATTAGAAAAATGTTCACCAGAATAGGAAACTATCCCCTGAAACTCCTATGAACTCAAATTCTAGTACTATAACTACCATCACAAAAAATCAATCATTTTATAAATAGACACATGTTCAGAAAAAGAGATAAGTGTATAAATGATACTATATGATAAGGCCAATCATTGTAAACACAATTACACCAAAATAGATCAGTGCAAAAATACAACTACATGATAAAAATAACTAGATTCCATTGTCCCTATTAAATTATAAAGCACTAAAAATATTATGATACAAAATATTTACACTACCATATACCAAATATAGAACAGTGTCAAACTGAATCATGTAAATCTACCAAAAACATATCTATCCCAACATTCTTCACATGACAAATAGGATAGAAATAAACTATCTGCCAAATTTACATATCATGCATGTTAACTACCATATACCACTAGAAACATGTTGTCAGTGCAATCATAATGCAATCTAACATTATAACCATACTTAAAAATCAGATTTATTGCCCAACTTTGGGATCTTACAAAATGTACAAATTTATAAGTATGGTTATAATGAAATTTTACACTTTGATCAAAATAAAAAATATTTCCCAAAAATACCGGTCTTAAATAAAACCTAATGTTTATATACTCTAAAAATAGGCGCATTTCCAAACAACAGTTATTCTGCAAATAATTATGAAACTGAACACTATCAAATCCCATCAACTTGTACAAATTGTTGTCAAATATCCAAAGATGAAATATAAGTTTTTTTCTGTACCAAAACTATACAAGGAACCCAAAAGTTAAATAATGAGATATAAATGGAATATTTTCAAATTTTTCAATGTAAGAAAGTTCACTGAGTATGGTAAAATTATCTCTCGGGTTTCTCACAAACTTGAACTCCCAATAATATTACATACTATTCAACATTCATTAGGTATGTAATATAGAATTTAAAAAAAAATTCACCAACCCATTTGTAAGGAGTTTCATTTTCAGATATTACTTGATCCAGAGTGGACTTGTCAACTGATGGTGGATACAAAACATCCCTTACTTTTGTAAAAGGATTGTATTCCATCTTAATTTTACCCTTAATTTGATGGTGTGATGGATGCATTCTCCAACAAGTGTCCACCTGATGGCCATTCACCTAACAATGAGCACAAAAATTCCTCTTTTTCTCCTTCTTCTTGGATGAGGAAATATGTTTTCCATTGCTCACATGTGAATGATGAGATTGGTATTTCTGATTTTCCTTGTTCTCAACAAACAGAAACAATTTCTTTGACAGTTTTCTTATATTCCAATAAATATCCAATTTTTCTCTCTTCCAACAGCTAGCCACAAATCAGTTATGCAATCCAAAAAAAGTGAAAGGAAAACAATTACACATTTTTTGAAAATCAAATCCATACTTCTTAAATTGAAAGAGTGGATAAGAATTTTGACAATTTTTATTGTGATTTTGAATATTGTAATAAGATCAAGTTGGAATATCATTACCTCTTTATTGTGTTATATTACCAAATCCTTCTTATGATGACAAAGCACCATTTTCATGCTCAGAATATTCTTGCAAGACTAGTGGGGTATTCACTTTTCTGTCAAAATATTGTCTCCCTTTAACGTGCTTGGAACATCCTTCAATATTCATTCCCACACTAGGAGAAACTAGAACCTATAAAATGAGGATGATCCTCGACTTGTATTGGATTAAATATACCATGGCCATTTTTACCAAAGCCTCTTTCCATAAAATCCCATTTTATAAAATAATCGAGATCCAATGCCTTTAGTATGTTTTTAAAATGAACCAAAAGCATCATTACATGAATCCAATTTTGAATGGAAAGAAGATTCATGTGGTGAAAAACTTATAGGGAACTTATCGGTCATGCCTTCTGTATATGACATTGAAGGAATTTTATTTATTTGATCACCACACTCCAACCTTACCAAGCGCTCATCCTTGGTTTACAATTTTGATTTCAAATGAGCATTCTCCTCTTCCTAGGAGTAATACATTGATCTCAAAAGAGAGATCTCTTCCTGGATCTGGAGATAATATGCCTCAATCTCTTCAAGTTTTTCTTGTTTTGATAACTTACCCATAATGCACATGTACATGTCCAATAAAATTTAAACCAACTACACAATGTGACGTAATAAAACTACTAAATCAACCTTCTTTGATACCAAATAATGATCCATAAACACAAGTTAATAATTTACTTTTTCAACTATCTGCTGGTAACTTTAAAAATTCATCAACTTTTAGGACTTTAATTTATCTAAATATGATAAGAAATTCAATTTTTATTTGTCCATAACTATTTAATTGATTCACAAAGTCATCGTTTGGTCAACCATTCATATTTCACTATTTTATGGATTTATCTAAAAGTTTCATAAACTAATATTTAATCTTTCTTGAGTTTTAACTTAACTGATTAAATGTGGAAATAAATTAGAAATAAAAATAAGGATATACCAGATTAAAGAGATGACACCAGAATTGTTTAAAGAGCTTTGAAATTGCCTATGACTTTGGGTTCATACGAATCAATCTATTAATTTTTTCTAGAATTGTAAGTAGATTCAAACTCCTAATTCAAAAAAAAGAAATATTTAGCCTATAATGTTGCACCTTCATACCTTTGAAATACCCTGACAGAGCTCAATATTTGTCTTTAACTTTCCTGAAGTATTTGCAGCATTGTATCCCTATTATTCCAAGCCTTACACTAAGTTCCAATGCACAAAGTAGCATCGAAAACAATCCAGAATAGAAAAATTATATCTTCACAAGTAGCGTCTCGGAGTTCCTGACAACTTTATAGTTTACTATGAAGACACAATCTGCTGGTAAATGCCTCTAAAATTCACTTTTATAAAATTTCCTTATTATGGATCTAGCACATTCACATACTTGTTGCTATTCAAATACCACCGAGCCCTTATATAGGCTAAGCCAAAGTGGATTGCATGTTGGCAAGCACTAATTTTAGTATTTGATTGGTTGGGGGATCGATCCTCCCAAACCAACCGATTTGCATTTTGATTATGTGGGGATTAAAATACCGCACGCATTAACTGGAGATTTTTAATAGTCTTTAAAAAGGCTCTAACTGCTCTCTTTTTTTGTGTGTGTGACCACACATATGTTCCTATAACTTTCCACGTAGGTGGCCGATGGTTGGAATTCGACATAAGTTGTTGTGACGAAGTATGAAGGGCCATGTGCATGTTGACTTGCCAATGTTTTTTAGGGTGGCATAGATAATTGCTATGAATGCTGAGGTTGTTGGGTCGAGCTATGGATAAGGCGCGAGATATGGGTGAGTTGTTTGAAGTAATATGGATGTCGGTGTGGCAGCTCATCAAGTTGGCTCTAGGAGCTTGCCTTGAGCTTTGTCCATACGATGTATGATATCATCACTCTTCCATGTAATATTTCCCACATGTACCTTACATATACACTTAGTGGGATATATAATGAAAATTGTCACAATATAATTTTGAAGTAATGGTGGCCAATACACCCTTCCATCAAAAAAGTGTGTCAATCCTGGCTAAGGGCCCCCAGCCAGCATATAGTGCAGCCCACCCATCCATAAACGAGCGTCGAAGAGTGAATTCATGAAACCAATTTGTACCCTTTTTCTCAAACTTCACTTTTACCACATGACATGGCGTGATTGGCTAGTTGACCTTGTATTATCTGAATTTTGACCAAACTTCTACCAACAGTATCTTGAGCGTACAAGATACATTTTCACCATTTTTTACACCATCGGAAGTTCTCAGAATGATCTACCTTCTTGTCATGGATTAGAGACATTTAGGGAACTTTCAAAGTCCCAAATTTTCCTCACGATCATTCATTATTATTTTTTATCTAAGCCTTGTCCAAAAATGTACATTAAGGTGAGGACTATACATACAGTCTTGACCAATGTCTACATTCTTGGCCCCTTTTGTTTTTCACTATTTTTTTCTTCTTAGGCCAATTTTTTGCTATATTTTATTTTAGATTACATCATTTTGGCTGGCCTTTTCCTCCAATTAGATCTTAATTTCAAATTAAGAACTCATACTTATCCAATTGTAACCTAATAATTTATTATATCGCAATCACCTATCTATCTATCACATATTGAGCTAAAAGAATAAGGACTACATCTACATATTGCATACACAATATAGGATGACATAATTTTTAAATTTTCATCTCCACATGAAGGTTTTTGTTGGGATTAAATATCATAGCCCACTATTAGTGTTAAGGCACGAAGAATAATCTAGTTCAAGGGATATTTTCATACACCTTTGCACAAAGCACAAGGATAAGTCCATTGTGTCTAAAATGTAGTGCAATGCTAAGTGACTCAAAAACGAGGTGACCACCAACGTAATCTCGACTTAATAATTTACATATACATTTTTAGAGCGAATGATTTCTTGAGTGTGTTGCAAGATAGCTAGGGTTCGTTTTGCAGGTTTCATGAGCATTATCTAGGGTTCTATGTGAAGTTGGAGGTATAAAAGAGTGAAACACAACAACACATAGTGACACTATAATTTAAACATATCATTTATCTACAAGTGAAAAATGTATGGCTCGGTAAGAACTACACCATATAGTTTTAACCATTTTGTATAGTGCTCATTCAAAGATCAAGAACTTTAGAAATTGATTGTTATCTAGTTTGCAGGTTCTTATCCTATCTCTTATCACTCATCAACACATATTGATTAATTTATAAATAATCTATGTGCCTTCTTGCATCCTTTTTATGATTTTAAATTCAAGTACTTCAATAATATGGTTGTTAATATGTTGTATATCCTTATGATTTGATCTAAAATAAAAATTTGTACATAGTCATTAGTCTAGTATCTATAGTATTAATGTAGACACCTAGAATTTAACCCGAGAAATTTAAATATTCAAATTGCGCTAATTATCCTCTTTCCCACGAATTTGCGTCATATCTTCAATATATCACACTTCCTCTTCTATCATCGTTAATTAGCTATATTGTGCTAGTTAATTAACCCTTATATCTAACAAATACATCAATTAACGACCTTCTGTTAATTAATCCTCCTTTCTATCTAGATTAATTAATTATTTCTAATTAATTAATCCCCGTTTCTATCTATATTAATTAATTATTTCTAATTTATTAATCCTCCCTTATACATAGAATAGTTAATTATTAGTAATTAATTAGCTTCCCATCTCATTAAATCAATAAATCATTATTTTTTTGATTTAATTTCTCCCATGGTCTACATTGTGCTAATTATTCCTATAAAAAGATTCTATAAGCTTGCACACCTATTAATTAATCACTTTGGTTAATTATTAAACCCACTCAATCCCCATGGGTCACTAAAAGACAAACTAAACTCTGCTAAGGTTGACTCAACCCTTTACAAACCTCCTGTTATCCAAAATAAGCTCATGCTTATTTTTGGTTAACTACACCCATTTTTCCTCTTTTAGTGCTTAAATCTAATGTTTCAGATATTATAAGGACTTAAGGTTTCCTAAAAACATCTTTATCATGTTAGAAATTTCTTCCCCTTTCGAAAAATATAAAGAAGTCCTTCTTACTCATCATACTTTTCAAGTTACAGGCCGACGGGCCTTGGAAAGATTTTTTGCCAAACATGGGCTGATAGAGCTGGGGAAGAATTTTTGCCAAGTTGAAAATTGTAGTTGCGAGGCTGCAGAGGAGAATTTTCCAAAGTGAATTTCACATCAGTGGGTCTGCGAGGAGTTTTGGAAATTTTGTACATTTTGCAAATAGGGTGCAAAGTGAATTTCGGGCCCGCAAGCCTGCGGGGGATCTTAAAGCCAAAATGAAGAAAAATGCCTAAGGCCCATAAAGGGACACGTGGCCATGTTGAAAAGTCAAAGTGGGATGATGGGTCATCGGAGGCAATTTGAAAATTTTTCCTTGAGAAGGTGTAAAGTGAAAAAATGAACTGCACCTCCGCTGACGCCTAGAGGAGCCACGTGTCAAGCCTCAATTGCATACGGGTCAGCGGGCCTTGGAGTGACTTTTTTCCCAAATGGAAAATGCAAACTGTCGGGCTCGAAAATGTTTTTTTGCCAAAAGTGAATTACAGGGCTGTGTGGAAATTTTAGCATTTTGTATTTTGGTGCCAAAAGGCACAAAGTGAGTTTCATGCCCGCAGACCCATTCTGCTAACTGGTTTTCACCATTTTTATACAGACCTAACTCGAAACATTCAAATAGACATATCTTTCGACCTAGTGTTTGAAATTCAACAAATGTGGCATAATTGGTAAGGTCTCAACTTTTCCTACGCCATAGAAACCTAAAAGTTTAATTTCAAAGAGGTTTGGTGGGTGAAAAATGAGGAAATGTCTTCATGACATTAATATGCAATCTGATTATCCCTAACAACCAGATCAGATTTGATTTGACCTACTGCTCTCCCTTCTTCAACACATTGAGAAAACATAGAGTAGTGGACTTGACAGATATTGGGTAGATTTGTAGTGGCATTAATGGCTGATAGCTGAGCTCCAAAAACAAGTTTCCCACCTCGTTTCTTCATTCCTCTTCACTACATCTATAAAAGAAGGTACTGGGCTCATTGTAAAGGTTTGGAGATTTCTATTGTGCACCCTCCCTTCTCCTCTGGTCTACAGACGAGTTCGTGGAGTCCTAACCTTCCCATTCAAATTGTAATGCTAACGTTTGCCTCTTTGCCACTATAATGTACTATATCAACGTTAGAGAAATAATACATGTTTGTGGATTATTCTCGACCCTCTCATGTGTTCATTGTTTCCTTCTAATATCTCATTGTAGTTTGGTCATCTGTGCATGGTATTTGTATTGCATTTCTATGGTCTATGTTAAACTTACAAAATGATTTTTTAACATTACTTTGGTGTATCACCTCATTAGCTTAGGTTTATTTTTTTTATCTTCTCAACCATGTCTCCTTGGTAAGATAGAGTAGGTTTTATAATAGATCCTCTGTAATTAATTTTTGTGCATATGAATAGAAGAATAGGAATAGGCTTCAATATGGAGAGCTCTCTCAACTCACAAGGTCCCACACTTTGAGAGATGCTCCATGTTATGCAATCACATTGAGAGTCTCAACCCATCTAGTTACAAACATTTAGGGGTGATGTGATTTTACACTAATAGTTTTGGCATGCCCAATGGGATATGTTTGAATCACCTTACCACTTCATTTAATTAATTTGATGTGTTCTTGGAGGGATTCAAGCTTTAGAGGCACATTCAAAGCACATCTAGCGACTCCATCTGGTCAACAACCCACCTCTGAGTTACAGACCTTTTCCATCCATTTCCACCCATCTTCATTCATTTTCCTTTCCACATCTTTCGTTTTCTTCCATTTCATGAAGTTGTGCAATCATGACTTCATTTCCATCTTACAACTCACACTTGCAACAGCAACAGTGCAATCCACCTCCAATGAATTTCCCAACTCCTCCAGATCAACATTATGATAAAATTCAAAACCACTATGCTTTCCCATATGAGCAGGGTCGAAACCAGTTTGGCTATGGAGCTTATCAAGAACAAGGGGATGCATATGATGATAACATCTACACAAAAAATGATGGTTTTCTGGAAAAGATCCAAAGAATGGAAGCTAGCATGGTGCATTCCAGGGCTACAACACATAGGAAGGCATTTAGGATTGGTTTCAGGGCACCTTGTCCATGTGGAGGATCTCTTCATAGACATTACAGCCCTCAGGAGAAGCTTAACTTCATGGTTGAAGTGCTGCCTAAAATTACACAATGGATTAAGGATATTTATGCATATGTGTTAAAAACAAGACAACCTTGTCAATGGGTAAGTCCACCACCTCCTAGCTCTTCATTTTCTCTTTCTCAAACTTTATCATGTCAGCATGATCAAGATTCAAGCCCCTCACTTGCTTACCTAAGTGTTGATTTCTTTTCTCCATCACCTAGTCTTCCACCTCATTTCAATTCTTCTCCCCCTTTCCTTCCCAATCAGTCATTCCCTCCAAATAGACAAGAAGTTTGACCTCCCTCCCCACCAAAAACAATTGCAAAGTTGGTTGAACCCCAACCTGTCACTCCTCTTGCTTTCCCAAATTTATGTTGGGAAAAGACTCAAGAATCCAGTCAAGGAGAACAATAAGAAGAAGAACCCAATAGAGAGGAAATGATAAAAGATCTGAAGTGTTAGGTTTCCAGGTTTGGGTTTACAAAGATTCCCTTGATGGTTAAGCCAATAAAGGAGGTCAAGGTTAAAGAACAAGTGGTGGCTGAGGCTGAGTTTGGAGCAGAGAAGGAATTAAAACAAGAAAAGGAAGATCAATAGTCTGTTTGCTCTGAATGTAGTGTCCCTAATGGTAATTTATCTGAAGAGAATGGTGATCTAATCCAAGCTACATAACCAGTTAAAGAGGAGGAACAATCAGCTCCAAGCCCCATTGAAGATGATCATCTGGGAGAGATCAAATCAGAGTTGAAGCCACTCAATGAAGAAAGCATCATTGGAGATTGTTTGCTTTCATTTCAAGGGCCTTATTTGATTAATGAACCCATGATGGAGGAGGAACATATAGTTTTAGAGGCTCCAAGTGTAGAGCACGCTACAAAAGAACTTTTAGTTCTTCCTCCCACTTCATCCCCTTCAATATCTAATGTTGAAGAAGAGTTTGAGATTTCAAACTTCATGTTTGAAGAAGAGTGGACCTGTGGTGAGCAAGTTTCAGATCAGGAGGACACCACGAAGGAGGTTGAGCACATGCAATAAGACAACAAGGAGGAAAATTATCTATCTGACTTGGAGGATTTCTTTGATGGAGAGGAGCCTAAGCATATTCCATCATTTTCTCCTCCATCATCCACCTTTCAAGAACATGAGCCTGCTGTAATGAAGGAAATCATTCAAGTACAATAGTCTGCACTTTATAAGAGCTCTCTGGAACCAAGGTTGGAAGACATGAGTCTTCCATGTTCTTCACAGGAGAAGGAAGAGAAAAGAAAAGAGGATTTCATCATCCTTCTCACACCATCCATCTAGGAAATTCAACAAGAAGACTCCATTCTTGTAGTTGAAATCTAGAGCAAGGGGCACATCCGAAGGATCATACCTTTCCCAATCATATACTTGTCTTCATTGGAGCTAAGGGAGAATCCAAAACCAGTCATGCTTGCTTCTAAGCATGAGGGAGAGCATCAAAGTACCAAGGCTCACCATGAACACCTCCAGGAGTCCAATCCAAATCAGCTTGAGGAGGAATTTCCCATTGATGTTCATACCTTGATGATATGGGTGGAGGATCAGCTTAAGATTAGTTTTTCACTCAGACAAGAAGCCATATTTAGGATCAAATCATTTACATGGCTGCACCTTTTAAGGAAGGGAAGCTATTTCTCCCTTCATGTGACAGGTTTTGTTTAAGATACTATTTTTTAGGGTTAGTAGAGGAGTAGGAGTAATTTTTCTTTTTAGAAGAAGAAGTGCTTGTGCACACTCTGCATGTCCCATTTGAGGAATGTATTATTTTTGTCTTTGTACATACATTATTTTTGTATTTCTCTGGAGGTGCAGAGGCCGGGACCTTCAGTATTCATGACAAAGAGACCCATAGTTACCTGTAACAGTTGCTAGTTTCAAATAAAACACAAATCCAGAGAAACTAAAATCAGGTTTCGAGGTAGTCCATTTCTAGAGCAAGTTCAGGGTTGTTAAGCAAGAAATTGGGCTCACAGTGGCTTAGGGATAAGATTTTCAAAGCAAAAGAACCAACATCAGGCCACCAGCCATGACTCCGTGCCTAATGGATATAACAAGGTAGTTGATTTATTCATCTAGAAGGCAGATGTCCCCACGAGTCGCCAAATTGTTATCGAAAATAAACTCATGCTTATTTCTGGTTAACTGTACGCATTTTTCTACTTTTAGTGCTTTAGTATAATTTTTTAGATATTCCAATCACTTAAGGTTTCCTAAAAACATCTTCATCAGGTGGGAAATTTCTTCCTCATTCCAAAAATTTGAAGAAGTCCTTATAACTCCTCATATTTTGCAAGTTATGGGCCAGAGGGCCTTGGAAAGATTTTTTTCCAAAGGCGGGCTGGCGGACTTGGGAAAGACTTTTCACCAAGTGGAAAATTGAAGTTGCGGGGCCGCGGAGGAAAATTTTCCCAAGTGAATTTCAGGATGGCAGGTCTGTGGAAAGTTTTGGAACTTTTGTAATTTTTGCAACTAGGGCGCAAAGTGAATTTTAAGCCCACAAGCCCTTGGGGGATCTTAAAGCCAAACTGAAAAAAAACCCCTAAGGCCCACAAAGGGACATGTGGCCATGTTGAAAAGTCCAACGGAATGGTGGGTCATCAGAGGCAATTTGAAATTTTTTCATCCAGAAGGCATAATGTAAAAAAATGAGCCGCACCTCCACTGACACCTAGAGGAGCTACATGTCAAGCCTCAATTGCATTTGGGCCAGCCGGCCTTGGAGTGACTTTTCGCCCAAATGGAAAATACAGACCGTCTGGCCCAAAAATATTTTTTGCCAAAAGTGAATCGCGGCGCTGCAGAGAAATTTTTGCATTTTGTATTTTTTTTCCAAAAGGCACAAATTGAGTTTCGGGCTCACAGACCCATTCTGCTAACTGGTTTTCACCATTTTTATACGAAACTGACTCAAAACATTCAAATAGACATATCTTTTGACCCAGTGCCTGAAAGTCAACAAATTTGGCACCATTGGAAAGGTCTCAAATTTTCGTATGCCATGGAAACCTTAAACTTTAGTTTCAAAGAGGTTTGGTGGGTGAAAAATGGGGAAATATATTCATGCCATTAATATGCATTTTGATTGTCCCCAACAACTAGATCAGATTTGATTTGATCCACTGCTCTCCCTTCTTCAACATGGTGAGAAAACATAGAGCAGTGGACTCGACAGATTGTGGGTGGATTTGCAGCGGCATTAATGGCCAGTAGCTGAGCTCTAAAATCAAGTTTCCCACCTCATTTTTTCTTTCCTCTTCACTACATCTATAAAAGAAGGGGTTGGGCTCATTGCAAAGGGTTGGACGTTTTTTTTTTTCACCCTCCCTTCTCCTCTAGTCTGCAGACAAGTTCGTGGAGTCCTAAACCCCCCATTCAAGTTGTAATGCTAAGTTTTTCCTCTTGGCCACTATAATGTACAGTGTTGATTTTAGACCAATAAAAAATGTCTATGGATGATTCTCGACCCTCTCCTTTGTTCTTTTTTGCCTTCTGATATCTCATTGCAATTTGGTCATCTTTACATGGTATTTGTATTGCATTTCTATGGTCTGTGTTAAAATTGGAAAATGAGTGTTTAACATTCCTTTGGTGTATCACCTCGTTAGCTTAGTTTTATTTTTTGTATCTTCTCAACCCTGTCTCCTTGGTAAGATAGTGAAGGTATTAGAATAGATCTTCTGTAATTAATTTGTGTGCACTTGAATAGAAGAATAGGAATTGGCCTTAATCAAGATATCCCTCTCAAATCACAAGGTCCCACACTTTGAGAGATTCTCCATGTTTTGAAATCAAACTAAGAGTCTCAACCCATATGGTTCTAGACATTTAGGGGTGCTATGATTTTGCACTAACACCTCCCTTATCCAAAACTAACCCAATCTTTTCATTTATCCCACATAAATAGGGATGTAGAGATTCTTCTATCCCTTGGGCTGTATAAGGATCGCTCCTCCTACTCTTATTCTTACACCTAAATGAGCATAGATCATTCACTATAGCCATTTTATCATCTTGGAACATTCTTCCATTAGAAGAGCTAGCATTCTCCATTTCTTGCATTCATCCACCCAATTTTTTGGAAGTTATATGGAGATATGTCAAGTGGTCATGCAACCATGATTTGACAAGACAACATTCTTAGAAACCTTGGGATTTCAAGAACATAATCAAATCTTTGATTGCTAGAGATCTACATGGGTCCAATCTCATCTCTTTTAGTATTCAATAAGAGATTGAAGTTAATTTTTCTTATATTTAGCTTGAAATGTTAATTTCATGTTCTAATGTAAAGATATTAATAGCTTAGCTTTTCTTAAGCTCTTAGCATGATGATGCATAGGTTTAGTTTAACATTGTATTGAATCTACTAGGTGTTAGTTTCAATTTTACTTACATAGGTAACTAACTCTTGCATACATTTGGCATGCCCAGTGGGATGGTTCCTTAGTCCCTTAACATTCTAGTTAAATTTTTATTGTTATTTAAACCATTTACCTAACCCTTGATATACACATGTGTGAAACAATGTTAAATTTCTTATGATTTTACTAATATTACATGTGTAGAATCTCATTTAGAGATTTAATTTTGATGGGTTGTTGTCAATTTTGAGATAACATACTAAAATTTGGAGAATTTTGAACTTGTTTGTGTCATTTGGCCATATTTTGATAGCAGGATAGGCACAGGTACTAAAACCCAAATGCAGGCACACATCCCAGTGCGCACACACTCTGCTCCTATACTGCACCCTTGCTACTATCAAAAACTTGTCAGGCTGACGCAAACACCCTAACCTTGGTGCATGCACCATTATGCTAGAGCACATGTTTTTTGTTTGTATCTATGGCGTAGGAACCCATATCCTGGTGCATACATCTCTCGGCTAGTACACATGCCTTGTCTTAGTCTCCATATTATATATTTTGCTAACCTTGGTGCACACACTTATACCCTATCGAGCATGCACATATCCTAACACAGAGATCTCTCGGGTGGTGTAGGTGTCCTGTGGACCTAAATTTACACAGAGTGACGAAACCGTCCTAACCCACGTACACATTCCCTAACCCACGCAAAGGTGCTTTAGTATGAGGTGACATATTAATTGTAGGTTTCCAAAGGTTTGTGTCCTAAAGTCCTGACATCATTGTAGGTTTTATTTTTGCATGGGTATGTTTACATACTTTTGCTAGACTAGACATTGGATAAACCTTGCATGCTTAATTATAAGAGTAAGATCATGTATTCTCTTCTCTCACATATTTTGGGGTGATCTTGGGAATAAGAAACAATTATTATATATTTTATTTCCTTGAGAATGTGTTGAATGTCCAAATTGAGAAAGGATATATTTCACGTTTGAATTAATTGTTTCCATTTGTTGATTTCTTGGATTTTGCATCGTGTATGCTATTCTCTTACACCCTAGGGAGATCTTGAGAATCAGAAATGACATTTATTCTTTTCATCAAAAATTACTAATACATTGTGCAGAAAAAAAAATTCTTGTCAAAGAAATGTTGAGATGAAACAAAATAAGACTATTAATAAAATTTCAATGCAGTTGTCAAAAGGTGTTCATTAAAACCACATCCGTTTAAAAAATATAAAATACACACCACAATCATTAAATTGTATTTGGAGGCTCAGATAAAGGTACGTCCTATCTGCTTAAAACTAGGACATAACCCCTTTGACATAGAACTTAAGCTACAATAATGGGGGTGGTCCTAGGAAACCTAAAGTAGTCCACGCAATAGTGAACCTTGTGGATGAAACGGGAAGCTCTCTGCATAACCTAATCGAATAGTATTACCATTTGTGAGATTTATCTTCAAAATTCATCGGTATTGTGACCCCAGTGAGAGTACACAATCGATGCATTTATTACCCACTGTGCTTGAATGGGGTAAAGTAAAACTAAGATACTCAAATAGCTCGCTCTTAGATGACTTGTGACACCTAGTTGAATGAACCACCTAGGAAGCTATCTTTTACTAGGAGACAACTTTGACCATATCAAAGCCAATTTGAGTTGAGAGATATTTTTCATCACAAAACATGTGAAGCATTACTTTTCCTTAGTTTTTCACTTTCCCTAAGGTGAGGCAAAACTCTCCCAAAGTGAGGCCAACATTTTTCAACACCAATTTATCTACTTCCTTCACTTTCTTTTAACACTTTGTTGATCAGATGAAAAGTGACTACCCTTGTGTTTCCAATTGATTGTTTTTGCCACTTTTGTGTCCATTTATGTCCATCCATGTTTGTGGCCGGGTTGTTAAACATATAAAGTGTGCGGAGATGTTTTTATATCATTGGTACCCTTTTTTATCTTGATACCCAAGTCAAGATCATCATCGTAATTAGGATTGGTTCATCACTTTGATTCTCCTTTGAACGGTCATATTATTTATATCATGTCACTACAATTTTGGTATTTAATTCTTTGTTTCTTATAAACTTGACCTAAATATCTATATTGTAAGGTTACACTATATACACTTTAACAATTCCTAGGTATACTATTACTTTAGTTTGATTCCAATTATTACCTTAACTCTGAAAAGTGTTAAGTGTTACCACCTATGCATGTTATATCAATATCATATTGATATCAATACCTTACTTTCTCACAAATTTTGGTTAACATATCTTGCTGAAATTGTTGTGTCATTCACAATCGTAATTGACACTTTTTGGAATATAGGTCTTGATTGAATTTGGGCTTGCTTCTAGTATACTTTTTTGGGAGGTCGCGTTAACTTATTGTTATTACCTATGACTTGTTCCTTTATTTGAACTTAGCATAAATACGGACATTTTGTTAATCATCATACGACACCAACTACCTTTATGAAAACAAATAGGAATTATTTCATTTGATTATTTGGTTTGAAACTCAACATTGTGTGATTGAATCTTGCTTAACTCATTGATTTAAGAGTAGATCATTGTGTCACATCGGTTCTTTGACAGTCATAATATACCTTGATTTCTTAACATTCTTTTTTTCACTTAGTTTTGATAAAAATATTTGAACACATTCACAGACACCTTAGTGAAACTATTACATGTCACGGCCCCTAAAATAAGATTAGGACTCAAAAATCAATCTTTGCAAGAAAGACAAATGTGAAATTTGGAAACCTCAAATGAATAAGGGTCAAACCCCTTTATTGGCCATGATATTAAGTCTTTATTCTCCATGGATAAAGATGTAGAATAAATTATAGATCATAGCGGTGATGAGTTGGAATCACCACATGCAGAATTTGATTTCAACCTCACCTTGTTAGATGAATTCCTTTTTAGAAACAAGGATTGGGTACTAGCACGAGTTATGGAGTTAGGAGCTAGAATGCCTATTGAAAAAGAGATAATCCCACCTAAAAATGATATTAATGATGAGGAGAGACCTCTCATTAACATGGAGAATATCTTAACACATGGACATGCTTCTACCTCTAATGTGGGAAACAATAATGTAGCGGGATATATAACTCCTTGCATTAAAGCACCATGTAAAGTCAACATAGAACATGAAAATGTTGAACAACCTTTGCATCATAAAGAAGAAGAGGAACCTCTCGAAGAATAAGTCATTATTCAACAACAAATTTGGAACCTTAGTCGACAATTATCGTTGTTAACATCTCACGTATAAAAAGAAACAAAAAAGAATGTGCAGAAGACAAAACCTAAGGTCAGAATTAGTGAACTTCAAATGGACAGTCAAGGAGGAGACAATATGGAATACAATTGCATATATATCCCTGATTCTCCTACTAAAAAACAATTACTCATGTAAGAAATGAAATCTATGAAAATGACACTTAATAGCCTCTAATAGAGTATTGTAGGGAATAGTAGAAAATATCAATACGAAGAACTATGTCCCCATCCATTTGATAAAACTATGATGCTTCAAACCTTCCCTATAAATTCTGACATGCCAAAATTTGATAAATATAGAGGGAAAGGTGACCTACAAGACCATATAAAATATTTTTACATGGCATGCCAAGAAGTGGCCTACAGTGACCATTACCTCATACGACTCTTTCCAAAGAGTCTAGGAGGCCAAGCCTAGGAATGGTTCACTCGCTTACCTCGTTGGTCTATTTTTACTGTGCTTGAATTGGCAGAAAGGTTTGTATGACACTTATCTTACAACATAGAAAGCAACATAACCATGGCAGATTTCTGGTGCACTAAACAATGTCCCAACGAGAAATTATCTAGCTTCTTGCAAATATGGAGAGGGATAGCAAGTTGTTTCACTTATGTATTCCCTAAATAACAGTTGGTGAGTATCTTTCTGCCCAATATTAACCCAGACATTACTTTTCATCTATAAATTCACTATGTTCACACCTTCAAAGAGGTTATTGAAAATGGTATTCAAATAGAGAGAGTCGTTATTGCTAAAGGAACCACTAAATCAAACTCTAAGGATTAAAAATGTAAAACCCATGGAAAAGATAAAAATATTTAACAAAAACAAAAACGTGGTGGGAGAAAAAATCACTAATTCGAAATGCATACAAATGGTTCAAACTCATTAACCTTGTAAACTGACCAAATGGCCTATTCAACCACCACCTAAACATTAAATGTTCACTCCTCTCAATGAGCCTTTTTTGGCAATATTGAAGCAATTGGATGCATCTCACATGGTGACTCATACCACGACACAACCCTTTGATGAAAATACTCCAAAACCATCATGGTACAAAGAGCATGACTATTGTGAATTACATCATGTCAAGGGACACAAAACAGACAAATGTATATGAATTTGTCACTACATTCAAGATCTCATTGAAAATGGAGAGATAGAAGTGGATGCCCTAGAGAAAACGCAGACACCAAATGAAAAGATGGTAATATTCAAATAACCATTCCATAAACATGGTAAGTTGGATGAGAAAAATCCAGATCGAGGATAGTCATCCCAGAGTTACAAAGCAGTGAATTATCTATATACCAAGAAGGAAAATAATCATTACAATTCATTGATTAGATGTATCCATAATCATAATGATCATGTGAACACCATTCAGATCATTGGAAAGGATTGTGCTCTAGTAACAAGGTGCGACAGCCTCATGATTCCTGAGCCCTCTCCATCAACCCCTCAAGATGGTAGGTACAACCTCTTAGAACAAATTTAGAAGAGATTTTCCAAGATTTCAATCTTGGACATCTTGTACAAAAATCTTCAGGGGTCAGGAGTGCCACTAGAAGTAGACCCTTTGCATCTTTAAGCTATGGTGGCAAACATTGCACCAAATGAGTACATATCCTTTGATCATAGGGAGATCCCTATTGAAGATCCATCACATAATCTCCCCATATATATTGAGGTATTTGTTACCCTCCAAAAGATAAAACAAGTTCTTGTGAACAATGGATCAGGGTTGAATATATGCACTTTAAAATTAATTAAGCAGCTGGGACATAGAGAAGAAGATCTAGATTCCCATATTATTACGATAACTACTTATGACAACGTCGAGCGAGAACCGGATGGGACAATCACATTGCCAATGGAAGTAGGACCAACTTGTTATCAGACGAAGTTTTATGTCTTGGACTCAGAACTTCCATATAATATGCTTCTTGGCCGACCATGGATTCATGACATGTAGGCCATACCATCAACGTTCCATCAATGCATCAAATTAAAACATGAGGGAAAAATTGTCACAATACAAGGATATCTAGATCCCTTCGCTCATTGGATATCTCTCAATATTTTTGTGTGTAATGGTGCCTATATGTGTCCCTATACTGATATAGTTGTTCCTCTTCAATCCAAAGCCATTTATTCACAAGTAGATTCAGATTCCCTAAGTTCTCGTGCCCGTGAGGCTTCTACATCAAATTCTAATTTTGATTCATGGGAGATGAATATTTTGGAATATATAGTTGTGGAGAATATAATGTGAAATAAGATCTTTTGGTTTCAGACCTATCGTTGTCACCTAAAACTAGAGGCCAACCCAATTATCATTTCAGACGGCTTGGAGATGAGAAAACTATTGGGTCATTTTTACCTCGGGGGTTACTCGCTGAAGAGAAATTGTTGCAACCACCTATGAATTAGGACCCAAACGATACTCAACCAAATTGCAATGAAATCCCTGAGTATGATAAGTCTAGCCAAATAGTGTATTATATGGGTTACAAGGGTCTAGGATATGGGAAGAATGAGCAAGGACCAAGAGAATAATTTCCTCTCCCACATTTCAAGATAGAAATATATGGTATCAATGTTCAACCCTATGGATCACACCCCAATGATCAAGATTCCACCTGTTTTGAGTGTGAAGATATCTCTATTAATTTAGATATCGACATAGACTCCCACTGTAGCCAATACAAGGATCTTACCCCCATAAACATATTCATAGATACCTCTATCCTTACCATAACCCATACTAAACCTAAAATTGACCTCGTTTACCCTTTCCTTGTTGAATGGGACCAAAGATGTCACATACCACTAGATATATTTGAAAATGATGAAGCCATTGCAAAATTCAAGGGCATTTGAGATATAATTTTGATTGGAGACCATAAGAAGGGTTTCTACATTAACTTAGATACCTGAGCTTACTTTAAAGAGGAACATGAGATTCGTGGTCAGCAAAACTTAAGAAAATGTGAGGGAAAATGTTCCGACGAAAAACCTCGGTAAAAATAAAATTCCAAGTCACATAGTGAAAACCTCTTCGAGGCATTGGATGACAAACAAGCTAAAAAGCAAAGGAAAAGAAAGGTGATGATGCCAAGGGTGAAAATCTCATAGAGACACCCTTGGAAGAAGATATCAACCTTCCTCCTGATCCTATGTGTATGGAGGATTTTTCAAAATTACTGGTAGAAGAGATCATTGATGTAAATGTTGACATGGAAGATGACCCAAAAATGGTCAAGTTGGGAGCTTCATTCTCAGCACGGGAATAAAAAACATTCACCATGATTCTATGGAATTCATAGATGTGTTCGCATGGTCCTATAAATATATGTTGGGATTGGATCCAACTTTGGTAGTGCAAAACCTATTTGTACACGCAAACGCCAAGCCCATCGAACAAAATCTTAGAAAGATGCACCCATAGGTGGCTCTTCTAGTTAAAGAAGAGCTAGAAAGATTACTCGTAGCAGGCTTCATTCGACCTATTGATTACTCTAAATAGATATCAAATATAGTCCATGTATAGAAGAAACATGTTGGGATCTGAATCTGTACAGATTTAAGAGAAATAAATAAGGCATGCCAAAAGGATGATTTCATGTTGCCTAGTATTGATACGATTATTGATTTAACCACAAGATATGAAATGCTTTCTCTTATGGATGGATTTTCTTGCTACAATGTAAGTGCACGAAGTTGGGGAGCCAAAAAGTGGACAAAAACCTAAAAAAAAAGAAAAACGTATACGCATTCTATTATAACGCGATCACGTTTTAAATTGTTAGGTTTGGGATTTACTGAGGCATAACACATATGTGTTATAACGTGTACACATTACATAATGTGTACACGTTATGCCTACTATAAAGAAAAAAGAGGCCCGATCCTCTATCATTTTATCTCCCTCAAATGTGAGTTTTAGAGCTTAACCGTGCCCTCACATTTTTTCATTCAGCTGGTTCTCAAGCTCAAAGGATTGTTTCTGGATTGCCAGGAAGATATGAATCGACAATGGCACCACAGAGAAGAGATAAGCACAATTATTTTCTCAAATTGCATTGAAATATGATAATTATAAATTAAAATTTGAATTGAATACATATTTTTTATTTTTACAGTTAGAGGTCGAGGAAATCAACCACAATCAAACCCTACTATTCTTGTCATCCCTCTCGACACTCCCACAATTGCTCAAGATCCCCAAGGTAATCAAGAAGATTTAGCAGCCCACATAGTTGAAAACAAAATTGAAATTGAGGATTTAATCAAAACAATGAGGGATTCACAATCTACAAACCCCCACCGCACCTCTCTTGCAAACACATTGGAGGCATTACTTGTTCAAGTTGACATGGAAATGGGGAAAATTGATCATTGGACAACTTACAAAGAGGTTTGTAGGGTTTATTATTAAAAAAAAATTCATATGTGGATGTAAAGAATTTTTTTTTTAAAAGACCTCATATGCACCTAATTCACAGACACCTGCACTAATTTTCATGTTCCGTTGTCATGTAAACAGTTTCCCATCCATTGGTGTAATAATAATTTGATTAAAATATTTTTTGGGACCGATGGTGGATGGTGTTTGATTTTCCACCTTATAATAACAATAAGGTGCCACTATAGTTTCTGAGAAAAATCTATTACAAGTTTATCCTCAACGAGATCCCAAATTAATTTGATATATGAGATTTCTAGGGCCGAGGAAAAGGATCTGCAATGGATCGACCAGGTGCACAATGTGCACCTATTCAGCAGGGTAGATTCCCCTCACATAATCCCCCTCACCCTAAGATTGTCCCTCAAGCAATGAAGGAGACAAAAGATATTGATACACTCCACATGCTTTAGGGGCTATTTAAGACCCTTATTCGACATACCAGGGAGACTTCTGAGCCAGATGCTCATGGAAGTACACAAAGTATTCCCTCAGGGAGTACTAGCATGAGGTCACATCTTTTCTTGTCATGTGGTAGCATATGTTTGGGGCCTGAAGAGGACGATAATTTCATGCATACTAATTTTAGTGCACTTGGTGGTAGGGGTGCACACAATAATGTCACTATGTCAGATGTCCTTTTGAGTGAGACATTTGGACTACATTCATCGGCATCACCTTCGCAGGTAAATTTGTTATGTGTGTTACAAAAAGTTTGAAGTACTTGATTTACTTATATATGTTAAATTTTTATAATAATTTTATTTGTACATGTATATGCATTGAAATAATTGTATTTGTACATGGATATACATTGATATTTGTACATAGGTAATTTAGAATGTTAATTATGTAAAATTTTCACATACATGTGTATATATATATTTGCATGTATATATATATATGTGTGTGTGTGTGTGTGTGTGTGTGTGTGTGTGTGTGTGTGTGTGTGTGTGTATGTATGTATATATATTAGTTTTGAAGTCAAATATATGTATATTCTTGTATGTCCATCTAACTCACGAGATATACATGTTTGATAAAGATGTTGACTTCACTAGACACCCCACCATCTTTGCGACAAGTAGATAAAGGTGTTGCCATTGCGATTTCATCTGCACAGTAATTCACTAAGGTATTCAAACAACACGTAAATTTTGTTAAATTTCTCATGTAATTCATATTATGTTAAATTACATGTTAGTAATGTCTTTAATTGTAGAATTATTAAGTTATGTTAATAATGTCATTCATTGTGTATATGCAAGAGTTACCTACAATAATTAGTAGCCCTATTCATTTGATTCACAGGCGTGGCGGGGTAAAAACAATAGTTCTATATTGATAAAATTAGTTAAAATATTGTCATTATGTACATACATGTACTTAGTTCTATTTTCACTAATTCTAGTGTTAGATTTTCTGATCTTATGTGTATGTAGGGAGCTTGAACCCCCTCCATTTTGACTTTGAGGGCACAAAATCCTCCATCTTACCATCTTCGTACCCCCGTTCGTACTATAGGTGCTCCTAATTGCTCATTTGAGCATGAGATGCAAATTCGGTGTGATCGACAACTTGTCGTAAGTTTTTGTATTTATGTAAATACTTTCATTCTAGCATGGTCTTAAATACATGTTATAAACATATATAAACTAAGTTTTGACAAAAAAAAACATTGTTTACATTTATAGGCTCATCTACAGGTGAGTAATCAACAGAAGAGGACTTGAAGCATGGGCTCAGATGATCCAAAGTCATCACATAGATCTCCATCTTCGTCTAAGGCAGGGCCTTCTTCGAGCAAGGCCAAGAGAGGGATAGATTTTGATGAGTATGAAATATATATGTCTTACATGACATTGTTTTTGTATGCCTATGTGCATGGCATTGTATGTACACCTATGTGGCATTTAAATTTGATGGTATATGACCTATTTAGGCATTTTTGTATTTATTATGCATAATAAAATACTATTTAGAACTTGATAATTTCATATGAGACCTTACATTTCTGAGATTATTTTCACATGAAACTAATATGATGTGCACTTGACAATATTTACGACATTATGGATTATTTTTTCATTTCTTAGTGATGTACATGTACTACCATTTTTAATGTATAATATGCATCAAAATTTGGAAATCAATTTTTTTATATGAAATAGACTATATTACTTAATAAAAATATTACAGCTATCCACAAAAAATATGGGTGAAAGGGCACACCCCACGTTCAAACTAGCTGAAGGCTAGGAGACAAAAGTATCGAAAGGCAACAACACTAAGAAACATAAGGAAAACAAACTAAGCAGCCGCATTAAACATATCAGTAGGGGCGGTGGTGGAGGCCCTTTATCCTCCCGGTTACTACTTGGAAGATCATTTCCATCTGAAAGGGGCAACCAACCAGAGCCAACTTCTTCTTCTTCTTCTTTTTCATCCTGCAGATTAGGAGAAATGACAAGAGCCAACTAGGGGCAGGGAGTGGTGGTGGGAGCCCCAGCCACTATGATGCATAGGCCATTATGGGGACCCCCAACCACCATGGCTGACAGGGCTCTGTGGATGCTCTATTTTCTACCTAGGAGAGCGATGACAGTGGGTATGTTCATTCGACCAGCCTCAGCCATGATGACCTCTCAAATGAACATTCCTAGAAGGGGAGGTGGGGGGCTCACGTGCCACAGTGCATGGAGCATTGGACCAATGATCCAGAAGGGTCTGGAGGTGCCACACTTCTAGCTCTACCTTGCGGGCCTAGTCCTAGATCTGTAAATACACATTCAAGATAAGCATGGCCTTATTATATTGTGAAAGAAAGCAAGAAACTGTGGAATTAGAAAAAATAGAAGAATTGTGTTCTTTCCATATAAAAAAAAGGATCTCCACTTTGAAATTATGCTACACTTATTCAAATGCATAGGGAATGGAAATAGAATCCCCAAGGAAAACATGTTGCCAAAGAAAAGGAGCTGGTCTAAACAGCCAAAATAAATTATGGATATAGTCCCAAATAGCCTAAGCTTTTGGGCAGTACAAGAACATATGCGTAAGTGTCTCAATATGCCCACAAAAAAGGGAAAGATGAGGAGCAATCCTGTAATGAGCTAATCTGCACCTAATAAGGAGGCCTAGAAATAGTAGGCACCAAGCAAAACATGCTAGCTTGGGCTGAAGAATGGCCTTCCAAACTGTGTGAAATCTATCTTCCCAAGAGGATCATCTAGAGTTGATGGACCACCTGGAGTTTAGCAGTGCCACCATTGGCATCCTGGACATGAGAAGAGCATACCCTTTTCTTGGGGAGTAATTTAAGAATGGGGTATCTAGAAACCATTTTTAATCCTTCCACCAAGGCTTTAGAGAGACAATACCCACTTTGTGCATCTCAGCAGGAATGGAATCAAGAATTTCCTGATAAGACTCTCTATTAGTTGAAACAAGCTAAAATTTGGCTTTAGCTTGAGGTCAAGTGAGAAGCATTCTGGACTACCTTTAAAATATGTCATTAACTTAAGGGTGTGAACCAAGGGTACTTGGGCAAGTGGTACATCATGAAAATTGATGCGAGGAGACCACCAAATGTTGTGTTCATTAATGGAAAGACCATTATGGAAGCCATCCCCATCCCAGATTAAAAAGGGTTTGAGAAATTCCCAGGCTTTCCATATGCTTTTGACAACAAAGGTGCCCACAATCTTGACCAAGGATTTGAGAATGAGGAGACTTTAAAAATATAGCCCTTGCCAAGTTTTGCGTCCTTGAGGGTAACCCTGACAAATATAGTTACGAATCAAAACTTTCAAAGATTTGTTTCCAGTGCAAGCCTAAATGATCCACTTAGCAACCAATGCAGTCCACTAGTGGTTAATTTTGGTCAGCCCAAGCCCACTAGAATCCCTAGCGAGGAAACAATACTCCCAGGAAACTCTGTGGAAACCTTTTCCAAGCTCCGAGTTAGCCCAAAGGAAATCTATGAGAAGATTTTCCAACTTATTTTAGGAGGCTTTGGATGACACCCAACACGAAGAATAGTAAACATGAATGGCAGCTAAAATCTTAGAGCAAATCTGAAATCTTCCTGCTAATGAAAAGGGTTTAGTAAACTAGTACTCCAACTTGTAGGCAACCCTATCAATAACATACTACCAAATTTGACTGCAGGAAGCATCAAGAGAAAAGGGGATGCCCAAGAATTTAAAATTTTCTCCATGCTGGATGTACTTCCAGTTAAAACGATTAAGCCAACTAGGCTTGGGGAGAAAAGATTTCCTGAAGCACTGGGTCTTACGCCATTGGATACTAGAACCTGAAGCTAAACAATATGTGTCCAAACATTGCATAGCATTATTGATATTAGTTTCTTCCTCCAGAAGTGTGAGGAAGGAGTCATCCACAAAATGCCCATTGATAAGTTTAAGGGGAGTCAGAGAAGGGAGATGAATCCCATGCATAAGCCCTTTGTCCTGAGCATGGGAAAGGAGAATCCTAAAACCTTCAGCGGTAAGCACATATAGATTAGGTGCTAAAGGAAAACCTTTCCTAATAGAGAGAAAAATCCCAAACTACTCAGAAGTATGACAATTTACAGATAGAGAGGCAGAGGCATCACAAAAAAGCATTTTGATAGAGGTGATGAAGATTGAACTGAAGCCCAATGCTTCAAGCATCTCCCAAATGAAATACCATTCAATCCTATTGTAATCTTTTTCAAATTCAATTTTGACAAACATGGCAGTTTGCATAGCACAATCGAGAGGCATTTAGCGAGCATGGCTTGTCCCTCTGGAGACTCCTCTTAAGCTTTGAAAACCTGAACATAGTGCCTAACAAAGGCTTGGACCATCTGAGGAGTGTCTATAATCTGAACACCAGCATCAACAATAGCAAAAATTTACTGGTTCATGTGCTTGGATCTGAGTCATTGGTAAAACTCTTTGGTGTTACAGTCTCCAATTTGAAGCCAGTGGAACCAAGCTTTGATCTGGGCACCTTGCACTTTGTAGTCATCAACAATGTGGATTTTCATCTGCAATTTAGCAACTTGAAGTTAGAGAGCCACATTGAAAGGATCCTGGGCGAGCACCACTTTGGAGCAACTTAGCTGAGTGGAGGTGGTGGAGTAAGCTAACCGCTGAAATTTAGTGAGTTGGACACTGTACATCTGGAGGAATTTAGTTAGCTGAATTATAACGTCCTTCCACCAACTTATCCATCTAACCTTACTAATAGGGAAACGTGCAAGGTTCCAAATTTGGTGAATGTGTGCGAAAGTGGGGCCATGATGCAATAAAGCAATATTTAAATAAAACTACATTATTTAATCTTCAGCAGTTGAAAAGTCCATTCAATATGGAACCAGATCGAAATGTGGTTGGAAAGGACAACGGTTGGAAAAGCTTCCACCGGAAGCGAATAACAGCTGGCAAACTTAAAGAAAGGCTTAAAATAGATCATTGGATGATCCAACCTTTTAAAAACTAGATCTTGGTCGTTTATAAGGTTAGACCAAGTGTACCATGGTAGCGTGTTGGTGTGACGCAAAAAATTGGGGTTATAAAACCCAAATTTATTGTGCATGTAAAACCAAGCTTCCCTTTCGCCAACTAGCCAGATCATGGGTAAAAGGCTAGCCAGATCATGGGTAAAAGGCCAAATTTATCATTGGGATGCTCCACCATATTAAAATCTCCATTAATCAGCCATTGCACATTTGGAAGGTTGTCAGTCACCCACCTCTAAAGCAATGTCCTTTCGGACACGTCATTAGGTGCATAAACATTGATAATCCCAAAGGAGAGATTTTCAATATTGAATAACACCCAGAGAATACAGTTGTCAGGGTCACATCCATGATTGACATAATGTAAACACCATTTCAAAGAAATAAATGTGATCATTCCACCTTTCCCAATAGCATGGTTGCTAGAGATAGCTAAACTATTAGGCCAAACAGTCCTGGCAACAAAATTAAGTAAAAAACTAGAAACTTTGATTTCATGTAAACAAAGAATATCCATATCCAAGAAGATTTTCCTAAAATATCACACAATGTATTTACGAGTAGAGTCTGTGAGACCCTGAACATTCCATGAGTAGTAATTCATGAGGAAACATTGTGAAGATGCATCTTTGAGTCAAGCTCACTCTAACCATCAAGGGCCCCAAAACTGTTCTACATAAACCATTGCAAGTTAACTGAAAATAAATTAGACAATTGAGTAGGCCACCAGCTGGTAGGGATATACTCCCCTTCCTCGTGCTTGCAAGGAAGGTTGCGAGAACGCCGAATTGCCTAATTTCATGGAGAAACCACGTTGTTAGGTACGAGTAATGGTTAAAGGCTATCCTCATGCTACAAAATAACAGGGTGAGAGTTTGAGGCCAAAGGTGCCAATTTACTTGAAGAACCAACCATACTATGAGCCAATACCTTCGTGCTAGCTAAAGGCAACTTGGTATCCGAAATTTTCTTAGCAACTGGGATGGAAGTATTTGGAAGTGCCTTTATGGCTTGAGTAGCTGAACCATGTTGCGAAGGCTCGATATGAGTGACCTTGTTCTTGTTGGGTTTATGACCACCCAAAATGTGCGATCCGTCCTCTTTAGGTTAAGAGTGGGAATCACCCATTAGCTTTGAAGTGGTGCGGAAAGTGGCAACTAAGGGACAGTTCATAATTTTATGCTCAGAAGATTGACAGCAAAAACAAATATTCAAAAGGTTGATGTATACCACATTCTGAGAAAAATATACATCACCAACCTTGATGGTAATCAATTCTTTCAGGACCTTCGAAAGATCTAGTTTAATGCAAACCCTCTTTTACGGATGAGCTGCAAAGAACCTAGAAGGCTTTGTGTAAATAACACAACTAAGAGAGGTAGCAATACGCTCTAAGAAATACCAGCAAGGCATAGGAAGCCCTGGGAATTCAACCCAAATAGGGACTTTAAGATTCCTCTGGTCAGAGAAAACAAAGTCTCTGGTCTAGGGTGATAAAACCAATAGGGAGCTTCTAACATACCAGGTTTGTTGCTTATTAAAAATAAGGGAAGCATGACTAGGGTCAGCAAATCGAAGGCAAAAAAACCATGGGTTAGGTTCTGGATGGAATCCAACTTAATACCATGAGCCGTCCAAGTAGATTGGACCCATGATTTAAGCATACTTTCAGAGGGACTCCTTCCCACAAAATATCCTACTAACCAGAATTGTTCTAGCCATCGATAGGAGAAATCAAATTCTAAAAGTGGTAAAACAATATCAGGGGAAAAATTATTACCTCGTGGAATACTTTCAGCACAAACTTGCGAGGGCGCTTCCCTATAGCCATTGTTCATAAACTCGCCGCTCTCCGTCATAGTTGAAACAACTGGAGAAGAGTCGTGCAAAGTCATATTTAAAGCCTACCAAGCGGTGAGGCTCTATAAAAGAGGCAAAATAAATGTGATAATGGCAATAGATCTCTTACTATAGATAAAGTCACTGTTCTTGACACTATCCTTATTTGAAATGGATCTACAATATTTATATAATGTATGTATATAAAGAGTTACCTAATCTTAGTAATTATTCATTCAATTTATCAATGTGTACATTTGTGTATTTACCTTACTTTTGCTTCTTCTTGCTCATGGTATCTTTATACTGGTTCTTATCTTATCATGCACTTATTACATTCTTCTATGATTCTTAGTCTTCTCCCATGTTAAAAAACCTGAGATTCGTCACAATTTGATGTCTTTCATCTATTGATATATTGATAATGTCTCTCCATATACATTACTCTAATGCTTGAGAATGTCTCCAGATGTAATGACATTCTGAATCAGACACTCAATGATTCTTGATTGTCTAATCCTGTCCAATTCTTGTTATTATCTTTAAATCTATTGGTATTTCAAGTTATTTGGAAATCACATCACACCCTTCACTAGGCTTGATGACTACCCCTATCCTTTTGAAGGCGCTTCTGAAAGCATCCATGGGTTTATCATAGCACCCCTTATGCATATGACCTGGAAGGTCACTAAGCTGTAGGCCAACTGGATAACATCCAGTACTAAAAAATCCAAGATTGTGGGACTTGCTGACTTGAGATAGACCTCCAGAGAAAGCTGGTTATTAGACATACCCCTATCAACTACATTCTTAAGCCACAATCTACTCTAATGCAGGGCTAAGCTTAACTGTTCTACATCTAAACGAGGTATCACAAGGGACCATGGGAAAGAGAATGCATACAAAACAAAGCCTACACTAACAGTGGTGACCTAGCCACCCTGAAAAGTGTTGGCATAGTGAGAGTTCGGTCTCCACGAGATTCCGTGTGCAAACTACAGAGGCTGGGAGCCCTACATTAGAAGAGATGACTGACAGTATCTCCATGTGTCTAGCAAAATGCATTCACAGCAATATTCCAGAGCACACACGAATGGAAATGGATGAAATCCGGACAGATAACATAATAATAGGGCTTCAACAATGGAGGTTCTTAGATCTGAAGATAAATCTCTAGGGGCCAAGAAGAATGCAAGAAAACACAGCAGGGGAAAAATACATCCACAAACTTGTATTTGGTATCAGAGATCCTAAGAGACTATGCACGAACGTTTAGTCTATTACAAGATAAGGGCCTGGGGATCACCATGCAAGGAACTCCAATACAAGGGCCTGCACTATCATTCACCTGGCTTCACAAAGAAATTGTTGGCATAGCTTGGTTCGGTACCCAAAAACTCTACCTTTTACAAAATATAACATCTAACAACCTTACACTGACTCAGATTTATAGAATTTTACACATTTGCAGACAATAGGAAAAGAGAGAGAATCGAACAGAGATGGATAATCCTATGATAGAATCTGTTGTATCAGGGCACCTGTACATGGAGGTCATATAAATCTGACGATGACATCTCTAGGTGTCACGGAGTGCTTGCAGAAAGGCTCCCGTCAAAGATATAGTGTGTTTTGGCCTCATGTGTCTTACAGGGACTACGCCTGAAAGAAGGTATGACCGAAAGCCTGGGTAAATGCACTCCCAGCTAACCAAATACAAAGCCTCCAATAGTGTCTGAACCCGGCCACCCCGATGTTTCTTAAAAAACTCAATCAATGGTTCTGATCAAATCCAGAATTTCTTGATTTTTTTGCTATCGGGTCTCAGAACCCTACGACTTACTTAGACGGTACCAATTATTGTCACGCGTTTCGTTGAGACAATAGGACAACAAGTTATGGCTGAATGGAGATGCGAAAACAGCTATTTTGAGGATTTCCTACAGGCGTTTTCTGTCATTTGACGGGAATGAGCATTATTTGACTAGAGCCGAATATTTAGGTGCCACGGATTCTAAGATATATCTACCCTCATTAAAAATAATAGCATCCAGTGTTTGGGCGTAGAGGCTCGTAAGTGACTACGTTCCAGAAAGTCCAATTTTGTGAAAATCGGAAGCTCGGAGTCAAAAGTGTATGGAACGTTTGAAAATCCTCCACGGGTCAAACATTGACTTTTCTTCTCTGCCATGTCAGCATAGCTTCGGCTTTTCGCATCCCAAGCGTCCCTCTGTCCCATTTAGCATAGTGCTGATAATTTCCCATTTCGGCCGAACCGGCCGGTTCGCTGATACTCGCGGCTACAATATGTTACGCATTTGCTAAACAGATAAGACAATGAGAGAACCGAATTTTCCCCGATTCGCCTAGTTCGGCAAGAGGATTTCATATAGCGTCCCATTGTGGAGGTCCCAGCACGTTCCTGACTGAAATGTTTATCATTTTGGCCGATCCGAGCCTGAGAAATCGCGTACTTGAATATATAGTGTCGTTTTTCCTCAAGGCTGTTCCGGGACTACGTCTTGACTCATTTCGGCCGAAATCACGGCCGGTTCGCGTACTAGTTGAACCAGAAAAAATCCCAGACTAGCCTGTTTCAACAGGCCAGTCCAATTTTTTCCATTTTTCGGCCAGTTCGGATTTTCGCGTCCCGCACGATCTTCTCTTTGTTCCAACTATAGCCTGCTGCAGATCCGCTATGGCGGCCTTTCAGACTACGGTATTTCGCGTCCTTTTGAAAACAATTGTCTTGACTGTTGAGAGGACTAAATGGACTATAGCCATTTTTCACAAGATTATTTCTTGGCCCGAGCTTGTTTTTGCAATTTTTTACATTTTCTCAGAACTTGACGAGACATCTTCTACTTGGACAGGGGAGTTAGAAAAAATATGAGGGGACTCATAGAAGATATAGAATGTTTTGGCCTCAGGGATCTCAATATAATTACGCCTGGATGAGGTAGCTTGAAAGAATTTGCATGCATAGTTATCCAAAAAAAATCATCTTGAGGGGTAGAATTGTTGGCCCAGACAGGCGCTGATCTTACAAAATCCAATGGGTTGCAAAATCATAGCAGTTAGAAACATTATCAATGAACTGGAAGGTACACTATTTCACGCTGTAGGCCAACAATAGGACTCCCATCCAGAACCAAATGGAGAAAGATTTAACTAGGATAGTATTTCGAAAATTGCCCCGACGTGGAGTTCTTAGATCATACAAAACATCTCTAGGTGCCATGGATTCTTAGAAATCACTTAAGCAAAGGTCTAGTCATGTTTTGGCCATAGGGCTCTTAACGGACCACAGCTAGGATGAGGTATCAAAAAAGCATGGGTAGTTTAGGGAACCAAATCAAATCCTCCACTAACATTCACTTGGCCACCCTTTTGTGTTGGCGTAGTTGGTTCGGTCCCACGAGCTTCCGTTTGTAAACTATAGCGTCTGGGAGTGCTACACTGACTCAGACTGTAGTATTTCATGTGTTTACAAATAATATGATAGTGAGACAACCGAATGGAGATGGAGAAAACCTAGGATAGAGGATTTTGTAGAGGGCCGTCAACATGGAGGTTTTCGGATCTGACAAGAAATCTCTAGGTGCTACAGGAGTCCAATAAATCACCCATGTTTAAGATATAGCGTGTTTTGGTCTTAAGGATCTTAAAAGACTACGCCCAGAAAGAGGTATCTTAAAATCACAGGGATCATAGGGAACTAAACTGAAGATCCTCCACTAGTCATTCACCTATAAACCCTGAACGTGTTGGTCCATAGTTGGTTCGGTCCCACAAGCTACCGTTTGACAAAATACAGCATTTGGCAGCCGTACACTAACCTAGTCTACAATATTTCGCATGTTTGCAAACAATAGGAAAATGAGAGAACTGAATGGATATGGATAAAAATGCAAGAGGATTTCGGAGGGCCCTAGCAATTTTTCCATGTTAGTACTGAAGAGATTAAAAGTTTCATTGAATGAATATAGAAATCTAACCTAAATAGTCAGAGTAATAGACTAAATCAGCATTTTATTTCTCACATATAAAATGAATTTTTTCCTTCAAAAAAGAAACTATGGATGAAAGCTCAATCAAAAAATAAATTACAATTCTAAATGAGTTTCAGGATCAATTATCAATACTTCATTGCAGTTTTTCTTTCCAATATGCTGATTTTGAAACTACCTGGTTTGATTTGTGAAGTTGAGGCACCTAGGATTAATAAAAATAATCAACTTGGCATGTTGTCCTTAAGATTATCCATGATTCTATCGACAACATCACATAGATCTTCCATTCCAGTTAAGTTGTGATCCTTCCACGCTTCCCATTTTTCCTTTTCTTCCACTCATATATTCTCTTTAAGTTCTTCCTGATGTTTTTAGGTAACCAAATTGACTCTTTATGACTTTCAGGAGGCATTTCTTCTTGAATCATAGTGACATATTCCCCTAATTGTTTTTATTCACAATGTTCATTGTCATCTAAAGTTGAAAACTGAAAATTTATATGGCCTTCGGCTTCTTTTTGGGCACAAACAACCTTTTTTAATGTCCAAAAAAATTCAGGCTCTTCATTCTCTGTTTGATTTAGGATATTCATTCCTTAAAAATAAATAGTTGGAACATTGGTGGTCTCCCCAACAAAACTAAGTTCATAGTCTACATAGTTACATCATGTGGAAAAATCATTGAACATTGGTGGTTTCCTCCACCCGTGCGTTCGGGCTACCCCATTCGACATGTGATTTCTCAGACTCCGTGGCACCTAGAGATGTCTCATCAGATCTGAAACCTCTATGTTAAATCCCTATACAAAATCCTCTCATGGTTTTCTCCATATCCATTCGGTTCTCTCGTTGTCAGACTATTGTTTGTAAATGCACGAAATAGTGTAGTTTGAGTTAGTGTAAGGTTGTTAGATACTGTATTTTGCAAATGGTAGCTTGTGGGACCAAAAAATCAAGGCCAACATGTCTAGATGGCCTGGTGAACACTAGTGGAGGATTTTTTTTGGTTCCCTACAATACCCGTGCTTTTGGGCTACCTCGTCCGGGCATAGTCCCTTAAGAGCCCTGAGGCCAAAACACACTATATCTTCGACGGGTGTTTTTTTGGACTCTATGGCACCTAGAGACATCACGTTGGATATAAAAACTCCATGTTGAATCCCTCTACAAAATTCTCACATGGTTTTCTCCATCTCCATTTGGTTCTCTCATTGTTATATTGTTTGTAAATGCTCGAAATAGTGTAGTTTGAGTTAGTATAAGACTGCTAGATGCTGTATTTTGTAAATGGTAGCTTGTGGGACCGAACCATCTGGGCCAACATGTCTAGATGGTCTAGAGAACACTAGCAAAGGATTTTTTTGGTTCCCTATGCTACTCGTGCTTTTGGGCTACCTCGTCCTGGCGTAGTCCCTTAACAGCCATGAATTCAAAACACCCTATATCTTCGATAGATGATTTCTCAGACTCCGTGGTGCCAAGAGACATATCGTCAAATTTGAGACCTCCACATCAGGGCCCTATGTGAAATCCTATCGTAGTTTTATCCATCTCCATTTGGTTCTCTTGGTTTCCTATTGTTTGCAAATGCGTAAAATAGTGTAGTCTGAGTTAGTGTAAGGCTGTTAGATGCTATTTTTTGCAAATGGTAGCTTGTGGGACTAAACCAGCTACACAAACACATTGGGGTGGCTGGGTGAATGCTAGTGGAGGCTTTTTTTGGTTCCCTATGCTCCCCATGCTTTCGGGATACCTCGTTCGGGCGTAGTCTCTTAAGAGCCCTAAGGCCAAAAAATGTAATATATTCGACGGGTGATTTCCCAGACTCCGTAGCACCTAGAGATTTCTCATCATATCCAAGACCTCCATGTCAGGGCCCTCTACAAAATCCTCTCATGGTTTTCTCCATCTCCATTCAGTTATCTCGATGTCCTATTGTTTGAAAATGTGAGAAATACTATAGTTTGAGTCAGTGTAGGGCTACTTGACGCTATAGTTTGCAAACAGAAGCTCGTGGGACCAAAACAACCATGCCAATATGTCATGGTGGCTACGTGAATGCTATTGGAGGATTTGTTTCGGTTCCCTACACTCCTTGTGCTTTCGGGCTACCCCATTCGGTTGTAGTCCCTTAAGATCCCTGAGGCTGAAACACACTATATCTTTGACGCAAGATTTCGTGGACTCCGTGGCATATAGAGATTTCTAGTCAGATCCGAGACCTCCACGTCGAGGACCTCTATGAAATCATCTCGTGGTTTTCTCCATTTCCATTCGTTTATCTCATTGTCCTATTTTTTGTAAACGCGTGAAATATTGCAGTCTTAGTCAGTGTATGGCTGCTAGACGCTATAGTTTGCAAATAGAAGCTCGTGGGACCAAACCAACTACACCAACACATTGTGGTGGCCAGGTGAACACTACTGGAGGATTTTTTTTTGGTTCCCTACGCTACCCATGCTTTCAGGCTACCTCATCTGGGCATAGTCCCTTAAGAGCCCTAAGGTCAAAACACGCTATATATTCGATGTGTGATTTCTCGGACTCCGTGGCACTTAGAGATGTCTCGTCAGATCTAAGAACTCCATGTTAGGGTGCTCTAAAAAATACTCTCACATTTTTCTCCATATTTATTTGGTTCTCCTGTTGTTCTATTGTTTGAAAACACGCAAAATAATGTAGTCTAAGTCAGTGTAAGACTACCATATGCTATAGTTTACAAACGGAAGCTTGTGGGACTGAACCAACTATGTCAACACATCGAGGTAGCTAGGTGAATGATAGTGGAGGCTTTGTTTTGGTTCCCTACACAACCTGTGCTTTTGGGCTACCTCATCCGGGCGTAGTCCCTTAAGAGCCCTAAGGCCAAAACCTGCTATATCTTCGATGGGTGATTTCTTGGACTCCATGGCACCTAGAGATGTATCGTCAGATCCAATACCTCCATATCAGGGCCCTATACAAAAGCGTATCGTGGTTTTCTCCATCTCTATTTGGTTCTCTCATTGTCCTACTATTTACAAACATGTGAAATATTGTAGTCTAAGTCAGGGTAAGGTTGTCCATTGCCGATCACTTGAATAATATAGTTGGTGAAATGAGAATTTATATTTTTTGTTCCTTTCTAATATTTAATTTCTCTTAGCTTCACTTGGATTTGAGAATAATAAATTTTGTACTGACAGTGCCAACCACGTGAAGGTGGAAGTTTTTTTGGCACCAGTAACCTACATAAACATGTTAGTAAACAATTAAATAGAATTTTAAATCATACAAAATTTAAACAAAATCATTTAAGTAAATATTCAAATTAAATTCATGAAGAACATACCTTTACAAATTCAATCCAATGAACTGCAAGGATCAACTGTATTCTTTACAGTAGCAAGAATTGCTTCATGATCTATTTCACGAACCTTTCGCAGATTCTTGTTTGATGGCCACCTCGATATTTGATCAATTTAATATTTGTTGCAAGGATCAAATGTGAATAGTGAAGAGCCTTCCGATGGACTTCATAGTCTTCAAACAACAAAACATTTGATTTTTTGATAGGATATCATCGAAGCAAAGTTCCAATGACTACCACTTACCCAGTGGGATATTCACGGTCTTCACAATTAATGATTGTGGAAGTAAAAAAAATTCCCCTCTACACAACGAGAAAAGAAGTAGTATGTTCCCTCTTCATTAAATTCCATCACAATAATTGCAAAAGTGTGCCCTATGTATCACAAAGTAAAACTGTTCAATCAATTTAAAAGTACATTAAGAGTTGACTATTTAATAATTTATAAATCTAAAACATGGCATGTACATATATATATATATGTACCTTGTTACACTAAATCAGAGACTTGGTCAAAGTCAAGTGATTTTGTCATTTGATTTGAAGACCCTGCAATTTGTAATGCTTGTGGAACTTGATGTGTGTCGAGTGGAATTAGAGGTCTACAAGTCCATTTATCCACCCACTGTTGTGAATAAAATTTATTCCATGCAAAATCAATGCATGATATAAAAAAACATGTCATGCACCTACTATAAATAGTCCAAGTATTTATATCTGAACTACGGAATGAGTGCATATCACTTGATCTTGCAACTGTCATAAAACCTTCAAATCTTTCCATGATATTTTTTTCCTCTATCAACCAAAAATATCTCCGAACCGTTGATATCTCTTGAGATTTATGGCCCATATTCTTGACACACCAATCAACAATGTTTTTTGCATCTGTAAATTTAGCACAATCCTTGACTTTAACTCTTCTCTTGCAAGTTCCCTTTTCACACATGCCCATGCACCATCATGCTCTCCTTTTCCATGCCCTACCTCAATAAAACTCAAGATATGTTCTACATTTGTTTCTTTGTGCATATTGCTTCGCTAATAAAACATCTGTGAATTCTTGAATTATGATCTGTAGTTGTCTAACCAAATGTAATGTTGATCGAAACTAATATTCCTCTCATTCAAGTTCACATAAAACACCTAGAAACACCCTTGTACATATACTATAGAATGTTTCTGATCATCACTAATGTAGAAATGATACTCTTTTAATATTTTTGGATCTTTCTCAGTTCTTTCAGGAGAGTGCATGAATGCTATATGCACAAAAATAAAAACTTGCACTGAGTTATAATATTGAGAATGAACCTCCATTTTTGGTTGCAATGTGTAATTCTTTGCGAAGTCAACTACTAAAACAATATTACCAAGTGAGAATGTGTCTTTGTTTAACTTGAATTGTTCATCCAACCATCAAGGTCTATGTGTGTGCCTTGCATACTCAGAAAAACTTTCCTCTTTGAATTTGACCATATATTCCGATACAGGTAATTGTTTTATAAGAAGCTCACACCTCTTAGATTTTTTTCCATATTTTAATTGATATGCCATCTATTTATATTTAGTGAAATCAACCAATTATTTTCCTATTGAATATGTACTCTCCTCATGGATAAAAATTTTTAGATTTGGCAAGCCACCGCATACATTGCACATTCCATCCAAACATGCTTGGTTATAAAAAAATTGTCTTGTTGATTTCTCCCAAAATATTGTCAGAATAAATTGCTTTGAAGATTTTTGTGGGAGATTTAATCCACACTCCTGAAACATGATGTCAGTATGCAAAACATGATGTATTTGACAAAAAAATTATAATACATTAAAAATTCAACATGATGCCTGCAACAACAAGTGGTACGTGAGTGATTGATTTTCACATAAAAGGGTTTTCTCATTTCAAAGAATCTTTGGCTAATGTTAATTTTTATATTTTCATTCTTAAAATTAGAGAAAAATTATGTTTGAGTCATATCTAAGAAATGTTTTGCACACAATTCACGATTATGAGAACCTATTCTTCTTTTTATTGTATCTCTTCTATTCGGTGACACCCTTGTGTTCTCATTCCAAAATTTTACAATTAATTATTTTAGAATATCAGATGTATTCTTGTCTTTTCGTGGAATTATGCTAGAGAAATCCAAATAGTCAGTGTTATTGACTGACTCAAGAAATTTAAGTCTCTCTATTTCTTTTATTAGTGTTTTTCTGTTTAGCTTTAAAGCACTACTTTTTTTTCTAATCAAACACTTATTAACTATTTTATCACTTACTATACAATTAGTAAGTACACGCCATGTAGCATTACTATCTTTGGTGTGTCTTTTGCCTTCTACAGTTTGGTATGTTTTATGTATGTTTTCAACAATTGACGCATTTTGATCAACAACATTATATGTTCTTAACCCCATGGTCTCCATTATAGGTCTCATCTTGATTAATTTCATCAATGTAACAAATAATTGACATCTTTGTGTGTCATATAAATTCTCAAATTAATTATCCCAAATTCCACTATCTTTTCTTCTCTCATTTCTTTTAGACATTTTGTTAGGCATTGTTTTTATAATGTTTTCATCAATTTCGATTAAGTGAATCGCTTTTCTTTGCAAAATGGAAACAGGTGTTCGTAGAGGTGAAGATTTGCTTACAAGGTTATTTTCTTCATTCAGTGTTTGTATACAAATTTCGGGGTTAACATTTGGATTCTTAGGTAAAGGTTCAACAATTGGATGCATATCAATTTATTCATCCATACCAACGTTATCATTCAATTCAATATAATTATTCATTGAAAAATAATTATTCTTAACATTTTCATTATGTATTGCATCCCCATTTTATAATACATTAGCTATATTTGATATAGTGGATGTACCTTGCCCTGCTCAAAGTTTTTGTATTCTCTTCAATTTCTTTATTCTCTTCTATTCCAATTTCTCTAGTGTCATGTTCTTGACTTTCCTCTTGTCCTTATCTCAAAGTTTATCACCCATGATTAGAAAAAATCAACTAGTGGGGTAAGAGACAAAATGAACTACTAATAAATCATGTAACAATGTAGAGAAAATTTTAGACAAAATAAAATGTTTGTAGAATTCTTGTGAAAGAGATGAAAGGTACGTTGGGGGGCCACAATATATAAACAAAGAAAAATGCGTATGCGTTATGTTATTTCTTTATTTCCAAGCCATGCCTCAAGGCTTGGGATTTGGTTTGGATCCCCAAGTCTGAGGCATGGACCTGTACAAACACATCAAACAACATGTTTTTCCAAGAAAATGTAAAATTGGAACTTCCTATATGATAAATAAAAATAAAAAATCGATCCATTTTAAAAAAATTATACCATGATGTAGATCAAAGTTTCTTCTTTCTAAACATATAATTTTTCAAATTTTTTGACTAATATAAGGTCTCCATATTATTTATTTACTAACTATGCATTTTTTATAGCTATTTTTTGAATTGTAAATATGTCTATCTTTCATGGTGTATATTTTTCTTCAGTCATTGAAATTTTAAAAAAATTATACTAGCCTAAACAAGGCATAATTCTATATATATTCAAAAAATATATCTAATTTTCGATATTTTTTGAGCTAGTTAGGGGGGGGGGCACGGTTGGAGCTCCGTTATTTTTCAAAACATAAACTTTCTATACTAGAAAAATCATAAATAAAAAAATATTCGCTATAAAAATATTGAAAAAAATGGAGCCAAGACTAGATGCTCCTATCTATCTTTCTACCAAACGGTTTTTTAAAATACTCAATGGTGCTCAAAAAATAGTGGGGAGCATGAAAGTCACTCTACTATGTTTTTTAACAAAAACAGGAGAATCTATTAGTATTTTAGTTGTTTGACCCACTTAAACTTATCTGTTTTCAATAAAATTTAGTAGCTTAGAAACTAGACTCAAAATTCTACAATTCATATTTCAACAACATCTTCCAACTTTGAGTGAAACTATTTCAAAAAACTTGTACAAGTTGAATTTTTTTTTTAGAAAAATACGTGCACTTAAGACCCCCCTTTGGCCTCCCAACTTGGTGCACTTACCCTATAATTAGATAAAAATCTCAGATGAATATCAGCACAAGACGACCTTCAAAACTCCATGGGGGAATTTTTGTTATCACGTAATCCCCTTTGGCCTTAAAGACACAAGTGACACCTATCAAAGGGTGATGAAAATTATTTTCCATGATATGATCCATGCCATCATGGAAGACTATGTCGACAATATCCTATGGAAATTGAAGACGAGATCAAATCACCCTAATATTTTATGGCATATCTTCGAACGCTTGTGGGAATACAAAGTTAGATTGAATCCAAACAAATGTGTGTTTGGTGTACTATTAGGAAAGTTTCTTGGATTCATTGTATCACGAAGAGGGATTGAGGTAGACCCAACTAAAGTTACTGCCATTACAAAAATGCCTCACCCCGAAAACATCAAACAACTACATAATTTACAAGGAAAGATACAAGCCATCCGCCACTTCATTTCCCAACTTAGTGATGAATGTCATTCATTTACCCATCTACTTAAAAAGGATGTTTCCTTTATTTGGGGACCAGAACAACAACAAGCCTTCAATCTGCTTAAGAAAAACTTAGCCAATCCTCCTGTCCTCATGTCGCCAACTCTCGGTGAGACACTCCTACCATATATTTATGCTACTCATTTTCTATTGGTGTGTTACTTGCCCAATATGACCTCATCCATAAAGAAAAATCCATGTACTATCTCAGTGTTACTCCCATTGCTTATGATCTCAACTACCCTCAGATCGAAAAAGCTTGTTTGGATGTAGTTTTTACCTTCCAAAAACTTCGTCATTACATGTTAAATACTAAAACTGAGCTTATATCCAAAGTTGACCCACTTAAGTACATGTTGTCAAAACCCATCCTTACAGTTATAATGGCTAATTGGATCATTATAATAAGTGAATTTGACATTGAGTATGTACACCAAAAGTCGGTAAAAAGACAAGTACTCAACGATTAGTTAACATAAGCACTATTACTAGGAACAGAGCCTACGATTCCGGATCTGTCAGACGCTTCATTAATGTATATTGAGGAATTTGTCATGTGGCAAGAGCACTTTAATGGATATTTTACTTTTCATGGTTCAGGGGCAAGTCTGGTATTAATTACTCCTTCAGGTGACCCTATACCTCAAGCTTTTTGCCTTGGTTTTCCTTATACAAATAATATTGTGGAATATGAGGTGCTTATCGCTGGGATAAATATGGAAATAAAAATGGGATATACATCATGTTAAGATCGTTGGTGATTCACAATTGATCATCAAACAATTAAATAATTAATATAAAGTCAAGGATGAGAAACTCATCCCCTACAAAAAAACTGATGGAAACTTTGAAAGCGTATTTTATGCGTATTACACTCGAATAGATTCCAAGAGAAGAAAATAGATATGTAGACACTATGAAAAACGTAGGTTATATGCTATGAATTCCATCAAAGAGCAATGATTAGTCATTCTTTGTTGAGAATCTATGCTAGCCTATGTATGACATGCCAGAATCATGTTTTTCTTGTAAATTTGTTGGTCCCTATTCCCCATGGTATGCGCACATCTACGCCTATCTTAAAAACAACACCTTTTCTCCTAATATATCTTGTTCTAAAAAACAAAGACTTATCCACTAGATAACCTGTTACACCCTCTTAGGAGATACGCTCTATCATCGTGGCTACGATGTGAATCTGTTGCATTTTCTAGATGTAGCATAGTCAATCCAAGAAATCAAAGAGGTACATGAAGGGGTGTGAAACACCCATACAAATGGAATGTTTCTAGCTAATAAATTCTTAAGATTAGGCTATTATTTTCCTACTATGGAAAAAGACTGCTGGAACTAGGTAAGGAAATGTGTACTATGTCAAAAGTATGGAAATTTCATCCATGCACCATCATAGTCATTGCAGCCGATCACAACCGCATGGCCATTCACCAAATAGGGACTGTATTTTATAGGAAATCTCACCTCTACCTCATCTAATGGTGATAATCACATCATCACAGCTACAAAATATTTCACTAAGTGGGTGGATGTTGTTTCTTTGACTTATACTACAGGAGCTCATATTTCAAAGTTTATCATGAATCACCTTATCTACTAGTATGACATTCCTATGGCGATAGTTACTGGAAATAGAAAATCAATCAAGAACACGATGGTGAAGGACCTTTGTCATCTATTTCAAATAAAATTTAAGTGGTCTACGCCATATTATCCACAAGGTAATGGGAAGGCTTAAGCCACTAACAAAACATTGGTTTGAATCATGGAAAAGATGGTGAGTAAGATAGGTCACAATTGGAATTTACAAATCCACCCTACCCTCTAAGCTTACAAGACCTCCATTTGTACTGCTATTGGTGTGACACCCTATTCCCTAGTATTTGGAATGTAATCTATCATCCCATTAGAAATAGACCTTCCTTCCCTGAGAATATCCCTTAGGGATTATCTAGACAAGGATGATGATTACAGAGTGGCCTGATTGGAAGAGTTAGAACTCCTAGATGAGAAGCACATATGTGCCCTAAATAATCTTAAAGTGTATCAGAATACATTCTCCCAAAATTATAACAAAATAATCATACCTTGTCAGTTTGAGGTTATAGATTTGGTCATGAAATAAAATTAGTTAAACACAAGGGTAGAAAGAGAGAAGAAAGGCAAGTTCGAACCACATTGGCTAGGACCTTACGTCATTGTGTCCAAAAATAGGATAGGAGCATAAAAAATTTCCCATCCTAATGGTGATGAGCTCTACAAACCTATGAATTCCATGCACCTTAAGCGGTTCTATGCTTAAATATGGTGCTAAAATAAAAAAAGCAAGCAAAAAAGGGTTAAAATGATCAAAATACAAAAAAAAAGAGAAAAAGAAAAGGAGAAAACAGGTCATCCATTTTGGTGTGGGTGGCATTTCCTTCACCTCTTATGTATTTATTAGGTGTATTGCCACCTCACCAGGTGATTCATCTCACTTAGGTGAGATCATAGGTCTTAGGTGTCATATTATTTATCACAAATTCTCTTACATAATCTGTCATATGTGTAAGTTACGTCATAAGAGTTACATTCCCATTTGGGAAAGTAACTTCTCTTCTCCATTATGGAGGAATCTTTTCTTACATGGGAGTTAAAAATTTACTCCCCTATATGTACCCACATTTCTTTATCTATGAACAATGGAGTATGGGCCTCTTTTGAGCCATTTTCCCTCAATGCATGCACATTGCTTTTCAGGTGAATTCTTGCTTTGATCTTGAAGCTACGCCATTTCTGCAGTTGAGTGCAACATGTCAATGCTCACATATTCCCTCTAGATATTTTCCATTCCTCCGAAATGGTATCAAAGCTCCGGGATCAAAATCATGTTGCTCGTTTCAGTTGCTTACTACTCACCGCCTCGTAGTTTTATGTCTAAGTTCTCACTCCTTGCTTTGTGCTCTTCTTGTATTTTTCAAGAGCAGATGTAATTGGTTTTGTGTGCTCAATGTGGTGTTTTCTGATAATTGTATGTACATGTTAGGATAAAATTACAGGTTTGAAGGTGCATAGTTTTTTTTTGAAAGGTTAGAGTTTTGGTTTTTAGGATCAACTCGGCCCCAGCTCACCGAGTTGGGAACCGAGCTGTCCTAATAGGTTGCTCACATTATCTTTACAACTCGCCTCTATGTTGACTCAATGACTCAAATGTGTTTCACATTAATTTTAATATTCTACTTGGTTAGTGGGGATTTCACTCGGTCATATCCCATTCTGGGGCTCTTGTATTGATTCAGCTGTTTGTTTGCTTGTTGGCATTACTCCTTCCAAATGACTTTCTAACTTCTCACATTCGTGGACACGAATTTTGTTCATGATCATCCTTGGTTGACTTGTACTCAGCTTTTGTTTAGTCCTCGGTTACACATTCTGAAGCTTGTTGATTTGATCCCTTGTCCCATTGTTGTGGTCTTCAAAGCTTGGGCCCTTCACTGCATGGTCATTTTAACAATGGACTTATCTGCAATGGATTAACTCCCCTGAGCTCGGTTGCATTCATGTTGGCTTGCTCACCCTGTTTCTCCTCCCCTTTCATGCCTGGTGTGTTGTTTCTGATGATTTTTCTAGAGTCCACTTTGTTGTGCCCTTGCTCCATCCACAACCTCTAGTCAATGGATTCTATGACTATGGACGTTACCCTGTAGTGTCACTCTGTGTTGTTACTGTTGTAGGTCTACAAACGTTAAATCTCCTCAGCACAAACAAAAGCAATAGATCTGCCTCAATAGTTACACCCTGCATGTGGCTCTTCCCATCTTAGACCTTCCACCAACTGCCTAATATGTTGACCTGCTCCTAGATGTGGCTGACTATTTGATGGTTTCTCTTTGGACGTAGTTACTTTTTCCATTCCAAATACTTGTGGATGGTTACCATGCACCACTTTACCATGTGGAACTAGCTCAACACTTCCACTTGAATTGTTCAGCGTCTATCAATCAGGTGCATTGGCTCAGTCTATTAAACTCGGTTGTCTTGATGACATTTACCAACACAGCCTTTTACTCAATGCATTTACATCTAACCAACTCGTGTATAACTCACTCCACCATTCCCTTTTAGAATTGTTTGTAGGTTAAAAAAATCCCTATTTTTAATTTTTTGAGGTAAAAACATTCCTTGTATGGCATTGTAAAATATTTTAAGGCTTTATTTTGCTTGTATTATGTCTTTCATTTGTGTGTTGAAGACAAAGGGAGAGGTCCATGGTTGGTAGGAGGCTAATCCCCCCTTGTAAGAAAAACAAACCCTTGCTAAAATTTGAAGTTGATTCTAATGAACAGTCACACAATACCCTTTGCACTCATTTTGAGCACTTTTTTAATCCATTTGTAGGGTCTACTAGCTTTTTCCATCAATTATGGGAATTGTAATAATGCAAGAACTTTTGACTCGCTAATCATTTTTTAGTGCTTCTTTAGTCAAATTTGCATGATTTTTCACACATTACGTGAAGAAATTGTCAATTTTTGTAAACACACTACTTTATAAAGTTTTTCATTCTAGGGGGTTCACTAGTACTCTTAGGTATTCACATGCAGATGCATTATCGTCTGAGTCTGATCTCTTACTTTTGTGCACCTTGCACATCTTGCTTTCACATCATGGAGAGTGCTCCTTCTAGACTTCATCATCGTAGGATCACCTTACAACATCTACCACTTATTACTGGGAGAGGGAACTATTTAGCTTGACATGCTTCCATAGAATTTTACTTCGCTCACGAGGGTATTTCACCCGTCTTACTTGGGCTAGTTCCTGCACCCACTGATCATTGTCATCTGGAGGACTTCCTTGACACTTGTGATCATATTTTTGGTCACATGATGATGCATGTCTCTCGATCTCTCTGGTTCATGTGGCAGACTAAGATCCACCCCACCATGTCTGTAGCATTCTTCATTCCCTCTATGGAGACCCTTCACATACTACTGCCATTTTTGTTGTTGTTGATTTAGTGGTCTCCTCTTATTTGTGTGATGGCAGTTCTATTGACATAGACTCTCGTGGTTCTACTTCTGATGATGAGAATTGTGCACCCATTTTAGATGTCGAGAGTACTACAGAGGACTCTTCTCCTCCTCTCACTATTCTAGAGAGTGTTGACACTTCCCACATCCCATCAGATATCCAAAAGTTTCCTATTCAATCTCATACAGTCACCACACCCACCTCCTTTCCACTTCCAATGTGTGAGGCACCTTTCACTCCACTACCTTAATTGGATGACTCATACCTATTTAAGATCACTCTTCTGTTTGTTGAGCCCCCTCATTGGGATGAGTATCTACCCGAACTTAGTCATCTTTTCATAGAGTAAAATTGTGATGTACTACAGGTTTCTCATCCATCTACAGGTATTTTAGAGGAGTTCATCATCTCCATTGTTGGGAGTGCCCCTTCTGGTACTGTTATCACTTCCAATTTTGTAGAGACCTTCATTGATCCTTACTTGCTTGTGGATCCATTTTCTGTTGTGGGGGTTCTATTACCTTCACATCACTTGGACATCCTTTTTGTGGGTGTTCACTCTTCATGCTTTGGTAGTTCTGCACTCATGACATTACCTTTGGTTGCTTCACACTCACTTGCTAGACCTATGTCACACTTTCATGGACTAGACTCAAAGTTTTTTGTGTTGCTTCCTTTGGTTTCCTTCACAGAGTGGGCAGACTTCCAACACGTCATTTATGTCCTTCCTAATGGAAGGCAAACAATTTGGTGTAGGTGGATTTTCTTCATTCTAGAGGAAGAGAATCTCAACATCAAAATTCATCTGGGAGACTTCTTAGAGTTGCAGATTTCAAATCCATGGCATCTTCTGCATTCATCTCGTCTCCCTCTTCTTCTCTCTTGTTCTTCCTTATAATAGATTTCCTCCTTGTACATGGGTACCCTTATAGGCTTGTTTGTGGCTAGGAATCATCCTTGGAATCTTTTTTATATTAGAGAGTGGACTTATCTCTCTTTTGGGGGGGAGTTTTTTGAAAAGCACAACAACAGATTTATAAGGAATAATACTTCAATAATAATTCATTTAATTCATTGCGGATCATAGAATATATAATGAGATGCAATTCCTATATTATAGGAAGCTGCTCGAAAAATCTACCTATATTTGTGATATTGTTGTAACTCACAACAATATCACAACTATCAAATAATACAACCAAATATGTGAATAATTACTCACGTAGTTATTCTCTTTACAATATCTATAATAATGGAGCACTAATAAATTATATTTCTTAACATTCCCCCCCTTAGTGCGAGCATGGAGAAAGCCTACCTTTGTAATTACACCTGCTCATGATCTGGTGATTTTCACAGGATTATCACAAACCTCAGGGATGGTTTTGCAAATGGTTGACCACAAACTGAGAATGGTGGTTTTGCAATTGGTTTACCACAAACCATAAAGTGATGGTTTTGCGAATGGATTACCAACAAACAAGAATGGTGGTTTTGCTATTAGTTTACCACAAACCACAAATGAAGGTTTTCAAGTGGTTTACCTACAACCACATCATGATATGCAAAGTACTGTTCTCAGCCCTCATCACATCTCACTGCAGGGAATAGATTAGGAAATTCTGTTGAATTATGTTACTCGTACATACATAGAAAAAAGTGACATAATGGAAATGGAACATTAGATCATGTTCCCCCCTCAATGTGAAATTTTGACTTATTGAAAACTACAAACTATACCACACTAGAAGCACTAAAATCAAATTGCACACACACACACATGTCACCAAAGCTGATATGCATCCCCGTCATTAGCAACTGACGAGAGGTCGCTGATTGACCTCCAACCTCAAATTCCTCCTACCTCTAGTATATGAGCTGCTAATTCAACTGGACATGATTATGAAGCACAATTACAACTCGGATGTCAGATTCCACCGAAAAATGCGTCCATGAGACAGTTGTTTTTTTACAGTTTTGACAACTTGACCCTTTTGAGTAGACAATAAACAAGTATCCTAAAATCACCTATTTGAGTCACTTTGATGAACACAAAAAATTTACTATTTTGACATATATATAATACCTGGACTAATTGAAACTTAACATGACTTCAAAATTTACGTTTGAAAGGAATATAGACTTAAAAGATACACGACATGATTAATTAACAATATTAAAAAAAATAATTCTAATAATTACTTTTTAAATAATACTCAATGTCAAATGTAAAATAAAACTTTGATATGGGTTGAACATGTATACATAGTTATAAATTAAACTTTTGATACTAAAAATAAAGAACTTAGAATAACAACTCAAATCGACTCTAGTGAAGAGAGATTACTTTCCATTATGATGTACCTAAGAATCTTTTTATAAAATATCATAACATATCCTAAACCGACTATCGAAGACATTTATACTATTAAAACATGAAACTCAATAATGGAAGAATTTGAGAATGCACGGTTTATACCATTCATGACTACATAGTCAATTTGCTAGTGGAAACGTGGAAGGAGTTAGACACGACTGTAGATGCCGACAACTTGACTGTTACAGATATGAATAGCAATGGAACAATGACTGAATAAACAAGATCTATGCATGTAACTAAAATTCCAAGCTTACAAGACTCTGGTTTGACCACCAATGATGTTAAAATCCAGGTGTCGATAGAGATGCAACTTTTACTGTGATTATGTTAACAAGAATCACAACGATGGTCGACCAAATTAAAGGAGCCTTATTTTAAATTCTTCGATCTGAATGCAGAATATGGGTGGAGCACATCACGAAGAACACAAAACATTATCCAAGTTGATTAAATACTCATGTATGTCATTACAGAGGTAGAAGAATGTGCAGCTATTTGGGATAAATGACAGACCGAGACACAGATTCGGAAGATAAACAAAAAATCATTGCACCAATTTTCCTTAGGAGGACATAGAGAAGTGATTTCATGGATCAGGGATCATATGTTGACTACAAATACACATCCAATATTAAAAAATCTTTTCACACCCATGAATCAAGTAGATTATACTCTCAAAGGTGCAACGTTCTACTAGGGAGAATATGTACGAGGAGCATTGATTTACTTATAACTGAAAACAATACGAGCCCTTAAAAAAAAACTTTCGGGAATAGTGTTGGCCAACCATAGACATCTTTCGCATAGCTATGGGCAGCTAAGAGTAATCTTTAAGGCTTCCATTTTGATGCACATCTACAGGGGAAATAGATAATAGAACTGCCCTTGTAAAACACATAGCTTCATAATGTATCCCACTCCCTTGATCTTCTGAATGAGATTGTCTTTAGATCAACGCCTAGTAGATCCACAATGACTTTTTGGAATGATTATTATTTTTAACACTCTTTCACATAATTTGAGACAACAAAAATAAAGCCACCCCTGTAGACAATTATTTCTCCATTGAAGGAATGCAACGCTCTGATACAAAATGAAAAGCACAACAATAGATTTACAAGGAATAATACTTCAATAATAATTAATTTAATTCATTCCAGATCATACAATATATAATGAGATGCAATTCCTATATTCTAGGAAGTTTCTCCAACAATCTACCTATATCCGTGATATTGTTGTAACTCACAACAATAACACAACTATCAAATAATACAACAAAATATGTGAATAATTGCTCACATAATTATTCTCTTTACAATATCTATAATAATGGAGAATTAATAAATTATATTTCGTAACATTTTTCCCCCTCGGTTTTCTCCTTTTACTCCACTTTTCAAGAGTTTATTGTATGTGGGTACCTCATCAGGCTTTGTTTTGAGACCCACTTCTCATCTCTGACTTGCCGCCTCATCCGAAGTTATGATGAAGGGGGGGTGTTGGTGTGGGTGGAATTTCCTTCACCTCTTGTTTATTTATTAGGTGTATTGCCACCTCACCAGGTGAGTCATCTCACTTAGGTGATTTCATAGGTCTTAGGTGTCATATTCGATATGACAGATTCTCTTACAAAATATGTCATATGTGTAAGTTGTGTCATAGGATTTACATTCCCATTTTGGAAAGTAACTCCTCTTCTCCATTATGGAGGAATCTTTTCTTACATGGGAGTTACACATTTACTCCCCTATATGTACCCACCTTTCCTGATCTATGAAAAATGGAGTATGGGCCTCTTTTGAGCGATTTTCCCTCAATGCATGCACATTTATTTTTGGGTGAGTTCTTCCTTCGATCTTGAAGCTACGCCATTTCCGCCGTTGAGTGCAACGTTTCGATGCTCACGGATTCCCTCTAGATCTTCCTCATTCCTCTGAAAATCCATATGTTAAAACCACACAATTGTGGCATGTTGGATACGTCCCTTGGTGAAAACCAGTTTCCAGTGCCTTGGGAGGATTTTTTGTTCACAGGCATCTTGCATCTGGGGGGTACTTTTACCTAGCATAGGGCTAGTTCCACACCTGCAATCAAGATTCCCTGTGAACCTATCATGTGAAGCCTTGATCCGGCTATTTCTCCTCTTGTTAATAGATGGAGGGATGGTCTTTGCATATTCCGCATCTAATGCTGGGGGCACTTCTGGAACTTAACCTTCCTGTTTATAAACACATGGTGCCTGCCCTTGTATATTCTCCGTCTAATGTTAACGACATCCATGTTTTTTGTTTACCTGTGCATAGATTCAGAAAACCTTAGAAAATCACAACAACATTCAAATATGATCAAAATCCAAACTAATATAAAAACACAAAACACAAAAATTGTAGAAAAATGTTTCACAAAACAATCTTACAAAAAAATAACTTTAGTTTACTTACTTTATCTTGTTTCTTTCTTTGTTTGTGTACATTGTTTGCTTGTATAGTGGGTGTTTGTTTCTACATTTTTATAGTTTGTTTCTTAGACATACTTTGATAAGATTCATATTTTCTTACTTAGATTAGATTTATTCTTACTTGTGCATATGAAATGTGTTTAGCAAGCTTGTAAATAATTGTACATATTTGTATTAATTCATGTTCGTTAGCACTCTATGAGTGATTAGGTTTGTTAACATTTTCTTTTGTCTATTTGTCGCATGTACATAGATTTGGTATCACATCATCATATTTCCATCAACATCTTCACATCTAACATCATCTCTACATTATATAAATAAAAAGCTAAGTATACATCATACATAAATGCTAAGCTAATCATTACATATCGTATCATGAAATGGGAAGAAGAGGGATCACAAATAACACAATCTATCCCCCCTGCACCAATATCATCATGTCATTGCATCAACTAATCTAAAACATCACATGATAATAAAATTAATATCATCTATGGATTTATCATATCAAAATCAAACACATGTGGTACAAACATCTCAAGTATCATCATGATACATAAAAAAGTGTGAAATAAAACAATATAACATCATGCCACATCCATAATCCATGTAATAAATCATAAAAACAATAAAGTCCATTATCCCATAACAATTGTGCCTCATCAAAATGTCCATATATACAAGTATAAAACTTTTGTCTCATAGAGGATATAGATCATCGATACAAAATGGGCCATCAAAGGGGTGTAACTCATAAATGCCATCATGAGAGGCACACATAAAATAAATTATATACATCAATCAACAAAAATGCTAAATCCTTCATCAAAGGCATACATAAAAAAATGGTACATCGTATGCATCTGTCAAGAATTATAACACCTTCATAAGAGGAATTTATTTAATAATACAAGTACAATCAATCGATACAATGAGGGTCATGGCTGACTATAACCCTTAGATAGAATGGTTGGCCTGCGAGATGGAGGAGGACCCATGACTTGTGTACTGCATAGTCCTTTAGGCTTCCCTCACGACTACTACATTGATGCCTAAGACCTCTTTGATCTCATTGATCCACTCGACTACTAGGTATAGGTGGGTGCGCGCTGACCAAATAGAACTACCTCATAATATAAAGACCGATAGTATGAGGATTTTCCCTCTATTATTGCAAAGTCTGTGTGGGTGAGAGCTGTCACTGTTGTCCCATATGTGCATCAGAAGGATGCCACCTCTATAGATAACCATGAAATCTTGGCCAATCCTACTACCCGCTCAACACAAAGCCAATATCTCACTACCATCACCGACCGTATCTGAGTCTTCTGTAACAAGCTTGTCACCTGAGCCATCTAGGCGGCCATCTAATGTATCTGCTGAAAATGTATAGAGCCATCTCCTACTTGGTCATCTTGGGCTCTGGCCTTGTCCTTCTCTGCTCTCATAACCTGAATGTGAACTCAGCCTTGATCTCTGTCCATTGTCACCTACTACAGCTGCTGCCCTAAGGCAACTAGTTGTCCCTTGGCATCTCCACCCTGAGCTTGGGGAAACCTTGGAAGCACTATAGGAGCCTGTCCCTAAACTTGGCCCTGTGCCTATCCATGAGCATGTCCCTACATCCATAATCTTAGCCTAGCACTCTGTGCATGACCTTTTTCCTATGTCGGGCCCTGTGCCTAGCACTGTACCGTTCGCTATCTCGGCTCCTACCACCTCTATCTAGGATCATGTAATTTACCCTACCTTTCATGTTTTTGACCATCAAAAGGATCATCTGTGCCACCTGATCTTGCATAACCACCTTCATCACTACTATAGGGGATCTTTGAGGGTGCTTAAATGCCTGTGACCCATATCCTCATCTGATATAGTCAAGCATCGCGGAAAAATAGTTGCATACTAGAAAAAGTAATCAGGTGTGGTGCCTGGGTCTCTAACATGTCGGGAACGGTCCCAAAACTATGGTACCACCTGTAAGAAGATAGACCTGGCTAGAGCCACCTGAATGTGTGACATCATGGTCTATCTCTCTGCATCGATTTGAGCATACAACATATCTGGCTACAAGGACACCCTGAATCATGCCTAACTACCAATGGAAGAAGTCTACCCTATATATCTCTATAATATAATGGAGGATGCTAAGGATGAAGTACTTTAACATGGAGACACTAAGCTCTACTCCATCTTATGGCTATTGTATGTGCCTATAGGTCCTTTAGATAATATCTTGCTCATGTAACTCATTGAACTCTCGTTGATAGAAGTAGATGCTACCTAGGTGCCCTCGTACATCATCTCCCACATAGACCCATGTCATATATGTCGGCTCCTCTAAAGCTTAGGTGTACAACGCACCTACAGGGTTCCCGATCACTATATGGTCATAGGACCAGATCTATAACAACAACGTCAGCCCCACCATCTTCTGATGATGGTAAGTAATCAAGTGCAGATTCTAATATAAATGTGCTAGTATGCACTGGCCCCAGCAATATCACTCACAACTAAATAATCAGTGAACTAATGTGATCAATCCTATCAAAAACAGTGTCCCTGTCTTATCAGTGAGTAAGAACCCACTAATAAGAGCCATCAAGTAGACCAGACCCTGGTGAATGGTCAGATGAGATATAAAATCATGTAAAAGCAATGTCATATCCTCATGGGGTATCTCATCATGGCCAAATATTTCACTAACCGCCACAGTGATCTGACCAAAGTCATTCATGTACTCAATCACTGACCCAACAATAAGAACACATAGAATCTGCCACACATCCTCCAATTTGACAGTCATCTCTCTTGTGGGGAGCTAGAAGCACTGGCTCTCATTGTGCCACCGCTCAATTAAATCTTTCAGTAGGCCCTAATCTAGTGTGATCGATGGCATATGTGCTACATGACCTAAACCAACCACCACTAGTAATACCAACATATCACAATGGTCTCATTGACGCATGCTGCCCTCTATTTATACTATGTGATAGTGTCACTCTCGCTTCTGCAACACTAAAAACCATCTCTATAAAACATTACATTTATTAGACACTAATAATTCTTCTAAGTTCTTCTATTGTTCTTCTATCCTCTGCTAAATTTTATTTTTCTTCTAGGTGTCATTTTTTTTGGCATTTTTACCTTCTTATTCGTCTCTTTTTTGGTGCATGCGCCCCCTTTTGGGCATGTGTGCACCTTGTGGGATATGCACCCCCCTTTTGGTGCGTGCACATGTACGTATCCACCTCAGGGTGTTTGGACAATGTTTATGTTGCCTACACATGGGCACAAGTGTGCATGTTGTGTGTATGCTAAGGTTTTGGTTCTTGCACATACATGTAGGTGTTATATGAATGTGCATGGGTGTGCATACACTTTTTTTATGAATGTGCATGTGTGCACACATTTTTATGAACCTTTGTGTGTGTGCATACACTTGAATGGTGTTTTTGCCACCATATGGTGCATGTGCCCCCACGCATGTGTGCATGTGTTGTACCCTACATATACCCTACTAATTAAAGCATTAATTACAATATTAAATGCGTAATTGACAAGGTACGTCAAGTTACTCATGAATAAGCCATCATCTTCATGTTGGGCATACTCCTGAACTCATTCGGTGCATCTCTTGCGGGCTCATCCTCTCACCATCATCCTCATCGCCATTAGGGATTTCGTGGTAAAATTTTGGTAGTGGTTGGTAACAAATGAATTTTTCACAATGATTTACCCCCCCAGGTGGGGTATATTAAACCATTCTCACTGGGCGTGATGCATGTAAGATTGTTTTGACTACCATTTTTCCTCTAATTTTTCTTCTACTCGCCATGAATAATTATTTTATTTAAATAATTTTCTTTCTTTAATTTTTCATCATACTAGGGCATTCTTTTCCATCTAGTACTCATTTCTTCTCACTAGGGAAATTATATTTCTCCTTGGAGATATCTCTTCTTCTACACACTCCATCGAATAATTATTTATTATTAAATAATTCTTATGCTATTTTTTCCCATTGTGCAAGAGCATTATTTGTCACCTGCTACTTCTTTCTTCTCCCTGAGACATTTCTTTTGCATTTTGGAGATTCTTACCGATTCTTATACTTTATTCTATGTATCCACTGGATCAAAAATCAAAAATCGCAAAAATACATATTCATCCAAAATCAAACAAATTGAAAAAATTTCTTCGAAAATCCTAAAAAGTTGTAAAACTTACAAAACTAGGTAAACCAACTCATAGTGGCTGAAAATTGTGTCTTGCGAATGGTATTATTTCCATATCTCGCTGGAAATTTCACATCTTCGCAGATCAAACAAATCATAGATCATTAACTTTACAACCATTTACAAATCTATCCTTCTTGCTTCATCAATACTCTGGGGCACATATAGTTGCTTGGTACTATTTCGTAGTGCACTACGCTTTCTCATTAGACCCAATGTCCTTCATCATCTTCCCTTACATATCTCTTTTCTCGGGGCATCATTTTTAACCCTTTTCATCAATCACGAACATTTGGGGATCTTCATCTTGATAAAAAAACATTTTTAAAACCGTCTTGATAGTTATTGGTTGGAATATGTGTGTTTGTACTTGTTTCCTTATCGCATTGCATTACTTCTTGTATGTTCTATTGAGTTGGGTTTTTTAGAAATGGAAAATTGTTTGTAGTATGGATTTTCATGGCATCCTACTTTTTTTGTATCTTATATTTTTAATAAGGACTAATGACATAGATCTTTGGCAATATGATGAAAATAAAGTTATTTCAATACAATGGATTGAAGCTTGCTCTTTTCTTTCTGTCTTCATTCCTCCTCTACATCATTCTCCTCTCAACACTATTCTTCGTATTCCCCTACCCATTCTTCTATCCATTTTTCTCACCCATTTCGATCGTCGACCACCTTCTTTCATCACCCCATCAACACTCAAGGGGGCATCCCTCATTTCTACTAATTTTTCTTTTATGCCTTCAAAATTTATCTGTCTACTATCTTTGAAGTGGCGTCACTTATGCCACCCCAAAGAGGGGGAAATTTAGAGACCTATAATTTAACCCAAGAAATTTAAATATTCAAATTACGCTAATTATACTCTTTCCAACAAATTGGCGACATATCGTCAATATAGCACACTTCCTCTTCTATCACCATTAATTAGCTACATTACGCTAGTTAATTAAGCCTTTTATCTAACAAATACATCAATTAGCGCCCTTCCATTAATTAATCCCATTTTCTATCTAGATTACTTAATTATTTATAATTAATTAATCCTCCCTTCTACCTAGATTAGTTAATTATTATTAATTAATTAGCTTCCCTTCTCATTAAATCAATAAATCGTTATTTATTTGATTTAATTCCTCCCATGGTATACATCATGATAATTATTCCTCTAAGAAGCTTCTGTAAGCTTGCACACCTATTATTTAATCACTTTGGTTAATTAATAAACCCCCTCAATTCCCATGGGTCACTAAAGGACAAACTAAACTCTCCTAAGGTAGACATAACCCTTTCCAAACCTCCCTTATCCATAACTAACCCAACCTCTCCATCTATCCCACATGAAGAAGGATTTAGAGATTATTTTATCCCTTGTGCTATATAAGGAGCCCTCCTCATACTTTTCTTCTTACACGTAAATGAGCATAAAGCATTCATTATAGCTATTTAATCATCTTGAAGTATTCTTCCATTAGAAGAGCTAGCATTCTCCATTTCTTGCATTCATCCACCCAAGTTTTTGGAAGTCATTTGGAAATATTTCAAGTGGTCTTGTAGCCATGATTTGACAAGAATCCATTCTTAGAAACCTTGGGATTTCAAGCACATAATAAACTATTTGATTGTTAGATATCTACATAGGTCCAATCTCATCTCATTTAGCATTCAATAAGAGATAGAAGTTAATTTTGTTTATCATATTTAGCTTGAAATATTCATTTCATGTTCTAATGTAGAGATTATAATAGGTTAGCTTTGCTTAATATCTTAGCGTGATGATGCATAGATTTAGTCTAGCATTATATTGAAGCTACTAGGTGTTAGTTTCAATTTTACTTACATAGCTAACTAACTCTTGCATACAATTAATTAAATCAAAAATCAATTAAATTAATTATGGTAAACATTTGGTTGAACCTAATTATGATCGAACCCTTCACCTAATCAGTTATATTTTTAGTTTCTTGTGCACTAGGCCTACTTATCTCAAAACCCTATGGTTATCTTAGTGCATGTGTGAAGTTTTTCTAGGGGTATTCCTTATCCTTTATTTGGTCATGTCTTGTTATAGGCATTTTCAAAACCACAAATATTTTGATCATTGTAATAAGTTTCATACAAATTTTGTTTTTCTAAATCTCATGACATTCAAAAACCTATTCCTATTTTTTGTACTTTATCTTATAGTATTATAAATTCATTTGAAATCATAATTTCTGGCTATAAGGCCCTCCAACTTTTGAAGGTTTCCTCTAGTAAATTATCTTCTAGTAATTGTACCACTTGTAATCTTGTTTACCTTTTTCCTACTAAGGATGATTTTATATTCAACTATGATGAAGAGCATAATCCTATTTTATTTCCAAATAATCCACCTCGATTTACTAAAAATCCCAAGGCCTTCCTCCTACTTTACCTACAACACTACCTAAAACTCTATTGGATCTCTTTGAAAAATCTTCTTATGATCCTTTTAGACCTAAAGGTGATATAGATATTGTAAATAGTGACATTGACCAACCACCTTCCCCACCATTTATTAATGCTCCACTTCAAGATATAGATCATATACAATCAAGTGATGATGAAAATATATCTCTCTCAAACAAGGATTATATTCCTCCCATTTTTATAGTGATTGATGGTATTTCATGTGTTTGTGATAGCATTTCAGAACTAAATCATAATGAATGCTCTAGTGATTATATAAGTGATTAACATGGTTGTACTTATGTTTCTACACTTCTTGAATGAAAAAAATATTAAAATATTTTAAAAATATATATGCCTCTTGCACATGATTCTTGTAATTGTTATCCTTCTTCCATCACATGAAAAGGAAATGATATTAGTTATACTATTGATATTCCTATTAATACACTTGAATGAAATAATGATACAATTGATTCTACTCCACTTTCACATGATACATTAATTCAACTTATGTTTCTAATGCCTCTCTCTAAATTAAATTCACCTCATTTTTACTTGTAAATGATATACTACATCATCATGATAGCATTCATACTTCTCTTAATAAAAATGCATAGATTGATATAATTTTAGGATATTATCTTACTTAGGTAAATCGCATATGAAAAATTCTTTTATTCCTTTAGATCCCCAATATGAGAACATTCCCACTGAACACCAAGTGTTACCATAAATTTTGGCACATGAGATACTATCCCACTTTATGTTAAAATAACTGGTGTCCTTATAAATAATATTGATTGTAAAGAGTAACCTATGAACGGGACTTATGTCATACCCTCTCAAGAGGTCATCTCTGTTATGTATGAAGTAGAAGATTTAAAATGTAAGGAAAGAAATTTGACCCTCGAAATAAAGTCTTACTATGATATAATTGATGCTAATACTATTTATGGAAATGTTATTTTGTGTAAAAAATATAATCTCCATTTACTAGGAATTTTTTCATGCCTTAACTCTAATTGTATAATCATACATTAGAACCTATTTTACACTTTAAGCATTATATATGCCTTATGGGTTCATATAGCAATGATTCGGTGCTTCTTAAATATTTTTTTCTTGCCAAGTTTCTTGTTCTAAATGGTGTTAATGCACAAGCTACTCATGAAACTAGAAAACTTAGAAATGATAGAGATTTTATGTTACCTTAGATGCGATGTGATATAGGCACTAAGTAATTGATTGATCCCCTCTATGAGATGAAGAAGATCTGAGAATAGGCTAAAAATAATATTGATTAGATAGATTTATACAATCGGCTACTCAGGTAATTCCCGCTACAAGAATCCTTTGGCTTCCTTTCACTGATGTCAACCCATGTTGTTTAGAACAACAGATATCATATAGAAAAAAAATTTGCTTAATTTGAGAAATTATTAAAACTGATCTAGAAGCTGATATGGCTGAAATAATTACAAATTAAGTGTTACCTAGTCTTGATCAATGACGACCTAGTACTATACACAGGAAGGTTGACGCTAGCTTTGGAGGATGGATCTGAACCTATAGATAAAACATATATACCTGTAAGGCTTGAGTACAATCTAGAAGCTGATAATGGTCTGTAAGTGTTGTAAGAGGATCTGTAGAAAAGAACCTAAGACAAAGAGGCAAGAAATGGAAAGAAACGTAAAATTTGGCTAGATTATTAGATGAAAAGGTCCTTGGTCGGTGGTGACCAAGAGGGATCGACAGTGACTGTATCAAAGAAATATAAGGTCGAGGTTGAGGGGATGACTATGACAATCTAAAAGGAAAGGGGATGTAGGAGGAGGTTGTTGAGTGTTCTCGAGATGTTGTAGAAGGTGTTATATACCTATAAATGGTTATGAATAAAGAACATAAGATAATATGATAGATATAAGAAAATCAATATGATGATGATGGGAAATCTTATAAATCATGACCATGAGTGATGCAAGCACATTGAAGGGATGTGTAGAAGGTCCAAAAAATTTCACAGGAATTCTTAGGCACAAGAAAAAGTTTACACGTCATGAGAGGTCTCAAAGTTGCATGCATCTGATTTTGATTGAAGAGTATAAAGGAAGGTTTCAGTTTTATAGGGTCGACGACGACCAGGTTGGGTTGCCTCCGACCATGAGGAAATTTTCCAAATGGGATGATTTTTTGCTTTTGGTTGGGATTTTGGGATTCTTATAGAGTGAAAGGATTATTTAAAGAATTTTGGCAGAAAAGAGATGCAATATGAGTATTTAGGGCATAAAAAATAGATAAAAGATAGAAAAGCAAGCTGATTTGTGTTTAGGATAAAAGCAATAGAAATTAAAGGTTGTTAAGGCAAGGTAAGGCATTAATGGATTGATTAATTAATTAATGTAATTTAATTAATTAATGGTACTTAGATGAGAATTTTAAAATAATTATAAGGGGATGGGTTAATTTAAAATTAATTATGTGCACACATGCGAATGAGGGGGATAGATATCCATTTTTGGTGTCTACATTTTTTCCCTTTTTGTTTAGTGGTTTGAGATAGCAAGCCATGAGAAAAAACAATGAGAGTTGAGTGAAGGATAAAAGGGATTGGAGATGAGCTCCCCCTTAAACAGGGGATCAATAACATCAAGGTAAATCAGTGATGCGTTTGAAAAATGTAAATGAAAAAGGGCGGGTGGGTGAAGAATAATGGTTGAAAACATAACCAAAGCTAGATGCCCTAGGAAAAATGGATTGAAATATAAATAAAATCTATGGTGGTGACTCCAATATGACATCGGTAGAGGAAAATTTTGGTCTCAATGGAGACGGGCTACAATATTCTACAAACCAGTGAATGGGTGAAGATCATTATAGTATGGATGTCAGCCAAGATGACCAATGGGTCATAGGAAAGTCATCAAAATATGTGCAATTATATGTGAAATAATATGTAAAATCCTTTGTACATGAGGAATCGAATAAAAATTTACGTATCCTTAAGAGATGGGGATGAAAAGGTATCGTGACTGATGGGACACAAAAAATGGTTAAGAAGGAAAAATGATAAAGTGAATGGTGAAAAGGTATGCCCTAAAGGGGAAGGTATGGCCATGATGGAAAAAGGTGAAAAATATGTCCTAAGAGGGGAAAAGTATAGTCGTTAAGGAAAAAAAAAATATGCTCTAAGAGGGGAAATGCATGGCCACAAAGGTGGAATTTAATGAAAAAAATGTTGTCTCCAAGGAGGGCACAGATATGGCCACAAAAGTGGACTTGATATCATGAATGTAATGCCCAAACGGGAAAATGAATATGGCCGGAAAGGAGGACTTCGTATGCAAATTAGATATGATTATGAAAGAAAATTACCAAAGGAAAATTAAGTATGACCAAAAATGTGGACTTAAAGAGAAAATATGACTAACATGCCTGAAGTAAAAAAATAGAGATTGCCACAAATGTGTACTTAAAGGTCAACAATAGATGATGCCTAAGGAAAGGATGCAAGAAAGAGGAGGAAAAGAAAAAAATAATTACTGCTAAGGGGAGTCAATGATGATTGTATCCAATTGATTATATAAGCCCAAGGGTTGCCCGATGATTCTCATTTTTATTCCCAAACTTGATGAGAGAGAGTAGAGAGATAGAAGAGACAATTTAGAAATGGAGGCTGCTGGAGCTACGAGGAAAGGCCAAAGGGTGCAGATGATGGTGAGTAAAAAACCACACTAGTTTTTAATTTAATTTAAAGTTTTATTTAATTTTTTGCTTTTTTAAAAAAAAAAGTGGATGATGCCAAGGGCAGTCGGTGATGACCTCGGTGGGACGACATCGACCTAGCTCTAAGGCATGTCGATTGACCCCATAAACATGTTGACCTAACCATGGTTGGTGTTGACCAAGGTAGGATTGGTTGTTGGAATAGATTGTATTTTTAATGAGTTTTAATGTATTTTGGATGGATTCTGTATCATTATTTTAATATATGTATGTTTCTTTTGTGATTGCACGCCAAAGAGACCCGGTATCTGAGAGATTGAGTGAATTCTCTATATGAACTGATTAGATGAGATGTTACACATGTCGAGTGGGCTCACTTGGCCAAAGTGGGGTTAGGTGGCTTCATATTTTATCAGAGGATCCCATGGGATATGGGTAATATGATTTCTTTAGTGGAGATATGGGATCGATAGACTATACATTCTGGTTTAGGATAGGAGAGATGAACATCACTCTGGAGGATGTATACCACATCCTTAAGCTACTAATACAAGGGGAGTAGATAGTCCCCATCACATATGACAATAGGTAGGAAATGTTGTCATGTCTATTCGGAGCCGATGCACCCCAAATCAGGTTTTCCTGAGGGTATTTTTCATATGATTTTAGATATGGGGCTAGGGTATCATACAACCTATTGAATTACATGGTCAGGATCATTGTTTCATGTTATGCTTTGTTAGAATTTGATAGATCTCAGTTTCCATATGCACTGACTCATGTAGTGGTGAATATAGTTAATCACCATACTATATTTTCATTTCGGACTACCTTGTTGGCTCAAGTTTACCATAAGCTTTCCATTTATAGGGTAGTCATGAGGTCAAGATTGAATTTGAGTTTTTTATTGCACTTGTGGGCATATGAGCCTATATGTAGTGCTTAGGCCACCAGGGATTCTATGGGTTGCATGAGACCACATAAAATTGACAATTATGTTTTTGAGATGGAGGTCTAATCAGGACTTTAATGATAGGAGTCAATGAAGGGTGGATTGGTACATGGATCAACTTGTGGAGTTGGATGTTGATCAGATCATATGGAGGCCGTACCGAGGGTTCTATGTATGTGGAAGTTCAGATGTGGAGTTGGCAGGGATGAGGAGGGTGAGGATGATATAATGAAGACAACTGAAGATAATCAACAAAGTATAGTTTGACACAGTGGGACGACATTTTGGAGTCGTATAAATGGTGCCTCGAGATCCGATATTATACCGGAGTGAGGAGTTGGACAAAGAGTTACTGAGTCCTATCATGGTAGAACCAATGGTGGGGGAAGGTGTGTCATTTGATAATGATGACAATGTATGAGTGGGAGTGGGATACTGTAATTGGCATACTGCAACATGGGTAGCTTGGGTGATTTAGGAAGGATGAGAGGACGAGATAGAGGAGATGGATATCAATTTTAAGGAGGATCCTAGAGGAGGTGAATATGGTGGAGGATAAGAGTCAGCAGAGGTGGCATGCTTATGTTTTGAGTTATATCAGATGCAAGTGAAGAGAGACACAACTATCCATCAGTAGAATGTGGTCACGGAGGAGCGAGATCAATTTATCTAGGAGAGAGATTGCTACCACAGAAAGATGGAGGCATACATGGCTCTTTTTGGTGATATTTACACTATTTTAGAAATGGAGTCAGTTAGTGGTGCTCAAGAAGCTCCAAAGGGGTCATGATAGGACTTCCTGACATGATATCTATGGACAGACATAGAGCACTAGCCATAGAGGCTAGATATTATGAGGGTATTTTGTTCGAGAAGTTGTTGAATACCCTGCGCTACTAGGAGCACCTATAGAAGACAATGGCCATAGGAGTAGGGCCATTAAGGATCATAGCTATTGTAGCATAGTAAAAATGAGTGGTGGAAGGCCACGAGGGTGACAAAGATGCGTAGGGATCAGGTTTTGTACCCTCCCCTAGAGGAGAGGATTTTAGGGTGTCAGATATGTAATTTACCAACTTCGACGATATTTCTTCTTTGAGATAGTCCTATTATATGGCAATGAGTATGTACTAATACACATTTTGATGTATATATATGATATCTGATTTCTTCATGGATCATTTAGCATTTATCATGTGATGTGATGAGTCTAATTTGAGGTGATGATGACAGTTATAGAGTAGATGTTGTGATGTGATGATAGATTATTTATTTAATATTTTATGATGATGGTGAAATAAATGTATGTAATAGATACATCATTTAGATGTGTATGTGTATGGAAGATGATATAAATGTATGATGTGGTAATATGTTTTAAATTTAAATTTGATCACGGCGATTACAATGTATAGATAAGATGCGATTGTTCTGTTTGGAAATGGATAGGTAAAATGATCGAATCTAAACGTGTTATAAGGTAGATAAATAACATATAGATGATTGAGATAAAGGAAGGAATGTGTTGTAACAAAATCAAATGGAGACAAAATATATATGTGATCAGATAAAGGATAGAACGTAACACGATGGTGGAGACCCATATGTGCAAAAAATACTACATTGTGTCAAGGAACGTATGAGGAAAAGATGCCTCCAACTACATTGGAGGTAAACAAGTGGGGGATATAGATTACTTAAGGCACACACAACCAGAACTAATGTTAGGAAATAACCAATGATAGTTAGTCATTTCAAATATCATAAGGAAAAAATGGATGAGATGATCTCATTAACCTAATCTCATACATGAAAAAGGAGGTTTGAGATGTAACTTATATACGGGAAGAGGTTTCTCCAAAAAATTTGTTCCTTAAAACTATTCCCCAACTCTAGGAAGGGGAAAGAGAAAATTGATCAATGAAGGAAGTCTACTAGAAGAAGGCTGATTAATGTAGGAAGATTTCTTACAATGCTAAAAGACAAGGTTGATTAATGCAAGAAGCATTCAAATTCCATGAGGAGTAGTCATGCTTTGAGGGTATGGTCTACTTTATACATAATATAGATCGCAAAATGTAATATATGATAGCTTTCCTTCAAGGCATCAGTTTATTTTTCTTCCTTTTTGATTTTGACTTTTGACTTTGATTTGCATGGTTTTTATTTATATATATATATATATATTTGCATGAAAAATTGTCCTTCGAGGCATCAATCTGTTTTTGATAAATTTTATTTTGAGAGGAGCATCCATGAATTTTGAACTTACATGGGGGAGAGTTGGGACGAGCTCAGTAGACAATTTAGGAGGGGATAATGAATGTAAAATAGACACCCTTGGATCCTTTGCATGGTTTCAATAAAATGGTGATGGATGTAATGGTCGTGGAATTATCACCAAAGGGGAAAACCTATCCATAAGGAATATGCTATGGGCATAGTCATAGTGCCCATATTTAATGTCACATCTAGGAAGTGATGGCAGGCCACAAAGTTCCAAATCATCACAATCGGATATGGAAGAGGTTAATATGGAGGGATGAGCTAAATAAATGACTAAAGTACCATTAGTAAATGTGCTAACAATAGAATCAAAATGAAAGTGCAACACGTTAAGTGGTTGTACTTCTAATTTACTATCAAGGGAGGAATTACGTTAGGCCTCTCGACCCATACTTGTGTGTAATAATCTATGGTCCAATCCAGTTAGAGGAAAAATTTCCATGGTGGCTCTTTTCTAGAGTAGTGATATTATGATTACAGGTTCGTCGATGTAGAAGTCACGTCAGAAAGATGAAATGAGATAAACAAGCTAGAATAAAAGTATTTGCTTCCTTTTAAGGAAGCGAGGAATATACATCTAGGAAAAATAAATGGTTCCCCTAGAGAGAGAAAAAATAAGTCAGGATGAGATGAGATGAGTTAAATAAATGTCATTAAATATGTGCCTTAATGGTGGATTTTTGATAAATCCATGGTGATTTTTAATGGAACCACAGATATGACCACAAAAGTGGTCATAGGAGGAGGAGATGAAAGGTACAATTGGATAAACTGATCTAGACAAGATAAGACAATGTCGGATGTGGAGAGGAACTAATCTTTGAACAGACAAGTCCTAGAAGGAAGTCCCACCTATCGTAGGAGGATGAATTGATGAAGATGATCCAGAAGGATTCTAGAATATCATCCCAACGTGGGGAAGATGTTCCTCCAGTGTTAAAAGGATGTGGATAAGATAGTAGATGTCAGAATATATGAAATGGATGTCGGGATAATGGTGTAGCAAGGAAATAAATCCAATGAATAAATGAGTACCGTCATCAGTAAAAATGATGTGTGGAGGAGGGATAACATGAGATGATGTGGACTTATGAAGAGGCTTAATGGTCCTAGAGATGCGGAAAAAGGATTTGGATGGGCTATCAGATGAAGAAGTAGATGGAGAAGGAGACTTGTTAAGGAGGTAATCTACACTTAATAAGATCATAGATGATAGTATGACAGTGCCTCTAGAATGCTCAGTTCTCATGACTTCCTATGGAGTACAATGATAAGTGTAGATGCAATGGGAATCTCTCAATATGAGGTATTAAGATAGATCGGGTCAATGGAAATGATAGGTGGGAATGTCATGGCAGAAGTCTAAAGTAGATGGTGGAGGACCTTCACATATTATTCTATTTATGCATCAAGTGAGGTCTTGTGGGATAGTGTGGATGGTGATGACGAAGGTGGATTGTGTCAAGGTCTAGTTGGTCTAGAAGAAGAAGCAGGGTGGATGATTTAGGTTTGGATTGTTGGAGAAGTGGAGGTGTTTTCAATGAGGGCACTAGTCCCATGAGGGAATCAAACTGTTTGGATTTGAATTTGTTGATTTATCATGATGAAGGAGGTTGTCCTAGGTTATATGGATGTGGCGCTAAGATGGAGGATATAGATTTTGTCTCGATTACAGGATTGTCAATCTTTATATAAGGCCGTGAAAGTGGCCTTTTAGGAAGGGTAAAAAGGGGTTTGGATTTGGATTGTGAAGAATCACCCTTGGGAGGGATGAAAATAATCTCAATAGGTTGATAGGAAGGTGGTGTTGTGGCTGATGGAGGGATGTAGTCTTCTACATGATGGACTCTAATGAGGGTGAATGTAACCAAGATGTGGGGATGTCTAGTTGTGTGGATGAACACGGGACGATCACCTATGGTGGATGTGAGTTGAAGTACTCTTCAATATTTCTCAAATGATGAAGGTGGTGTTGATGAAGGAGATCATGTGGATGTGGTCATGATGGTCAATGCGGTAGGTGCGGGCAGAAGCATGGAGAGAGGAACTACTATGGAATCTGAAGACAATATGATCAAAAAAGGTAGAATAAATTTTGACTGAGGTAGATAGGGTAGATTTGGGTGTGGAATCAATAATGGGAATAGTTGTAGAAATAGAAATAGAAAGGGTTATTTAGATGATTTTATTGATGAGGTCTATGTGAGAATGAGGTGATATGGATATGGTGGATGAATCAGTGTAGAAATTTGAGGCTCTGTAGTAGAGGTATAAATGCCTTTTGTGTTTATCTCAAGAGGTCATTATTAGATGTGGATTGTAGAAGATGTGATGGGGGATGTAGATGTGGGTGATGGTAAATGATGAAGATTGGGATGCAATATATGATGTAGGCATGGGCAAGGAAATATGTGACAAGGATATCAAGGTATACATGGGTGGATTTTTGGATGTAGAAAATATAAGGGTAGTGATGGGTGTGCTTGGAAGAGATTTGGTCAATGGTTTAGGCATGATAGGTGTGGATAGACGGGTAGGTGTAGTCAAGGCGGATGTGGATGTGGTAAGAGTAGGAATGGATGTAGATGAAAGAGAGGTGGTGGAAGTTAAGGAGGCAGGTATGATGAGCATGGGAATAGTGGATGTGAAGATAGCCCTTGAAGGGGTAGTAGGCACAATCTCTAAGATAGGGGTAGATGATGAGGTAGACAAAATAGATGAGGAGGAATATGTATAGTGTATGGTGTTGATTCTAAATGGGTTAAATTGATGTGATGTAGAAGGTGAAGATGGATTTAGTGGTGGTGGATTAAGGAATGGTTGTATGAAGATGTGAAGTGTTGAAGAATGGATTGTACAAGAAGATATAGGATGTGGAGGAAAAAGATCATGATAGGATGGTGGGAATTGGATGGGAACACCTATTACATGAGAGAGAGGGATGTTAATAGGATGGATAGGCATGGTCATGTTGGATGATTGAGTGGAATATACTGGTCAACATGGTTGAGAAATAGAGGGTCTATGACAAAGGTAGTCATAGATGGGTATGGAGTAGGGCTAAGGATAAACCAAGGGTTTGGATGGGGTCATGGTGGATTGTTGAGAAGTATCCGAAGAGAAGTTTGATTCCATTTTAAATAGAAAAGTCAAGAAAACAATTACTTTTATGTTTTGATTAATAATGTGTGAGGAAAAAAGGGGATGGATAACAAATTTCATATGAGAAGGGAAATTATGTCTGGTTTCAGGTAACTTGTGGCAAGGGAATGTTTGAGGAGGATTCGTGTCATGTGATAAAATCCCAATCAGTGTACTGCGAAAGGAATTGTTTTCATGTGTGATTTTTTTTTTTGAGTTTTAGGTCGTCTGTGATAAGATGTGACATGCAGTAAGTTAAACACCTACTTAAACTATATGAGCAACCATGATGCAAAAATAATGTTCTTTTTAAGCCCAAAATGAAGTGTTATATTCGATGAGGACACAGAAAAGAATGGGAAATGATGATGTAAAAAGGATAAAATAAGGAAAAAGTGAGGAATACCTTGATAACACTTTTTCCTATTTGTTTGCACTCTTGAGTGATGAGTGATCTAGGCCATGAACCCAACATGAGGAAAAAATAAAGTGTAGCCTCACATTGTATTTGTAGACACCTGTAGTTTGGCCAGTGCACTAATACGACTAATATTGCGCTAGTTGCACTTCTTCTTATAAACCGACGATACACCACCGGTTCAACCTATCTAACTCTCTTCTTATGACATCCTTTTTGTCATTTTTCCTCTTGTAAACCATTTAAACGAGATATAATAACTTTGTTCTAACTACATTAGCTTCTTACTTTCTTCTAGTCCACTTCTACCACCTTCCTGTACTCTCAATCCATTCCGTTGGATTGATCTGACCCTTCAAAACTATCTGCAAACCCTAATCACCTCCTAAGCATGTCTAACTAATCTTAAACATGGTTTGTCACTTCGTAAACCTAGTCAAAGTAAGCTTTGACTTGCTAAAAGTGCTTTTTGGAATTTAGTGTTTGTCCCACATGCACCCAAGTTTCCCTTTTTCCCAAATGGAAAACTATATATAGGGCTAGACCCCCTCTCTCATTTTCAAGAATTCCTTCCTTCTTCCTAAGCATAGATTATACTATTTTGCATCTAGGTTCTAGATTTCATTTCTAAGTTTAGATATTGAGCTATTTACTTCATTTTTTGTATTGCTAATCCAATTTTTAGAGGGTAAAAGAGAAGAACCATTGGCTCAAAATCCTATAATGGGGAGATCTCTTTCTCTTAATCACTAAAATTGATTGCTTAGGGCTTACTAGGTTCATTATTTTAAGCTTTCAAAGAATAGAGATAGTTTTAATTAGATTAAGTTTGAGTGTTTACTTCATAATGTATGCTAGTTAGAAAATCTTGCTCATTTCTTATCGGATGGTTCACTGATTTGTTGCTTGAAGCCTTTGGGGATTCTTTAGGAATTCTTACCCCAAATCCATGGCTTTCAACAACTTTTCTTTGAACACATTTGGCATGCCCAGTGGGACTCTTATGTCCATCCTCCATTAATGAAGGTCCTTTGAGTTCTTCAAAGTCATTTTTCAAGTTTTTTAGTGTAAATCACTTGTTATTTTCATCATTTTTGTTTTAAACCTTGGATTAATGAACTCTATTTACATGCATTTGTGGGTTTAACATAGAAATAGGAAGGTTTGACTAACCAATAACCTGTTTGCTTTTAAAATTTTGAAAATCCATATTTTTTTGTAGGTTTTTTACAGGGCATACATTGGTGTTTTGAGGTAGTGCGTACACGTTGATATAGGTGCGTCTCCGTTGGAAAGGCCGCGTACCTATCAGGGTGTCCTATGTGTTTTTGAAATTTTTCTCTTCAAGGACGCGTTTTCGTTTCCATTGGCATGTCCACGTCTCCGTCTCTCTAGACACATCTATGTAATTAATACCACTTTGTAAAATTTTATATTCTTTTTTCTTTGGCCGCATATCCGTCGGTAAAAGCATGTGCGCTTAGAAACCCTAGCGTACCTGTTGGATTAAGGTGCGTAGGTGTTAGTGGCTATTTTTATTTTAATAAACCCACGTAGGTGTTGGTATACGTGCATATCTGTTGGCTGGGGTGCGTACATGTCAGTTTAGGCACGCAAGTGTTACTGTCAACATTGAATTTTTTAAATTTTTTTTACAGTCTGTTTCTATGACATTTTTTTTTATGCAGGTTTCTAAAAAGTTGACAGGTTTTAAAATAGGACTAACTCTTTAAAATTTTAGTTTGCATGATTAAGTGTTTTTCATTCTTTAGCTTAAATTAGGATTTGTGAAAAGTGCGTATGCTCTCTCCTCGCGCTTTCCAAAGCGATCTTGGAGATCAAAAAAACTTATACAAATTCTATTTGTTATGTTCAAAACACTTGATTTTTAAAGGATAAAGTAACATTTTTATGTGCTTTTAGTAGGATTTCCACTTTGTTTATGATCTTCCTTCATGCCTTTTGGGCGATCTTAGGAATCAAAAGTAAGTGTGAGTTCTCTTTTACATTAATCGACGAACCAGAAAACTCTTAACCAACTTATTGTCTACAAAACCTTACACTTGGTCAAAGAAAGGTGTTAAGAAAACAAGTGAAAACTTCTAATACACGTGTGTTTGCAAATTGCCAAATGGTGTGCCACTTTTGAAACCACATTAAGATTAAAAAATATAAAAAACACACCACATTCAACACATTGTATTGCAGGTCTCAGAAAAGGGTAAGTCCCTCTCCACTTAACTGGAACGTAACCCCTTTGGCATAACACCTTAAGCTATAACAATGGGGGTGGTTCAAGGAACCCCAAAGTAGTCCACCACTGAGTAACCTCGTGGATGAAACAGAAAGCACCTCACTTACCCACTTGACTAGTACACCTTGTGAGATAGAGTTACTGGTTTTCCCTGTGTGATGACCCCAGTAATAGTACACGATAGATGCACTAGTTTCCTACTGTTGCTTGAAGGGGGTAAAGTAAAGCCGAGATACTCCCAAACTAGTTAGTGTGACTTTTTGGGTAAATCACGCTCGCTTAAGACAACCTTATAACACCTAGTTGAGAGAGCTTATTAAGAAAACCATTTTGTCTGGAGGCCACTTTACTAGTCCATTTGCGTCATTTTCCATCATGAAGTGATAACTTGTCTGGATTCAACACCTTGTTTGTCAAACAAGGTAAAGAACCCATTCTAAGTTAGATCTAAGTGTTTTTCATCACGAATTTAGACAAACTACGTATTACTTTTTGCTTAGTTTCCTTCTCATTTTTTAACGAGGTGAAGCTCTGACCTAAGTGAAACTAAGTCTATTTTCACACATTCTTGATCTTTACCCATGGGTATTCGTACTTTCCACGTTTGGAAGTTGAAAACATGCATACTTTACGTATCATGTCAGAGATAGTGCTAGCTGATTTTTTGTACGTTTACAATCATCCATGTTTGCGGCTGGGGTGTTAAACGACTAAAGTGGGCAGGTATGTTTTTCGTATCTTTGGAAAAGTCCTACGATCTTGATTTCAGGATCTTCATCATTGTTATGGGGCAGTTTTGTCATTCTGTCTCTCCCTAGTTTGTTAACTTTTGCTCGCATTTTAGTTGTTTAGTATTGGCATTTATGTTGTGTCTCCCATTCTTTAGACATGTAAGTATAGATCCCTCTATTACACGGTTACACTACTCACATCATCACAAAATTCTTTTTATACCTTCTACTTGGTTTTAGTTTTTACATCAACTAGGTTTTCTTTACGAGTGTTGATAACGCATTATATGTATCGTCATAATGTTGTCTTAATATTGACACCTTGCTTGCTTGGTTGAGATATCTTGATAGCATTGTTGCGCTATATCTAATTGTGAATTCTAATTTTCAATACACTTGGCTTGTTGGTAGTACTTGAGTCAGTTATAGGTATACCTTGTTAGGGGACTTTGTCAGTATTGTGCTGATATTCAAACCTTGTTAGATTTATAACCTTGGCCCACATATCTAGTACAAAGATTGGTCATTCATATTGGTCTTTTAAGTATAGATTTGACATAACGTGACTTAGGTGAGTGATACATTTTCATCTAGGATCCATATTGGTATCCTTTGAAAACTAGTAAAACATAGTGTTGCATCTGAGTATTGGCTAGTAATGCCTAAACGTTTCAAAATGGCAACGAAATCAAATGAGCTTAATGATAGGAGCTAATCCTTTCGATGATTTCCCCTTTAGTGGTAACAATTTAGGATCGCTCTTCTCTCAAGTCAAAGATATAGAAACGTTAATTGATCATAGTGGAGAAGAGTCAGAATCTTCAGGAGAACAACAAAGGTTAGACCTAAAAAGATTTGATGAGCTCTTATATTATAGAAAAGATCAAGTACTCGCGAGAGTCTTGGCATTAGGAACTTCCACATGAGGATGAAGAAGAAAACAAGGTCGTTGACCCTAACTTAGGAGAGTGAAGATTCATCTTAGACAGAGATAATCCTTTCGATGTGGGATATGCATCCACTTCTGGGCAACATAAGGTCGCTGTTGAAGGTGAAACCTCATGTAAACCTCACTTTAAGGCTTTGCGTAAAGTAAAAATTGAGTGGAAGGCCTCCCCTCCTCCAAAATTTGATGAAGAAGAGGATCCCTTAGTTGAGGAGGGGACCCTCCAAAAACAAATCTTGAAGTTGAGTCAAAAATTAACAAACCTAGGTGCTTCAAAAGGAAACATAGGTAAAGAAAAAGACAAAAATAAACTTAATGAGTTTCAATTTGATCCGCATATAGACTATACCTTTAAAGCAACTCAGGCTCAAATTTCAATATCACCTACTAAGGAGAAACTCATTCAGGATGAATTGAAATCTATGAAAGATATGATCACAACATTACAATGAGGAAATATAGGCCAAAACAAGAAAGTATCTCTATGAAGAACTATGTCCTTATCCCTTTAGTAAAGATATACTACTACAGACCTTTCCTAAACATTTCATTATCCCAAATCTTGACAAGTATAAAGGCAAAGGTGATCCCTGCGATCACATAAAATACTTTTACATGGCTTGTCAAGAGGTCACCTATAATGATAATTTTCTAATACGACTCTTTCCTCGTAGTTTGGGAGCTTCGGCGATTGAATGGTTCTGTAGCATACCTAAAGGATCTATAACAATGTGGCTGACACTAGTAGAAAAATTTGTGTGGCACTATTCTTTCAATATTGAAAACGATGTATGATGAATGACCTTTACAATGCAAAGCAAAAACCTAATGAGACCTTCGCAGGTTTCTTACAATGATGGAGAGCGCTGGCTAGTCGCTTCCCTTGTGATTTACCTGAAAAACAATTAGTGGGCATTTTTGTTCCTAGTTTAAACTCGAAGATATCCTTCCATCTTCAGATGCATTGTGGATCTAACTTCAAGGGAAGTTATAGAGAAAGGTAGCCAAATTGAAAAGGCTCTTATTACCAAAGGAACACTTAAACCCTTTGTCAAAGACAAACATGAGGCCAAATCCATAGACAAACCTAAGTTCTTTAATAAGAACAAACATGTTGTCAGTGATGGAATTACTGACTCCAAAAGAGTCCAAGCTGTGTAGACGGGTCCGATTTTGAAGCTTTCACAAGGACCTCGTCCCAAGGTGCCTACAAAACATACGTTCACAATGTTGAGTGAACCCCTGACTACTATATTAAAACAATTAGATGATGCTAAAATGGTAGAGTATCCAAGTACCACAGTACCATTCCCAGAAAATGATCCAAAACTTGGTTGGTATAAAGACCATGAATATTGTGACTTCCATCGTGTCAAAGGACACAAAACAGATAGATTTCTATGACTGAAACACTTCATACAAGACCTCATTGAAGAGGGAAAGATTACCATAGAATTACTTCCTGACTAAGGATAGGGTCCTAATGAAAAAATGGGCATATACAAAGAACCTTTTCCCGATCACATGGATAAAAAGAAAAGGAAACCAGATCACAAGCATGCCTCTAATGACTATTGCACTGCTGCATATGTTTACCCTAGTGATAACACTCCATTCGACTCACTTATAGGTTGCATCCGTTCACCTGATGAATGAGTAAACACAATCCAAATTCTCGATAAAGAGGTGTGTAATTGGAATGTGACACACTCACTTAATCATACCTGATCCAATACCAGACTACCCAAAGCCAGTATAATTTACTAAGACCAGCTAGAGAAAACACCAACTAAAATATCCATTTTAGACCTTCTTAAAATCTCTACTGCTCACAAGGATATATTGTACAAAATAGTACAAAATTCTGGAGTCTCTACTGACGTAGATCCTGTACACGTGTAAGCTATGGTCGCCCACCTTGAACCCAGTGATCATATCATTTTTGATTGCACTGCTATCCCGCGTAAAAAACTTGAGCATAATTTTCCTCTCTATTTAGAAGCACTCGTTACCCATCATAAGATTAAAAGAGTACTTGTGGACAGGGGATCTAGTTTAAACGTATGCACATTAAAGCTGGTCAGGTAGCTAGGCCTTTCGGAAACGGATATGGGAACTAAGACCATTACCATCACAACATATGATAATAAGGAGAGAGAATCGATAGGTACTATTATAGTTCCCATGGAAGTAGGTCCAACTTGTCATGATACGACCTTCCATGTTCTGGATTTAGATCTCCCATATAACATGCTCTTGGGGTGTCTGTGGATTCATGCCATGTAGGCTATCCCTTCAACATTTCATCAGTGTATTAAGCTATGCCATGAAGGGTGCATAGTCACTATCTCAGGTGATCCTGAGCATGTTCACTCATTGTTGGGTGTTGTATAGTTTCTCTCGTGCATCCTACGAGTGCCCTTCTGCATGGATGTTGTCATCCCTCTTAAAACAAAAGCTATGAAGAATCAGAGTGGACTCAGAGTCGCTCACACCTTGTAATCAAGACTTCCCTTCTTTGGTCAATCCTTTTGCATCTTTGGAGGATACCTCAGCAAAATATGGCCTAGGAGGGGCATTCACTATTGAACAAAGCATTATTAATTTCAGACTTATCAAGTGTCACCTAGGACACGGGCTAAGCCCTATTTTCAATTCAAAGGTACACGATAACCATGTTCAGAACCATTGAATAAATTTGTTCAAAGTGGCCTCCTATTTGAAGAAAAGATGTTAAAGGATCCCATGAATAAGGTGTTAGAAGGAACCATGGCCTCATTCCATCAAGTGCCTCAGTATACTAAAGGACAACTGCATGATTTTTGTCATGGGTTATAAAGGATACAGATGTGGAGCCAACACACAAGGCTGTCTAGAACCTATTCCTACTCGTCGTTTCAAATCTGACAAGCATGGTCTTGGGTTAAAATCCTAAGATGCTCAACCCATCGAGGTTGATGCTACGTTTTCTAAGTGCGAGGACATTTTGCATAATGCGGATAGCGATGCAAGTTCCCAATGTAGCCTCTACGAAGATTTGGCTTCCATGAACCTATTCCTAGAGATAGTCCATCCTTACCCTATCTAAATCCATTCCTTCAACCGATTATCAAGTCACCCCAGTTTATCATGAACTTGTAGATTGGGACCAATAACTTTACGTACCACTTGATATCTTCGAGAATGATGAAGCATTCATGGAATTCATGGGACTCAGGGATTTTCTTCCTGCTGGGGACCACAAGTAAGGATTCCAAATTTAGTTAAACACATGTGCATAATTTGGAGAAGAGATAAATATGTGTGGCTCACTTGGGTAAGAATGTTGTGAATAAAATTGAAAATACTTTAGAGCAGCCTAGTACAAAGAATAAATGGAAATCTCACAGCGACAAACTCTTTGAAACAATTATAGAAAAATAAAATGAAAATCACATGGATAAAATAATTTATCCATTTGAAGATGATAAAGAGCTATCTCAGGAGGTTGATCGCACCCTCCCTCCTAATCCTACCAGAATGAAGGACGCATCTAAGATGCTCATTGAGGAAACCATCAGTGTTAACATTGGTTCAGAGGATTTACCCAGGATGATCAAGTTGGAGGCTTCGACTCTCAGCTCAGGAACAGAAAAACAATTGTGGAAATCTTAAGAGAATACATTGATATTTCTACATGGACATATTCAGATATGCCCGGCTTGGATCCAGCACTAGTTGTGCACAACCTTGTTGTGTACCCAGACCCCAAGCCCATTAAACAAAAACTGAGGAAGATGCATCCTACAGTTGCACTTTCTTGTCAAAGAAGAATTGGAGAAACTCTTGGCTGCATATTTTATCAAACCTATTGATTAATCATATTAGATCTCCAATATAGTTCCAATACAAAAGAAATCCGTTAGAATTAGGATCTGTACTGATCTTTTGTGACATCAATAAAGCACGCCCTAAAGATGATTTTCCTTTTCCAAAGATAAATATGATTGTAGACTCTATCGCATTGGATATGAGATGCTATCCTTAATGGATGGATTCTCGAGGTATAATCAGATAAGGATAGCAGAAGAGGATCAGCAAAAAACTACCTTCATCACTCCATGGGGAGCCTTTTGTTACAAAGTCATGCTGTTCGGACTCAAAAAAGCCAGGGCTACTTATCAGCGTGCTATGACTGTCATTTTTCATGATATGATGAATAATATTATGGAGGACTATGTGGATGACATATTAGCTAAATCAAAGAGTAGAGAAAAGAACACCCAGAAGTTCTTAGATGTATCTTTCAGCGCCTCAGGGACTACAAGGTTCGTCTTAATCCTAAGAAGTGCATCTTCGGTGTATTATCAGGAAAAATCTTGGGATTTATAGTATCATAGAGAGGGATAGAAGTGTATCCCACAAAGGTCACTACTATTACAGACAAGCCTCCACCCACCACTCTTAAACAACTTAGAAGTCTGCAAGGAAAGATCCAGGATATTCATGGTTTTATTTCTCAGCTTGCAGATAAATGCCATCCATTTACACATCTCTTGAAGAAAGATGTTGCTTTCAAGTGGGGTCCTGAATGTTAGAAGGCATTTGCTTTGCTCAAACAGTACCTTGTAAATCCACCTGTGATGATGCCCCCTACTCCTGGAGAGCCTCTCCTTTTATATATTTCTGCTACCCAATTTTCTATGGGTGCACTGCTTGCCCAATACGACCTTGGCCATAAGGAGAGAGCTGTTTATTACCTTAGCCATACATTGATTGCCTATGAATTGAACTATTCACAGGTTGAAAAGGTCTACTTGGTAGTCGTATTTACATTTCAGAAACTCCGCCATTACCTCCTTAACAATAAAACTAAACTTATTTCCAAGGTTGACCCTCTTAAGTACCTCTTATCCAAACCTGCCTTAACAGGCTGAATGGCTAATTGGATCATTATTTTGAGTGAATTTGAGATAGAGTTTGTAAATCAGAAGTCCTTAAAAGGACAGGTATTGGTAGATCAGTTGGCAGAAGCACCTTTACCAGGAACAGAGCCTTTATGTCTGGATCTCCCAGACGCATCTATGATGTATATTGAAGAATCCATGAAATGGTAGGTCCATTTCGATGGATCATTTACTTTTTATGGATTAGGAGCAAGAGTGGTACTTATTACTCCCATAGGAGATATTATATCAAGGGCATTCTGGTTGGGGTTTCCTTCTACCAATAACATTGCATAATATGAAGCACTCGTTGTTGGCCTTAAGCTAGCTATCACTTGGAACATCAAATAGTTACAAGTTATTAGAGATTCTCAACTCATCATTATGCAAGTCAACGATGAATACAAGGTTAAAGATGAAAAACTTATTCCCTATAAGAAGATGGTTGAAACCTTGAAGGAATATTTTTCACATGTCATATTTGAACAAAAACCCAGATCTCATAATAGATCTGTGGATGCCATGGCTACCATAGGCTCCCTCTTACGCATCCCAGCTTGAGGAGATTAAGATGCCTTTCTTTGTGGAACACTTACAGATGTCGGCATATGATATGCCTAAATCCTGTTTAGCATGTGAAGTTGTTGGTCCCCTATCCCCATGGTATGACCCTATTTACCAATACCTACAAGATGGAACCTTCCCACCTGACATTACCCATTCAGAGAAAAAATCCCTTATCTACCACATTACCCATTATACCCTCCTAGGAGGCACTCTTTATCATTGTGGCTACGATGGGAACTTGCTTCGCTGTCTAAATGTTACTAATTCGGTTCACATGATTAAAGAGGTACATAGTGGTATCTGTGGGGCACACACTAGTGGCATGGTGCTAGCTAAGAAACTGTTGAGAGTAGGCTACTATTGGCCTACCATGGAATCCGATTGCTGCAACTTCGTGAAGAAATGTGAACTTTGTCAAAAGTATGGTAATCTCATACATGCACCAGCATAGGCTTTGTAGCCTATTGCAACACCTTGGCCTTTTTCAAAGTGGGGTTTAGATCTCATAGGGAAGCTCCACCCTTCTTCATCAGATGGTCATACACACATCATAACTGCCACTGAGTATTTCACTAAATGGGTGGAGGTTGTTCCTCTTACCTATGTCACCAGGTGTGCAAATATCCAAATTTATCATGAACCATCTTATATGTCATTATGGTATCCCCTCAGGCCATTGTCACTGACAATGGTAAATCTTTCAAAAACAAGATGGTAAATACCTTGTGTCAATGCTTTCATATCCAACTTAAATGGTCCACCCCCTATTACCCTCAAGGTAATGGGAAATCAGAGGCTACAAACAAAACTCTTGTGCATATCATGGAGAAAATGGTCAGTAAAACTGGTCATAATTGGCACTTGCAGATTCATCCCGCCCTCTAGGCTTATCGAACCTCCATCCACACCCCTACTGGTGCGACCCTGTATTCACTTGTCTATGGCACTGAAGCCATCATACCTTTGGAAGTGGAGCTTCCCTCCCTGAGAATATCTCTCAGGGACTACCTTGACAAAGATGAAGACTACAGAGTTGCTCGCCTGGCAGAGTTGGAACTGCTAGATGAACAACGTATCAGAGTGCTTAATCACCTTAAAGTATATCAAAATAGAGTATCCAGAGGATACAAAAAATGCATCATTCATAGGGAATTTGATGTAGGTGATCTCATACTAAAATAAAATCAGAAGAATACCACCAAAGATAGGGAAAAGAAAGGTAAATTTGAGGCCAATTGGCTTGGTCCCTATGTAGTGACCGCTAAATATGGATCAGGGGCATATAGACTTGCCTATTCAGATGGTGAAGAGCTTCCAGAGCCCATGAATGCCATTCACCTCAAGCACTTCTATGCTTAGGCGTGGCTGGAATATTGAGATAAGAAACTAAAAAGTAGAAAACAAAGAAAAAATAAGCAAAAAAATTGAAAAATTGAGAAAAAAGTAAAGAAAAAATAGGTCGTCCTCGTGTGAAAACCACACAATTGTGGCACAGTGGGCATGTCCTTTTGTGAAAACAGTTTCCGGTGCTCAAGGAAGGTTTCTCATACATAAGTCACTCTTGCGACAAGATGGGTAACTCTTGCCACTTGCTAAATTCCGCAGTACCCTAGCTAGGTCTAGGAATCCAACCTCAAGCTCCCTTGCAAGGCCTGTGATCTGGTTTACTTACGCTATATCTGTGTGATGGATGTGGCCTATTTGTATATTCCCACATCATGCTGGGGGCACATTCACATTCCACTTCATTATACACTAACATGTGGCATTTGACCCTTTGTATATTCCCACATCACGTTGGGGGCATTCCACATTTCTTTCAAGCTTGTACATTGCTTTTAGAACATGACCTTGGAAAATACAAAAACATTTAGAAAATGATACACAAAAATCTAAACATCTAGAAAATTTCCCTTTTCAGGGATAAAGCTACATTCATCTCACAATATCATCTTAGGGAAACCTAGACAACAATGATGAACGTAGCTACAAAAACTTATCCTTCATGATAAACTCAAAAACATTAGAAAATATGTCAATATTGTCCCGCAAAAACAAAGTGGTAGTTAGATTGCTTTTAGTTGTTGGTTTGTATAGTTTTGATGTACTTAGCTTGTTGTGTTGTTCGTTCTTTGAATGATTCTTTTCTTACATTATATTAGATCTTGTTAGGTTTAATTATGTGTTGCACTGCGTTCATTATTAGGACTTTTATGCTTGTAATTAATTGTTGTATGTTTCTTTGATTTCCATGTGCATTTGTTAGAACTCATTTTTACTTGCTTAGATTAAAATGTTAGGTTGATCCTCATTTTTAGTTGCATTGCATTGTGTTGCATGTGTATATTTGTTTAGTTTTGTTAACTTTTGCTTGTGTGTTTGTTTAGCACAGTTGTTTGTTATCACATCTATCATCCATCATTATCATCACATCTAACATCATCTATACATCATATATAAATAAAATGCTAAGTATTACATCATGCATGTATGCTAAGCTAATCATCACATATCGTATCATCAATGGGGGCAAGAGGGGTTGCGCATGATCACTAATCTATCCCCCCCCCCACACCAATATCATCTAGTATCATCCCAAAATGCTAGCCATGTGGAATCAAACATCTCATAAATTAAAAACACATGATATCAAATACATAAGTATATCATCACTATGAAAGAAAAACATGTCCATCCCTACATCTGAAAGTATGTCACATACATGAAGAGGAAAAGATACAACATGAACATCAATGAAACATAATTACCATGACAATATATCAATGCATGATGAGATATACAAGATAATGTCCATATGGTACATGTATAATAAAAATCTCAGTGTCAAAGTCCGGTATATACAAAATGCTCTGTCCATCTGCCATATAAAAGGGGTAGGGATCAAATACTAAGCCTGCATATAGAGAGGCATGGTGGTACATAACAAAAAGTATCTACATCAATCAAAATTAGGCCTTCATCAAGAGGCATCCACAAAAGAATCTAAAAGAATCTATACATGGTCAAAACCCACCTTCATAAGAGGCATATACAAATGAATACATACCTACATATAACATGGCATGAGTAGAAGACTCATCCGTAACTCTTGCCCTCACTGGGGCTGCTGGGACCATGTCCTGGAGGATGGAATAGTGGACGCTGTCATGGGCCTGCCCTTGAAGAACTTGCTAAATGTGAGGGAGGACCCTATGTACCCCTCTACTGTGTACTTGAATGTGTGGTCAGATGTTGTACTTACCTGGCTGACCTCCATGATTTGGAGCCTGTGCAGCTCACATCAAGCTGGGCATAAGGCGTCACTCGCTCCTCTACTAGAACTACTCGAAAGTAGGTTGTCCTGTAATAAAGAGCCTCACCTATGGCCCTGATAGTGTCACGTATCAAATCCTCATCTCCTGTGGCTAAGGCTTCCTGTAGGGTGGCATCACACTCACCTATCAATTGACCTCTATCAGCATCAGCCTACCTAGCAGCAACGGCCTCTCGATCCCTCTCTAGTGTGACAGTCTATAAATCACTACGGGCCTGGTCTCTCTCTATCAGATAGGTCTGTCCCTCAGCCTTCACTTGATCATGCTGAACCATGACACTATGTAACTGGCTCTGTGCCTAGCCTAAGGCACCCACTAACTGAGCACCCTATGCTGCCAACTATGTAATCTGACCCTGTCATACAGCCCTACCACCATCCTGTAACTGAGACCTGGCCTGGTCTCTCTCAGCAGTCAAAACCTGAATCTATGCTCTGGCTTGATCTCTCTCTATGGCCACCTGAATCTATACCAATATCACGGCCTGTAACTACTACTGTAGTGTAGCAAGCTGTCCATCACCACCTCTTAGGGCCTGAGGAGGTGGACCCTACTATGGTAGAACCTACTGTAGTGGGACATATATACCCACTGGAATGCCTACTGGAGGCAATGGACCAGCTGGGGCATAGTGTACCTATCTAGGTATAGGCCTAGGACCCTATACCTGTGGCTATAGAGCCCTGCCTCTAACTTGATGTTGTGCATCAGGGCCACCCTTGTCATCAGAATCATCATCATCAACGCCATCATCATCGCTAGGTGGTCCCACTGGGGGAGGCCTCACGCCTACCTCATATGCTACCCTCAGGATGGTCAGCTTGTGTGGAATCATGCCATAGTACCAGGGTACGTACTCTACTATGCACCCTGGATCTCAAACCTACCTCAAAGGTACCCATGCAATGGGTACCACCTATGTAAAACTGGCCCAGGCTTTGTCAAAGGCTATCTATGGCCCCATGTCAAAATACTCACGCACCCTTCGCACATACCACATATCAGGCCCTGGAACATCCTATGTGGTGCCAAACTATCGCTAAAACCTATCAACTCTATAAAACTCCCGCATATAGCTATGGCTTCCCATGATAAAATGATCTACTCCAGATATAGATAGCTCCCGGGCATCCTCGAGCCATTGGAAATGTCGATATGGCCTCCATACTATGGCCGCCTGCTGTAAGTCATCGAGCTCTTGATGATAAGGATAAGGATCACCCCTGTAAGGCTGAACATCATCCCAATGGGGACCCAACCCATGGTAGATGGCTCCTCTAGAGCCCAAACTCTCAGAGTGCCTAAAGGGTGCCCGATAGTAATGTGATCCCAGGCCCATATCATGAGGAGCCTAGCCAGGCCTACCATCTTCTGATGGTAGTAAGTGATAAGATGTAGATCCCAGTAAAGATGTGCCAGAATGCACTGGCCCCAGTAATAGGTCTCTCCCTGTATCAATCCAAGAATGACCCCAAGTAGTCTAAGGGGGAATGAAGAACTGGTCTTGTCAGGGAGTAAAAATCCACTGACAAAGGCCATCATATAAACTATGACCCAATCTAGAGAAAGGTCATCAATGCAGCGTGACAATCTCACTTTCATCCCCTGACGAGGTATCGTCGGGACTCCAAAAAACCGTGTAATGCATCCATCCAATGCTGCTCTATCACTCACATATTGAATGGGATGGAAAATGATGGGAACATGCATGATGTGCCAGACATCCTCCAATGTGATGGTAATCTCCCCTATAGGAAGCCAAAAGCACTTGGCTCTCACTGTGCCATCTCTCTGATTATGGCTATGAGTAAGGCCGTGGTCCAATGTGATCTGGGGCATGTCAGCCACGTAGGCTAACCCTGTGACATAAAGGAGGATATCTAATATCCCCCTATCTCCATCCTCGAACTTGCCTCTATCATCTCAAGGTGGCCATATCTCTCCTGCATTTGAAGTGCGGGTAATCTATGCTGCAAAATCAAAAACAAGTGTTAGGCACTTATCTAACTTCTAGCTATCATTCTAAGGAAAAATGGCTTACTGAGTTTGTTAACTTACTAATTTCCCTTTTTCTTCTAAAGTTCTTCTAATTATTCTCCTCTGCACTTTGCTATTTTATTTCTATAAGTGTTTTTCATTTTCTTCCCGACGCATGCATGCCCCTTTCGACGCACATGCATCCTCCTCGATGCATACGTTCCCTAACCAACGCGTACGCACCCCCTACCTTTTCTACTTTTCACGTGTATCCCACACAGGACGCCAACACGCCTAGTGTGATGCCTACGCGCCCCTCCTAGCGCACACGCATGTGTACATCCATTCCCAGCAAAATCAAAATTTCCCCCTAGCACCTACGTGCTTAGTTCGATGCGCGCACATGTCCTCATTTTTCCCCCTTTGACAGATATGCATGTGCATGTACATGTTTTTCAATGCATGTGCCCATGTGTATCCACTTTTTCGGCCACATACGCATGCGCGTCCCCATATTTTTGACACATGTGCATGTGCATGCATGCGTCTTTTACCACGCCTACCTACCCTAGAAACGACCTAGAAAAGCATTAAATGTGTAATTTAAGAGAGAAGGGATAGACTACTCATGAAGGGTCCATGCGCGGGATCTCACTTGGTACTCTCGGATCAGGTCTACTCACCTCCGTCTCGTCGGTAACCTCTGCATCATACTCTAGGCTCTCTTGTTAACACCTCGCAGTAAAAATTCGCAAGGGCTCTGGTACAAATGAATTAATCGTGATTGTTTTACCCCCTCGGGTGGGTATATTAACTCATCGTGATGCCCCTGGGGCATGTTTTCTCCGTCGTGATCATTCTAATCTTCTTCTACCCACCTGTGATAATTAATTTTTATTATTAAAATAATTATTTTTATTAATTTTCACATGCTGGGGCACTTTGTGCTACCTTGCGGACACTTCCTCTTAACCCTGGCATTGTTTACGAACCTTACAGGCATTTTCCTCTATTTTGATTCCTCTTTTTCATCTATCTACCTCCCGTCGTGAACAATAATTATTTAAAATAATTATTATCACCCTGTCTTTCTTTCCGTGGGGATCCCCTTTTGGCTCTTTTGTAGCCTCGCCTTCCCCCATTCACCTCCACGTACTTTTTTTAGAAGATCTTTAATCTTTGTAAATTCTTCTGACCGATCAAAAAATTTAAAAAAATTCAAAATCCATTCAGAAAAATAAAAAATAGTATAAAACCTTTGAAAATGAACTAAAATCAGTAACCAGCTCATTTTTAGGCTGAAATATGTGTCCTTTGCATGGTGCTCATCCTGTATCCTGTTGGTGTTTTCACATGTTTTGAAACAATGACTTGCAAATCACCCTGATCTACAATCATTTACAAAATACCACTGCTTACTTCGTCTATACTCTGGGGCACTATTAGTTGCCTGGTACTGTTTTGTCATGCACGTTGCTTTTTCATCAGACCCAAGTGTCCTCCGTCATTTCCCTTGCATGTGCATATTGCTTGGGGCATCGTTCTTACCCTTTTCATTTATCAGAACATTTGGGACTTCAGCTTGATAACAAAATATTTGTGCAACCTTCTTGAATGTTGTTGGTTTAAGTGTGTGTGACTGTACTTATTTTCCCTGTTACATGAGTTTGTTTACTTCTCGTATTGCATGGCATGTCTGTATGTTGCATGGAGTCGACATTTTAGCAATAGACATTTGTTTTGTATCTTGGCTTTTCATGTCACTATATGCTTTTGTTGTATGCTCACATTTTTAATAAGGACCGATGAGGAGGTCTCTAAGTAAAATGATGATAGTGGATACTATTGATTTGTGGATAGCTCAATATCTCTTTCCTTGTTTTATCCTCTTCTCTTCGCCTTCCCCATTCTTCTATCTATGTCTCACCTTTTTCGAGCATCGATCGACTTCTTTCATCACCCCATCAACACTCGAGGGGGCATCCTTCATCCTATTAATTTTTCTTCTATCCCTTCAAATTTTCTTCTCTTTTATATTTGTCTACTTTCTTCGAAGTGATGTAACTTACATCACCTCAAAGAGGGGCAAATGTAGACACCTGTAGTTTGGCCAGTGCACTATTACGACTAATATTACGCTATTTGCGCTTCTCCCTGCCAAACTGATGGTACACCACCGGTTCGATCTATCTAACTTTCTTCCTACGACATCCCTTTTGTCGTTTTTCCTCTTGTAAACCATTTAAACAAGCTATAATAGCTTCATTCTAACTACATTAGCTTCTTACTTTCTTCTAGTCCACTTCTACCACCTTCCTGGCCTCTTAATCCATTCCGTTAGATTGATCCGACCCTTTAAAACTCTCTCCAAAACCTAATCACCTCCTAAACATGTTTAATTAAGCTTAAACATGGTTTGTCACTCCCTAAACCTAGTCAAAGTAAGTTTTGACTTGCTAAAAGTGCTTTTTGGAATTTAGTGTTTGTCCCACATGCACTCAAGTTTCCCATTTTCCCAAATGGAAAACTATATATAGGGCTAGACCCCCTCTCTCATTTTCAAGAATTCCTTCCTTCTTCCTAAGCATAGATTATAGTATTTTGCATCTAGGTTCTAGATTTCATTTCTAGTTTAGATATTGAGCTATTTACTTCATTTTTTGTATTGTTAATCCAATTTTTAGAGAGTAAAAGAGAAGAACCATTGGCTTAAAAAACTATAATGGGGAGATCTATTTCTCTTAATCACTAAAAAGTGATTGCTTAGGACTTACTAGGTTCATTATTTTAAGCTTTCAAAGAATAGAGATAGTTTTAATTAGCTTAAGTTTGAGTATTTACTTCATAATGTATGCTAGTTAGAAAATCTTGCTCATTTCTTATCGGATGGTCCACTGATTTGTTGCTTGAAGCCTTTGGGGATTCTTTAGGAATTCTTACCCCAAATCCATGGCTTTCAACAACTTTTCTTTGAACACAAGTTTCTCATTCTTAATGAAGTTAATGCACTAGCTACTAAAGAAACTAGAAAAATAAAAAATGATGGAGGGTTTATGCTACATCATATGTGATGTGATACCAATGCTAAGTAATTTATTGATCCTCGATGCGAGATGAAGAAGAATTGTGAAAAGTCTGAAAATGATATTGATTAGATAGATTTATGCTAGGCTCCCTAAAAAATGCCAATTCCAAGAAGATTTTGGCTTCCTTTCTTGGATGTCAGCCCCCATTGTTTAGAAAGAGTGAAATAAAGAAAGAATAATAAATAACATGTAGAAACATAAATAGTACTTAATCTTATAAATGATTAAAAATGATCTATAAGCTAATATGGATGAATTAACTGCAAATTAAGTGTTACCTAGTCTATGCTGACACCGACCTAGGACTTTGCACATGTAGGTTGATGGTGACCTGCGAGGATGGATCTGAACCTGTAGATTAAATATGTAGAGTTCAAATTTATTAGTGTAATATGGAAGGTGATAAGGGTTAGTAATTTATATAAGAGGCTATGTAGAAAAGAACAAGAGATAGAGAGATAGGGAGAGCACTAAAAACTATAATTTGGGTAGATTATTATATGAACATGGCCCTGGTCAGCGGTGACAATGAACAATCGATGGCGACTGTGTCATTGAAATATAAGGTCAGAGATAAAGGGATGACTATGGAAAGCCTGCAAGAAAGGGAGCTGTAGGAGAAGGCTTTTGAGTGTTCTCAGGATGTTGTACAAGCTTCTTTGTAGCTCCAAAAGGTTACGGATAAAGAATATACAATAATATGATAGATATAAGAAAAATAAGATAACAATGATATGAAATCTCATGAAGGATGAACGTGAGTGATGTAAGCATGCCGAAGGGATATGTAGAAGGTACGTAAAATATCTCAAGAACTCTCAGGCATGAGAAAAAATGAATCGTTCGTGAGGGCACTTGAAGTTGCATGCATCTAATTCTGATTCTAATTAAAGAGCATAAAGGAAGCATTCAGTTTTATATTGTCAAAGGTGACTAGGCTGGGTTGTCACTGACCATGAGAAAAGTCTCCCTGATTGGTTACTTTTGTGCTTTTGGTCGGGATTTTGGGATTCTTAAATATTGGAAGGATTCTTTAAAGAATTTCGGCAGGAAGAGATGAGATATGGGTACTTAGGGCATAAAAATAGATAAAAACTAGAAATGAAAGGGGATGTGTGTGTAGCATAAATACTATAGAAATAGAAGGTTATAAGGTCAAGCTAAGACATTAATGGATTGATTAATTAATTAATGTAACTTAATTAAAAAATTGGACATGAATGGGAATTTTTAATTAAATAGAAGGGAATCAGTTTATTTAAAATTAATTATGCGCATGTAGGAAAATAAGGGGGATAGATATTGATTTTAGGTGTCTACATTTTCATAGGAGTCTCATAGGCAATACTCTATGTTTGTGTACTCATCTTCCTAGAAAGTCTCTAATCACTGTTATAGAACTTGAAGATGTTTTATATCCCATTTCTACCACATGTTAGGCCCTCAAGATACATATGAGTATTTACCCTCCCTTCATCAAGGTGCAACTGAACCGGTCTCTGAGTATATTTTATGATTCAAATATAACATGCACCTATTATTATATCATCCCAATGATTTAGAAATTCAATAGATATTTTTTCGAGGCCTCACTTGGCCTCTCATGGAATGATTATTGTACAATACTTGAAACTTTTTCATTTAGCCCTTTCTTCATGTTATTGACTTAGAGAAATAATTTTTTCTTCCAAATCACACCAAGAATATAGATAAATATTTCACAATTGCATCTATTTCAAATGACTAAAATCCACCAATTAGAATCATTATTTACCAACAATAAAATTAAGTATTTTCATCATTATACCACTTCTTATAAAAATAATCCTTAACCTAAGGTATTCATGTAAGACCCCCTTTTCCATAAATCAACCACATGATGTTCTCCTTTCTCTCATAGAAAATAATTTGATTCATTTTCCATCTAATGAACATCTTCCTCCTCATTATAATATACATAAAAGAAGAAATATTTTTAGCAATTTTGTACACATTAATGCGAACCATGATAGTGATTACTATGCACTAGAACAAAATCTCAAGTTATTAAATGGAAAAGGAATTATCACTTTCGAGACATGAAATTATATTAGATCTACTTCCCCTCCTCCACGTCATCAGACTCCAATAAGTGTAAATTTTTATTCACCTTATTCTCCTATTTTAGAAAAAAAGTTATTCTCTTAAGGAAGTGATTTTTCAAAAAAATCCTCCAAATCCCATATACGTATGGATTTCCAAGGATCATAGGATTTACACCAACAGTTACACACATGAATTATACAACATGTTTGTTACCATTTGATAACATCCAAATAATATGAATCTTTGTGTATAGTCCATAGTAGTGCCTTCTTGTAATCTAAGAGTTACTCATCATTTCTAAGATCAATTTACTCTCCCATACAATGTTTCATTTCAATACCTCATCTTTACACTTCCCATATAACTTTATTATTTTCACCCTTCATACTATTTGTAACATAAAATATATGACAATATCATTGACTTATTTCATGAGAATATGTTTTCTCTCCTTATATCATGACTAGAAACTATGTGGAAGTTACACACATTGTACCCACAAAACCTAACTGCAAATTAATAATCAAACTATCATTTCCTTCTTTATAAGCATTATGAGACAATCAAAATTCCAAATCAATGCATTCCTCACATACATGTTACTCACATATCAAGTTTTATCTATCATCTAAATTTTAATCATACAGATGTCAAATAATCGATTAAAACAAGTAGTAAATAACATCACATCAATATAATCACCACTTATTCCAACACATCTATACTCATTATACCTATTTCAGTTATACATAATGTCAAAATTTACACTCATCTACCTATATGATATAAATTTCTATACAAAAAAATATCATATACTATATGTTGAGGGCATATCCCTTTATGAGTTCAATCATCCTCACCACTATTCTCATTATATATTGGAGCTAGTGAGACAAAGGATCCTTATATATCCCCATAATCTGTAGTAACCATGTTTGATAGTGCGATAAGTTCTCATTTTTTAAATTCTTAGCCAATACATGTGCATAATGTGCTTGGGATTCCACCAACATTGATAATAAATATTATATTAAATCCATTGTGGCATGAGGATTTGGCCATCAACCTAGTTGTTCAAAAGGGTACATGTGTCTTCTGTCACTTCCATTGGATCATATCAATATGTTTTCTCACCCACAATATCATATAAGAACTTCCACATGCTTCATGTCGCCACATCTCTTAGAACATTGTAGAGTAATGTCCACACATATGCATGTACTATGGTAGTAAAATAGAGATCACATTCAATAATAAAAATGTTCATATCATCACCTATATCCTCAAACGTAAATATATTTCACCAATAATAATTCCAAAAATCATACAATACTTACGCTACATAATAGATTCTACTACTGCATCTTTACTAGTGGCATCTTCAACTATCTCTGGTCTTCCATTTATGGTAGGAGGCATTTCTAGACCATTTACACCTCCACATGCCATGTCACCTCATGGATCTCCAACCACAACAAGAAATACTAATACCCATAACATCACTTCCCACCACTTTTCATATGTTGACATATATCCTATATAATCTTGGTTACTCACTACAACTAATAAATCCACCTCATTAGGTGGTGGGGGTAATACAATCACTAACATTAGCCCATATCATGCCCCCTCTATATATATTTTATGTGTATATATCCTCTATGGATATGGTGCTTAAGAATCCGCCTACATGACCCCAAACTACCATGTCACACACTCAAACTAATAAAACTCCCCTTGGTGGGGAAACATGTGCTTCAACCACATACTCTGGTGCATTATCCTCATCTCTAAATCATCATATTTCTTTCCTCTTAAATATATTACATAATCAAAATGATATTATGTCATCCTTAATTTTTTATCATTGATCTATAAATCATTGTCTCCATTCCTTTCAATCATTGCATACTCCATCTTGTGGAAAAAAATATATGGGTGATGCCCACAAAGGGTTCACCTAGTAAATGAATGGTATAGAACGTTTCTTGTAAGGGTATTAAAGAATACCCTTAATGTTAGTTTTTACCTCCAATTTTTTAATTGATAATACCCCCTCTTGTTATATTATTAGAATGAAAATAACCCATGTTTTTTCAATGTACCTTACCTATTTTTCCATTAGAATTTTATTCACCCCTTTTTAATTGTACCCTAGTATATCATATACAAAATATTTTTGATTCTACCCTAATATATCAAATATAAAATATATTCTATTTTCCACTCAATTATTATTTTCATAATATTTCTTTTCTCTTGAGATATATTTCAAAGTTATCCAAGACATATTATCAATTACCTAAATATTATACGTTATTCATTTATCAATAGTTCTTCAAATAATTAGGATGGCAAAATAATATAATTTTTGTTTAAAAGTATACTCAATCCTAGTTTTCTATAATATTATTATTTCTTGGTTAAGAATCTCCTAATTGATATTTCTTTATTTAAAAATACATTTTAGTTTAATTTCACGAAAACACTCCTTTTGCAATTTCAAGGTGTTTAGTTTTTAAAAAGGGCATCAAATATTTTACTTTAGTGTTAAAATCAACCATACCTCTCCTTTGGCCCACCTCTCTAGCTTACCCCTAACACCTAATTGAAAATATTAGTAAATTAAACACTTTCATCCCCTAATGTCTACGATATATTGAATTCGATTTTACCAATTTTAATTACCTCAATATGATTGAACACGCTAGGATATTTCCTAGATAATGAACCCCCCATGGTGATCCTAATCTATATGTGGCCCACCAATCAGCCACACAACTCTAATATGCTCGTAGGCCCATACATGCAACGATATCACTAATGCTACACCACCACCATAGTTATCTAAATTAAACATGTGTATATCTCTATACAAATTGTCTAATATATATTTTCCCATGCAAACCATGTCATATTATCTTCTATTTCCCAAAAAAATCTACCACATCTTCTATGATATTCATACTATTCCACTGTATATGGTCATAAAAATGTTACTAGTAAAAATATATACTTATGCAACTATGGAACACAAGAAGTAATAATGGAGCATGATTTAATAGTAGGATGAAAAATACCACAATGAACCACCCATAATATCTATTCGTGTCTGTACATACCCAAAATTTCATGTGCTACATTTTCAGAAAACTATTACAAAAGTCCTCAATGATGATTCATGTCCTTTCAGAAGGTGTTCGAGTTCATAAGCTCATTTTCAATATATATTTGTAGCCTAGATACTTGTACTTAACTTTTACAAACTTTATTTAAGCTTCCAACTCATTGATGTGCATGTTTTGGCCTTTAGTGTCAAAATCGCAGCCTTTCCTAGGTGACATTTATGAAACCGCAGCCCGGGTTGGGTGGCAGTCCCACAGGGTGCAGGTCCTGCACGATTTTTCTAGAACTGTCCATGTATGGTTTTAATAGGCATGATCTCACTTAACTTGACTTCTAAGGTGTGTTTGTGAACCAAATTTCCTAAAAATGTTGTTTTTTGCATGGTATTCCTTCCCTCTTCTATTTTAAAATACATTTAATTAGTTTAAACTGCCTCTTCACTGAATGATTTGGCATTCCAAGGTTGCCTTGTGCATGAAGGTACATCCTATCCGATTCCTATATATTCAATGCTTTTATTCAAGAAAAACGAGCTGATAATTTTGTGTATCTTACATAGTGTTTTTGCAACAATACTGGTGGAAATTGCATAGCCAAGCTCTATTCACTAGTGTTATCCCTCTTACACTTGCATTACAACCAGAATGCCTTCAAGTTGTCATAGCTCAAGCACCTTCTCCTTCTTCTTCCTTTGCATTCACAGTTCCTTCGACTCATATGGACACACAAATAAAGAAAGGATAAACTACGGGGACAAGTCATCACACAATTGGATTCACCTCTGTTATGTGAATTCTAGGTTAGATTTATTTTTTGATTTCCTTCATTTTTATAATTTATAATTAAGTTCCTTCCATTTGAAAGTAATTAGTTAATTTCTAAGAGGGTTTAAATCAATAATAGCAGCTCCCGGTGACGGATTCTCTTCTTCCCATCCTTGTGGATCCGAAGGAGAGAATATTTGTAGGAGGTTTTCTACATATCATAGATCATTTGGAAAATTTATTCTTTTAAGTTAGTTTAGTTTTAATATATTTAGCATAGGTGAATAACCACACTGGGTTATTTTTCTTGTTTAGTTTTTGTGTAGAAGTAGATTTGACTATTTATAATAAAAACAAATTGTTGTTTTTGATTGAAATATTTCAGTTTTGTGATTTCTTTAGGTTCATTTCCTTCAAGTAGTAGCATATATTGTTATTTGCATCTTGGTTAATTTGGAAACTTCAAACTAGTTCAACATTGAGATTTAGTTAGAAAAACCATAGGGAATTTAAGCTACCCATTCATACCCTCTAAATCTCCCCTTTTCCAACTCAACTACTAGAAGATCACACTACCAGATCTTAGTCACTGATACTCCTATAGTTAACCACACATATTTCAACATCGTTTGCTCCAGCAAGAACTTGGGGAGTCGAGTGAGGTTTAAGGTTACATGCCAATTTTCATCCGTACAAATTGGTGAACCCGACGTGAAGGATTAATTCATTCTTGTTTCCTTTTCTTTCATTGCTATTATCTCATCTTTCCATTTATTCCCATATTTTGATATGTATTTTATAATTTCTAAAATATGTTTGGATGACATATTTCATGGATATTACCCCAACGTTCAAGCACAATAGTCTCCTTCTCTTTCAAGGTGGGGTGACGATTAAAAAAGAAATGTCCAAATCTCCCCTAGTTACACTTAAAACCCCATTAGCTATGTGAGGATGGAGGAGGTTTATCAACCGTTAAACATGCAATATGGTCAACCCAATGCAAAGAACATTTTTATCACAAATGGAACAGGTTCTTACCATAGATTATTATCAAGACCTCACATTTTCATGCAATCAATAGAAGATGATATATTTACACAGATAGCTAATCCTCTTCTTCAGATAGATGAGTCTTTGGATAGAATGAAGGATACAACCTCTAAGATTTCGAATACCTATCCTAAGATTCTTACTTTTGAGGAAGACAATAATTATAACACTGAACAATTCATGATAGGGTATCATGAGCATGCTCAATAAAACCCTCCGCCACAAGAACCTCAACAAGGGACTCAATCCTCTCCCAACAATATCATTTATACTTTAGTAAGGAAGATTAGAGAACTAGAAAGTGCCCAGACTTCAAAACCAACACATGTCATAGGGCAAAACACAAGGTATCCAGTTGATGAAAAAGGATACATCCTTTCCAATGAACAACCAACGCAATATCGTATACAACAAGGTTATTAGGTTCATTCAAATCTAGGTGATATTATCGAGGAATTAGACACACTAGGGATGGGTATGCATCCTTCTCGAGCTTATGCTACACAAGGGCTAGCCAGAAGTACGTTCTCGAATACCACCATAACAACCAATGCGATGTTCTCTTGTTTTATGTCTGCTAGTCCATATCCTAGTACTATCCCACCTTACATGCACATGTAATCAAAATCTCCCCTGATGGACCCATATACCATTCCTTCTCCCTACATCTCATATCAAGGGACCCCATAAATTCTCCTCGATGCTTATAATGTAGATTATCCAACTCCTCCTCCTTTACGTCCTCAATAAGGATCTTCAATGGTGGAATATTATGCAATGGGTAAATATGATGAGTACTTAAAAGAGCATGTTTAATTCACCAATACGTAGTGTCATGCTTCCACACCCATTTATGGATATTCCAAAATTTAAGGGAGAAGGATACCCAAACACTCATATCAGGGCCTACACTACTGCCATCAAGGAATTTCTTCCTTGGGTTCCTCTAATGGCTAATATCTTTCCAAAGACTCTCAAAGGATCACATTGGATTTGTATTACCATATTCTACAAGCTTATATACATTCCTTTAAATAGATTATTTATGATTTCATCAAAGAATTTGACATGAACAAGTTGTTACGTATAGGGATAAGGGATTTCCTACATATTAGATAGGAGAAAAATGAATTTTATGCCCATTTCATCTAGAGATGGTGCCAAGTTATCTATTCCTCTGTAAGTGGGCCTAACATGGACTAGATGGAGCTTTGCAATATTTTCCTTCACTCGCTCAATCGAGAGACCATGGAGGAAGTCAAGAAGTTTCCTTTCCATAGTTACGAGGAAGTATTGGAGGGTGCGCTTCAGATTTACCAAGCCGCTATAGGCAATGGGCATAATATCTATGGTCCCAATGGGAAAGTGGTATCCCTAAATCAAAATACTAAAAATTATAAAATCAATGGTGCCAATAATCAAGGACCTAAGGGTATGAATCAAAATCATGATCCTACCAAAAATAATGCTATTGATGAAGCCAAGAATGTTGTTTTTCCAAATAATAGTAACACTAACAATAACAACAACATGGGAAATCAAAGAGCCCCTAAGATTATCTCCTTGGTCAAAATAGTTGACATAAATCATCCTTCTCAAAAAAATCAGACCCAAGGCCGAAACCAGTATAAAAACTCTAGCCAAGGGGCAACGAATCATGGTTATAACAACCAATTTCAAAATTACAATCCAGGTTATAGTAGACAATAACAATAATTTTATCAAAGGCCAATAGATTATGATCCTAACCTATACTATGGTTTCTATAAGGTTCGAGGTCATGATGATAGGAGTTGTGATTGTGACAAGTTTCTATAAAGACTTCCTGAAAACCAAAGGAAACTCTTTGTAGACTTGTTCCTAGAAAATTTTGAAAAAAACCCGTATACTAGTCATAATAGACCTGTCCAACCTCAAAATGTGAAACTGAAATGTCCTGGGGATTCCCAACTAAATACTCAAAACATAAACAAGGTCATTCCTATAGGAGAAAATAACCATGAAGCCTCAAATTTTGACAACTATCAGGTTGTTCTTAACCTTGGTTCAAACGATAATACAAAACATCTTAGGGTTAATTGAGCTAGAGGTCAAGCTAGAAATTATTGCAACAACTTAGAAAAAGGAGTACATTTCACAAACCCTACCCACTATTTCCTTTCCACAAGATGGTGTTCCTACAATTTCAAAACTAGTAGGAGCCTATGATTTAATATCATATTTTAACAAGACCTTTTCTCACATTTCGTTTCTAGATTTTATGAAGAATTCACATGTGCATCATTTTTCGTTTCTCAATGCACTAGGTCTTGATAATGTAATCCATATTACGCCACCTCCTAGTGTTCAAATAAATAATTTTGAATTTGACATACATCTACTAGGATAGAATGATAGGGATACTGGGTTTGTTTTCGATATAGAAAACAAGCCATATGACATTGAAATTTCCCGAAGAAGTGATCCTAGCTTATTTTTACAAGTCTAGGTTTATAATAATTGCATTAAGAGAGGAATGGTTGACGACAGGGATTTTGTAAATGTGGTTCCCTTTTCTTTCTTGAAGAAGTTAGGATATGGAGAGACAAATTGTTCCTCTACAAGAAACACATAATGGGGGTATGCCAGTATTACAGTGACCTCAATTAGAACTATAGTTATTCTAGTCACGCTTGGTCCAAAATAATCTTGACAGATTTTTACATTATCGATAGGGAAAAAAGTTATAACATGATCCTTAGGAGACCCTGGATTCATCAAATGAAGGTTATCCCTTCTACCCTATTCTGGGAGACTAGATTTTTACATTTGGGGAAGGTATTCATCACTCAAGGGGATCCTAAGCCCTTCAATATACACATAGAAAACCTCAAGAAGAATAAAGGATTCCATACCAAGTATGAAATTATTACAAATCAATTGAAAAAACCACCTCCATTAAAATATTTAGTGCCAATCATCCCGATCATTCCAAAGGCTGAATTCGTTGACCCAAAAACAATTGAGGTGGAAAAATAGATAAGGTTAAATCAATATCTATGGAAATAGTGTCCACAAAAACCACAATGGAAATTATAAAACTCTTATAGAATGACAACTTGATATTCCTCGCATTTGAACCACAGGGGATGGGTAGTATTCTTGGTTTAGCATCTCTTCCCTCCGAGGACCTAGGTATAGGTGTAAACATGATAGAATCAACAAACAAAGAAATGAAATTTGAGATTGATATGATGCCCATCAAAACCATAAATGAGGGTTGTTTTATTATAAACACCAGTTTTAACCCATGTGCACTAGAAGCTAATCTTGCCATATCCTTGGGGAAAGGCCTCATCATTCGGCATGTGTCATAAGTAGAAACAACGATCTACATAGGAAACAAGGTTGAGTAGCATATTCATGCTCCACCACACTTGATGTCTCAATAACATGACAAATATGTACACAAACGCCTCTTTGAGATAAATTATTTTAATGATTGGATATATACACTTCTGGGAATGGGTTGTAATTTTAAACCTAGAATGTTTGGCCCTTGTTAAGATAATTTTTTTTTTTATGATCGTGGTTCTCCATTGTTTACTTTTAGGGGTGAAGAATATGATATTCATCAACTTTCTTCACCTTAGTGATCATGACATTTAGTTTCAACTACATTTCCATATATGTACATTACTACATCTGCATTGCATTTTCATCTACCAGTTCATTTTGAATATTTGTGATCAAGGGACTTATTCTTATATCAATTCCTAAAAACTTCGGAAAACATTGGAAAAAATTTAAAATCATATCTCTTCAAATCCTCATGGTATCATGAATTTTTTTTGAATCATTCCATCAATTCAAGCTAGATAAGACAAAGTTTTGAAATTAACACACCAAGGCCTACATACTTGGTTGTACTCATAGTTTCTTATAGACAAGATGTCTTTTTCTGGAATTTGTTCTAAAAGCTTCATGGTGTTACATTTATCCCATATATGTCTCTTTGTAAATAAGAACATTCTAGACATTTTTCTTAGATAAATAATTCAAATCCAAATCCATAGAAAGTTTTTGTTTTACACATTTCCTTTCCTACCAACCATAGGTGTTGAGCCTACATCTGTTATAAGTGTTGTAGGGTTGGGAAATGAGAGAAGTTCCCTTACTCACCTATGCCTTGTCCATGATGATAAGCCCATACTTTGTACTAGTAGCATGGGGAAAGGTGTTGGGGGTCTCTTTGACTAATTAGAAATTTATAAACAATTCATTCAAATGCTGTGAAACCATAAATATGAACAAAGGGAGTTAGATGTTCAAATCCAAAAAGAGTTTAAAACCTCAAAACCAGATTTTGTCAACCAAGTGGCCATCTATAGATCTAAGTCTAGATAAACTAGAAAAAAATTAACATTTAAAACTATGAAGCAAACTTGAGTAGAATGAGATTTTAGGGTTTCAATTTGGTTTTTTCCAAATCCTTGTCTTTCTCTCATCATTACCATTTAACAACTTTCTATAACTTGTTCCCCTTCTGGATATTTTTGTTGAGCCCTCACATCTTACTGGTTGCATGGAGTTAGGAGTAAGACAATTTTGTTCACTTATCATATAAATATTTTTTCATGTCTTGCCAAAATAATATTAAGTAACAAAAATTTATTAGAGAAACCAAAGTTCTGAATTATAGTATATTTACATTATCATGTATTAGCATTACAAAAAATGAAAAAATAAATCATTCTGTTAGCATTTATACCCACTGCATACATTTTGAAAGGTATATAAAAACAGAAATTATAAACATTTAAGAGTGCACATGTGAATCAAATCAGAAATGGAAGTCAAATCTATGAAAGGAATAACTGATCCAAAAAGAGAAATCTGTACATATCATGGCATGTCATAGTTTTGTATAATTCCATCACACACTAGGTGCAGTCAAAATGCTCACAATGAGCATGAAATACAAAAAACATCATATATGCCTCACAAAATGGAGACTAGGAAATAAAGGCACCCTGCCTATATGCCTCTCTAAGGACCCTAGTGACTGTTATAGTTACGAATTTCTTACGAGTTCTTATATAAAGCATTCAAATAGCAAAGCACCAAGCCTAACGCAAAATACCATTCCTAAATCCATTCCAATTCAAGATACTCAAAAACCAAATGGTCACCGTATGTTCAGAGCTCAAAAATCACTAAGTCAATACACACAAATGAATTGGAAAATGAGTTTTGTTGAGATATATTTGTTGATATAACTTGATTTTGAGTGCATATGTTCGCAGGGTTAGAGCGATGGTGAAGGTAAGTTCTTATCCCTGCACAAATGGTAAGTCCTCTTGTCATTGTAATTTAGTGTTTATTTTTTGATATTTCATCTATCTGTTCTTGAGTATTCTCTTCATTTTACAAGTAGTGGGAGTTTGGACAATGACATTTTGACACACGAGCATGTTAGGTATAACTTCTAACTCCCCATTTCGGGAACACCAAACTTGGACTTTACGTTTTACTCCTTTTGATGGCTAAGATGCTTCTCTGAGGGGGAATTCTATATGCACCCAAAATTGCATGTGCTACATTGTTGAAAAATAGTTACAAAAGTCCATAATGATGACTCATGTCCTTTCAGAAGGTGTTCAAGGTCTTAATCTCATTCACATTATCTATTTGTAGGCTAGATGCTTATACTTAACTTTTTCATGCTTTCATCCAACTTCCCGCTCATTTATGTGCATTTTTTGGCATTTTAGTGTCAAGACTGCCACCCTTCCTGTGCGGCGGTTCTAAAACCGCCACCCAGGAAGAGTGAAAATCATATGTGCATTTTTGAAAACTCTTCATGTGTGGTTTTAACACATGTGATTTCACTTAATTGGACTTCTATGGTGCGTTTGTGAACCAAATTGCCTAAAAATAGTCATATTTGCATGGTATCACTTCCCTCTTCTATTTTTATATAGTTTTAATTAGTTTTAAGTGCCTCTTAACCCAATGATTTGGCACTCTAAGTATTCATTGTGTATGAAGACACATCCCAGCCAATTCTTATATATTCAATGCTTGTATTCAAGAAAAAGGGCTTGTTAATTTTGTGTATCTTAGATAGTATTGCTGCAACAATCCTACTGGAAATTGTATATCCAAGCTCAGTTCACTTGTGCTATCACTCTTCCATTTGCATTGGAACCAAAATAGATTCAAGATACCACTACTCAAGCACCTTCTCCTACTACTGACTTTCCATTCCCAATACCTTGGACTCTCATGGACACACAAAGTAAGAAAGGATAAACTGAGGGGAAATCTCATCACACAGCTTGATTCACCTCTGTCCTGTGAATTATAGGTTGGATTTTTTATTTTTTTTTCTTTCATTTCCACAATTTTTCATTGTTACATCATATCAAATATAGTCGAAATCAATTTCCTTTCATTTGCAAGTAATTAGATAATTTCAAAGAGGGTTTAAATCATTAATAGCAGCTCCCAGTGATGGATCCTCTTCTTTCCATCCCTATGGATCTGAAGGAGAGTATATGTGTAGGAGGTTGTGTACATATTATAGATCATTTGTAAAAGCTCTTGTTTTAAGTTAGTTTAGTATTAATACACTCAACACAGGTGAATAACCACAATAGGTTATTTTGCTTGTTTAGTTTTAATGTAGAAGTATATTTTATGATTTAGAATAAAGAAATTTTTTGTTTGTGATTATACTATTTGAGTTTTTTAATTTTTTTAGGTTAGTTTCCTTTTAGTAGTAGCATAGATTGTTAGTTTCATCTTGGTTAATTTCGACACTTCAAACTATTTCAACATTGAGATTCAGTTAGAAAAACCATAGGGAATTTATTTTACCTGTTCATAGCCTCTAAATCTCCCCATTGCCAACTTAGATACTAGGAGATACCACTACCAGATCTTAGTCACTGATCCTCCTATAGTTAACCACACATATTTCCACATCGAGTGCTCTAGCATGACTTTAGGGAGTTGATTTCGGTTAAAGGTTGCATGTCAATTTTCATCCTTATAGTGTCTTATATAGTATAAAATGTCTATGGGAAATACATAGACACTCTCACATATAATCAACAACCGTAATATTTGATAGAAATCCTCAAATGTGATGGTCATCCGCATGTCTATATTCCACAACACACATAAAGTTTTGATCAAGTACATATTTGTGCACACCTCCCCCAACTTAGCAACATGATGTAATATATCCCTATCACTAACATCCCAACATGCATCATTAAGGCCAAATGTAAACATTATAGTCATATATTGACCCCCATATAAATCCCAGACATGGATTTCCCTCTTCAAACACAACACACAATGGAAAAATATTGTCTTAATCCATATAATCACTTAATAAAAACATCATATATCTATCAAATATACACATATTATAAGAAACTATCACACTTCAACAAATCCTAACATTTCAGTTGCCACCATGCATCTTAAGTCAAGACCTTATAGGTCCTACTTAGGATCATATAGGTCTTTTTTAGGATAGTGATATTAGTTTCCAAAACCATATGGTTTTGTAAGGTCCTAGCCTAGGTTTGAAACCAAACAATTTGGTTTAGTCTCTTCATAATATGTAAAACATAATAAAAACTATAAATTTAAAAAATAAGGAAAATAAATATTATTTTCAATAATAATATAAATTACACTTGGTAGCTCATATGTCATCCAAGATTAAATGGAATATACCACATGTTTAAATCTTGATTTCATCGCCTCTCTGTCTCTCAACATATTCATAAATTTAGAGTGTTTATCCATCTCAATCACACTTGCACAAAGAATAATTTGTTTTACTTTTATTACATTTTTATTTGTGGTACACCCTTTTGATGGTATTAAATAAACTTACTTTACAACCTACATAATTTAACCAATTAGGGTTTTGTAGCTATGAACACCATGTCTCAAGCCCCTTTCAAATGTTTTTAACATCATTTTTTGTGTTGTAATAATGCTTATAATCACTTCTACATAAACACATCATTACATTATTTCTACCTCCTTATTCAGCTATGTATGCACTTGTTGCACCTGACTCAGTATTTATTTCTATTTACACACATACAAACCTATCACCTATAATAGGTATGTCTATTCAATATTGCAACTCCCATTGTATAGATCTCAATTCATATATGATCTTTATGAATTATTCATACCTATTCACATTTTTCTCAAGTAAGCATGTTTCATACTCTAACTTTCATCAATAGGGGGAAATATATAGTGTGCACTATGAAAAGTGACCTTCTCTTCCTCTTTTATTCATTAATCACTCTAAAATACAATGTAATATATATGTAAGGCTATCCTCCCCAAAAAAAATCATGTAAAATTAACAAGTTGGCTATGCAAGGCCTATATCTCTCATGCAAAATAGAAAAATTTCAAAACCCAAGTGGTTACTCTTGATTTCACAATTACACTAGATGCACACATAGAATTATTTGTAGAAAATTCCACTATATTTAATATAAATATAGGGAAGAAAACAAAAATATCCAAATACAACATAAGAACCCATATTATAATTTCTACATGTATACTAGTATAATGCATAGTGGGGGTGGTGAGACATCATTTCCCTTTGACCTTATAAGGGTTTTTAAAAATATCTAAGACATAAATTCATCTACAGTGGTGTGGTCCTATTATTAGGAAGTATTATTGGGGGAAGATAAAAATTATTATGAAACTCTTCCCTTTGTTCCAAGGAAACTAAATTCCCATAACACTTCAATATCAAACATCGTGTTCGTATTTGATCACCTACGGATACTATGAATCCACAAAACTTGAATTTCCATATTTTCAAATACTTCTTATCGGAAAATATGATGTCTAATTCTGAAACATACAACATGTTTCTCCCTTATCCCTATGTGGGTCAAAGAATTACTAATGTTTCATGCCACGTATGAGTACTTTCCCTCAAATCACTTGCATATTGTATTGATTCATCACTTTCACGAGTATGATGTTCCTTTACTTTACAATAGTGAATTTTAGTCAATATCATAAGCAAGAAAATGAAGACATCAAAACCTACAAAATATCATTATTACATCATGATTTTGTTAGGTTATTATATACATGAGTTTTGATTAATGGAACAAGAACTTGAAGCTAATATTACTATTTTTATTTCTTTTTTTGACTTGATATAACCCCATTTCTTATTATTTTTTCTCTTTGATTTGATTTTGAGTCACATTTAATAGATATTTTATAGTCCCTTTTCATTGTTATCTTTTATCTAAGATTTTCCCAAGACCGTATAATATGATATGGACTGTACATATGCTCTTAACCACTCTGTATGGTCTTGGCCCCTTTTTTTCATTCGAGATATGAGTCTCAACATTAAATTTTAACAATGGTTTTGGATTTATAGAAAATTTCGTGCCATACTTCATGGTAAGAAAATGTAAGATAAATCTTAAGAGAGGTACCCTCCAAGATTTTATGTGAAGCCTCTTGATAAGAAAAGTGCAAAGTAAGGATGAAAATCTACAATTGTTACATCTTGTAAAATTTTTACTTTAGGAAAAGAATGTAATCTTACCTCTAGATCCTTCATTAAACCAACAATATCCATTGTTGTCCCATCAAGTTGTAATATGATTTTTGTAGTTTTCTCATAAATTAGGAAAAGCTTATCTCTTATGGCCTTTTGCATGATAGTACTATTCATTCCATTATATACCATACAATTTTGAACCAAGTGATCTCCAATAATGAGTGAAAGGTAAAAAATATGTGTATTTTTGATATCTACATCATTTAATAGCTTTTGTACCATACATTTTACTTCTTTCATTATTTTATGTTCTATGGTCATATGAACCATGTCATCCTTACTTGTTCATTTTGAAATAATTTTTATGATAGTTGCAAACTTGAAAGCTCCTTAGAAATAATATCCTTTTATCCTGGAAGGTTTAAAGAATCCCATAATGAAATATTAACAATACTTTTGTTCATACATTATACAATATTTAAATAAGATGTAATATTATTTGATTGAGCCACGGAAAGAGAATATTTTTTATATGCATATTTAGAAATTTTTGGTAGAAATATAATTATGAAATTTGGGTATTAGGATCTTATTTATATTGGGGAGATGCATTAAAACTACTGAAATTTTTAACTTAAATAGGAGGTACATTTGCACTCCTTTCTTTTCCTTGTTCCTCCTCAAGAGCCCTCTTTTTACACCTGGTCAAAACTACACAATAATCATGATCTTTGTAATTCACCTTCACTTGATCTGGTTTCCTTTGACTAGGGTTGATTTTAAGACCCCCCTCCAAAAAATTAGTTTAGAATGGGTGGAGAATCTCCAAAGTAGAATTTTTCATTGATGGAGAATTTCTGAAAAAAAAATGCATGGTAAATCTGACTGAGTTTGATGGTCGTCCATCTTCTTCCATATAAGCTGGGTTGGACAATGTCTAACCAAAGTTGTAATGAAGACAATGGATGGTCCTCCAACATAGTTTTGATGGTCATCCATTTTCTTTTGTACAACTTGGGTTGGACGACATCCAACCTAGGTTGTAAAGAAGACAATGGATGGTCATCGAACATGGGTTGGATGGCCGTCTATTATCTTTCATCCAACCCTTCCATCAAACGTGGGTTTAAATACCATCCATTTTCTATCATCCAACCTGGGTTGGATGGTCGTTCATTGTCTGTAATATAACATACGTTGAACGACTGGGTTGTACGACATACACTAGATGACCATCCAACCTAGGTTGCATGACCATCCATCCTCTTCCGTCCAACCTGGGTTGGACAGAAGACAATTTCTCTCCATCCAACCAAAGTTGGACAGACATTCACTCTCTGTTAGATGTCTTTATTAAACATGTACCTGCCTCCAAACCCCTAGGCTATGTATTAAACCTTGGCGAATAAATGTATAAATTAATTTTTACATATAAATAGTTGGCAAACTGACCCATACAAATGACTTGTTAGTGGAAATTTTGGGAAAATTAGGTGGTAATCAAATGCTAAAAATTCACCATTTCCAACTTCAAAAATCCCTAATATTCGTTAGTTTATGAAAAATTTGCTAAAATTTTCCCTTCCTTTGACACCAATTTTTTTGTTTTCCACCCTACATTTGAGGCGTGTGAGATTTTTCAGATTGGGGTTTGGAAATAAGGCTTAGATTAAAGTTTGCATTCATATAAGAAACTTGGGGATGGGGTAGATTGCGAGGGAAACACCATTAAAAATCTTGGAAACATTGAATGGAACAAGGGCATTAGAAGAGGAAAGGGCTTTAGGATCAACTGATTTGGGTGGATAACGATCTCTGTAATTTTTATTTATTTTTACAAAGGTCTAACATCTTGGTAAAGTGCTTGGTAAGCCCTAATAAGCCTCGCTATTTACCTTTCATTATTTTTAAATCATTCCCTAATGATTGCAAGGTACTTTTTATATCAGTCAAATCATTAGGTTTAAAAGAAAAAATAGGTTCTATTATTGCAAAGGTGGTGGAAAGGATCCAACTTTGCAGTAATGGACATTGATGGTCTTGGGGCTAGTTTACCAACTTGGATAAGGTTGTTTTCAGCCCTTATGGGTATTTTATAAGAATTAGGGAGTGTGGAACCACCCATTGACTAACTCATTTCTGAAATATCATTGTTTAGTGCTCTTAGATAATAAATGAGAGCATGTTCAGGTGAAAGATTAACAATTAGCAGTATTCTATCCCATGTTCTAGAAAAATTCAAATTGAAATTGGCCATAAACTCTTTTGGTATTCTTTTAATGTTTGTTAATTGTTATGCCAATGACAGGTTTTATGATTTGTCTTAAAACTTCTTAAAGAAAACAATTCCCAATTGGTCCCATGTGGTGATACCTCATATGGCCGGACTTCTATACCAAACAAAAGATTTTCCCTTAAAAGATGTAATGAAGAACCTCAATGCCACATTTTCTTGAGTTATGTTATGAACAAAACACAAATTTTAGAAGTCTCTTACATGCTCGAAATGTGTTATTTAGTTCTCCCTAGTATAATAAGATAAGATTTTAAAGGAAGTTGATGGTATAGGATTAAAGATCAGGCAAGCAAAAAAGGACTACCACCATTGAAATTTATTAAAGGAATACTTCTTTCGGTAGCCATTTGGGATATAAGAGTTTAAAGTACAATATTTTAGACATAAGTAGAAGTAATTCACCTATTATAAGGGAAAGTATTCTTAAATCTTCTTCTTCTAGAAGAATTAAGAGGTAATTGTAAGAGTTCATATGAAATACCTCTAACTGAAAACCGTGTTGTCACCTTAGGTATGGAAGTTGCAGAAGTGGTCTAAAATAAGCTTATCGAAGTCAATAGATGTATTCCTCTTTGAATCTTCAATTTATAAACAATCATCAATATATTCCTTGAACTTAGAAAACTACAATTAATTCCTCCTGGAAGCAATTAATATTTTCTATAACAGTGTTGATCTGTCTAAACCCTCGTTCAAAATAGTCAAGGAAGTAAGAAGTTAAAATTAGTTTAATTGTTTTTGGCTAATTGAAAATTTTAAGTCAACGTTTACATCCTCTTGATTGTTGATCACTCCTTCTAAAAACATATCAAGTTTCTGATTTGGATAAATTGAACTTTTAGGTACAACCATGAGAAAAAACCATCTTTTTTTACACGATGAAAATAATGAATTAATCTGATGTTTCATCCCAACGGGTGTGCCAAAAAATATTATCTAGCAGAGTTACACCCTTGTGATGATGATCAAATTCTAGTCTTCTTTCTCATCCCTTTTTCATATATACAATGGAAACACCTCATGGGCTACGGGTATCCCAAAAGTTGATATGAATCTCCATATTAGAAAGGGTTGGTTCTCTTCAATGTATCCCTAACTAGATTTGAATGGGGCTAAGGGTAAGAATAAAACTTTGAAAATAAACGAGGTGATACACCATACACTTTGGAGATTGCTAATAATACAAGTGCACACAAACTGAAAATGTATCAATTTTTCACGAACCAAAGGAATTTGAGTGAGTGTTCAAGGAAAAATAACATAAATTTATGAAGGGATGTCTCACAATACACAATTTTCAATTTGAATGCACTCTAAAAGACACACAAAACACTATTTCTTATAATAAGGGAAGAAAGAATAAGAAATTAGCCTAAAAAATTGAACAAAAAATCATGAGAATCAACTATCTAAGTGCATATGATTGCAAAGAAATTCAGGAAAGGCATAACCCTTTATTAGAAGTAGGGAGCTTGCTAGAAAATTTCTACAGCAATTCCTTACAACAACTAAATTCCCTGAATTCTTGAAAAGAATTAGTATATGGAGGAAAATACGAAAAGAAGAAGTCGTGATGAAGTCCTCAATACTTTCAGTTACAACATCAGTTAACCCACTTGGAGATAATTCCAATGCTATGGCACATACAGAAAGGAGTTTCTACCAATAGTTTGAGTCCACCCCCTTTCCACAATTTTGATTAAAATAATAAAACTCTAAATCCACCCTCACAAAAGAATAAAATAGTTATTTTATAATTTTCCTTTACATGTAATAAGGTATGAGTTTGGATGGGTTTGGAAATATTAAGAAATTTTTTAATTTTTTCTATTTGTAAAAAGCTATTTTTTGTCTTATTGCATCATGCATAAAGGAAATAATTAGCCTCTTCTACCTTGGAAGACATGTAGAGCATATTTGAATTTTAACTTGGATAAGCATTATCACCTCTAACTTTTTACAGTTCTGATATAACATCAACTATTATATACTCTTAATGACATGGCATATCTATTCACAGAGGATTTTCCAAAATAAGGTTATCTTGATTCCTTTAAGGTAATAATTATTACCTTATAGAATGTTTAATTTGAGCATAGATTGGATAAAACCCTTAAGAATCTAACATATCATGACCCCCATTTGTGCATTAGTTTGTATACATTAAAATGTCAAATGGAATTTTAATCCCACCTCGTATAAGAAAATGTGAGGGGAAAGGCTTTGTTGTTTAACCTAACTCCACCTAAGTTAGGGTTTTATGATCTCTTGCAACATGTCAATTTTTGCAACCTGGGGGTTGATTTTACAAAATAAAAAGGGGAGAGTATCAAAACTTAAGATCATTTCATTGATTTTTCTATAGGTATTGAAACTCTTTAAAAATAATTGGTCACTATTTCTCTTCTTTGGAGCTCAAAATCTTGTTCTACTACTTGTGGCTATTTTTTGCTACACCATAAACTATGACATTGCAAGATATGCTGCTATTTGAGGGTACTTCAATATTTTATTCTTTTCAAAATGTTTGGTGATTCATTGTTTTAGTTTGGCCGTAGCTTCTTTTAGCTTTATTTTACTCTAAAGTGAACTCACACTGTTAAAAATGGCTTTTTGATGTCATAATCTACCACTTAATTTTATTACTTATGGTTCAAAACTTCATCACTGATTGAGCTTGATCATACTAGGTGCTTGAAACATGGATTCTAGTTCAAAGGTAAATCCTTTTCTCTTCAAGATCTACTTTTCCCTTAAAATTATGATCTTTTTTACTAAATTTAGCTTGGTTATGGTTCATTATTTTGGACTTGAACTAATTGTTCATCCCCATCTTATGACATTGTCATTTTTGGGTTTCCTTTAGAAATGGATCATTTTTAGATACCAACTTACAATTTGTCAATTTTTATTTAACATGATATAGTTCCAGAGTTTTATTCTGGATTTTCATGTATCTTGTATGGTTTGAGCTATGTTTCCACTATTTCATAGATCTACATTTTGTATCACTTGTGTTAACTTGAGCCTCCATGTTTTATGTACTCCCTTAGATATTTGTTTTGTCATCTTGAACTCGGTGATGAGATTAATTTGAGCTCACCATTTTATTTGCTAAGCTCTCCCATTTGGCTACTAGTTTGGATCTGATTCATTTCCCCCAAAAGCTCGATTTGGGTAACTTGTAACCTGAAATTTTTTTTTGAGCTTTGAATTTTAGTTGTCCTAGGTGTTTCTCTTTTTGCTCAAGTGGATTTTCCATTATATATCTTTTTGGGACCAGTCTAAAGTTTTCACCTTTTAGAGCTCAGGACTTGCTTTGTACGGTAACCTTAAAGCCTGAACTGGGTATATTTATTATAACTAATTTCAAACATTATGTTTGTTTAAAATTATTTGAAATATATATCTATCTTTTTCAGTAACTTACTCTATTCAAAGTATGGCTTGTTACCCTGGCTAAATAAGCTTTATTTAGACTACCATTTTATGAATTTGAGCTCGTGCCTACCCTTTTCTAGATCTGTAGTTCCCACTCCTCTTTGAAACTATTTCATCTTGATATTGATACTATTGGACTGATGTTCAGATATTTTGGTTTAGTTACATTGATCAGTAGATGATAGATTATACTGATATTTGAATTATTGACATTATGATGTTTATGTTTTATTATGATGCACTAGATAGTGATGTTAGTCAATTTAATATATGTTGATTTTCATGATATGGATTTTATAATGACATGTTATGTTTTGGGATGTTGGAGTATAATTATAATCTCATGGATGTTAGGGTTGTATTTTGATTTATTAATGGATAATAGAATTGCTAATGACGAATGATGAATATTGATTTTATGTGTATATTGTCTTGATGTTGTTAATAAAGTTGAAAGACCAAAGAGGTATTTTTTTGTGTGCAATAATTTTATCACATACATCAAAGTGGATAGGGTACTATGGAAGGGAGTCAGGTGTTGACCAACAAGGCCAAATTTGAAAAATTGTGTAATGTTGTTTAGTGTAGTGTTTTGCTTGTCTATTTTGGAGGTCTCCCGTGGGAGGATGACCTCACATATGTGGCCATGGGGTGAATTTTGTCCCTTTATTTAATTTTTGTATATTCTTATTTATGTTATGCGTATTTTAAAATTTTGAATTTTGTCACCTTATTAGGATGTTGTAAATGTGTCTTAATCAAACTGAACTTCTTCTTATTGGGTTGACTAAATTAGGGATGTCACAAATAGTTATGATGAGATTTGATAGTCCTTGTGTAATTAAAATTTATGTTGATTTGGGAGTGTTTTACTCCACCCCAACATCAAAATTCATATTTTAAATTTGGGGGCAGTTTTGGAGGCTTGTGGGACAAGCAAGGCTTTCCCATGCCTCTTAAATTAACACAAAAACCCGAACTATGGGTTGGAAAACTTATTTTCAAATTATTTGTTCATTTTTTACTGTAAAAGAAGGAAAATTATTGCACTTTCTTTCTACCCCAATTTATTATGTCCCTTGAAAGCGTGGTTTGTAAGTTTTGAGCCATGTGGGTTGTCATAGTCCTTGCATGTGCATTAATTTTCTTGGTTTTGGTGTGTTGACTTGAGTGTTTGGATGGAGGAATGATGAAGTGACATCCTACATGGAACCACCTCATCATCCTCACATTCCATTTCTATTTATTGGTGATTTTTGGTTGGAATAGGGGTTACTTGTTCTTTTCTCCTCTTATGCACTTTTAGAATTGAAGCTTTTCGGAGTGCTTGGGAATTGCTTGGCTTGGATTTGAAGAGGTGTGTGGAATTTTATTGGAACTTGATGGAGAGGTAGGCTCTGCAATTTTATCATTTTTTTATTTTTCTTATTTGTATGCAATGTTTTACTTCTCAAATTATTATTTTTTTCTTGTGAAGATGCTTGTGTGGTTGTTGGGTAGCAAGCCTTAGTTTGGTGTCAGAGAAGGGTTTATCGGACCATTGGTGAGGGAAAAGAGATTTTTTATGAGGAATTCAATTGGTGGGAGTGTGAATGGGAGTCTTACCGATGGGGAGTGAAAAGTAAATCATGGTTTTGTTGCATGCTTGCAAGGGAGAGATAAGGATTTTGTGTGATTATTTTATCCACTTTGATGCTTAGGGTAAAAATCCCACTTGACTTGGGAGGCATAAGAAGGTGGTATCCCATAAGCCTTTCTCTATTTTGTTTTTCCTTCAAACATTTGAATTCTTGTGAATGTGCTAACTTGTTGATTATGTTGTCTTGGTGTAGTTGAATGCCTTGTATGTGTTTGTTCTAAAGCCCATTTTTTGGAAGTTGTCATTGCTGCTCAATGCTCCTCATGTTTCTTTGGTTGATTCTTAGGGAACACTAAGGGGATGGATTCTCGTGTTAATGGATTTAAGATTAGGCGGAGAGCGTTGCCTAATCCCTCTCCCTTGTTTTTTTATTCCATTGTGAAGGTTAAAGAAAGCAAGATTTGAAGCTACCATTGCGAAGAGGACATGCATATTGAAGACTTGATATTTGTCTTGTTGATAGGATTGTTGTAATTTGTTCATTTTTTGTATGTACTTCCCACTTGAGTGGATGATTAAAAATTTTAAGGTTAAAATAAACTTGTATCTTGATTTAGAAATATTCATAAATTGGAAACTCTTTTAAGAGTATTGTATGAGAAAGGTTCCTTTATAATGGAGTAGTATTCTAAAAGGGGATTACCAATTTACCACATTGTTTTCAAAAAGTAGAAAGTTTGACCATGTTGAAATGGATATGCATTATTTTTTAATTTAAGGTGTTTCATTGCTTTTCCATATGTGATATACTTTAATTTCTAAAATATTGTGAAGTTTATTAAAATTTATGGTAGTAAAAAAAAGATAGTTGTCATTTATATCTTATAAAGAAAATGAAATATTTATTCCTAGTGCATGTAATGAAAGAGACATTAAAAGATCTAAACTATAGTTGTATTCTAGTCATCTTGAAAGGAAGAAATTATTATGTTAAACCTCCTCCTTCTAAACGTATAAAGTTGTGTGAGAAATCTTATTATTATCCCAAGTTAACCTTAGATGGAATCAAACAAAGAAAAGATGAAAATGACTATACAAGTGAATGAAATTATAAATATACTTTCCTACTTAGGTGTAGCTATGCTCAAGTAAATTTCATTGGAATTTCCTACAAATTCCCTATATAAATTTAAATCACTAGTGTCCTCTTTTAAAAAGAATAGAATATAGATAATTGGATTATCATAATATTATTAATAGATTAATCTTATGAATATATTAATATTTATATAATTTAATAATAATAGTTACTTGAAATATATATATATATATATATATATATTATTATTGTTGTTGTTATTTTAATTATTAATAATACAATTTTTACTATTAAACATTTATAAACCAATGTTTATTAGAAAAATTCATTCAAACAAAATTTATTAAAAAAATAGAAGAAACAAAGTTTATTCGTAGCGGCTTAGCCGCATTGGTGTTGGAAGGGTGGAATGGGGTTGGAAGAGCTCGCCGACCCAACCCCCACCCCATTAATCAGATGGGATGGGGAGTGGGGTCGGAGACCCCTCTCCCTCCCTGTTTGCATTATTAATCAATGGATATGGGTAAGGGCCGAGCCCCCACCAAATACTATGTTTTTTTTATTAAACCCTGCACTTTATCACTCACGGCTGAGACATTTTCAAATGCAGTCTCTACGGATTTTCTTTGATTTGTGATCCCAATTGCATTTATTTTCATATATATATATATATATATAAATGTATGTATGTATGGACGTATTTATGTATGTATGTATGTTACTTATAATGTCTCTTATAATTTATTTATATAAAAATAGGGATATACTTTTGTTTGTAAGCAAATATAGTTATGTTTTATTTAATATTTAGGGTGTATATACATATACACATAATATATTAACCCCTTCTTAAAATTGTGTAAAATAAGATTAAATCACAACTAAAATATTCATTTAAAATAGATCTAAAAGTGTGTTAAACACCCAAATTCGCAAGAAAGTTCAAATACATTTCAATAAGTTTCTTTAAACAAAAAAGAAAGAAAGAAAACCAATTAATCTATTGGGAAATGCATTGAAGTAGACTACCAACAAATAGAAAATTTAAAAGTTTTATTGGGAAAAATCCACATACCCAAATGGGCATTTCCTTTGAATAAAAACTTGCAACAAAAATAGAATTTACAAACTCTTGAATCGGGTAGAATAGATTAACTTGGAAATATAAAATAAAATGAATTGGGGAGTCCCTTCCCAAGCTTTCTCCCCCTCTCACATGACTTTCTCCTCTTCTATCTCCCCTTAACCTTCAAAACCAAAATGAATGAAATGAGAAAAAGAAATGATAAAATCCTTCCTTAGTGATTTTTAGGGTTGATTTCAAATCTCTTTATCCAATGACCTAGATTGGATGCATCCAATGGCCCAAATTATCTCCTACAAAATTTAGGTGGGGGTTGGTGAAAAATATCATTTGGTCACATGGGTCTTCTTTTAAATGGGGCCACTTGTGTGATTGGAAAGTTAATTAAAAAAATTCTTTTTATTTTGATTTATTTTTAGTAAACTCTCTTCCTTAATAGTTTAGACTCCTTTTTATTTCGAAAATTGAATGAATAACATTGTGTAAATAAAAGGTTAATTTAGGTTTGGAATTTGATTATTTAATTATTGCTTGAATTTAGAAATTTCTATATTAAATTAATTTAGGGTTAATTGAATGAAAATTTTTAAACCTAACCAATGAATTAATCAATTCTTTTATTTAAATATTATTATTTAATTAATTTTGTGACAATCATTTTTTAACCTAGATATTAGTAAACCGTCATATTCATTCTTTAAAAAAAAATATTCCATAATTTTTCCATCATAACATTTGTTTAGATTTACGTTTCGTGTGTAAATATTTGTGGGCATTATATTTGGTATCAGATTCGTGGGTTCAACGCTTGGACCCAGGGCAAACTAGAAAACACGAAACAAAAACAGATAAACCTAGCTCATCTTTAAACCGAGTACACACAACTATGCATGATGTTTTGAAACATAGAAAATTGAGAAAACTAAGAAAAAAAGATTAGATTATTATAAAATAACTCTTGCCTTGGTTTGTGTAGGAGGCTTGGACTAGACAAGGGGTTCCTACGAGCGGATCTAAACCTACCACCCCCCACATTAGATAGTAGAAGCTATCGTACCTCAAATATTGCAAATGCTACATGAGGTTAATGTCGTTATATGCAGAAGATTGTTAGGAGGGTGACCTAGCAAGAAGGACATAGAGCCGTCAATGGAGGCTCATGGACCTTCACATCATAATGAAGAGGAGAGCAAAGAGAACTCCCACAAAGAGTCAATTAGACATGAGCCACATAATAGATAGCTAAGAGATTGAGATGTGATGATAAGAGATAGGTCTAGGAGCCTTAGGTAGAGAGTTGATCATGTAGAGAGACATAGAGGTCGACAATCGACTGCAGTAGATCACATTAGAGAGATACTGAAGTTGCACCTACCTCATTTTGCTGGAGACAGAGGCATATTTCAGGAAGAGGCATGGTTTGTTAGCTTGAACAGATGCTTCAAGTTATGCCCTTATTCTAGCAACACAAAAGATCATGTTGCCATCCACCTTAGAGATGGAGCTGGAGTACGGTGGAGGACTGAGAAGTAGAAGCTTTATGTAGATTCAGAGATAATCACTTGGGATATCTTTTAGGAGTGTTTAAGGAGCATATATATTTCCATGAGGTTCATTCAGCAGTCGATTGATGAATTCCATGATCTGCGACAGGCCTCCATGATTGTAGTGAAGTATGAGGAGTGGTTTTTTGATCTACTTCAGTATGTATACTACATACAAGATGAGCAGGTTCGATTTCACTTGTTCTTCAAGGGCTTGAACTTTAACTTGGGTGGGGAAGTGCGTATTCATTTCCCAAAAATGTTATCAGAGGATGTGGAGAAGGCCTATATTGTAGAGGAAACCAGGGGGAAGACTCAATAGGAACGTGACAGAGTGAGGAGTCGTATAAAACAACTAAAGGATAGTAGATCGAGGGGATCAAAAACTCCTCCTCATGAGGGAAACACTTCTACACAGTCTACCCTCTGACCTCCTCCACCTCCCCACCAGCAGTAGCAGACTCGACCACCCTTTCGACCTCCATAGTGCCATGATACTCAGAGACGTCGTAATATGGGACCTCTAGCTAGGGGGTTCAACACGACACAGGATCCACCTTGAGCATATTTGGCAGAAGCATGTCCACCAAAGCACTCACAGAGATCTTTTACAGGGTCATCAAGTCCTTCATCACATACTACTAGGCCACTTGGAGGACTATCTACACAGTGGAGAGGGCCATGTACTTGTTATGGATGCGGCGTACACAGACATCATTGGAGAGAGTGCCCTCAAAACCCTGTTAATAAGGGTAAGGCACCTATTTCTGAGCCTACTGTTGGTGAAATGGGTAGGAGGCACAAGATATATATATAGTGGTTGAGAACCACTAGGAAAAGAACCAAGGCATGGTGATAGAGACACCATGTAGCATTAGTGGTATTTTTATCTATAGTTTATTTGACTCAGGCTCATTAGATTCTTTCATTTCACCATCTCTAGTAGAGCATTGCAGGCTGGTGGAAGTTAGGCAAGGCCTTATTTGGGACATTGAGATGACTTCTAGAGCCAAAATATTAGTAGACTCCTTACTCAAGGAGTGTGTAGTGGACCTAGGAAACTTTACCATGACCTTTTATCTTTGTATCCTTCCATTGGGTTCTTATGGAGTGAATTTGGGCATGGATTGGTTTTTTGCACACAAAACCATATTTTATTGCTACATTAAGATTATATATTGTGCAGATGATTTGGGTGTTGATTCAGGGATAAAATGAGTTAGAAAACCCATCTCTATTCGCACTACTTCCACTATGCAGCTGAAGCGATGTGCGAGGTAGGGTCTTCAATTGTATGCTATTACAGTTAGTGACAGGTCAGAGGATGAGGCTTGTGGACCTTCACTTGATGATTACCACATTTTTTAGGAGGTTTCGGATGTGTTTCCTAGTGATATGCTAGGGATTCCTCCCCCACATGAGATAGACTTCCATATTGACTTGGTTCCATGAGTGTAACCTATCTCATGCATTCCTTATAAGATGACAAAATCTAAGCTGTGTGAGCTCAAGCTACAACTTTAGGGCCTTCTTGAGAAATGCATAATCCATCCTATTATATCCCCTTATGGTGCATTGGTTATTTTTGTGAAGAAGGATGGATCTTTACGGTTGAGTGTGAAATATCATTAGTTGAAAAAACTAATGATCAAGAGTTGTTACCCCCTTCCTTGCATCAATGATTTTTTTGATCAGATGAAGCGGGCCACTGTATTTTCTAAGATTGGTATTAAGTTAGGATACCATTAGCTGAGGATTGCAAAGGAAAATATCTACAAGTCAGATTTCCAAACGAGATACGACCACTATGAGTTCACAGTAGAGCCATTCGATCTTGCAAATGACATTGTAGTGTTCATGATTTTGATGAACGGGGTGGTCAGGACCTTTTTAGACCATTTTATACTCACATTCCTCGATGACATTTTGATATTTTTTGGTACACATGAGGAGCACCTTTGTCAAGTTCTACAGTTTCTTCATGAGAAGCATCTTTAGGGGAACCTAGAGAAGTGTGCATTGTTTCAGTCAGACGTGCAGTATTTGGGTCATATAATTTCTATGGTAGAGATCGCAATCAACCCTTCCAATATTAGAGACTTTATGGATTTTACAGCACCCACTAGTGTGACCGAGGTGTGCAGTTTCATGGGGTTGGTAGGATACTACAGGAGATTTGTTCAGGACTTCTCTCAAGTTTCACATCCCATCACTTCCCTTAAGTGGAAAGGGAAGAATTTTGTCTAGTTAGATAAATGTTAGAAGGCCTTCAGGACATTAAAGTAATGCCTTATGGTAGAAATTTTCCTTACAGTGTTAGACCCCCAGGGTGAGTTCTTCATTTGCACAAATGCTTCTTTGGCAGAGTTGGGAGGTGTATTGATGTAGGAGGGCCAAGTTGTTTCTTTTGAGTCTCACAAACTCAAGGATTATAATCTCAATTATATTACTTGTGACCTTGAGCTTGCAAAATTTTTTATGTGTTGGTTTGATGGAGACACTTCCTTATTTTCAAGAGGTTTATACTTAGAAATGGTCACTTTAGTCTTCACCACCTCTTCATGTAACCCAATATCAATTATCGTCTGTAGCATTGGATGGAGTCACTTTGTGAGTACGACATGGAGATAGAGCATGTGAAGGGAAGGAAAATGTGGTTGCATATTCCCCAAGTAGATGGAGACATTTAGCTATGGCTACCTTAGTGAGTACAGATTTGCGGAGTAGGATTTTACAGTAGCTTTCTCACGTCAACTTCTACCTTGTAGCCAGATCAGAGATTGAATCTCAAAGATCCATTGAGGGGAATTTTGATTGTTTCTCATTAGTGGCAGATGGTATTCTCAGACATAGAGGTAAGATATATATTCCTAGAGATGGAGGCTTGAGACAAGATATTTTGGTAGAGGCTAATTGTGCACCTTCCTTAGCCCATCCAAGGGTGAAGAAGATGCATGCCACCTTTAGACAACTATACCATTAGAGAGGTCTCTGGAGACCTGTAGCCCAGTTTGTGTCACGTTATTTAGAGTGTTAGAGGGTGAAGGCTAAGCATCAACATATAGCTGGACTTGTCTACCCACATGTCATACTGGAGTGGAAATGGGACACCATTTCCATGGATTTCATTGTAGGGCTACCGACATTGAGATACCACCATGACGCCATCATGGTCATGGTGGATAAATTGATGAAATTGGCTCATTTTTCTCCAGTGAAGACCACCTATACATCTATTGCAGTAGCACAAATTTACCTTGATGAGATTGTTAGATTGCATGGAATTCTGTGGAAGATCATTTGTGACCATGATACCTTGTACACCTCTCACTTCTAGACTATCATGTAGTAGGTTCTTGGTACGAGTATAAAATTTAGTACAAATTATCATCCAGAGATAGATGGATAGAAAGAGTGAGTGAATCAGATCTTGGAAGATATGTTGTGGATGTATGTCATGGAAAATCATTCTAGGTGGGAGAAGTACTTGTATTTGGTGGATTTTTCCTACAATAACAGTTTTAAGAGTCTGATTGGCATAGATAATTTTTAGGAGTTGTATGGGAGAGAGTGCAGGAAACCTTTTAGATGGGATAGATTGGAGGAAAAGGTTTCTCTTGGGCCAACATTAGTGCAGGATATGGAGTAGAAGGTTGTCTTTATTCGAAAGAGGCTTCAGGAGGATCAAGATATGAGAAGAAGTATGTAGATATGAGGAGGAGAGATTGTAGTTTTGAGGTGGGCATGAAGATATTTCTTCATGTCAGGCCTTATAAGAGTCCTATCCGTTACAGAAATGGATATAAGTAAGATCTTAGATTTATGGGTCCGTTCGAGATCTTAGAGTGTATCGGTCGGTTGGCCTATCCTATAGCATTTCCACCTAGCTTGTCTCACATGAAAGATGTTCATTTATCTGTACTTAGGAAATATATTCTAAATACCTCTCATGTTTTAGATTGGACCACATTATAGGTTTAGGGGTAGGGGTAGGTATTACTGGAGCGCATGCACATCATAGATTGCAAGACCTTGGGCCTTCGAGGCCATGATATTGATAAGGTGTGGGTCCAGTGGGATATGTATAATGAGACTGTAGCCTCTTAGAAGGACCCCACTATTTTGTGAGCCTAGTTTCCTCACTTATTCTAGTGACTTCCAGGAGGAATTCAAGTTTAAGGGGAGGGGGATGTAGAGCCCACACCTCTTCGACATTGTTTCATCTTGATATTGATACTTTTGGAATGATGTTAAGACATTTTGGTTTTGATACATTGATCAGTAGATGATAGATTATATAGATATTTGGATTATTGACATTGTGAAGTTTAGGTTTTATTATGATGCACTAGATAGTGATGTTAGACAGTTTGATATATGTTGATTTTCATGATGTGGATTTTATACTGACATGTTATGTTTTGGGATGTTGGAGTATAATGTAATGTCATGAATGTTAGGGTTGGATTTTGATTTATTGATGGATAATAGAATTTATAATGACGAATAATGAAGATTGATTTTATGTGTATATTGTCTCAATGTTGTTAATACAGCCAAAAGCCCAGAGAAGTATTTTCTTGTGTGCAAGACTTTTATCACATACATCTAAGGGGATAGAGGACCAACCACAAAAGGATGTTGGGTGTTGAGCAACTAGCCAAATTTGATAACTTAGGTAATGTTGTTTAGTGTGGTGTTTTACTTGTGTACTTTGGAGGTCTTCCATGGGGGGGTGACTTCACATATGTGGCCTTGGGGTGAATTGTATCATTTTCTTTAATTTTTGTATGTGCTTATTTATGTTTTGTGTATTTTAAAATTTTGAATTTTTTCACCTTATTATCATGTTGGAAATGTGTCTTAATTAAATTCAACTTCTTCTTATTGGGTTAACTAAATTAGGGATGTTACAAATATTTATGATGAGATTTGGTAGTCCTTGTGTAAGTAAAATTTATGTTTATTTGGCAGTGTTTTACTCCACCCCAAATTCAAATTGACTTCGAGGGAATTTTTAGAGACTTGTGGGACAAACAAGGCTTGTCCCATGCCTCTCAAATTGACCCAAAAACCATACTTATGGGTTAGAAATATATTATTTGACTTCTTTGTCCATTTTTGTGTGTAAAAGAAGGAACATTATTGCACCTTTTTCTACTCCAATTTATTATGTCCCTTGAAAGAATGGTGTAGAAATTTTGAGCCACGTGGGTTGTCATAGTCCTTACACGTGCATTAATTTTCTATGACTTGGTATGTTAACTTGAGTGTAGGGATGGAGGAATGGTGAAGTGGCATCCTACATGGAGCCACCTCATCATCCTCACATTCCATTTCTATTTATTGGTGATTTGTGGTTGGAATGGGGGTTACTTGTTCTTTTCTCTTCTTGTGCACTTTAAGAATTTAAGGTTTTTGGGGTTCTTGGAAATTGATTGGCTTGGTTTTGAAGAGGCTTGTGGAATTTTCTTCGAACTTGATGGAGAGCTAGACTATCCACTTTTATCATTTTTTATTTTTATTATTCGTATGCAATGTTGTGCTTGTCAAATTAGTTGTTTTGTCTTGTGAAGATGTTTGTGTGGTTATTGGGTAGTAAGCCTTAGTTGGGTGTGGGAGAAGGGTTTATCAGACCATTAGGGAGGGAAAACGGAGCTTTTATGAGGCATTCAATTGGTGGGAGTGTGAATGGGAGTCTTACTGATGGGGAGTGAAATGTAAATCATGGTTTTGTTGCATGCTTGCAAGGGAGAGATAAGGATTATGTGTGATTATTTTATGCACTTTGATGCTTAGGGTAAGAATCCCATTTCACTTGGGAGGCATAAGGAGCTGGTATCCCATAAGCCTTTCTCTATTCATTTTTTATTCAAACCTTTGAAATCTTGTGAATATGCTAAGTTGTTGATTATGTTGTCTTGGTTGAGTTGAATGTTTTGTAAGTGTTTGTTGTGAAGCCACTTTGTTGGAAGTTGTCATTATTGCTCAATTCTCCTCATGGTTCTTTTGTTGGTTCTTTAGGGAAATTAAGGGGATGGATTCTCCTGTTAATTGATTTAAGGTTGGGTGGAGAGCGTTTCCTAGTCCCCCTTGTTTTTTTATCCCATTGTGAAGGTTCAAGAAAGAAAGATTTGAAGCTACCATTGTGAAGAGGAAATGCATATTGAAGACTTGATATTTGACTTGTTGATAGCCTTTTAGTAATTTTTTCATTTTTTTTATGTACTTCCTATGTGAGTGGATAATTGACAATTTTAATGTTGAAAGAAATTTGTATCTTCATTTAGATATCTTCATAAATTGTAAACTCTTTTAAGAGTATTGTATGAAAAATGTGCCTTTATAATGAAGTAAGGGGATTACCAATTTACCACATTGTTTTGAAAAAGTAGAAAGTTTGAACATGTTGAAATGGATATGCATTCTTTTTAATTTAAGAAGTTTCATTGCTTTTCCATATGATATAGTTTCATTTCTAAAATGTTGTGAGCTTTATTAAAATTTATTGTTGTAAAAAAAATAGTTATCATTTATATCTTATGAAGGAAATCTAATAGTAACTCCTAGTTCATACAATTAAAGAGACATTGAAGGATCTAAACTATAGGTGTATTCTAGTCATCCTGAAAGGAATAAATTTGTATGTTAAACCTCCTCCTTCTAGACATATAAATTTGTGTGAGAAATCTTATTATCATCCCAAGTTAAACTTAGATAGAATTAAACAAAGAAAAGATGCAAATGACTATACAAGTGAATGAAATTATAAATATACTTCCCTACTTAAGTATAACTATGGTCAAGTAAATTTCATTGGAATTTCCTACAAATTCCCTATATAAATTTAAATCACTAGTGTCCTCTTTTAAAAAGAATAGAATTTAAATAATTGGATTTTCATAATATTATTAATATATTAATATTGTTATAATTTAATAATAATAGTTACTTGAAATATTAATATATATATATATAGTTATTATTATTTTAATTATTAATAATAATTTTTTTAATATTAAACATTTATAAACGAATGTTTATTAGCAAACTTTAATCAAACAAAATTTATTAAAAAAATGGAAGAAATAAAGTTTATTTGTAGTGGCTTAGGGGCAAGTGCACAAAGTTGGGGGGCTAAAATGTGGACAAAAACCCCCAAAAATAAAAATGCATACATGTTATATTATAACGTGATAGCATTTTAAATTTTTAGGTTTGGGATTTACTAAGGCATAACACGTATGTGTTATAACACATACGCGTTTTGCCTACTATTAAGAAAAAAGAGGCCTGAGCCTCTATGATTTTATCTCCCACAAACACGAGTTTTAGAGCTTAGCTGTGCCCTCGCATTTTTTCATTCAGCTGGATCTCAAGCTTAAAGGATTATTTCTGGATCACCGGGAAGATCTAAATCGATGATGGCGCCATGGAGAAGAGGTAAGAATAATTATCTTCTCAAAATTGCATTGAAATATGATAATTATGTTAGGAAATTAAATATTAATGTTTACATTATAGTTTGTTAGTTAATATTTAATATTGTTATATATTAAATATTAGGTTTGAATGTTTATTGTTATAATATATTGTTTCAACAATATATTATTTATAGAGTTTTGTTGTACCCGTAAAATTATAAATGGGTAAGTTGTTTGATACAATTCCTATTTTATAGGAAGAGGTTAGTCTATTGTAATGGTTATAAATTAGCCTAATTCATTGTGTAATTGATGTAGCAAGAATATAGAGAAATAATATAATTATTTTGTGTTTTACCTGTGTAAGTCTGATCCAAAATCTATATTTGGTATCAGAGCGTCCTATTTCTTAGATTGCATGGAGTTTTCAAATTAGCAAAGGGGCAGCTCTTTGTGCCTCGTTGGATGAGAGAAATATTTTACTGATTAACTTGGGTTCCTATCATGTAGAAATAGACTTTTAAGCGGCAGCTTTGTAAATATTATTGCTCCTGGGAATGGCAGTTTCATGTACAAGCGTTGCAACAGTTTTTGCATAGTTTTTTGGATTTTCTGAACGCGGCTCATTTGCAGTGGAGTAGAAAATCTATTTTTCTTTCAAATTGTTTGCAAAAGAAATTGAATTTTTACATCTAGATTTGTATGGCATAATTTGTATTAGGGGATCATTCGAGGCTCATTAGATCTCCAAGCATTATTTATGCCATCATTCTAGATGTCTTTTATCCAGCTGGCCATGGTCATATTGAATTAGACCTGCATCTATTCTGAAGAATGTGCCATCTCCCACATATTTTGGAATCATCAATAGTGTACAACTGAACCTTGTAGTGATACGTACCGTGTATCATAGTCTAATCTTTGATTCTCGTCCACAGTTTATTAGATCGACTCTTTTTTTAGTTGAAACTTATATGGTTGTCAAATAATATATTAGCACCAATAGTTGATCAAAACATGGGGCACCAAAATTCGACCTTTGTGAGCTTCATGACAAAGGAAATTGATATCTGAAGCGATGCCAAAGTAACTACCAGTTAGGAGTTTGAGAAGCCCTCTGATGCATACATTTCTGGGAGTGGATTGGATTTGTGAAATTCAATTCGATCTGTCATCTACAACTTAGAAGCCATAATATAGCATGCACGCAGATCCATATTGACCACAATTTCAGTCATCCAAATCTACCGTCTAAACTTTTGAAGTCTTTACGGCCTGTGTGAGATATACGGCATGTGTTAACTTTGTATTCTATTTTCATTAGCATTGCAATCTCACCACGTGGATTAGGCTTGTGCATTGTGGCCCACGTATCTCTAATGCATTTCCTCCAACCAGCTCCATATACAACTCGTCCATTCTCCTACAAGAAGCTGTATTATCTATGTCTGGTAAATTTTGATATTTCCAGCTCTTGCAATCATGAATAGCATGCATTAGTTGATGTGTCCTTTATTAGAGTGTAAGTCGTGTTTTATGTTGAGATTTTTGGACTCATAAAAAATTGATGTCATTATTCTGCCCCATATAATTGAAGTGTGTGTCAATATCAAATTCCATAAATTTAGTCTAGTAAGGGTCTCGTATTTTTTTTAATGTCATATTCATTAGTTTATTAATTCCAATTTTTAATTGGAATTTGTATTTTTATAGTATTGTAATTATATAATAGAGTCATGTTGTCAGGTGATATTTTTTAAAAGGAGTTGAATAATTAAGTAAAGTCATTTTGCATCGTGAAGTTGGTAAAGACATCATTATATTGTCATGTTATTCAAATAGGTGATTTTAGGTAATTTTTTTGTTGTCTTTTTTTATTTTAGTCAAATGTCGTGTTATTGTAAAAGTCTGAAAATTAAAAAAAAATTACCTTACGGACGCATTTTCGGTGTTACCCAACGTCTGGAAAAATAAAGTGTTTCACATTGTGGGAGGGAAGAAAAGAATAAGCTCAATGTGAAAATAAATGTGCTTCATGTTCACATCCTGCTGAGTTAGCAGCACATATACTGGAGGACGGAGGCATAGGAGGATGGAGGTCAGTCAACAACTTCTTGTCAGTCAGCAACGACGGGGCTGCATGAAGCTATGGTGGCACAGTTTGTGGTGTGAGTTTTCTTTCATTTCAGAATTGCAGTTTGTTGTGTGCAATATGATTTTAGAGTTTCTGTTTTGGATTGAATAAGTGAAATGTTCACATTGAGGGGGGACATGATCAGCATGATCCAATGTTCCATTTTCATTTTTTTCAGTTAAGTATGTGGCGTTTCCTATTTCCCCAAATGCAAAAACATAGTACAAAACAAATAACACTGTGAAACGCAGCATCATGAGGATTGATGAGGTAGAACAGTCATATGTGTTCCTGTTCGTACCTAGGTTTGTGGTTAGCCTCCTAAAAACCATTGAAGTCTGTTCAGATGTGTTCCTGCTTGAGTTCCCACACTGCTAGGTCAGATGTGTTCCCTAGAGTGACTGGTTGATAAGTAGATGATTCCTGAGCATGTTCCCATCCTCGTCAGTCAGATGTGTTCCCAACAGTGCATGGTCGATAAGAAGTTGATGTGTTCCTTCTTCTACCTTCAGTTCGAGTGTGTTCCAAGATCATGAGCGTGCAGAGGAATTAGGCTACAAAGGAAGTGTGAAAGTTCTAATGTTACCATGTAAACATTAAGGGGGGGAATGTTAGGAAATTAAATATTAATGTTTACATTATAGTTTGTTAGTTAATATTTAATATTGTTATATATTAAATGTTAGGTTTGAATGTTTATTGTTATAATATATTGTTTCTACAGTATACTATTTATAAATTTTTGTTGTACTCGTAAAATGATTAACGGGTAAGTTGTTTGATACACTTCCTATTTTATAGGAAGAGGTTAGTCTATTGTAATGGCTATAAATTAGCCTAATTCATTGTGTAATTGATGTAGCAAGAATATAGAGAAATAATATAATTATTTTGTGTTTTACCTGTGCAAGTCTAATCCAAAATCTATAAATTATACATTAAAATTTGAATTGAATATATATATTTTATTGTTATAGTTAGAGGTTGAGGGAATCAACCACAACCAAACCCTACTATTCATGTCATCCCTCCTGACACTCTCACAATTGCTGAACATCCCCCAAGTAGTCAAGAAGATTTAGCATCCCACATAGTTGAAAGCAAAATTGAAATTGCAGATTTAATCAAAACAATGAGGGATTCACAATATACAAACCCCCACCGCGCCTCTCTTGCAAACACATTGGAGGCATTACTTATTCAAGTTGACATGGTAGCAGGGAAAATTTATTTTTGGACAACTTAGAAAGAGGGTTGTAGGGTTTATTATTCCAACAAATTGTCATATGTGGATGTAAAGAAAAAATAAATCTCAAAAGACCTCATATGCACCTTATTCAGGGACCCCCACACTAATTTTCCTGTTTCATTGTCATGTAAACAATTTCCCATCCATTGGTGATATAATAATTTGATTAAAAATAATTTTTGGGACCGATGGTTGATGGTGTTGGATTTTCAACATTGTAATAACAACGAGGTGCCACTATAATTTCTAAGGAAACTATATTGCAAGTTTATCCTCAACAAGATCCCAAATTATTTTGATTTTCAAGATTTCCAAGGCCAAGGAAAAGGATCTACACAGGATAAACTAGGTGCACAACATGCACCTATTCAACAAGGTAGATTCCCCACACAGAAGCCCCCTCACCCTGTGATTGTCCCTCAAGCAGTGAAGGAGACAGTAGAGATTGATACACTCCATGTGCTTTAGGGGATATTTATGACCCTTGTCCCACATACGATGGAGATTTCTCAATCAAATGCTTGTAGAGGTACACAGAGTATTCCCTTAGGGAGTACTAGCACGAGGCCACATCTTTTCTCATCATGTGGTAGCATATGTTTTGGGCCTGAGGAGGATGATACTTTCATACATACTGATTGTGGTGCACCTGGTGCTAGGGGTGCACACGATAATGTCACTATGTCAAATGTAATTTTGAGCGAGACATTTGGATTACATTCATCGGTGTCACCTTCGCATGTAAATTTGTTATGTTTTGTTATATGTGTTCCAAAAAGTTTGGAGTACTTTATTTACTTATATATGTTAATTTTTTGAAATAATTGTATATTTACATGTATATGCATTGATATTATAGAGCGTGGGAGGCACATATTCATCCTGACCATAGGCGATGAGCACCATGCGTACACATGCATTCACAAAGGTAATTAAGAATGTTAATTATGTAAAATATTCATATACATGTGTGTGTGTGTGTGTGTGTTAGTTTTGAAGTCAAATATATGTATGTTCTTCTATGTCCATCTAACTCACATGATATACATGTTTGATAAAGATGTTGAATTCACTAGACACCCCACCATCTCTGCTACAAGTAGATAAAGGTGTTTCTGCTGCGATTTCATTTGCACAACAACTCACTGAGGTATTCAAACAACACGTAAATTTTGTTAAATTTCTCGTGTAATTCATATTATGTTAAATTACATGTTAGTAATTTATTTCATTATAGATTTATTAAATTATGTTAATAATGTTCTTCATTGTGTATATGCAGGAGTTACCTACAATAGGTAGCAGCCCTCTTCACTTGATTCATAGTTGTGGTAGGGTAAAAACAATAGTTCTATATTGATAAAATTAGTTAAAATATTGTCATTATGTACATACATGTACTTAGTTATATTTTTATTAATTCTAATGTTAGATTTTCTAATCTTATGTGTATATAGGGAACTTCAACCCTCTCCATTTTGACTTCAAGGGCACAGAATCCTCCATCTTGTCATCTTCGTACCCCCGTTCGTACTATAGGAGCTCCCAATGACTCATCTGAGTGTGAGATAAAAATTCAGTGTGATCGACAACTTGTAGTAAGTTTGTGTATTTATGTAAATAATTTCATTCTAGCATGGTCTTAAATACATGTTGAAAACATATATAAATTAGGTTTTGACAAAAAAACATTGTTTCCATTTACAGGTGAGTATTCAGCGGAAGAGAACTCAAAGCATGGGCTCAGACGATTCAAATTCATCTCATAGATCTCCATCTTCGTCTAAGAGAGGGACTTTTTCGAGCAAGGCCAAGAGAGGGATAGATTTTGATGAGTAGAAAATATATATTTCTTACATGACATTGTATGTACGCCTATATGGCATTTGAGCTTGATGGTATATGACCTATTTCAGAATTTTTGTATTTATTATGCACATTAAAATAGTATTTGGAACTTGATAATTTTGTATGAGACCTTATATTTATGAGATTACTTTCGCATGAAACTAATATGATGTGCACTTGACAATATTTAAGACATTATGGATTATTTTTCATTTATTGGTGATGTACAAGTACTAGCATTTCAATGTATAATATGCATCAAACATTGGAAATAAATATTTATATAATGTATGTATATAAAGAGTTACCTAATATAAGTAATTATTCATTCAATTTATCAATGTGTATATATGTATTTACCTTACTTGTGCTTCTTCTTGCTCATGGTCTCTTTGTACTAGCTCTTATCTTATCATTCACTTACTACATTCTTCTATGCTTCTTAGTCTTCTCCCCTGTTAAAAAACCTTGGAGTCATCAAAATTTGAAAACCATGAGAGGATTTCATAGAGGGCCCTGACATGGAAGTATTAGATCTAACGATATGTCTCTACGTGCCATGGAGTCCAAGAAATCACCCATCAAAGATATAACATGTTTTAGCCTCAGGACTCCTAAGGGACTATGCATGGAAGAGGTAGCTCGAAAGCACGGGTAACGTAGGGAACTAAAAAAAATCATCCAATAGCATTCATCTGGACACCTCGAAATCTAGGCATATTTGCTTCAGTCCCACGAACTTCCTTTTGCAAACTATAACATTTGGAAGCCGCACACTGACTCAGACTGCAAGATTTGACACATTTGCAAACAATAGGATAAAGAGAGAATCGAATGGAGATGGAGAAAACCATGAAAGGATTTTGTAAAGGGCCCCGATGTGGAGGTCTTGGATCTAACGAGACGTCTCTAGGTGCCACGAAGTCTGATAAATCACCTGTTGAAGATATAGCGTGTTTTGGCCTCAGGGCTCTTAAGGGACTACGCTCAGATGAGGTAGCCCGAAAGCACGAGTAGCTTAGGGAACCAAAAAAAAGCCTCCACTAGCATTTATTTTTCCACCTCGATGTGTTGTCTTAGGTTGGTTTTGTCCCACGAGCTTCCATTTGAAAACTATAGTATCTGGCATCTGTAGAATGACTCAGACTGCAGTATTTTATGCATTTCAAAACAATAAGACAACGAGAGAACCAAATGGATATGGAGAAAACCATGAGAGGCTTTTGTAGAGGGCCCTAACATAGAGTTCTTGGATCTAACGAGATTTCTCTAGGTGCCACGAAGTCTGAGAAATCACCCATCAAACATATAGTGTGTTTTAGCCTCAGGGCGCTTAAGGGACTACACCCAGACGAGGTAGCCCAAGAGTATGGGGAGCGTAGAGAACCACAAAAAATCCTCCACTAGCATTCACTTGGCCACCGTGATGTGTTGGCATAGTTGGTTCAGTCCCATGAGCTTTCGTTTGTAAACTATAGCGTCTGATAGCCATACACTTACTCAGACTGCAGTATTTCACACATTTGCAAACAATATGACAATGAGAGAACCAAATAGATATGGAGAAAACAACAATATTATTTCATATAGTGCCCCAATGTGGAGGTCTCAAATCTAACAAGACGTCTCTAGGTGCCACTGAGTTTGAGAAATCAACCGTCGAAAATATAGCGTGTTTTGGCCTTAGGGCTCTTAAGGGACTACATGTGGACAAGGTAGCCTGAAATGACGGGGAACGTAGGGAACAAAAATAAGCCTCCAATAGCATTAAATTTTCCATCTTGACATGTTGGCATAGTTGGTTCAGTCCCACGAGCTTCTGTTTGCAAACTATAGCATCTGACAGTTGTATACTGACTTCGAATGAAATATTTAGAGTGTTTGCAAAACATAGGACAACGAGAGAATCGAACATAGATGGAGAAAACCATGAGAGAATTTTGTATAGGGATTCAACATGGAGTTTTTGATTAGATGAGACATTTCCAGGTGCCACAGAGTCTAAGAAATCACATGTGGAAGATATAACATGTTTTGGTCTCAGGGGACTTAAGAGACTACTCTCGAACGAGGTAGCCTGAAAGCACAGGGAGCATAGGGAACCAAAGTAAATCCTCCAATAGCATTCACCAGGCCACCTTGACATGTTGACGTAGTTGGTTTGGTCCCATGATTTTTCGTTTGCAAACTATAGCGTCTTGCAGCCCTATACTGATTCAGACTGCAATATTTCATGCCTTTGCAAACAATAGGACACTGATAGAAATGAATGGAGATGGATAAAACTACAAGAGGATTTTGTAGAGGGCCCTAATGTGGAGGTCTTGGATCTAACGAGACATCTATAGGTGCCATGGAGTCTGAGAAATCACCCATCAAAGATATAGCATGTTTGGGACTTAGGGCTCTGAAGGGACTATGTCCAGACGAGGTAGCCCGAAAGCACGGGGAACGTAGGGAACCAAAATGAAGACTCCATTAGTGTTAACCAAGAAATCCAAATGTGTTCACCCAGATGGTTTGGTCCCACGACATAATATTTGCAAAATAAAGCGTCTGGAAACCTTACACTAACTCAAACTGCACTATTTCATGCGTTTGCAAACAATAGGACAACGAGAGAATCGAATGTATATGGATAAAACCATGAGAGGATTTCATAGGGCCCTAAAAATTTGTCGATGTTAGTACTGAAGAACTTCAAAATTTCATTGAACGACTATAGAAATCTAATCTAAATAGTCAGAGTAATAGACAAAATCAGCATTCTATTTCTCACATATAAAATGATTTTCTTCCTTAAAAAAAGAAACTATGGGTGAATGCTCAATAAAAAAATAAATTACAATTCTAAACGAGTTGCAAGCTCAATTATAAATACTTTATTATAGTGTTTCTTTCCAGTATGTTTCTTTTAGAACTACCTAGTTTAATTTGTGAAGTTGAAGCAGCTGGGATTAATAAAAATAATCAACTTGGCATGTTGTCCTTAAGATTATCCATGATTCTATTGACAACATCACATATATCTTCAATTCCAGTTAAGTTCTGATCCTTCCATGCTTCCAATTTTTCCTTTTCTTTTGCTCATATCTTTTCTTTAAGTTCTTCCAGATGTTTTTGGGTAATAATATTGACTCTTTATGACTTTCAGGAGGCATTTCTTCTTGAATCATAGTGACATCTTCACCTAATTGTTTTTCTTCATGATGTTTATTGTCATCTAAAGTTGAATACTAAAAATTTATATGGCCTACGGCTTATTTTTGGGCACAAAAAACCTTTTGCAATGTCTAAAAAAATTCAGGCTCTTCATCCTCTGTTTGATCGAAGATATTCATTCTTTCAAAATGAATAGTTTAAACATTGGTGGTCTCCCGAAAATAACTAAGTTCATAGTCTACATAGTTACATCCTATGGAAAAATCACTGAACATTGGTGGTTTCCTCCACCCGTGCTTTCGGGCTACATCATCTGGGTGTAGTACCTTAAGGGTTCTCTCATTGTCCTATTATTTGCAAACACACGAAATAGTGTAGTTTGAGTCAGTGTAAGGCTGCTAGATGTTGTATTTTGCAATTGGTATCTTGTGGGAGCCAACCATCTGAGCCAGCATATCCAAGTAACTTGATGAACACTAGTGGAGCCTTTTTTCGGTTCCCTACACTCCCGGTGCTTTCGGGCTACCTCGTTCGGGCATAGTCTCTTAAGAGCCCTGAGACCAAAACACCTTATATCTTTGACATGTGATTTTTTAGACTCCACGGCACCTAGATATGTCTCATCAGATCCGAAACCTCCATCTTGAAGCCCTATATGAAAGCCTCTTGCAGTTTTCTCCATCTCCATTTGGTTCTCTCGTTGTCCTATTGTTTGTAAACACACGAAATAGTGTAGTTTGAGTAAGTGTAAGGCTGTTAGATGTTGTATTTTACAAATGGTAACTTGTGGGACCGAACCATCTAGGACAAAACATCTAGATGGCTTGGTTAATGCTAGTGGATGCTTTGTTTTGGTTCCATATGTTGCTCGTGCTTTTGGGATACCTAGTCTGGGTGTAGTCCCTTAAGAGCCCTAAGGCCCAAACACGCTATATCTTCGACAGGTGATTTCTTGGACGCTGTGACACCTAGAGATGTTTCTTCATATCCAAAATATCCATGTTGAAGCCCTCTATGAAATCATCATACAATTTTCTCCCTCTCCATTAGGTTCTCTCGATGTCCTATTGTTTGCAAACACTCGAAATAGTGTAGTCTGAGTTAGTGTAAGGCTGCTAGATACTGTATTTTGCAAACATTAGCTTGTGGGACCAAACCGTCTAGGCCAACACATCTAGATGGCCTAGTGAATGCTAGTGGAGTCTTATTTTTGGTTCCCTACACTACCCGTGTTATTAGGATAACTCATCCGGGTGTAGTCCCTTAAGATCCCTGAGGCCAAAACAGGCTATATCTTCAACAGGTGATTTCTTAAACTTCGTGGCACCTAGAGAAATTTGATCAGATATTAAAAATCCATGTTGAGGCCCTCTATGAAATCATATCATGCTTTCAGTTCTCTCATTGTTCTCTTGTTTACAAACATGCAAAATAGTGTAGTCTGAGTCAGTGTAAGGCTTCTAGATGCTGTATTTTGCAAACGAAAGCGTGTGGGACTGAACCAACTATGCCAACACATCAAGGTGGCCAGGTGAATGCTAGTGGAGGGATTTTTTGGTTCCCTAAGCTCCCCATGATTTCAAGCTAACTCATTTGGGTGTAGTCACTTAAGAGTCCTGAGGCCAAAACACGCTATATATTCGATGGGTGATTTCTCGGGATTCGTGGCACCTAGAGATGTATCGTCACATTCAAGACCTTCACATCAGGGGCCCTCTACAAAATCCACATTTATTTTTCTCCATATCCATTTAGTTCTCTCGTTGTCCTATTGCTTGTAAATACGGGAAATACTACAGTCTGAGTCAGTGTAGGGCTGTCAAACGCTATAGTTTGAAAATAGAAGCTCATGGGACCAAACCAATTATGCCAACACATTGGGATGGATAGGTGAATGCTATTGGAGGATTTTTTTTGGTTCCCTATGTTCCCTATACTTTTGAGCTAACTCGTCCAGGTGTAGTCCCTTAAGAGCCTTGAGGCCAAAACACACTATATCTTCAACGGATGATTTCTCAGACTCCATGGCACCTAGAGATGTCTTGTCAGATATGACACCTCCACCTCAGTGCCCTATACAAAATCCTCTCACAATTTTCTCCATCTCCATTTGGTTATCTCGTTGTCCTTATTTTTGTAAAAGCACAAAATAATGTAGTCTGTGTAAGTGTATGGCTACTAGACACTCTAGTTTACAAACAAAATCTTGTGGGACTGAACCAACTACAACAACACATAGGGGTAGCCAGGTGAAAACTAGTGGAGTCCTTTTTTTGTTTCCCTATGCTACCTGTGCTTTCGGGCATACTCCCTTAAGAGCCCTAAGGCCAAAACATTCTATATCTTAAACGGGTGATTTCTTAGACTCCGGGGCACCTAGAGATGTCTTGTCTGATCAGAGACCTCCATGTCGAGGAATTCTACAAAAGACTCTTGCTATTTTATCCATCTCCATTCAGTTATCTTACTGTCATACTGTTTGCAAACGTAAAAAATACTGCAATCTGAGTCAGTGTATGGCTACCAAATGCTATAGTTTGCAAACGAAATCTCTTGAGACCGAGCCAACTACGCCAACATCTCGACGTGGCCAGGTGAATGCTAGTGGAAGATTTTTTTGGTTATCTACGCTACTCGTGATTTTTTTCTACCTCATCTAGGTGTAGTCCCTTAAGAGCCTTGAGGCCAAAACACACTATATCTTTAACAAGTGATTTCTCAGACTCCGTGGCACCTAGAGATGTATCGTTAGATCCAATACATCCATGTCGAGGCCCTCTATAAAATCCTTGCACAGTTTTATCTATATCCATTTGGTTCTCTCGTTGTCCTACTGTTTGCAAACGTTTGAAATCCTGCAGTCTGAGTCAGTGTAAGGTTGTCCATTGCCAATCACCTGAATAATATAGGTGGTTCATATATTATAGGTGGTGAAATGAGATTTTTAATAAGATATTTTTACAATATAGGTGGAGAAATGAGAATTTCCATTTGTTGTTCCTTTATAATATTTTAATTTCTCTTAGCTTCACTTGGCTTTGAGAATAATAAATTCTCTACTAACAGTGCCAACCACATGAAGGTGGAACCTTTTCTGGCATCACTAACCTACATAAACACGTTATTAAGCAATTAAATAGAATTTTAAATAATACAAAATTTAAACAAAATCATTTAAGTAAATATTCAAATTAAATTCATGAAGAACATACATTTGCAAACTCAATCCAATGAACTGCAAGGATGAACTCTATTTTTTACAGTAGCGAGAATTGCTTCATGATCTGATTCACGAACCTTCCACATATTCTTGTTTGATGGCCAACCTCGATATTTGATCAATTTAATATTTTTTACAAGGACCAAATGTGAATAATAAAGCATCTTCCGATGTACTTCATAGTCTTCAAACAACCAAATCTTTAAATTTAGTACCAGTGACTACCACTGACCCAATGGGATACTCAAGGTCTTTGCCATCAATTACTGTGGAAGTCAATTTTTTTCCCCTCTAGACAACGAGAAAAGAAGTAGTATGTTTCCTCTTCATTAAATTCCATCGCAATAACTACAAAAACGTGCCCTATGTATCACAAAGTAAAATTGTTCAGTCAATTTAAAAATACATTAAGATTTGACCATTTAATAATTTATAAATCTAAGATATGGCATGCCCATATATGTATGTACCTTGTTGCACTAAATCAAAGACTTTGTCAAAGTAAGGTGATGTTGTCATTTGATCTGAAGACCATGTAAGTTGTAATGTTCATGGAACTCGATGTGTATCGAGTGAAATTAGAGGTCTACAAGTCTATTCATTCACCCACTTCTGTGACTCACATTCATTCCACGCAAAATCAATGCATGACATATAAAAACATGTCATGCACCTAGTATAAATAGTCCATGCATTTTCATTTGAACTATGGAATGAGTGCATATCACTTGATCCTACAACTGTCATACAATCTTCAAAGTTCGCTAGATGTTGTTCCTCTATCAACCAAAAATATCTATGAACCATTGATCTCTCTTGAGATTCATGGCCCATATTATGAACACACCAATACACAATGTTTTTTGAATCTGTAAATTTAGCACAATCCTTGAACTTTAACTCTTCTCTTGGAATTATTCTTTTCACACATGCTCCTGTACCATCATGCTCTCCTTTTCCATGTCTTGCCTTAGTAAAAATCTAGATATGTTATACATATTTTTCTTTATGCATCCTACTTAGCCAATTAAACATCTGTGCATTTTTGAATTGTGATCTGCAGCTGTCCGACCAAATGTAATTTTGATCGAAACTAATGTTCCTCTCATTCAAGTTCACATAAAACACCTGGAAAAACACTTGTACATATTCTGTAGAATGTGTCTGATCATCACTAATGTAGAAATGATAATCTCTTAATATTTTTTGATCTTACTCAGTGCTTTCAAGAGAGTGCATGAATGCTATATGCATGAAAATAAAAACTTGCACTAAGTTATAATATTGAGACTGAACCTCCATTTGTGGCTGCAATGTGTAATTCTCTGTAAATTCAACTACTGAAACAATAGTACCAAGTGGGAATGTTTCCTTCCTTAACTTGAATTTTTCATCCAATCATCAAGCCCTCTGTGTGTGCCTTCCATAGTCATAAAAAATTTCCTCTCTGAATTTAATCATATATTCTGATACATGTAATTATTTTCTAACAAACTCACACCTCTGAGATTATTTTCCATCTTTTAATTGATATGCCACTTATTTATATTTAGTGAAATCAACCAATTCTTTTTTTATTGAATATGTACTCTCCTCATGGATACAACTTTTCAGATTTGGCAAGCCACCACATACATCACACATTCCATCCAAACATGCTTTGTTATAAAAAAAAATTGTCTTGTTGATTTTTCACAAAATATTATAGGAATAAATTCCCTTAAATTTTTTTGTGGGACATTTAATCCACACTCCTGTAACATGATGTTAGTATGCAAAACACGACGTATTTGACAAAAAACATCATAATGCATTTAAAATTCAACATGATGCTTGCAACAACAAATGGTACATGAGTGATTGATTTTCACATAAAAGGGTTTTCTCATTTCAAATAATCTTTCACTAATGGTAATTTGTGTATTTTCATTCTTAAACTTAGAGAACAATTCTGTTTCAGTCATATCTAAGAATTTTTTTGCACACGATTCATGATTATGAGAAGCTATACTTATTTTTATTGTATCTCTTCTATTCGGTGATACCCTTGTGTTCTCATTCCAAAATTTTACAATTAATTCTTTTAGAATATCATATGTATCCTTGTCTTTTCATGGAAGTTTGCTAGAGAAATCCCAATAGTCAGTGTTAGTGACTGACTCAAGATGTTTACATCTCTCTATTGCTTTTGTTAGTTTTTTTCTGTTTAGCTTCAAAGCACTGCTTGTTTTTATAATCAAGAATTTATTAATGGTTTCATCACTTACTATACAATTATTAAGTGCACACCGTGTAGCATTACTATCTTTGGTGCATCTTTTTCCACCTACAATTTGGTATGATTTATGTATGTTTTCAATAATTGATGCATTTTGATCAACAACATTAGATTTTCTTAACCCCAAGGTCCTCATTATAGGTTGCATCTTAATTTTTTTCATCAATGTAACAAATAAGTGACATCTTTGTGTGTCATTTAAATTCTGAAATTAATTATCCCAAATTCCACTTGCTTTTCTTCTAGCATTTCTTTCAGAAATTTTTTTAGGCATTGGTTTTATAATGTTTTCATCAATTTCAATTAAGTGAATTGGTTTTCTTTGAAAAATGAAAGGAGGTGTTCTTAGAGCCGAAGATTCATTTACAAGGTTACTTTCTTCATTCAGTTTTTTCATACAAATTTCAGAGTTAACATTTGGATTCTCAAGTAAGGGCTTAACAATTGGATTTATATCAATTTCTTCATCCATACAAACATTATCATTCAATTAAATATCATTATTCATTGCAAAATCATTATTCATTGAAAAATTATTATTCTCTACATTTTCATTATGTATTGCATCCCCATTTTCTAATACATTAGCTACATTTGATATAGGGGATGTACCTTGCCCTGCTCAAAGTTTTTGCATTATCTTCAATTTCTTTATTCTCTTCTATTCCAATTGCTTCGGTGTCTTGTTCTTGACTTTCCTCTTATCCTTAGCTCGACGCTTATCACCCATCATTAGAAAAAAACAACTACTGGGGTAGGGGAAAAAATGAACTACTAAAAAATCATGCAAGAATGTAGAGAAAATTGTAGACAAAATAAAATGTTTGCAAAATTCCCATGAAAGAGATGAAAGGGACGTTTGGGGGCCAGAATATATTAACAAAGAAAAATATGTACACGTTTTGTATTTTCTCTTTTTCCAAGCCATGCCTCAATGCTTGGGATCCGGTTTGGATCCCCAAGCCTAAGGCATGGACCTATACAAACACAACAAACAACATGTTTTTGGAAGAAAATGTAAAAATGCCACTTCCTCTATGATAAATCAAAATAAAACAATTGATCTATTTTAAAAAATTATACCACGATGTAGATTAGAGTTTCTTCTTTCTAAAAATTTTTTTAAAAAAAATTTCTGACTAATATAAGGTTTCCATATTATTTATTTTCTAACTATGCCTTTTTATAGCCATTTTTTGAAGTGTAAATATGTCTATCTTTCATGGTGTATATTATTTGGGGTGATGGAAATTTAAAAAAAATTATACTAGCCTAAACTAGGCATAATTATATACATATTGAAAAAAAATCTAATTTTCGATATTTTTTTATGTAGTTAGGGGGGACCATAGTCAAACTCTATTATTTTTCAAAGCAAAACATTTAGGTAATAGAAAAATCATAAATAAAAAAATGTTTGCTATAAAAATCTAAAAAAACATGGAGCCCAAACTAGATGCTCCTAGCTATCTTTCTACCAAAGGGTTTTCAAAAATACTAAATGGTGCTAAAATATGGTGGGGACCACAAAAGTCACTCTATTATGTTTTTTAAGAAAAATGATAGCATGTGTTGGTATTTTAGTTGTTTGAACCACTTAAACTTATGATTTTTAAATAAAATTTAGTAGCTTAGAAACTAGACTCAAAATTCTACGATTCATATTTCTATAAAATCTTCCAATTTTGAGTGTAACTATTTTTAAAAACTCGTACAAGTTGAAGTTTTTTTTTTTCAGAAAAATGCGTCCACTTAAGACCCCCTTTTGCCCCCCGCAACTTGGTGCACTTACCATTAGCCGCATTGGTGTTGGAAGGGTGGAATGAGGTGGGGAGGGGTCGCCGACACCACCCCCCCACCTCATTAATCAAATGGGATGGGGGGTGTGGTTAGTGACCCCTCCCCCTCCCTTTTTGCATTATTAATCAATGGATATGGGTGGGGGCCAAGCCCCCACCAAATGCTATGTATTTTTACTAAACCCTGCACTTTTTCACTCGAGGCCGAGACATTTTCAAATGCGGTCTCTATGAATTTTCTTTGATCTACAATCCCAATCACGTTTATTTTCACACACACACACACACACACAAGTTACTTATAATGTCTCTTCTATTTTTTTATACAAAAATATGGGATATACTTTTATTTGTAAGGAAAATTAGTTATGTTTTATGTCATTTTTAGGGTATATATACATATCCACATAATTATACTAGCCCCTTATTAAAATTTTGTAAAATATGATTATATCACTAATAAAATATTCATTCAAAATAAATCTACAAATGGGAAAAACACCCAAATGCCCGCGAAGGGAAAATACATTTCAATGAGTTTCTTCAAACAGAAAAGAGAGATCTATTGTTCAATGCGTTGAAGTAGAATACCAACAAATATAAAATTTAAAAGTTTTATTGGGAAAAATCTAGATGCCCAAATGGGTATTTCCTTTGAATATAAACTTGCAACAAATATAGAATTTACAAACCCTCGAATAGGGTAGAATAGATTAACTTGGAAATATTTAAAAAAAATTCAGGAGTGACTATCCATCCCCAATATTTTTCCCCCTCTTCAATGGTGTCCTCCTCTTCCATCTCCCCTTAACTTGCAAAACCAAAATGAATGAAATGAGCAAAAGAAATGAATAAAATCCTTATAGATATTTAGGGTTGATTTGAAATCCCTTCATCCAATGACCTATATTGGATTTATCCAATGGCCCAAATTGTCTCCTACAAAATTTAGGTGGGGGTTTGTGAGAAATATTATTTGGTCACATGGGTCTTCTTTTGAATGGGGCCACTTGTGTGGTTTGAAAGTTAATTAAATTGATGCTTTTTTTTTGAGTTATTTTTAGTAAACTTTCTTCCTTAATAATTTAGACCCCTTTTTCTTTGGAAAATTAAATGACTAGCATTGTGTAAATAAAAGGTTATTTTAGGCTTGTAATTTAATTATTTATTTATTGATTGATTTAATAAACCTCTGTATTAAATTAATTTAGTGTTAATTAAATGAAATGTTTTAAACCTAACCATAGAATTAATCAATTCTTTTATTTAAATATTATCATTTAATTAATTTTGTGACGATGATTTTTTAGCCTAGGAATTAGCTAATCGTTGTATTCATTATTTAACAAAAAAGATATTATTCCATAATTTTTCCATCATAACATTTGTTTAGTTTTAGGTTTCGTGTGCAATTTTTTGTGGGTGTTATAAGATCTGCTAGTTTTACCCACCAAGGTCTGTGAACTCAATATTTCTTTTATCTTGGATATGTTCCTCCATCTCAAGTATGTATGGCCAAGATCTTTGGTAGTTTACTTAGTTTGTATTTTGGAACTCATTTAGCTTTCATCCCTTGATCTCTCTACCATTACATTTGAATTAAATGTACTTGAATTGTAGTTTGGATCTTCAATCTGTATTTGTTCGTTCTACTTAGTGTACCTCATTTGATGATATATATTTCTTAAAAGTTTCCTATATACACTGGTATGTTTTTTCTATTGTGGGAATGTTCAGTATAGCCTGGTTCAAATTCTTGACCTATACATTTTCCTTGAATTCATTGTTTTGAAGGCTCGGTTTTTCCTTGAAAATCTGAATTCTTTAATCATGATACTATTGCAACTTACTTTGTGTCAAAAACCATTTTCCAAGATTGGAAATTTTCATTCCTTTTATAGTATCTTTTACGAGTATATGCAAATAAATTCTCTTCCTCATGATGTATTTGTATTTTTTATTATAATATTCTTACAAACTTGATACAAAAAAACACTAGAAGGAAAACCTTACATAACACTTTGATTACAATGGAAAACTTCAAACATTAAGACTGAAACATTCTAATGACTCTATAGCACCCGATAATACCTGATAGTAGTGACTGAATCCTTCGTCTCTATTTATAGAGAGAAATAAATTTTCAAATGGTATACTCTATCAAACCTAAACGAAAATGTAGAAGACCGGTAAAAAGGAGGAGTACTGATGACAAGGAAAGATTCCAATCTGTCATAGCATTGTTAGCCAGAACATTCATGAATAGACAAGAATGGTCCTTTAAAGGATCATAATGGAATGCATTATAGTAGACTAAAGTGATTTTCTACCAATGTAGAATCTTTCTTTTTCAAGTGTCCCTACTGTTGTCCCATCATCTTTAATGACAAGACCAAAGAAAAGAGAAGGAGAGACAGACCCACTATCTTTTTACTCCTACAGTCTGATCGGAGTGGTGAACTTGTCGCAATCACCCTACGGTAAAGGCTGAAACTTTACACACATCCAAGGTCCTTCCTATGTAAATTTTCTCAAACACAGAAAAGGTCTTCAGTCAGGTCCATACCTAAATGAGGATGAATCATCTTCTGATGAGGATGAATAGATAATCCTTCTGTTATCATGATTGAAATGACGTCTGTTGAGCTGTTGTTAGATACGATGAACTGGAAAAAGATCTGTTGGATGAATTCTTATCCTTTGAGAAGGAGATGGTGGTAATAAGATCAGATGATGTTGTTTATAAATCTTTACCCATAATTTTCCTTGAGGATGAGCTGGCTGGATAGAAGAGGAGAAAATAGTGAAATATTTGATTTTGATGCTCCATGTCTTTTTTGTCTAAATCAAAATATTTCTTGTAGTAGTGGGAGAAATATGTAATTATAGATCATCAAATATCTTGGATGGAATACAAGATTCAAGAAATAATTTTATGTATTTTGGAAATCCTGGAGAATCCTAGAGATTGAATTCTAGTGGATGATGTTCAGGCCATTCTAGATCAAAATAGATTCTCCATAATGTATTTGGTTTTCACACCATTTGATCAAACTTGGTACATTCTATTGGATATCCTTTAGGTTTAGTATCACGTGACCACCAGTATGGCCAATTGAGAGTGCAGGAGATCATAGGATCACCTCGTCTATGATATGGAAGTGGACTATCAGGATCAGAGAAAGTATCAGAGATGATTGTTGTAGGATAGTTTTGAACATTATCTATAGTTTCTCTATCTGATAACCATTCAACAACTTCTTGACTCATCTTGACATTATTTTCATCTTGAACTCTAAAAAAGGGATTTAGATTTTTTAGGTTCCAGAGAGGCATAACAAATTGAGTACAAACTTCAACAAAATTTACCTTAACTGTCAGGAGCTCTCTACTTGTAAAATATACAAGGGCATTCTTTTTACTAGAAATGTGTTCGACGTCAAATTCATAACCATCAAACCATTTTTCCCATCATTGAAGACAACCATAGGTGGTCTTATTGGTGGGATCACCTTTATAAAGTTTTCCTTTGAAATGCTACAAATTAGTTCTTAATAAGAACTTTTCATGTTGTAGAAAGAAGAAAAAAGCTTGTATGGATTTTTTTGCAGCAAGGATTTCTTTGTGACTAGAATGATATTTGAGTTTTGGTATTTTGAAATATACAGAGGAAAACATACAAATTTTATAAATATCATTGGGTAACCTTTATTTGAGTATAACTCCCCAATATTCTTCTGAAGCATCTATCTCTATAATTTTCAATCCTTTTCCTGGAAGAGACATGGGAGTAATATTTTGACATGCCTGTTTAATTCTTCTGACTGCCTAAGTCAATTTTGAGTTCCATGCTAGGGAATTAGATTTGAGTCTTTTATTTAAGAGTAGATGATCAACAACTACATTCTTATAAAAACCAAAATATAATTAACACAACCCAAAAAAGTTTGGAGTTGAGTTTTATCAGGAATTTCATCTGGAAATAAAACAATTTTGGAGACAATGTGTTCTTGCATGTGATATTTCCATCTTTGAGAGTAACACCCAGAAACTGAATAGAGTCCTTGAATGTTTCCATTTTAGTAGGACTGAGATAAAGACCATTTTCATATACAACTTGATAAAACTGATTTAGATAATCCATATGGTCTTTTTTAATCTAGGAAAATATAAGAATGTCATCTATATATACTATGAGGAACTTGTCTAGATGACAAATATCTTATCCATTTTCTTTTGAAAAATGGATGGTGCAGTTTTAAGACCAAAAGGTAAAACTTTCCATTCATACTGAGCACCTAGGATACTGAAAGTTGTTTTGTAAGTATCTTCTTTGTTCAGGAAGATCTGTCAGAATCCGGACTTGAGATCAAATTTACTATAGATTTTACTGCCACTAATTCATTTAAGTAAATCATATTTTCTTGGAATTGGATGTTGGATGGGCAGTATGTACTTATTAAGTGGTTTGTAATTAACCACTAATCTCTTTCTTCCTCAGACCATTTCACTCCTTTTGTTAACATAGAAATTAGGGCAGGTCTAGGGAGATTTAGATGGTTGGATAAAACCACCTTTGACCAGATTATTGATTTCTGCTTGGCATTCAACTTTTTCTTCTGGAGGCATGCCTATGTGATGTGCTTTGAATTTTGGAGGAGAAATAGTCTGGAATTCTAATTGACAGAAATGCATTTTTTGGTGAATGAAGGCATGGGGGTTATCAGAAGTGCATTCTGTTTTGATTTTATTGATAATAACATCAATGGAAGAATCATTAAGAGATATCAATTTGTGAATCGAATCTAAATTAGAAAATTTTGTAGGCTTAGGTACTGAGGTGATAATAGAATGGAAATTCTTAAGTTTGGGAATATATCCTTGAGGAAAAATAATCTCTTCTTGGCTAATATATGGCATGCAGTTATTGAGATTATGAGACCCTAATAACATATCATAATGCAATAAATCAAACTAATGGACTTTGAATGTTGTCTTCATGTTTCCTAGTTTGACTTGTATTGAAGCATAGAAAGAGGAAAATACCTTTTTAGAGTCAAAACTAATTTGGAGGGGGTCTACATCCCAACAATCGCTAGGGATAGCATTAGTTTTGAGAAGGCTAATTTTTGCTCATGTATCTATCATGGCATCAAGAAAATAAGGCTTGATGTTGGGAATACATAATTGGATTTGATAAAAAGGATTACAAGAAGTTTTGACAGTACTCACCTCTGCATTTTTCTCTGCATCATACTTCTCATATGATTTGTTCATGATTAATCTATCTATTGCTTCTTCATCATTTTCTAGAACATGAGTAGATTATTCTTCTTCAAGAAGAGCCTGCAATTCTTATGTAGATTTCTTGATTGATTTTTCTAGTAGTGTAATCCATTGTTGTCTCCAGAATCTTTGTTCTGGTGTGCCTAGTAAGGGAATATAATTGAATACCTGAGCTTGACTAGGTACTGGAATTGGAGGCTGGAGTACTATCTTATCACCTGCTTCTTCAGGAAATAGAAATGGAAAATTCCTGATAGGTCAGGAAATTCTGCCACATCCTCGTCCTCATCCTCCTCTTCCTCTTTTGGGAGGAAAGAAAGCATGATATGAATCATCATCTCTTTGGATGATGGTATAAATTTTGTTCATGTCATGCTCATTGTTCTTTTTATAGGTCATCTTCTCATTCAATCTGAAGCTTAGCTTGTAGTTTAAGATGAAGATCTTGAAGTTAGGACTGCAAGGAGTATTGACGATGAACAAGATGTGGAGGACAATCTGCAAGTGCTAGCTATACTTGGTATAGATTTTGTTTGAGGATAATTGAGTTAGGAAGTATGAACAAATGTTCATGATAGATTCTATTCATATTGCACTTAAAAGATGGAAGAGAATCATAACCTAAGTATGAGTATGAACAAATTTCTTTGGAGGATGACTTTGTCTATTGATTGGCTGCAATAGTTAGCTTATGATATTCAATGTATGAAATACAAATTTCACTAACACATATTAAAATATACTCATCTTCATTGATTGTCTTTTCAGGGGAAAAAATAACTTTGGCCTTTGTTTTTTGTCCCTTTTGTGAATAGTTTTTGTATAATGGTTTCCTTTAAAAATAAAACATTCAATCTTTTTATTCTTGGGAAATATTTTTTCTTCCGGAAGAATTCCTTCTAGGATTTGTATGAGATCTTGTCATATAATTAGTACATTTTTGTTTCTTTTTAAAATGTTTTCTTGAATTTTTATAGTTTCTTCCTTTCAGCAAAAAGAACAACCAAAATTTGTTTCTATTTTCTGAGTACAAAATTTTACTCCTGGAGCCTTCTGAGCAGCATAGCTTGTTTTTTGTTTTTGCATTCAAGACAAAGATTCCTATTGGTTTCATTTATGATTTGATTAATCCTACCAAGGGTCATGTCTTATTCAGAAAGACCATGCATTTCTTTCTTTGTACTCATCAAAAAATATGGAGGGTAGGATTCCACATACTTGAGTTTCATTGTAGCATCAAAGGGAATTCCAACATTGTAGAATAGTTTTAGCATGTAGCATTGATATTCATGCACCTTTTTCATATCACACAATGAGCTCTTAAGAACTTGGTCTTGTTGATGAGCTTTTCATTAGAAATGGTGCCTATGAATTTAGTAAGGATTGCAGAAGTAAGACTAGTTGTTCCTCCTCCAACCATATCATTTATGTGACGAACACCATTTACTACGATGTATATTTTTTTGTAGGGATAACATCCCACCATTCTTTAAGAATGCCTACAAATCCATTAGTAATGATACTAGAAACATATTTATCATGTTTATTAAACTGTAGGACTTGTGTATTTGACCAGTTTATCATGCCATGTACCAGTTCTTTGATTTCATCAAGAGTTTTACCTGAAATCTTATAATAGTTAGGATGAAAGTTCTGGGTTCTTACTGTATTATGCAGGGGCTCAGCACTACTGTGTGCACCTTCATCCATAATAATGCTTTTAGCTTCTTCAGACTGAAATCATGGTCATGCCTATCTTTTTCTCCTTATTAAGAGGATATTTCATGGTACCAACTTGTGCCCAAGTAAGTGATTTAGCCAAGTATGGATTAGAACTCTGAGAACTTGAAGAAATACTAATATATAGGAAGAATGAGAGAGAGGAGGGAAAATTTTGAATCCTGCTTAAACCACCTTGAGATATGCATTGAATCCTACTTTGAAATCTCAACCACTATCAATCAATGATCCTATCAAATCCACCTACGATCTTTCGATTCTGATTCCCTATGTCTGCTTGACATGCTAAGGAACAAGAACGGTGGATTAACTTAAATCTAATCTGGAAGTTAAAGAAATTAAATTCTGTATTAATGGCCTAGAAGATATTTTCCCCATTTTTTACCCACTAAATCCTATTAAGAATGATATATTATGTTTCGATGGTGTATAGGGTGTCGAGACATTTCTGAAAAGTCTTCTCTCACCCAAATCTACATTTCAAGTCAAAATATATGGCCATCTAAAGAATAGAGTCGTGGGTGTGCCATGTTTAAAGACTTTGTCCGTACCGGGGTCCACATGGCAGCCCTTGCGCATCTTGGAGACTCAGCTCTTTCCTTATGCTCTTGAAATCAACGTCAAACTGATATGTGGCAGCTTCTGCAAGCACATTGGGCTATGAATTTTTCCTAAGTCTCATTTCTTAGTGGATCCAAAATTCTTACCTTTGACACATGGAGGCTTGGCGCTTGTTCGGAAACCCACCCCAAATTTTACTTTTAAAGTACCGTCACGCTAACACTTGGCTCCCTCCACTGGCCTACCTCTACTTTGACTATTCAACTCTTGACTCTGTCCCTTGTTTGAACTTGGGACAAGTGGTAAGCCCGCAATCGTTTGGGGTCTGCCTCCAGACTTTCCTTTTGAAATCCTACCAATGAAACACATAGAGGATTTCGCTGGTTCTCTAAACTTAGTCATTTTGGGCCCGCTCTCCCTTTTGGTTCCTTAAAATTTTGAATCCTCACACTCATTTGAGTCTCTGCTTAGGGGTCCCACTTTTGAATGTGCACCATTGAGACACTTGGCACCCTCCGCTGACTCTTTTAATTTTCAATGGCCAATGCAACTTTTGGGGCTCTAGACACGTGGAGGCTTGGTGCTTGTTTGAGTCTCTGCTTTTGGATTTAACCTTTGAATATGCGTCGTTGAGACACTTTGCCGCTTCCATCAATTTTCCATACTTAGCCAATTTTGGATTGCACTTAATCATTTGTGAAGCTCAAAACCTTTGAGTATTTCTTTGTTTCTCTCTTTTGAGCTTTTGGTTTTCTTTGACACTATTTGCTCCTTCCCTGACCCTGCTACTCCATTGTAGAGCTTGCCTATAACCTATTCGTTGGATTCAAAGCAAGGGTTCATTTGAAGAAACCATTTATTGAATGTTTTCATGCACGGGGTCACATTTGATCAATTTTTTTGGGGGAAAAAATAGATATAACACCTTCCCTGGGTGAAAATTATTCCCTGGGCCTACAGGCCCGCCTTTGGGAAAAATTTCTTCCCTGGACAAAATTTCTATTTTGTCGGGAGACAAAATAGAGATAACAATTTGGCGACTCACAGGAGCATCTTTTTACTAGATGAAGATACCAGTAGCCTTAAAGCATCCATTAGGCATGGAGTCAAGAATGATAGCCTGATACTTGAAAGATTTTGTGAGAATTTTATCGAAAACTGTGTACCATGATGAATTTTCACTCTAAATGAAGCGTAATATCTCTAGCGTATTCACAAGGAGGAATCGATCAATCAATGGATGAACTTTCATAATAGAACAAAGCTTGCACAAAGAGAAAGATAGCGGAGTGTCTTGGCATACTCATAAATGTTAAATGAAGGGATACATATAGGGTGCTAAGTAACCCTAGTGCATGACACACAAGCAAACCCTAAACCTAACTCATGTGAGATGACCCTCCATATGTGAGTGGAGGACACATAGGATCCCACACACTAATACCCTCCCTTCATCAAATTTGGGGGTAGTGGATATGATGAGTCAGATAGAATAAGAAGACAATCCTAAAAAACTAAGAAAGATGTGTCAATGGGGCCCGCCAACTAAAGGCATGATAAGGTGCTTATGTACAAACAACATCTTTCTAAAAGAAGAAGAAGAGAAGAACTATATAGCCCAAAGAAGATGAGCAGCCACATAATACATCATCCCAAGAAAAGACCGCAAGTGAAGAAACTTCACTTCAGTGAAGGGATTGGTTAATATATCTACAATTTGATCAGCTGTCTGAATGTACTAAATGTCGATGATACTATCATAAATAATCTCTCGTATGAAGTGCATATGGATCTCAATGTGCTTTGTCCGCTGATGTTGAACTGGATTTCTACAAATTCATATAGTTCTCGTGTTATCACAATAGATAATGGTAGGCCACCGAAAGGGGATGCCAAACTCTGTAAGAATTCTTGGTAGCCAAATAGCCTCTGTGGCAGCATTAATTGCTCCTTTGTATTCTGCTTCTGTAGAAGATATCGCAATTACATTCTTCTTCTTCCTAGACCAACCAATAGGACCCAAACGAAGAGAGAAATTGTAGCCAGAGGTAGATTTCTAATGATCGAAGTCACGGGACCAAACAATAATATTGTAACCCTAATCAAGTCAATATCCACCCCTCCATAATAGTGAATGCCATCAGTATAGGTGCCACAAACATAATGAAGGATCCACTTAGCTACTTTCCAATGCAACTCATGTGGCTCTTGCATGAATCTGGACATGATCCCAACAACATAAGATAAATCCAGTTGAGTGTGAGTCAAGTAAATCAAGATCCCCCACTAACTATTGATAAAGGGTACCATCAATCAAAGGAAGTAGAGCAATCAGAAACAAACTTAACCCCTGAAAGAAAAGGAGTAGGAGAATACTTGTAATCATGACATCTTAAAATGAGGAAGCAAGTCAAGAGCATACTTAGGCTATGCGAAATCAAAATTCCCGAGTCGATATTGTGAAATATGGATCCCAAAAAATTAATGAAGTCAGATCTAAGTCAGTCATGGAAAACCTGTTGGCCAAGGCGATCTTCACAGAATAAATGATAGAGGAAGAGTTTCCTGTGATCAAAAATTCATCAATATAGAGAACAAGAATGAGTATGGAGCCATATTTTGCCATAGAATATAAACGTTTGGATTCAGAGAGACACCTATTAAACCTCTGATGTAAGTAAAAAGGATTCCATCTCGGCATACCAATCCTGAGGGGCTTGTTTAAGGCCATAAAGAGACTTCTTTAACTTACAAACGAGGGAGGGATCATGGACATAACTTAGAAGTTGTTCCATGTAGATCTCTTCCTCTAGGTCACCATGAAGGAAGGCACTCTTAATGTCCATTTTATGGACTTTCCATCTATTTGTTGTGGCAATAGCAAAGGGTCAAGGTCGAATAGAATTCATCTTCGCAACTGGAGCAAAGGTTTCAGTATAATCAACCCCAACTATCTGGGAGAAACCCTTAGCTACTAATCATGCTTTAAACTTTTTGACATCTCCATTTACTCCATAATTTTTTTGGACTTACACCAATTTTTCTTCCTTTCAGAAAGAGGGGTGAGATCCCAAGTATCGTTCTTCATGAGAGAGGAATATTCCTCATCCATGGTAGAATCCTACTCGGGAATACCAAAATCCTCCTTGAAATACTGTGGATCAGAGGAAGAGGCGAAGAAAGAGTGGGGTCCAAGGAAATCTGAGTGAGTACGTCTCATATCCAAAGTATCCCCAACTAAATTTCTAGACACTTCGCAAATTTTTGCTTGCCTAAAGAGGACCAGGAGGATCAGGCTCTGATTCGGAAGATTCATCACTTGAGTGAGAAGGGACATAGTCCTCGTCACCACTAATTTCAGAATCAAAAGCCCCAAGGGTCTGATGGTTGGGAAGATTAGGAAGAGGAGCATAGCTCAACAACATCATAATCTAATGGGTCAGAATCCAAATCAACAAGCTGAAGAGTCTCAATAGGTAGAGAAGTAAAAGTCGAAGAGGACTCATCGAAGTTAACACTTATCTCAATATAAAGCTCATGATAATTAGGATTCAATAATTGATATCCCTTCACGCCATCAGGATACCCTATAAAGATACAAGGTTTGGATTGTGGTTCCAATGCCTTGCGTTTCTTCTTGGGAATCCAAGCCATAGCCTTGGATCTAAAGAATCAAAAGTTCTCAACATCAGGCTTGCATTCAAACAATCCTTCAAAGGGTGTCATACCTCTTAATGCCCTGTGTGGAACACGGTTATGAATGTAATTAGCACAATTCACTACTTCGGCCCAATACTACCATGGAGGAAGAGACTTCGAGTGAATCATACAAGTGGCCATCTCTTTAAGAGTACAGTTCTTTCTTTCTGCTACTCCATTCTACGAAGAGCTATAAGCAACTGTATGCTGCAAGGAGATCCCTTCAAAAGTACAGAAATCCATGAACCTATTGTTTACATATTTACCTCCACTATTGGTTCTGAAGAACCTTAATAGACCATTCTGCTTGTTTCTTAGTAAGAGTCCTTAAAGTCCTGAAAATGTTCAAATACTTCATACTTAAGCTGAAGAAAATATACGCTATGTATATCACGAATAGTCATCATTCAAGGTCAGCACATAAAGAGCTCTAATAAACGAAGGAGACGGAAATGGACCAAAAATATTTCTTTGAACAAGATCCAAAGGAAAAGCACCTCTCTAGGATTTTCCTTTGTCAAAGTTGTTTTCAGGATGATTTCCAAGGGTACAACCCTCACGAAAGACCTGTACAAAAATTGAGGCATGGGGTAACTCGTTGACCATTTCATTTTGGCTTAATTGTTGAAGGCACTGATAATTTCAGATGTCCAAAACACTCATGCCATAGCTTAGTAACCTCATTTACATGAGTGAGAAAGGTAGTGGGCATAGAATTAGACGTAAAGTGGGGGAAAGGTCTACAACCGTGAATGGTGATCCACCTTTCCCTCAGCCACTGTAGTGTCATCATTAAGCTCACGAATAATCACCGAGTTAGGAACAAATTCCACTTGCATTCCTTCACCAAGGTGAGTAATTTAGTAAACCGACAGGAGATTAGTAGAGCGATTAGGAATATTCACACTTGGTTCAATGTTCCCCTATCTATCTCTACCGATCCACTACCGGAAACTGACACTATTGTGTCATTACCCACCGTGATTTGGGACATACCACAAGGCTCGATGTTGGATAACTCAACATGTGAAGAAGCCATGTGGTGCGAGGCACCGGAATCTATAATCCATGTCAATGAAGGAGTAAAAAATGGAAACAAGTGCCTTTCGTTTCTTCTTATGATATTTAGAACATTTTGTAGTAGAAGACTCGGTCTTCGGAGCATTTTGTTTGATAAACTTAGGAACAACTATTTAATTTTTCTCAAGTAAATTAGTAAGGTGATAAATTTGTTTTCTCATACACATATGCTCTTTATGACCAGGCTTCTTGTAATAAGAAACAAAAATACTTGTCTTTCAGTGCTCTAAGCTTCAGAATTCAAAGCGTTTTTGTTAAATTTAGTTTTTTGTCTTGGTTTCCTTCTTAGGATTGGTACTTTCTTTCTTTCTTCTTTTCAGTCTTCCATTTCCTTACTAGTAATTTCTACAAGGGTAAGTGACTTGGACTTAAAAGACCCCATTTGAATGAGTTTGTCATGTTCTCGAATGAGTTGGGATGAAAAACAGTCAAAGGAGATCATATTCACTAATCCCTTCTCAAGGCAACTTTTGTAGCATAAAAAATTGACACAAAGATAGAATATGCAGGACCTAACTTAGACAGAATTGACAAGATCAGTTGAGAATATTTCTTCTCTACTTGACATTCCTTTAAAAACAATCTAGTGTGGACAAACTTAGAGAAGAATGCTTGTAGGTTTTCAAAATCACTAGGATTTAACCCTAGTAGTTCGTTTTCCAACTCATGCGCTCTCAAGTCATCTTGTTGTCCAAACATTACATCTAAAATTTTCCATGGAGAATTAGGTGTTTCAGATGACTCAATGTGGAAGAGAAAGCTAGGTGAAACAGACATGCACAGAAGACCTAAAGCTTCATCACTACGGTTTAACCACTTAGATTTTTCAGGGTCGTTGTATGGTTTAGTCTCAGTTCCCATGGTGATGCAAAATAACCCTTTACCCCTTAGTTTCAAAATTATTTTCGATCTCCATTCGAAGAAGTTGAACGACATAAGAAAAGGAATTAAAAGTGCATCCATAATGAAGAGAGAGAAAGAATGCAAAAAAGAAACATAAGAATCAAAACCACCTGGGACAATATAATAACCCCCTACTTTTGGCACTTTATAGTTTAGTGCATTGAATACAATCAGGTCTAAGCGTGTGTCTTGCAATTGTTGGTAACTCACCTTGTAATCAGTGTAATAACATGTAAGAGAGAAGACCACAATTATGTTTCGTGGAGCACAGCAAAGTGACACCGTATATAAGCACAACTTGCAACAAATTAGGAAGGAGGTGAAATCAAATACTGGTTGTGATAAAAAGTGTCTCATGTCGCAATGGATACCCCCTTACTACAAAGTTTGGCAGATGTGCTCACTAGTTGCAAGCAATAATAAGGGTAAATACAAGATTTTAGACGAACTCAATATGAGCCATGATGATCTTCAGAATACTGGAAAGGCACGTGGAAGAAAAATAGGTGCTTAGAGTGTCATTGTTCACTTGAGCACATGATTAGTAAAAAAATAGACAATAACGCCTAAAATGTATCATTTAGAAACATCTAGTTTATCTAATTTTAGAGCTATTTGGAATTATTTTTTAAATGATAAAATAACATTAATTTAAATAATGATTTAAATTATTAGTAACTGAAAGGATAAATAAATTAGATTGTAATTAATAGGAATAGATTTAATTATAATTAAATATAATTAATTATGAAAAACTAATTAAGATCTATTAAAAATATTAAATCCTAATTACAATTCAAATACTTTGCCTTAAAAGAAATTCTCACCTTGAGAAAAAGCTTACCACAAATGAATGAAATCTTGAGTTGGAGGCTTGTTTTAAATATTTTAAATGCCCACATTAAAAAATCCCAGCAAAAAATGAAAATTTAAAAAACTTACCATAAAGGCACTTACCAAACTTTCCACACTTTCCAATAAATCATGGGCTCAGAGGAAGCCATTTGAGGTGGATCCGATTTGGGTGGATTTCGGTGCTGGGAAAGGTGGGAGGATCCCGAGCTTTGTGGTTTGAAGCCATAGGATAGAGGGTAGTGAGCGAGAGAAGCTTATTGGAAGGTGGTCTGAGTGAGAGACAAAGGGCTCGGTCATAGTGCTTTGCACGTGGACAAATACCCCAACAGGGAGCTCAGAGAAGACTCAGCAAGTGGTTGGAGGGAGTGCCGATCGGGAGAGATCCGAGGGGTTGGGGAAGGATTTTCACATGTGGTCGAAGTGGGAGATAGGCTGCGTAGAACAGGACTCGGTTTGGCAAGGAGAGAACCAAAGTCGAGGAAGGGGGATAGAGCATGGAGCCTACAAAAATTTTACGAGTAGTGTGGCAGGGATACCACACAGAATAGGGTAGACAAGGGATTGACACAAAGGAGGATGTGGCTCGCAAGGTTTGAACTCACTAAAATGACTCATAGAAGAACTCGAAAGAGGGTAGCTTAGAGGATTTTGAAAGAAGATCGCAGAGGTGAGTTGAGGAGCTTGGTTTGGTGGAGAGAGCCTAGAACAAAGCACAAAAAGTAAAACTTCAAACTAATTTTTTTTTACTTGAATCTGCAAAAAAAAAAAAACACAAAGAAAACCAAAAAACAGAGTTCTAAAATATAATTTCCAGTTTAATAAATGATTAAAAAAACTAGAATAAAGAACCTCTATTTTAGCCAATCTTCTAGATTTAGCTACAGCTAGCTAAATGTAGCTGTAAAACCCCTAAAAAAATCAAGGAGATCTACAAATGCATGAAGAACACAGTAAAACCAAAAACTTTCCAAGAGTAACTTATTAACAATGTTAGCAATAAATTTCCTGAATCTAATGATCGAAAAAATTGCATGAAGAGTTAAAAAAATGAAACTAAACGTAATCACAACTCAAATGATGAATGCACGTTTACCCGATCTCAACTCTGATACCATGAAAGAGTTTGCGAGAATCATATTGAAAACTATGCACCACAATGAAGTTGCACTCTAAGGGAAACTTAATCAATCCATCGTAATCACAAGGAGGAATCAATCAATCAATGGAAGAACTTGCATAACAAAACAAATCTTGAACATATAGAGAAAGACAACGGAGTGTCTTGGCATACTCATAAATGTCAAATGAAGGGATACATATAGGGTGTTGAGTAACCCTAGTGCATGACACACAAGCACACCCTAAACCTAACCCATGTGAGATGACCCTCCATATGTGAGTGGAGGACACATAGGATCAAACACACCAACATCTTTCAAAATTAGTTTTTTAAAAGCAATGTGTTGAAGGCCCTTGTAGCGGACTCCTTGCATGGTGATCCGGGCCCTTATTTTATAACAAATTGAATTGTGCATATCAATGAAGTCATAAACACGAGTTTTTGGATGCCTCTTCCCCTACTGTGTTTGTTTGCATTCTTCTTATCTCTTCAAGCTCATGAAAATATATTGTGTCTATCTTATGATCTTGCAAGGATTCATTATCATTGTGTATGTATGAAATATTGTTATGGCTACATTTGCTAGAATTTGGAGAACTATTATCTCCCCTTCTAGTATGTAATTTTCTTCTACTTTTCACACATGGGAAGACTGTTCTCACACCTCCTTTTCTAGTGTATCACTGATTTATTTCAGCCTTTGTTATCACACACTCTCTCTCCCTAGTCCCTTGGAAAATTAGATTAGGAGAAGATAGTTTTTCCTACATTAGAGTAGATTGTGGCAAGTAGATTAGGAGAAAGAACCAACTTTATTTGGAGTTCTATCTCAAGTAGAAAGTCCCAAAACTTGGAGATAGTACCCATGTTATCCAATCGCACTGTAAGCTCAAGCACATACACTTGTGTAAACCATAGGGTGTTGTGATTAGGAGATAACAGTAACATAGTAGCCTGGATGTCACCCTTTTGATGGAGCTCAATATATTTTAGAGTGTCTAACATGCGCATAAGTTTCTCATGGCTCGAGTTGATTCTATTTTATATATCCTTAGTATCTTTTTTATTCCAATTCATCATTCGGGTGGCTTTAGACTGCTCTAGTTTTGAATCTACTTATCACTTGTACCATTACTAAAGACGTTGTTTTTTATCTTCTATGTAGACTTAAAAGTATTTGATAGGGGGGAATCATCAGCCTCAATCTATGAAGTTGATGATTCTTTGGTGTCCATAGAAATATGATCCTTTTTTAGTAAAGCTTTGGCATAGGCAAGGATCTGATATGGACTAGACAAAGAAAAAATATTCATATTAATATGGGGACCATTTTTGGGAATGTATTTTTGTTGGATGAGAGCTTGACATCCGTCACACTAGAGACAATCAGTATTTGGATCATGTACTAAAGAGGGATGGTTGCAGTGGAAAAGGTCTTCCTCATGGCTTCTTGGCTTATGAGAGATGAAAGACTGTGTAGAGGAAGATGTAGATAGACGAGGTTTAACAGAGCCAAATTTTCTACAAGAGATAGTGGCCCTTCCTTTTGCTTCACTAACCTTGGAGGAAGTTTGGATAGAAGAAATAGAGTCAGAGATGCATTTAGTATAGATAGTCTATTCTCTAGGGACCCTTATTTTATCCCAAGAAATGACCTCGGGTCCATTCTTCTATGTTGTCAGGTTAGCATGCATGACAATACTACTTCTTTTGGAGGGGCCATGCTTAATTGCAAGATGTGTTTTTTTAGTTAATCTAAAGATGATTCGATAGAATATATCCAATGGAGATGATCCTCGTTTCATAGTTAAGCTCATGGTTTGAAGGTGAAGCTTTAAAACATTGTTTAAGAGATTATCAGTTTGGATGGACACATGATAGTTAGGAAAAACATTGAAGTGAATAGGTCCATTACTAAGACTTGTTTGGAGGGCAGCTAACAAACAATCTTTGAAACTTTCATGGTGAGATTCAAGGAGACAACATAAAAATATGCATTTAATCCTTTTCTAAATAGAGGGGTAATACCTATTTGGACACACCCAATATGAACTAACTTATATACAATCTGTATCTTAAGGTATTTTATATCACTAGGATTGATCAATGGAATATCAAATTCTGATTTCTCAGAGGTTTTAACTTGGATACATGATTGTCTTGATCTAATTGAAGTACAAGCTAATAAATGAAAATATTTAGATTTTTGATATACTTCATTATGAGGGAGCTTAGGAAGTTTCCAACCTGGTAAAGGGTTGTATTCTTACACCATCTGCATATCATCATTTATAGAAATAAGCTCAAAGAGATCAACATAGTTGTCTTCATTATCGGTATTCTACGCTCCAGAGGTAGATGCAACCCATTCTTTTTTATCCATTTTGTAGAATTTTAATTGTCCTTCTTCGTGTCCTACTTGAGTTTAATAACCACAACACACCCTTCCTAGGAAAAAACAAGGTTCACACTCATCTTGCATGTCTTACGAGATTCAGAAAAATAGAAAAATGAAATAGAAAGAACAAATGGAATGATGCTTTTTGAAAGGCATGAATAAGATAACCGACTCTGATACCACACTCAGACTTTGGATCAATACAAATATTATATTAATACTAATAATAAGAGAAAAAATCCATTATTATTATATTATTCTTGTAAACTTGATACAAACAAACACCAGAAGGAAAACATTACATAACACTTTGATTACAATGGAAAACTTCAAATAGTAAGAAGTGATTCAATTACAAAATTTATTCTCATCATGAAAAGAAAACAGTTGTACTCTTTCCATCTTTTAATTTTCATTCTTAAATGTATGCAAAGCCTCTTTTGTAAATTTCAAGACCTCATCCTATTCTGAAAATGATGCGTTTTGGGGAAATTCACTTTTCTGAAACTGAGCTTTTTTTCTCTATTGATAACTCTGCAATGGAGAGCTGGGTTAGATCCTTATGCCTTATGCTTTTGTTTTCAAAAGTTGAAGTCATTACATTTTTCTTTGTAAACTGTATCTCACTTTTCACTGTAACCAGGTTCTCCTCTTAATAGTTGATTGTTGAAGGTATTTCTTTTCTTACTGTGGAAAAAACATGAAAATATCCATGACATGGTTATCATTGTTGTCTTATTTAGGTGTAACAACCTACATTTATATTGTAAGGCTTGAATATCTGTACTAATCATTGATGTTCTTCCTTTCATGAGTATTATGATGAAGATTTCTAGCATTCCTTTCACTATATCTTTTTATACTTTTACAAGAATCTCATTTTTTTATATTTGGATCTCCTTTGCATTTATTCTATCATGTTATTTGCACCTTTATTTTGTTTTTCCTTCCATTTGTAAATAAATTTGTATGGTTATGATATCATTATCTATAATTGACTTTCTAGAGGCATGAATTTAAACACATTATGAGATGCATACTAGATCAAACTTATTATCTCCTTCTAAAATCTTGTGAACTAAAATGCATCCAAAAACTTTTATCTGTACATAATAGTGATTAATTAATTGTATGATCATGTTAATTATGCATTCTTTAATATTTTTCAGACCTGTTTCTCTTAACTGTAGATGATTTCAAGATACATGCCCTTCCTCATTCTTCATTGATGCTCATTCAGTTTTCATACTTTTTTATAATTTGGCTTTCCAATTCTGTTTCAAAACTTGTCTTAGTTATTGTGTTTCAATTCCAAGCATATATTAGATGTAGCTTCTTTTCAAATCCAAACATTAAAAGTTTTTCCTCATGCCAATTCCTTGTTCTGCAACTTGCTGAAATAACTCATTGGTAAGATATTTTGAATGCATTATGTATTCCTTATGGTCCTTTTATTCAGTTCTAAAACTCTACCTCATTATTCCATCATGGAGGTTGCTTTGTGAATACATTTCTTGTATCATTCAAACATAAATGAATCATGAATGAAAGGTCTTCAATTCGCATTCTTTTAGGCATGAATAACACGTGGATAAAGTATGGTATTTAATAATTGTACTTTCAAATTAGTAAAATAGTTAGAAAATATGGTATAGATCATAAGTCACTCTTTTCTGGACTTCTTCATTCTATAGTTCTGAAATTTTTTCTTGAATGATTCCATGATGATAATTTTTTTCTTTTATTCTCATGAGTGATAATGTTGTTTACTTCATCATTCTTGAAGTTAGAATAATATGTTATTTATGATTATTTTATTTTATATTCTATATCATGCATCTTGCACATTCAGATTTACTCTTATAAATGAAAGAAAATTCATAAATTTTAAGCTATATAGTGCATGAGAATGAAGACAACCTAGAGCTCTAAAAAAAATTGATCTCTATTTTTAGGTATTCTAGCACTAGAAGGAAAGAAGAAAATAATGAGGAAAATGCAATCCAAGGAGATACAAGTGAAGAAAATCCACCTTATTGTGGGTAATGATGGGTTTTCTTCCCTTATCTTGTATTTATAGTTTCATGTGTATGCACTTTATTTTCTATGTACTTGATAGATCAGTTATGAGAACTTGCCTAGGATCATTATACACTTTTTCATATGAATAAAATTATAATTACTTAATTTGATGAGCTATACAAGTTTTTTTTTGCATTTATTTTCGGTAACATAATGTTAAATGAACCCTTCGTAACTCAACACACTAATTAATTTCACATAATCATAAGGTATTGAATAAATTATACCTTGACTAATCGTGAAACCAAAATGAATCAAGTTAAAAAAACATAAATTACTTCAACTTCAAACATGTGGACTTTCCCTTTCCTTGCTTTAGGATGTCCATGTTCAACTTGTCATTCCTTTCCCATCTTTATCAGGACCCTGCATTAGTTATTGAAGAGTTGCATTATGTTGATGAAGATGATGAATTAGAAAGAAATTTCAAGGGGGAGGATAGGCATTCGTAAAGAAACGTAGTTACAACATGTGCTCACTTTTCCTTTCTTCCTTAGTTTGTCCTGTTAACCTAAACCCTCCAATATCAGAAAAAAAAAGTAAGTTTACCTCTTGCACACGATAGATGGTGTTTGAGAAATGTCAAAAAAATTCTCATAAAATCATCTCATGAGGGTGCGAACCCGCCCAAAAAGTTATATGTTCTCTCTTTGATTTTTAAGGGTGTATCTTTAGGTTATCAAATGTGTATAGATCCAAAAAAGCATTTTAATGATCAATTTTTGGTGCTATTTATTTTATTTCCTTACGGATGCCCACTATATTTAATGTGGGAATTTCAAAATGGTTCAACCTAAAAAATACAAGGATGTAATGAATATACAGAAGGGATCTTACTAATATGGTGGTGTTCCAAAGAGTGATAATCTTAGTTCTAAATATGAAACAAGCCTAGAATCTACGATCCGATCCTCCATCATAGGAAAGATTCTATTGTTACTTGGTTCACCTAATCCAATTTTTGAAAAGGGAAAGATGGAGTGGTTAAGAGGTTAGATCTTTTTTTCTTGAACAAGATCTTTTCTCCTATCCTCCAATAATAATAGAATTTTCTTGTAGTCAATAAAAATTTACTCTCAAAACAACACCTCATTTTTAACATTACATGTAAGGATCCATGGTTCTAAATAAAAATGTCATAAATTTAATACTTCCCTTATGTCGCATCATATAAATTTAGTAAATATCATAAGGATATGGAACCTAATTTCTATATCTATAAGAGATACTAGATATATTGAATGGTATGATAACTCCATATAGAGAACCACCACCTTTCTCAAGTTATATGGGAAACAAGCTAACACTTATAGATATAAATATCATAAGGCTTTATATCATGACGTATAATGGACTTTGCATAAAATGTATATATTTCCATTTAACATCTCTTTGTAAAAGAATACTACTCATTGGAGGTATGTACTCATGGTGGATGAAGAGATTAAAGAGAAAGAGTGGCCTAACTCAAAGCAAGGTTGCATTGACTAAAAATTGGAGACAACATAAAAAGATTTTATTCTCTACTCTAATATAGACATACGACTGATAGAATTAAATCCGTTTAGATAGCCAATGTCATACGTACCAATTTTTTTGACATCATACAACCTTTTGTTCACCTTTATCATGATTTTTTAATCTTCAACATTCTTCCCCTAATAAATAACATGCTTTAATGAAATGTATGCAAGTAGTCCCTTATAAGCTCTCCCAAAATCAAAGAGTTTCCTGTGACATACCCATCTCTCTCAGTGATATCTAAGAAGTAGTTATGAGAATTGCCTCTAATAATGCCCTAAGAATTGATGAATTCTTGTGTTAATTTTACCAAATCCTATTATAATTTGTCATCTGTGATTTACTCAAAGTCTACCTTAAAGCCATGGCCTCTAATTCCACGGGTGAGAAAACCAATCAAGGTAAAATTAATTTTATCCCTAAATTTTATGACCCTATATAGATTTAAAATTTGAGGCACATTATTCTCCTGAGTGCCTCCTATAGAATTATATCCAAATACCCTATGAAAATACTCAAACATCTCCTTCCCCTCATTATCTTAAGTTATAAAATTGGTTTTACTCAACACAGATACATTCTTGATAATGTGATAGCTATTTGGGAAGGCATAGAAAGGACTAAGATCACTGACCAAAAATATCTTTTTATAAAGATTGATTTTGAGAAATCCCATTAAAAATAGAATTACCTTTCATTAATGTCATCTTAGAAGCTCTTGGTTTTGGGCCTCACTTTGTACGGTCTAGTAATATGTTTTTTCAAGATGCAGGAGCATGTATTTCCATCAATAGAGCCTAATATTCCAAATTTGAACTCTTCCTATCAACAAATAATGATTTTCTCTCATCCCACCCTTATATTTTTTTCCCACGGAAGCATCCAGCTACATACTAGCTATCTATTCATCAAAAACCTTGGTTAAAAGAACTACACTCCCTCAATTTGAGAAACATCTCATAAAGGGAAACTTTACATTTGATTCTATCTTCATTTTAGTTGAGGAAGAAGAGTTAGTCGAGAATATCATGGAATTTATATCTGTTTCTTTCCTTACCTCTTTGTTTTCCATTCAATTGAAAAATACCTAGTGTTATAAGCAATACCTCACTCCTAAACCTCCATGGTTGGAAATATTTCAACGGCTAGCATATCAATTTATTTATGAGCTTACCCATCTGAGTTGTGGTTTATTGTTTTTCAGAGAGTGGGAAAAAAATATTCTTATTGATTTATGAAAACACTCTCTCTAGTAGGTAAGATTTATATTTGTACAAAAGTGTTAGCTACGAGTAATGTTTATAACTACCCATATTATTTAGATCCTTTTAAAGCAGCGTATGCCAAAACGGAAAAAAATCTCAAATACTTATTATGATCTAACAATGAGGGACATAAGGGGTTCCACAATGTAGGATATGAAATTTACTTTTGGCCCAAATAATCAAGAGGATTGGCGTTATTCAATATCAAGCTCCAACTAATCTCCCTTAGTGTTAAATGGATAAATTTAAGCTTTAACGGATATAATCTTAAACAATCTTACTTAGACATTACGTCAATCAAACGACCCCTTTGGGTAGTCAAGCTTGGAAAGGCCTGAGCTTTCAAATTCTTCTTCTTTCACCTATGCTACTAAAGATACACAACACATTTGTGGCTAAAATAATATAAAAAGGTTTGGAATTCCTCAAACTAATGTCATTTGGATAGGAGATAGTTTCATATACGGGATCTCAAATAACTCTCTCTCCTTGTGGTGTTCTCACATTCTTAATTTTCATTATGTCAAATTTTCTATGGTTCCCTAGATTAAAAGTTTTCAACTTTTAACTAAGGGAATTAGTGTCATTGGTGATATTTTTTGCGAGGCTTCCTTGGCATGGTTGCCATGAGATATGTTTGAACAAAATTACAACTCAAAGATGAGGGCACCAAATCCATTTTAGAAATTATAAATTCATACCTGATAGTGCTTTGTACAAAATGAGATTTATTATGGTCTTCCATGGAGGTGAGATTGGAATTTCACCAATGGCTACTCTGTTTTGTTTCTACGAACCCCATATTGTATACAATCTCCTCACCCAAAAACATATTGTTCTGGGTGACTCGTTAAACCATTGTTGTCCAATCTCAATTCCATGGAAGAGATATAATAGAGAGGATTAGAACCGTTTCCCTTCCCTCACGCTCTACTTTGAATAGGTGGTGGAATATGGGAAACAAGATAACACTTACATATAGAAATCTCGTAAGGCTTTATACCTTGAATTATATTGGACTTCACATAAATTTGATAGATTTCAATTTAAGATATCTTTGTAAACGAAAAATGCTCATTGGAGGTATATACACAAGGTGGATGAAGAGCTTACAAAGAAAGAATGACCCAAATCAAAGCAAGGTTGCATTCACTAAAAATTGGAGACAATAAAAAGAATTTTTTTTCTACTCCAATCCAGACATACTACTAATAGAATTAAATTCATTCAAATAGTCAATGTTATACTTACCCAAATTTCTGACATCCTCCAAGCTTTTGTTCACGATTATGATGATCTTTTTGTCCTCAAAATTCTTCCCTTGATAAATAACTTGCTTTGATGAAATGCCTGTAAGTAGTCCCCTACAAGCATTCCCAAGATCAAAGAGTTTCCTGTTACATACCCATCTCTTTCAATGATATTTAAGAAGTATCTATGAGAATGGCTTCTGATAATTCCCTAAGTTTTAATGAATTCTTGTATGAATTTTACCGAATCCTATGGCATTTTTTCATCCCTGATTTACTCAAAGTCTACCTTGAAGCCATGGCCTCTAACTCCTTGGGTGAGTGAAGTAATTACGTAAAATTAAATTTATCCCTAAATTTTGTGACCCTATATAGATATAAAATTGGAGGTCCATTACTCTATGGAGTGCCCCCTATAAGATTATAGGCAAAGACATGATGAAAAGACTCAACCATCTCCTTCCCCTCATTGTCTAAAATTAGAAAATTGGTTTTACTCAACATAGATACATTCTTGACAATGTGATAGCTATTTGGAAAGACATAGAATGAGCTAAGATCATTGAACAAAAATATATTTTTATGAAGACTGATTTTGAGAAATCCCATTATAAATATAATTACCTTTCACTATTGTCACGTTACAAGCTCTTTGTTTTGGGCCACACTTTGTACCTTCTATTAATATGTTTTTTCATGAAGCAAGAGCATATATTTCCTTCAATAGAGCCTACTATTCCAAATTTGGACTCTTCCTATCATCAAATAAGGATTTCCTCTTATCCCATCCTTATATGTTTTTACCACCGAATAATACGACTACCTACTAGCTATCTATTCATCCAAAACCTTGGTTAAAGGAATTACGCTCCCGCAATTGGAGAAACATCTCATAAAGGGAAAATTTACATTTGATTCTTTCTTAATTTTAGATTAGGAAGAAGAGTTAGTCAAGAAGATCATGGAATTTATATATGTTTCTTGCCTTGCCTCTTGCTTTTCCATTCAATTGAAAAATACGTAGCGCTATGATTGCAAAAATTTCAATGGTTAGCATACCAAATTTTTTTTATGTGCTTCCCCATCTAAGTTGTTGTCTAATGTTGTTTAGAGAGTGGGAAAAAATCATTCTTATTGGTTTACGAAAACCCTCTCTCTAGTAGGTAAGATTTAGATTTGTTCGAAAGTTTTAGCTACGGGTCATCTTTACTACCCGTATTACTTAGATCCTTTTAAAGTAGCATATGAAAAAATGGGAAAAAAAATTCAAAGACCTATTATGGTTTAGCTATGAGGGAAATAAGGGGTTCCACATGGTAGCGTATGACATCTACTATTGGCCCAAATAATGAAGAGGATTGGGGCTATTAAATATCAAGCTCTAAGAAACTGCCCTCGGTGTTAAAAGCGACCCTTTTGGGTAGTCAAGATTGGAAAGGCTTGAGATTTCAAATTCTTCTTCTTTCACCTATGTTAGTGAAGATACACAACACATTTGTGGCTAAAATAATATAGAAAGGTTTGGAATTTCTCAAACTAATGTCATTTGGGTAGGAGATAGTTCATATAGGGGATCTCAAATAACTCTCATTCCCTATGATGGTCTGACATTCTTAATTGTCATGATGTCCAATTTTCTATGGTTTCCTAGATCAAAAGTCTTCATCTTTTAGAAAAGGTAATTAGAGTCATTGGTGACATTTTTTGCAAGGATTTGTTGTCATGGCAGTTGCCATGAAATTTGTTTGAACAAAAATTTCAACTCAAAGATGAGGATTTTAAATCCATTTTATAAATTATGAATTCATACCTGATAGTTGTTTGTACAAAAAGGGATTTCTTTTGGTGTTCAATGGTGGAGAGATTGGAATTGGCCAATGGCTACCCTATTTTGTTTCTACAAACCCCATATTGGATACCATCTCCTCGCCTAAAAACATGTTCTTGGTGACTCATTAAACCATTGTTGTCCAATCTTAATTCCATGGATTGGATTTGGACCAAAAGATATGAGAACATGTAGAAAGATTGCATTGAGCCCAAAAAAGCACATTTTATATGGAGCATTATATATTAGGTTCTCCTCGTTGGAGACATTTTTAAGCACATTGAGGTTTCAAACCCTACTTGTCCTACTTGCCAACAACTAGAGTGAATTAAATACCTCTTCTAGTTTTGTCCACATGCCCAATATTATCAAAAGTTGATCTAGACCCTTTTCAAACCATTCATCCTTGACTTTTTCACTCTGAAGATGGTTCTTCTGGGGGACTCAACCATACTAATGTAGCCAAATTAAGAGCAACCAGATAAACTGCAATAAAATGAACTCCAAAAGAAAATAGATCTCCTTCTTTGTTATCAAATAATGAATTACAATGTTTCCTAAATAGGAAAATAACTCCCCACTCGAGTTGCCAAGTAAACTCTAGCTAACTCTGACTAAATCTACTCTAGGTGGCGGAAATTACTATTTTTAGCAGTTTACTAGAACCTGTTATTCTTAGTAAGTTTGCATGCTTATTCCTACGGGGCACAGAAATTGCCACACATCTTCTACATCCCTAAATTAGAGGAATTGCCAACTTTCTAACTCACAATGTAATTAATAGACTAAAATTAACTAATGCTCAAAAATAGGAAAAAACCAAACTATAACTTAAATCCTAATTTTTGACCTCAAGATGGCGGATTTCGGGCCTGAAAACGTGTCGAAAACTTGCCCCAACTGGTAGGGCTAGTTACCGCTGCATTCGTCTCATCAAAAAAAAAAAAAAAAAAAAGGACTCAAACGGACACCCGGAGCTCAAGTTATGACCTTGTCAAGTTCCTGCTAATTCGGGCGCATCACATACTTTATGAAAAATTCAACAGTTTTAAAAAAAAAAAACTTAGCTTGTATACTATTTCTTATTTAGAAGGATAGAAAATTTGTTTGTTTTAAGAATGTTTCTCTAGATAGAGGATTCTTTGTGACTAATAAAGTTACTATGATATCCAATGTTATGCTCAAGATCTGGGTCCAAATGAAAAAGTCTAGTTGGAAGTCAAACACTTGTAATACATTCTTTTAGATTCAAGGAATGCCTCGTGCACCGTCAGTTTCCTAATAGCAGTGTTGTTGTTTTCAACAAGGCCAGTGGTAAGGGCGACGGTGGGTGCGGTGCTCCCAATCAAGAGAAACATATGTGGTTGGCGCTCGCCATCTACAACACACCACCAACACTAGCAAAATACTACTGAAAAAGAGCAACAACAATATTAAAATAATGGGTGAGATCCCATCTTAGATGTGGCTCATCCCTCTACCCCTAGTGACTGGGAAGACAAGCTAGATAGTCTTCTACCTCCTTTGACTACTATGTTCGTTGTTGAGGCTTAATTTTTCCTAGGGATTTATTTTTCTCTAGCGTCATTTACTTCGTATATCTTTTTTGGGTTAAGAATCACACTTTTATTATGAATAACTATATTTTGATGTCGTCCTGAGATGAACTAGCCTTTTCTTGAGGACTTCTTTATTCGATGTGACTTTCGTTTTAGAACGTAAGTTTTTGAATTTTTATGATTGAACGAGTTCTATATTTTTCTTATTAGTAAAAATGCACTTTTCAATTTAGAAAAACAAATAAATAAACTAAAATAAATTATATTCGTATAATATTTTGTAGAGCCATATCCAACCATTGGGCAATATTATCGATATTTTTCCATTGAAAATTGAGACGTTGTACCCACCTTCTGCATGGCTCCCCACACCTATAAAATGATAGAAAGAGATTTCTCGAAGGGAATCGTTTATTGACTAATCTGGCATTTTACGTACTTGACCACTCCAAAAGAACAAAGATAATTTCCTTACGCCTCCAATTAAAAAATATGTCTTCGAACATTCGATTCTGCACGCTTCTTGGCTGTATCTGCAATTTCAAATAATTCTATCCCTACCTGACATCAGCAGAACCCAGGTAGACGAGCTGCCTCTTTCACCCTTAGCTGGTGACTTGACTACCTCACCTTCCAGTTTTATATTTATTAGCCCCTAATTGTATACAGACCCATTGTTCAAATCACAGTTTCTAAGGTACCTAAGGCCTACTCAAAGTTGAATATGGAAGGACTGTTACCTTATATTTACAGAGCCATTGTTCAATACAGAGAAAACATCCGCCAGACTTCTATTGGGAATTCATGGGAGCCGGCATATATCAGACTTCCAGGGGATTCAGACAGGTTTTCCTCGGAGATTCATTACTTGGTGGCTGAGGCGTCTCATCCATCTCCTGAGACCATCTACAAATATCAACCTCCTCGTTACCCTTCAAATAAAGTTCGACTACTGCCTGCATATCAATGAAGGGAATGAATTGAAATTGTGTTTAAAAGCGTTCAAGTTAAAAAGATGAATAGTGAACGTCCACGGAAAAGGCTGAAATTCCTGTCTATACTATTTTTGTTATTACAATGCATCCTGTTGTAAATATGTAATGGCTATAAATCATTATCTTCTTTTAAGTCATTATTTGTACACATTTATATCTTAAAGGAGTAATTTTAGTATTCGTTTGTTTGGGTGTATTAATAACTTAATTATTAAGAGTTATCTATTCTATGATTCCTACCTAAATTCAAATTTTTAAACCTTTTTAGAAATTAAAACCTTAATAAATAGATGATAATACACTTCTTATGATCATCCCCGCATTAACTTACAATTCATTTGGTTTTTAAAACTTCAAACGAAAATTTATTGCTTATTTCTTTCATCAATGTCTTCAATACTTTCTTTCTTATTTGACATTCATGAACATACTAATATCCACTATCTTTTAAGAAGAAAGATAACATACACGACTCTTAAAAAAGCTCTTTTATATATCTGCTGCCATCAGTAATTAGTAGTCGACTATCTAGTATAGGTTAATTTTTTTAGCAGGGTCAATGTTTAGCTAATCTTTTCTTAAAACTGAGGAGTCTTTCGTTAAGAAGAGAATTTGGGTGATGGAGTTTAGATTTTCCTTGATCTTATTTTGAGGTAATATATTTTATCCTATGTCTAACTAACAATTTTGTTTAAATTGTTTATTACAAATTAAAATATGTATCTTTGATATATATAATATACGCTCAAAATAAAATTATATTATAGAACTTTTTTTCCTAAATATCCGTTTAAAATTACTCTCATTTAAAAAGTAATTTAAGAGTAACACTTCCATTGAGACACATACTAAGAGGCAGTTCCACATATCGGACTGTTGCTCCTATTCTTATATATTTTAAGTGGTCTTATGCAGATTTTTAAATTGTAAATAATAGAATCTTGTTCTAAATTTGTAGAGTAGTGGCTACTTCGGAAAAGTATATCAGCTCCAATTAGTTGTAAGAGGCTAAAAACTTGCTGTAGTTATAAAGATAAGTCTAGAAATTTTGAAAAATAGCCTCAGCACATTAATTAAATGAATTTTATTTTGATAAAAAATAATAACTTTGTCACAATCTCAAAATTCTGTAAAAAAATCCAGAAAAATAAATAAATTCTGGGAGCATTTTCTACAAAAATACTCCTAAAATTTAGTTACACTACTTACATATAATATTTTGCAATCACCTCGTCACCACTACTGAAGGTGTGTTGAAATCCCTTTTGTAAGGTTTTTTGCAACACAATTTTAAAAAAAAATAATATACTTAAATTTTTGATAAATATTATTAAACTATACAATTATTTAAAATATCAGGAATCTAAATAATTATTAATTATGTTTGATAGCCATATACATGGAGATAACTTTAATTGTAGCCAAGGGGGAAGGGGGTGGTAGTGACTGTAAAGATGTGAATGTTTGATAAAAATTCTTCCATTTAGTTGTTATAAGAGAATTTTTTTTTTAATTTATAAAATGAAATTGAAAAAATCATGATATCTGGAATATATTAAATTGATTTTTTTCAGCTCAATGCCATATTATACACATTATAAGGTGAACTATCACCAATCAGATTAAAAAATATAGAGAATATTAAATTCGTTTAAAATCAATATGAACCTTTTATTAATCCAAAACATAAATTTCAGCAGATTGCTATGTGTTAACTTTTCTTATATAATATGTTTGAAATTTATATACCATGTGAATATGTTTTAAGACTAACAAAAATAAATTTTAATAAAGAAGTGCTCGAAACTGCTTCAACAGTATGCCTTTGTATATAGTCGAGCTTTTCACAAATTTAAGGGCATAAATCTCAGTTTAATTATTTAAGTCAGTACACTAGATCATAATTCTTAATTTATTTGTGTCAAGACACCAACTAATGGAGGCAAATTACAGGTAATATTCGTGGTTATTTTTTATCATTTGAAACTGGATACAAATAGTCATGTATTTATTACTATGTTAGTTTATATAATGGAAGTAAATTACAGGTAATTTTAGTGGGTAATTTTCGACATTTTAGAATGGTTTAAAATAGTCATATGTTTACCAGCAACATCATCTATTGGTGCTTTAGAAACACAGATGGCTTTTTCGGTTTTCATCTCTAATCAAGTGATTATCTAAAACCTTTTAACAAGAACAAAAATTATAATATAGAGATTATTTTACATTAGACAAGGTTTACCATATCCTTTGAGAAATCTGATATATGCTTTGGAAAATCTGATATTTATAACTCATAAACGTAAAAAATTATTTTGAAAACCTGCTTGTGTCACTCGACAAAGAAAATCCATTATTTATGAGATAATTTTAAAAATAACTTCTATATGATTTAAGAGGACTAGTTAAAATGTCAATTCTTGTGTGTACGTAATGGATTCAAGTTTTTAAAATTGATTTTTGAAAATCTTGAACTTGGAAACAAAAAACATTCTCTTCTCCAAATAAATTCTATATGATTTAAGAGGATTTTTTTAGAATGTTATTTCTTGTCTCCACGTAATGGATTCAAGATTTTAAAATTAATTATTAAAATACATTAACTTCGAAACAAGAAACTATTTTGTCGAAATTATTTCCATATGATTTAAGAGGAATGGGAATCTAGTTAACATGTCATTTATTGTTTGTACGTAACGGATTCAAGATTTTAAAATTGATTTTTAAAATACATGAACTTCGAAACAAAGAACTCTCTCTTCTCAAAATAACTTCTACATGATTGTAGAGGACTCTTGTTAAAATGTCATTTCTTGTTTGTAGGTAATGAATTCAAGATTTTAAAATTGATTTTTAAAATACATGAACATGGAAATAAAAAAATCTCTCTTTTCAAAATAACTTCTAAATGATTTAAGAGGACTCATGTTAAAATGAAAAATCTTTTCTATACGTAATGGATTCAAAATTTAAAAATGCACAAACTTCGAAAAAAAAAAAAAATCTTCTCAAAATAAATTCTATAAGATTATAGAGGACTCTTGTTAAAATGTCAATTCTTGTTTGTATGTAATGGATTCAAGATTTTAACATTGATTTTTAAACTATACGATCTTCGAAACAAAATATCTCTCTTCTCAAAATAAATTCCATATGACTTAAGAGGTCTCTTGTTAAAATGTCAATTATTTTCTGTATGTAATGGATTCAAGGTTTTTGAATTAATTTTTAAAATAAAAAAACTTTGAAACAAAAAACTCTCTTTTGAAAATAAATTCTATATGGCTTATGAGGACTCTTGTAAAAATGTCAATTCTTTTCTGTACGTAATGGATTCAAGATTTTCGAAATAATTTTTAAAATACATGAACTTCGAAACAGAAAACTCTCTCTTCTCAAAATAGATTCTATATCAGTTAAGAGGACTCTTGTTAAAATGTCAATTCTTGTTTATACGTAATAGATTCAAGATTTTAAAATTTATTTTAAAAATACATGAACTTCGAAAAAAAAAATTCTCTTCTCAAAATAACTTCTATATGATTTAAGAGGACTCTTCTTAAAATTTCAATTCTTTTCTGTAACGCCCACTAATTCATGACACAAAGACCAAAATAGAAAAGTACAGGATAATTTTTTTGACTTGTTTGTTACAGCTAACTCTTCAAACACCTTGACTCAATGATGACTTTATGGCCAGCACAGAAACAACTAACACCCATCAACGAAAATTCACTTTACTCTTTGATAAGGCACCACGAAACAACTCAACCACAAGATACAGTCATAGTTGGATTCAGTCCACGGTTTACAATCCCTTAAGGTTATGAATTTACAAAAAAAGTTTTTCAAGACCTGCCTTAACAATCTATGAGATTCATGTTTGGTTCGATAATTCTTCTCACAAAGGTGAACTTATTACTTTGGTAATCTAGACTGCCGAATCAAAAATATTTCTGAAAAGCTAACAAAATATGTTTGACCAAAAGGGACACCTTTCATCTCTCACCAGGTAACAGGTTGCATAAACATGCCCAAGCTAAAAATCTTGATCTAGACCACCATTGCACAAGAAATTAGTGTAAGCTCTAACTGAAGTGGAGTTCCATTGCAAAAGTTATCGAAACATCCTACAAAAAACCAAGTGAGAGAAAGTCATCCTTAGCATAGATAGATTATCTTCTTGCAGGGCGCGCAGAAGAAATTTTCCCGGGCAGAAGAGAGGCGCTAGAGAAAATCTTTTTTTCTCGGGCATGCAAGATGAGCACGGAAGAGACTCCTTTTTCTCCCGGCATGCAAGATGGGCATAGAAGAAGCTTTTCCTCTTCTGCGAACTTCATAAAGCCATAACTTTTGATAGATAAATCCTTTTTTGGAAAATGAGGACTTTTCAGAAATCTCTCGATGTCCTCTTTGCATAGAAACCTTAATAATTTAATTTGGATAAATATTTAAGGTTAAATTTTGAGAAAACACTCTACAGGCTTATAAAATGAAAACTGGTGACATTCGACTTATAAAATTTTGTTCAATTCAACCTCCCTCCTTTCTCAACATGCCAAACAGACATAGAGGGTTTCTCTTAGAGGAATTTAGGATGGATTGAAAGATATAATTTTTTTGATTTAAGATCAATTCGAAATTTCTCAATTTTGATATTGAAACGACTGCAATTTTTCCTTTGTTCGATTTGAAAGGATCCTTAACCATTTATTAAGTGGTTTAGATTGTTTGGGGGTGCCTTAATCATATTAATTTCAATTCAATGATAAATTTTACCATTCATTTTTGCAGGGTTTGTTCTATGCATTTTGAATAAAATATTCATCAGTTTGAAAAATTTTGTAACAGAGTTCTACAAGTTGAATTTCAATTTGATCCATTTACATTTACCAACATAAGGTTATGAATTCATTCTAATCTAATAACTACAATATTCTGATTCCTTCGAATCATGCATTCCAAAGGAAAAGAGTAATATAATCTCTTCATACGTTTTCCCTTTTTAATTTTCCAAACAAACATCTCAAATACATTGCAAACACAAATTTCCAATGAAGACAATATCATCTTAATAGAAATAAATAAATTCTATTGACTCGTATGATTCTTTTACAAATTTCTTTTCCATTGATCAAATACAACTTACAAGATATAAATTTTTCCTTTCTTTCATCTAGAAACTTAAAACAAAGTACATCTCTTTCACATTTCAAATTACAACTTTCATAACCAATACAAAAAATCTTTCCATCACAAAAAAATATACAAGTTCATCCACTTCGAAGTGGGAAAGGGTTACAACAAATAATGATCCTAACAAGGACTATCAAAACTGTCTTTTTCCTCTACTCTAGAACAACAACATGAAGAGTCTCCATCTTTTTCAATTTTGATCACAACAAAATCAGAGGAAAGAAAATGCTCTCTACCCAAACAAGACATTCAATGAAAGGAGAAGCCATCCTTCTTCATTGGCCCCCAAGTCCCAACCACAATGCAATAAGAAATGTGTTTCAACACATAGCAACAACAGGCTTCCACAACACAAAGGTAATCTTTCAACATGTACATTTCATATTAAAACACATTCCAAAACAAAACAACACTTTTACAACCACCTGAAAGACAACAAACAAAACTCAAGCTTCTTCATGCAAGCCAAAATTATTCCTCCCAAAGGGGAAATGGGTATCGCCATCTGAGAACAAACCGCCAAAATATAACATTTCAAATCCCTGAAATTCCCTTATGCCTCCTCAACCTGTTATGGCACCCCATAACGAGTAAATAAATGCAAGCTATTTCTTTGTAAGGTGGAACCTAAATCCCAAATCTCTCCACACTTATACCTCCCTAAAAACACTTATGCCTCCCAAAAAATAAACCCCATAGCATTCTCCTACACCAATCATATGCCATCTACCCAACATCCCACAAATAATAACAAACATACAAGCATTTACATATTCATTAAAGGAAAAGAACAGCATTTCCAGGAGCCAACCTCTTACCTCTCAATGATGGAGTTTGTTCTAAGTTCAAAACAACAAGCTTTCCAATGCAAAATAGTCCAAGAGATCAACAATCTACAAGCATGCAACAATTTCCAATCTTCTCCAAAAGCAAAAGCTCTCCAAAACCCCAAAATAATTCTCCCAAAATGAAGTGATAACAGTGGAGCAACCCAAAACCAAGCTAAAGAATTCCAATTTATAGAAGAGGGAAGGGAAGAGGATGAGGTGGATCCAAGTGGGAGGCCACATCACACATCCTTAACTCCAAGCACAAAAGTTAACTTAATTCTCCAATGCATAATCAATATGTGGGTGAATAATATGATAGTTTTACTTACACACACAAACAAGCCCACACCCCATAAGGACTGAAATTAAAACACGTAAGAAAAGTGCAATAAAAACATTTAACTTGACTTACAAAATGGCATAAAGAAGAGCTAAATTTAACTCTCCAACCATAGGTAAGGTTGGTATACAAATTTAAGAGGCATGGGACAAGTTTAAGTTGTCCCACAAGCCTCCAAAATCAGCCTCCAAGGAAAAATTTGATTTTCAAAGAAGATGAACTATTTCTTACTCCAAAATCAACTTACATATCTCTTACACATTACTTACACATTTCTTACAACATTTTAATTCAAGGCCAATAGGTCTAATAATTACTTTCCTATGACCCAATTTGATTAATTGATTTTTAACAATATGATTACTCACATTAATTAACACACCATTTAATAAATAAGGAAAGGGGTCAAAGCACCACACAATAAACACATGCGACATTAACCCAAGGAAAATAAATAAAAGAAACATAAAACCCCTTAGTCACATTTGAAGGTGATCCCCCCCATGGGAATCCCTAACTACAATCAAGCACACAAAAACAAATACAGTGGCAATGGCGACCTTGTTGAATTCATCTAGAATTCCAAAGTGGTTGGTCCCCAATTCCCCGATGTTTGTTGTGATATTTTAACCTGCAAAACACAAATACCTCCTTCGGTCTCGTGGCCGCATCAGAACTTCCAAATGAATATAATATACTTCCAAGGTCATTAATATATATGTGAATCACAACAATCATCAAACCAATCAACAATGACACTTAAAATTTCATCAACAACTATATCATCAACAATTTTAATTCAATTTTCTTTTTCTAGGTCTAATCAAAATATCCAAATATCACATATCTGAATAATATTTATAATGTAACCATGTCAGAAAGTATATCTACATCAATATATAAAATGTCTCTAATAATCATCATGCATCATATATGAATCTAAGTCAGCAATAATTCATGCTCTAATATCTAATCATCATATTAAATAAAAATTATAATAATGTCCATGACACAGTCAACAGTGTCATGATCAGTATCAAAAGGTTTCAAAGGGAAGTGGGAACTACATTGTCTATAAGTAAAGGATGCGAGATTTTAAAATTGATTTTTACAAATACAAAAACTTTAAAATGAAAAACTCGATCTTCTAAAAATAACTTCTATATGATTTATGAGGACTATTGTTAAAATGTCAATTCATGTTTGTATGCAATGGATTCAAGATTTTAAAATTTATTTTTAAATTACACGAACTTATAAAAAGAAACTCTTTTCTCAAAATAATTTCTATATGATTTAAGAGGACTCTTGTTAAAATGTCATTTCTTTTGTATACATAATGGGTTCAACATTTTAAAATACTTGAACTTCGAAAAAAAATAAATTCTATTCTCAAACTAACTTCTATATGATTTAGACACTAAAAGCATAACATAGTTACCAAATACAGTGGATTTTGAGAGAATTTCGATATATTTGTTGTTTCTCCAATCCACAGTATTAAATAATGTATTTTTTAACGTTTAAAAAATTAAAATATTGGAAAATATAAAAATTAATAGTGGTGGATCAAAACAAATAAGGAAAGTTTAAAACTCCAAAAACAATGGATTTGAGACTTTTGTTATTATTAGTATTATTTATTGTTCATTAAAAATAGGACTTTTAATATTTTATAACACATTATATAGTACACAAGTAGGGTAAGATACTAATTGGTAAGACATGTAAATTGTTATCGACATACATTCATAATTTTGAATTTTTTGTATAATTATGTTTTAAATTATTGAATTTTTTAAATATAAAGTTTCTCGTATTTTTTTGATATTTATCATATTTTTTTATCAACTATTTTTTTCCTTATTGAAGGTTCACTGTTTAATACTCTTCCTACGAAATTTGTTACCTTAATATATATAGAGTGATTATTCAAATCACTATTTCTGAAGTACCTAAGGATTACTCAAAGTTCAAAATGGAAGGACTATTACCTTATATTTAAAGGGCCATTGTTCAATACATAAAAATGCCCCGCCATACTTCTATTGGGAATTCATGGGAGTCGGCATACATTAGATTTCTAGGGGATTCAACAAGTTTTTCCTCTGAGACTCGTGACTTGGTGGCTGAGGCGTCTCTACCATCTCCAGAGATAATCTACAGATATCAACCTCTTGATTACTGTTCAAATAATGATTGGCTATTTCCTTCTTATCAATGAAGGGAAAAGATACATGGAATGAATTGAAATTAGGTTTAAAAGGATTCAAGTTAGATAATTAAATAGTGTACATCCATGGAAAAGGATGGAAGTGTGTCTATAGTACTATTATTATTATTATTATTTATTAAAAAACAAACTTTTATATTAATGGAACAATATATACAACGCCATTTTCGTATAAAATTGGTGGAAACATCACACCCATGAATTCCAAAAGTCACATCAAGCTATAATAATCCTTGAGAGGGGAACGTTATAGCACCAAAATAACTACATAAATAGTGTAAATTTCCAAAAAAAAGATAGCTAAGTAGTAGCCATGAACACGGAGGTAGGTTGCAAGGGGGAGGGGGACTGTCAGGCTTGTCGTCTCATCCCGAGCTAGAGGGGTTCCTCATCAGTAATAGGATTGTACTCATCCCATCCATTATCTTTCTTATCACCAAAGTCATCAGAAAGCCGAGTGGGGGAAATGGCTAGAGAAACCCAAGGAAAATTTCAAGGAGGAGAAGAAAACCAACTAGGGCCACCCACTAAAGGAGGCACAACTCAAGATAGATGAGAGAAAGGAGATCTTCTGCAAGGAGAAAATTTCCTCAAGTGGCGATGAGGTCACACACATCCACGGCCCGGAGGTGGAGAACAACGATGTGAGGACAGTGAATGACAACATGACGGTGGCGAACAACAACGCGGGTAACACCCACATATTAGAAAAAAAACACAACATTAAAAATAATAGAATAATTTATTTTTGACATACATTGTAATATACACGAAACTACAAGAGATCACTAAGGATGATGCAAAAAAAATAAAATGTTTGGACATAAAATAACCCACATAGGTAACATGAACCACGTGATGAACAACAATATTACCTTTTTTTATGACAAGGCACAACATAATGATTCAACTATTGGACACACTTATAGAAAGGGTCTTCCCACGGCACAATATTTTAGGACTACAAATTTATTACAATCATGTTTCAATATTTTACTTAAGTCCTAGAAAGTTTCATAATATATAAATCATAAATTTTCTTTTCCTTTTTGCTAGACCTCCTCTATATTTTTTAACATTTAAATTTCAGAGTATCTCATTAAATTAGGATCGTACACATTATTTCAATTACTTGTTTAATTCATTTGTTAGTTAATATGGTATTTATTTACAGAAAATGCTACTATGTATTATGTAGTGCCCACCATACATCATAGTAAAATAACATATTTATTGTGAAGTGACTGTGTAATGGAGTTGTTGATGACAGGAGTGGATGTGAGGTAGCGTGATGGCTTGGGCATTGTGAAGGGGTGATGTGTCAAACGGTGTTGTGTGAAAGAGAGATAACAGGGTATGGACATCCATCAAAGAATAATGGAAAGAATATTGTTTTAATATGTTTTAGTCATGACTTTCCTAATATACATGTATGCAAAATGTGGGTGCATAGACAACACACACCAACAGTTTGACTAAACTGCTCATGGAAATGAGGCCTTATGGACTACAATGGCTGCATGATATGTAAAAAATGGGTTTATTGAAAAGGGTTAGAAACTTTCAAGTAAATGCAATCGGCATATGTAAATCTAGATGCCATGGTGATTGTAAGAATTTTCCCTTCCTATGACCCAAATAAAAGGTCGGGAATGGATCATTGACATCCATCAAAATGTAAAGGAAGAGGAATTTTTTCAGATGTTGTAGTTGTGAGTCTCTTCTGTGAAATATAAAAGGAACAATGTTGCCATTTCAATGGGCTTGCCATTGAAGATATATAAAAGGAACAATGTTGCCATTTCAATGGGCTTGCAAAGCATGGGATGAACTGGAAGTGAGAACAGTGATGGGGTTTGAGGGAGGTTGAAAGGCATGTGAAGATACTGATTTGTAGTGGCAATCTAAAAATAAGAGGTTGTATGGAATTCTCCTACAATGTAAGCTTCCAAGCACTTCAATTTAGTATGTATTTGTATTTCAAGAGTTTACTCGGTCACATATATTCAACTTCCAAACAATTTTAGTTAGTTTGTGAAATTAAGGGAATAGCTTTATATTTGAATACAAGAAATACTAATAGTTGTAGTATAGGAAACATACATTATAGGAGCTCAACACTAGTTTATATTGATATTAGTTGTTGTAACTATAGGGCTTATGCACAAAACGATTTGATTCAGAGTTCTTCTTATGACACATTCTAGAATTCTTTTGGTACTTAGTTGGTACACAAAAATATTGAATGGTATTCAAAATACATCTGAATGAATGTTCCAATGAAATCTATACACCCCCTTAAAGGGAATCATACATAATTTTTGTTTCAATGCCGATCCAACCATTGGAATAACCTATTTCATTTCCTGGTGATTGTTATCAAATAGTTAATTTAATGGTGGTGTGGAACATTACTTATTTTTAAGATATCTTGATAAGATGGAAGTGGGAATTATGTTGGTGAATATTTGGTTTTTGGATGTATGGGAATTACCTTGACTGTGTTTTAGTGTTTAATTACTTGCTGGGTACTTGGGGGTTTAGAGATGGAAATGGGTGAATTTATTTTATCGGTGTTTGAAGAGCACAAATTAACCTGGAGCTAATTTTATTTCACAACAACATTTCCCCCTTTCAAGGAGGATAACCATCTTATTACAACCCATGTTCTCTTGTCAAAACATTAGTTCCAAGTAGGCTTTGGGTAGATGATTTGGTCTCACAGACTACAGTCATTTTGGGGAATGCTCCAATCGTTTTGTGGAATGGGTATAGAATATTTCAAGCAATGAAAAATGGTCAAGTTTTGCATACACGTGAACTATTTGAGAGAATGCTGAGAGAGAGAGAGAGAGAGAGAGAGAGAGAGAGAGAGAGTTGGACCCTTGTTAAATGTGGATAAACCCACATGGAGCACCACTTGTACTACAGATGCTAGTATTTTCAGGCATGGTCTCCTTAACTTTATATTTTATAATTTTCATATAATTTTGTTATTCATTTGCAATAAATTTAAAATATTAAACTATTAGTTGTTCAAAAAATTGGATATTTTAACCACCATTCAAACCCTTAGAAATGAAATGCCTATCCCTCTTCACAAAACTCTAGTATTTTTATAAGACAATTGATTGTAACCATCAATTTAGGGAAAAAAAATTCTAGATAGTTTGGTGTAGGAAATTTGTAGGCCTCGGGTCAGTGTTTGACTAGGTCAAACTAGCTCAACTACGATAAGTGGATTTTTTGGTGTTAAAAATAGTCTCTCCCTAGTTTACCTTTGAAAATCTATCGATTTACAGCTTCTATCACTTTCTTTTACCCCGTGTTGTGCCTGGTTAATCATTGTTGCCATTTTTAATTTGTTCATGGGTCAAAGATCACTTATGGGTCCATGGTTTGCTCCTTATTTCTTTGTTCCTCTGAAAATGGTCTGTAATTTGGGTCTCCCATTCTCTGTTTGTCTAAAAGCTTGGGTTCTCCCATATTTTCTATTCTCCACGATTGAGATTTGTCTTCCTTTTCATTTCTTCCCTAAATACTTGAAGAAAAATGAATGGATGTATCTCTGAGAAACATATTTGAGCCTTATAACATTTCTAAATTGTTTTTCCTTGGAGAAATTTTCATTTTTGGACTCGAAAGATCATTTTTCTATATTTTACGGTTTGATGGGTGTTTCTTCCAGTCAAATTTGGATCCTTGCATCAATAGGGAATGTGGCCTCTTTTGGTTCGATGCAGCTCAGTTGCGTATTTCAAAAATTTCATGAAAATCCTCAACTCAAAATTTGTCCACGTGGAGGAATGACGGTCATTTAAGGATCTACTTTTTGGTTCGGCCCTGGAGTAGCACCAGGAGGACACGTGTTTTTGATGCTTTTCTCAGACTTCAAAAAAAATTATGCAGCAAAAATAGTGTGGCAGAAAACAGGGACATGTGGTGAGCTCGCGCTCATTCAGGGTCTCCACTTTGGGCACCATTTTAAAATTTCACCATGGAGACACGTGGAAGCTTCCACTACGTCTACCCATACTTAGTCTTTTTCAAAGGGTTTTGGGAGGTCTGGGACACATGAAGGAACCACGAATGTTTGGGGACCATCCTTTGAGTTTCATTTTAAAGAAGCACTAGGAGGACACGTGGAGGCCTCCGCTCAATTTGCATTTTGGTTAGACTTGTCAATGGCCAAAGGAAACTACCCCAAAGCATGACACTTGGCACTTTCTGTTGAGCTTTGAACCTTCAAACAAACTTTACGATGCCATGACATGGGGGTGAGCCCATGCTCATTCAAGGTAGCAAATTTTTGGGACCATCTCAAGGTGCACCATGGTGACACGTGGCGGTTTGAAAATTCAACGGGGCGGGGAGGCAGACCATGGGGGGTAGTTTAGATTTTTGGCCCCTTGACATGCAAATGACTAAAAACATCAACATGGGCAACATGCTTGATAAAGGAAAGGTCAAAGCTTTCTATGATCAATGAAAGAGGTGCGGACTCTCGGGGGAAATTTGGAAAAAATTCCTTTTGGGAGAAAAGAGTTAAAAGTAAAAGGGAAACTGCAATTCTACCGGAACCACATTGGGACATGTGTCAGGCCCATTTTTCAAGGGTGAAGCTATGGGAAAATATTGGAAAATTTTCCTTTTTCCAAAAATAGGGTCAAATGGTAGAATTTAACCATGGTTCCTTCGAGACCCACCTCAGGACATGTGTCAGGCTCATTTCCCAAGGGCGGAGGTGAGGAGAAAAATAATTTTTTTTTCCATTTTGCCAGAAGTTGTAAAAAGTCAGAGGAAGCCCCCAGGGTTGTTTTTAAGTTTGAATCTTCCATGTGGATGACCCAAATTCAAAGTAAAGATCAACAGGGGCTGAGAGTCTGAATTTGAATTTCCCCCCATTTTACCGAAATATGCCTTGAAGTGTGAGTCTTCATGATTTCCTTTAATTTCCTATACACCAAGCAGAGAGGGGAGTTAATGTTGATATTTGAGTTTGGTGGGAAGATCTGGAAGACATCTTTTGCCATTAAAATGGTCTAACTATCGTGCTCGACCTGATTTTCCATTTTTTTTCTCCCGAGCATGCAAGGATCTAGATTTGATAGATTAGGGGCAGAAGTGGATGGAAAATTGAATAAAGAGTGATCTACTAGAGGAAGTAGTTGAATGCAGGATATATTTGATGAGATATGCCTCCTCGAGCACCTACCAACTTTTTACAGATCTGATTCTGAGAATCGCAATCGAAATCATGGAAAGCACTGGTAGCATTCAAGGTCTGGATTTTGGAGGGGAAAACAAATTCCATGTAAATGGTGGGAGTGTTAGGGGTTGGGACTGATTTTTCTAATAGAAAGCTTGATAGAGCCCATTATTTTTGAGAAGCCATTTGAGAAGCTTGTATATCTCTTTTGTATTAAAATTTGATCATGTCAAGGTGGTTGCAAGTGTACAGCTTTTGACAAGCTCTGAGACCATTCTAAAAACTTTCCCCTGCTCATAGATTTAATAAAATTTGAGTTATTATGTGTTGTCTTGAGCAAAATGTGTTTGTTTCATTTCTAAATGTATGCGAGTAGTTTTTTCCTATTTCTATTTCAATCTTGTATTAAAGTCTGATTCAATCACACATGCGTCAATCCTTGTGACAGTTTAGTGACAATTGCAATTTCATTCCTCTGAAGAGATTTTATCTGGGATTGGAATAAACGACTTAAAATCACTTTTCTTTCATCTATTGACAAAGATTGTCTGTAAGCCTTTGGGTATAGCTTAGGCATGATTTGGATTAGATCTTGATACTTTGTTGGGTTTCCTATCTCGAGCCTTCATGATATAATCTCAAAGATTATATGAAAAATTTATAATTTGGGCCTTCACTAAATCACATATTCTAGTTAAAGAAACACTATAGCTGTTATGTGGCATTGTACTCGTTCAACCTTCCATTTTGAAAGATTCCTCAAGGATCTCGCGAGTGAAGTTCATCCTGCACCACCTCCCACCAAAAAAATAATTCAAAAACAACGAATCCCACTTATACTACCCATGTTTGTCCTGTGTGCATACAAATGCATATTCTATGTTACCAAAACATGTAGAAGCAATCAAGGTCCCAAATCTCTTTAGTAACCTTTTCCTTGTTGTGAAAATATCTCCATGATCTGGAAGTGACAACTTGTGAGAGTCTGATTTGGTGTGTTGATCTTATTTTCCCAAGGTCTTCTCTATAAAATTTTTGCAAAAGAAGGATTTATCATTGTTTTTCAATAACAGAGGTTACAAAATAGGTTCTCTTACCTTAGCTAAAAGGCAATACCTAAAATAGTTAGGATCAAATCACATCCTTTTAAGATGCTACCCACTCCTTTCGAAACCTGAGTGCTAACAAGTTAGATAGATTTCTTCCCTGGATACAAAATGACATACATGATTATCTATCAACCTCTGAGTGTCCTATCAAAATCCATGATGCTACTTGGTCTTTGAAGGAGATTAAATTTGGTTACAAAAATGCTTCTAGAACCATTTTCGAGGATTATTTTGAATTCCTAAGAAATAATTTGCATTGCTGAGACTAATTTGTTGATTCACTTCCATTCCATATCTATTTGACCCGTCAACACACTTCTGGCACTACTGCCAAGGAATTCAGTTCAAAATCAAGACCCTGGTAAAAGATTTCTTGTATGCTCCAAGTGCTGTGTGTAGTTCTTTCAGTTTTCACACCTAGTGCACTAGCTTTCATTTGATAAATCTGGGTAAAGAAAGGTTAGAATCTTTCCATTTCCAGTTCCTAGTATTGATAGACATTTGATAGATCATTTTTAGTGCATTTGCAAAACTAGGGTGGAAATCCTTCGTGGCGAATCCCTATTGATTTGATTTGTAATGAATACCAATGTCTTAGAACTCTGTAAAAGTTAGATTTTTTACTAATATTTGTAAAGATGGAAGGAAGAAGATCTTTCTTTGCTAGGGATCCTACTAGGACATTGTTTCTAGAGCTAGGAAAAGAAAAATCAAAAGGAAGAAAATCCTGGAGAGTTTTGGGAGATTAGCAAACAAGAAGAGGGATCTCCTTTGATGAAATTGATCGGCCTATCATTGAAGAATTCCATTCAAGTGACTCTGAATCAGGTAGCATCTTTATGGAATTGAATTCTCCAGCTGGAGAAGGGCCTTCGTTTGATTTTGAAAGGTCTGCTTCACATTCTGCACCTGTCTTTTCTAAGGTTAATAGGGATTTCCAAGAGACAAGGCCTTTGGGGGGTATCCATTTTGAAAATTATAGTCCTATGTTCAAAGGACCCTCGGCCCCTTCTTAATCTGTCACCCCTCTAGGGTCACCTTCTTAAATCAACATGGTTAAGCCCCCACCCAGACCCCCTTTTTTTGTAAACACCTTTGGACCTATAATTTTTGTGGGAATGGTTGGATATCCAAATGCAATGCCTCAAGATGTAATGAACAGAATGCTAAAGTTCCAAGGAAACAATGCTATAACTGGTGATCAACATCTAAATATTTATATCAATATGATGGAAGATTTTGAGATTGAACATGAAGATGTATATATCAAGTTGTTTATCCATACTTTGGAGGAAGATGCTAGGGATTGGTCTAAAGAATTGTGAGATAACTCTATTCATTCTTGGAATGATACGAAAAATGCATTTAGATTGTAGTATCGTGATAGAACTAACCCTAGATTTCTTTTGACAAAATTTGAAAACATAAAAAAGAATCCTAATGAGTCAGTAGATGATTTTAACACAAGGTTTAATAAGACCTTGAGGATATTTCCTGTAAGGATAAGGACTTTTGATGAGTCATGTTTGACCAAATATTCTAATGCATTTGACAAAAAGGTCGCATATTACTTAAGAGACACGAACCCCAAAAAATTGAGGTAGGCCTTCACCATGGCTTTGCAAATAGAGAACAACATCAAGGCAATTGGAAAGGCTCCAAAAAGGGAGGGTGTAAAGCTAGTTAACCTAAAAAGGCCTAAAACAAGCAAGGTTTCTGATTTGGAGGAGGTTGTGAAAACTTTGGCAGGGGCTATAAACGAAATTTCCTAAAAACTAGCCCAGGATGAGAAAGGAATTGGGCAGAACTCACAAGGTCAACACAAGTAACAAGGCCAAGACAGGTTCACAAATCACCAAAGATCTTATGAGAAAGGTAAGGGACCTATTGGATTTGGAAATAGATAGTCCCAAGCTAGGGATAACAGAATGGTACCTGATCCTTTGGTTGCCAGAGTTGTTGTTGTGGAGGAGACATGTCATTGATTAGTGTGAGAAATGTTTCATGCCTCATGCTCCTTGTGAAGAAGATCAACAACAAGAAGAAGAATCTAATGATAATGATGATGATGTTTGAATGATGGGTTGCTCCACAAGCTAACAACAAATGGAAAATTCAACTGAGGTGATAAGTGCCCGGAATGCTGCCACTTTTTGGGATTGGATTGATAGGTTACCTATTCTTCCTCCCTCTCATATTTTAGAAGTAGATACTATACAATCTTTTGAATTTCTAAATAATGACTTTGAATATTTAAGGGCTTTACTGATAAATAAGTATGATGGAGGAATTCCATCTCAGGAGGATAGACAATTACTGATGAATGATGTTGTTGCTCAAGATAAGGAATATAGCATAAGAAGTAAGGTTGTCAAAGGGATAGGGCTTCAAGCCAAGCCAAAATCTCCCTTACTTACAAACATTCCTAAAGAGGCTCCTAAGAAAGAAGCATCTTCCAAAATCCCTACAGTTCTAAACAAAAATATATCCCTCCTCATGCAAAAGTTATCAAAAATCCTGTACCACCTAATGAGTGTGTTGGATTTCCTTCCAATAATAACTTGCCAAGGAATGTCCCATATGATATGGCCACAGTTTTAAGTCAAATAAAAGTCTCTGTTCTAATTATTGAGTTGATTATGATTCCTGAGCACAAAAAGAGAGCATTTGAATACTTGGGATTGAAAGAAGAGAAGACTTCCCTTGGCAGAAATGTAAATATTGTGGAGAATCGTCCAATCATTTGAGAATTAGAAACACCACCAGCATTACAGGAACTAGGTGAACCACCTGAGGTCTACTTGGGGACATCCTTGGCTGACTCTCAGATGAATGTGGATCCATTCTTCACCACTTTGATCATTAAGGATAGACTTTTGCACAACTGCATGTTTGACTTAGGGGCATCATGTAATGTCATGCGTCTAGAAGTCATGAATGAGATGAATATTAAAGTGACAGTAGTAAATGGGAAGTTCACTGTCATGGATTCCAGAGAAGTGCCAGTATTGGTATAATGAAGGGGTATGGTGGTGTAACTTGCAGCTTACACAGGTAAAAATTTAAAACTTGATGCTGTCATCATTGACTGACCAGCCAAGTGGGGCATGCTACTATCAAGAAAATGGGTTACGAGTGTTGGTAGGAGTGTCCAAATGAATATGTCCTATGCCACCATTCCAATTGAAGTCAGCCTTGTCAGGTTGTATGGAGAAAATAAAATGTTGCATCTTATTGAGGATCCCATTAATGCATCCTATGAAGTATTGTACACAAATGTTGATGCTGAAAACTTTGTAGGATTTGTTGATGAAAAGGAGCACAATATTGAGGAATGCAAATGTCTTTAACAAGTGGGCTCTCCTTAGACTCTATTGTTTGATTGAGCTTCCTCCAAGTTTGGGAATGGTGCTGGTGTTGTTCTACTTTCTTCTTGTCATGAAAAATTTGTTTTTTCCTTCAAACTCAACTTTGAGTGCACCAACAACATTGCTGAGTATGAGGCACTATTGTTGGGTTTAATAATTTCTTGAAATATGGTATCAAGGACATCATTGTCAAAGGAGACTCAGAATTAATTGTAAAACAAGTCAAAAAATTGTATGCCACAAAGAATCAGCAAATGAAACAATATAAACATGCAGTTTGGGATCTTATTGAGATCTTTGATTCATTCAACATAGTGCATAATGATAGGAAGTTAAATGACGTGGTAGAAAATATTGCAGTGTTGGGGTCTCGTTTTGACAATTGTATTATTTCCCCATATTGTGAATATGATGTTGAGGTATTGAAAATACCTTCTATCCCTAACAACATTAAACCTTGACAGGTTTTTGATGATGATGCTCAGATTAGAAGATTTCTACAGAAAAAGGAGAGTTTTTTTATCAATGCATTGATTTGGAGCCAATGGTATATACAACAGAAGGAAAAGAATTTTTTTTTTGCAAGGGCATCATCCAGCTAAAAACCAATACCATTCCTAGAGGATTAGTTGCTCTTAAGTCCAATTTTTATAATGTTGATCACATTGTTAACAATTGCATGGCAGCCTCAAGGGATATTTAGGAGCATGACCTTGGCACAAGAGAAGCCAAGGAAAATTTTGGTAGGTAGTAATCTCAGCAAGGAGCAGAAGCAATCATACATCCAATTGTTGAAGAAATACCAATATTGCATGGCTTGGACTTATTATGAACTAAAATCATACAGAGAGAACCTTTTTCAACATGAGATTCCCTTGGAGTATAATGCAAATCCATTCAGGAAGAAACAGAGGCCAATCAACGCACTCTTATCTCTCAATATGTAAGAGGAACTGAAGAAGCTGAGAGATGGAGGGATTATTCATCCCACTCGGTATTCTTCTTGGGTTGCAAACCTAGTACCCATAAGAAATAAGAATGGTGATATCAAGTTATGTTTGGACTTCAAGAATCTGAACAGAGCATCAATGAAGGATAATTATCCTTTACCAAATATGGAGAACATGCTGCAGTTAGTGACTGGGTCTGAATTGCTCTCTACCTTGGATGGTTTCTCTGGTTATAACCAAGTTACGGTGAAGGAATCAGAAAGGATCAACACAGCCTTTACTACTCCTTGGGGAACATATGTGTCTGTCAACATTCCCTTTGGTCTAATGAATGCTGGAGCCACTGTACGTACCCAAAATTGTAAGGTATTGTACTACCAGAACAACATAACACGTGCCCCAATGATGATACAGGTCTCCTTGCAAGGTGTTCGGGATCCAGAAAAGATCTCCAAGTGTGCGTTAACATCCTGCATGCCCCGCTTAGCCCCCACATGCTTTTTTTTTCCATTTTTTCCCTCTTTTCTTGGCCTTTTTCTCTTTAGTGACGAAACCACCACCCTGCATGGGCAGCGGTCTCGTGACCGCCGCTCTGAACAGGGCGGCGGTCCTGTAACCGCCGCCCTTCTCATGGCGGTGGTCCTTTATGCATTTTCCAGAAAGATCTTTTAACACGAATCACATAAATTCAATGTTTTACTAGCTTTCTTTCAGTGCCATAGGCTTGCATTTATGATTCTGGTTCCTTGGAATAGTGTTTTTCCATTGTTTATAGTTTAAGAGTTCTATTTGGCTTTTACCTTGGGTAAATGCAAATGCTATAAAAAGTTGGCTTGTGCTCAAGAAAATGGCCCCTCAAATTTGCCTCTGATTTCTCTTTGCAATAGATTTAATTTTCATTTTTCTTAGAATGCTTAATTTCTTTCATTGCATGCTTAGTTAGCATTGTTTTACTGTTAGTAAGCCACATATCCATCTTGTGCAAGCACTGCTATTATTTTATCCAATCCATTTGAGTAGAATAGCTTAGGAAGCCATTAAAGTTGTAGGTTTTGCTCCTCAAACATGATAGTTTCAGGTTCTAGATGTTTTATGTTGCATGACTCACAATAGATCTCGCTAGGAATTCTATAAGCCAAGCCCTGTACTCTTGCGCTATCCCTCTCCTACTCGCATTGTATTCCATCAGTATTCTGAGCTACCTTTATCCCAATATCTACTTCTGTTGATGTTATCATTACACGCTTTTCAAGATCCACGTGAACATGAAGGAACAAGGAGATCACACTGAGGGGACAAGATCACACACACTATTGGATTCGCCATTTTTCTATAGAATCTAGGTTCTAGCTTTCAAAGGTCTAGTTAGAATCATATCAAATAGAGTAGTGAATTACTTTATTTCAGTCAATTCTACTCTCAATATTGCCAAGGAAGCTATAGGGATTGATAGTTTCTGAGAAACTATGATTCACTCTTCACTTCTGAGGTAGGATCAAGAGTCTTGCAAATAAATTAGATAAGTTATTTCATTGTTTAGAATAGATATATAAATTACATAGACAAATAGCTATACTCAGTTATCTTGTTTATTTTTAATTGTTATCTTAGCTATCAATTCTAGATATTTTAAATAGCTGTTTTCTTAAATTCATAAAGTTCATCAGAAAACACAAAAAAAATAGGGGAATCATATATGCTATAGATATATTTCACATAGTTAAATTTCATTTTACTGTAGTTCGTTTTATATTGTTGCTTTTTCATGACAATCACGGGACCTAGAGAGCCCAGGGAATATGTGTTCGAGTCAATCATGCCTTAACCCAATCTCATCACAGTGATAACTAATATAGATCAAAATCTTAGGATCTAAGTCTTCTGAACAACGGTAAGCTTGCAACAAATCAATTCCCAATTGAGCGGGCTAAACATAGAAGACGACCGAGCGCATACGTTTTGGTCAAATCAACCGAATTACAGATTACCCTAGGTAACATTCATATGACTATAAAAGGGCTTGAAAGAAAACAAACCTTTGGTTGTGATCCTTTGGTCCCACAGCCAGACGCAGGAGACATTCTTACAGACATAGATACCAGCTTAAGATTTCAGGTTGCAAGAATGCCCATGAGGCACTCTGAGAAGATCGCACAGTTACTAGTTTTGAATATAGAGGCTGAAAAGGCATACGATTACTGGGTGTTAGGGATTAGGAACTAATTCTACGCATGACCATAGCAGGACTGCAACAAACAAGAGTCTAAGGTTGCGATCCACAAATCCCGTAACCCAACGAAACTGTAAGTCAATCAGACATAGACATTGGCCTACGCACATTAGTATTCAGATCCACTGAACTTCCACCTATCATCATCAAACAGTTATTCTTACTAGATATATCAGCTAAGAAAGCTAGAGAGTTCTGGACTAGGCCAGAGAATCATCCATAGAGTCAACTATATTCACCTCCATCATATGACCTTATCTGCAGACATACACGAAACTATCCCAGGTCATTTTCCACGTATTCCATAACCCATAGATCGAATCACGCTAGAACTTGATATTGATTGGAGCCTTCGAGCAGTCATCCTTTCCGATCGATCTATCACACCAGTTCAGGTTAGAAGGGCCTTCTTCGCCTTAGATTCACAAATTCCACTAGTGCGTATTGAAGACATTAGATTACCTAACTAGTTTGTCTGCATCCTATACATATTCCATACCCATCGGCTGTCTCGGTACGACCTTGGGAGGCCGGGTGCGAGGAAGAGTTACTTGTAGATTCCCACGCTCGCTTGTCACTTTTCTGTCATACAAAAATGGTGAACCCAACGGGAAACTTCCTAATTTCTAGTTCGGAGTCATATTATTACGTGTTCTTCCAAAGTTAGTATAATTTTCATCTTTTACACCTTATTGGCTTTGACCATCACCTTCGCTCCTTCCCATTATTCTACGGGTATTCATATACCCACCGAATATGTCAGGATTCGATGCATATGGCAGACCCCTCTTGGGTGTTAAGGCATACTACACCTAGTAAAATAGACAATCATCACCCTCACTCTCAGTATGGGGTGACAACTACTCAACTAACTAGTTTTCAAAACAAACTCCTAGAATCAGATATAACTCATCATTTCAAACTGAGGAGTTAGATCAGCTCACTCAAACGCAACAAACAGAGCCTTCAGGCTCGAATAACATGACGCTCACCAGAGAATCCGGTTCATCTCCTCAGATGCTGCTTAGACCACAAATTAGTAGATAATTAGACTCATACCGAGGTTTAGACGATGAATATTTGGTACGTTATGCCAGAAAAACCAATGTTCTCAAAGTATGTATCCACCTGTATGAGGTTTACAAACACAACCCGAGGTCTCTTTTCAAGAAAATACCTCTATGCCACTGCATATAGGAAATACCCTTGGAGAAACTTGGTAAGATAGCGATCAGTTCATAGTAGGATATCACATGCCTATACAACACCATGGTATACAACAAATGCCACTACGGAAAAACACCGTGACTTCACCAAATGAAGTCATTTCAACTCTTATAGAAAAGGTTAGGGGGTTAGAACTTGCCTAAGCAAGTCAAAATTCACAATTCATGCAAGCAAGAAGTTCCAATCCTCCACACCATCCTACCCAAGTAGATCTCCTCACAGGAGTAGACACGTTAGGCATGACTCCTCAGCATTCACAACAAATGCCAACTAGACACACCATCTCTAACATTGTTCCTCCTGGTCTAGTACAAAACAATCCATTCCTGGAAAGTACCCCGTCATACTTAAACATATACTCCAAATCACCATAAGGGGATATGTTCTCCTCTCCCAGAATGTTTGCTCAAACACAGGTGTTCTCTTATGCCCCTACCAATGCATAAGCAATGTCATATCACCAACCCATTACACCACCACTTCCTCAATAGGCGCCATCAATGGTCAAAAAATATGCGATAGGGACTTACTCAGAATATTTGAAAGAGCCCTTGGATTTCACCATACAAAGCATCATGCTTCCAAGACCTCTCCCTGATTTTCCCAAATACAAAGGTAAGGGAGATCCAAATGCACATATCAAAGCTTATGCTACGGCCATTCAAGAACTACTCCCATGGGATGGGGTTGTTGCTAAAATATTCCCAAAAACCTTAAAAGACATCACTCTCGATTGGTATTATAGAATACCTGAGGCTTCCATACATTCATTCAAACAACTCATGTCAGAGTTCATCAAGGCCTTCAACATGAACAAATTATTAAGAACAGGAATCAGAGAGTTGTTACACATCAAACAAGAACACAACAAATCTGTCGCCCATTTCATCCAAAGGTGGCGTACAGTTCTTTATTCTTCAGCAAGTGCTCCAAACATGGATCAAATGGAAATATGCTATTTATTCCTTCATTCTCTTAGTAGAGAAGTGAAGGAAGAAGTCCAGAAGTTCCCATTAAGAAGTTACGATGAAGTACTAGAGAGTGCTCTTCGAATAGATCAAGCAACAATTGATAGTGGTCGCAAAACATATGGAGTAAACGGGAGGTTAGTCACCTCCAACTAGAACACCACAACTTATCCTAGTACCAGAGTGTAAATCAAGGACCTAAAATCCTTAGTAAAAATCGGGGTGTAACAACAGATGGAGTAACTGACCAGCCTAAGAAAGTAAATGTTGTCAATACTCCATCACAAATAAACAACCAATGAAATAACAACTTTACCCCGATAATCAATACAGTGGATTTTAACCATCCACAACAACAACAACAACGGAAAAATCCCATACAGGGTCCAAGCCAATATTCAACTAGGTACCAAAACCAAAATTCAAACCAAAAACAATGAACGCAAAATTTTAATAGACAATGGTTTGATCAAAAATTTGGGCCACAATACACATCAAACCAACAATCTTGGAATTACGATCCTAATTCATATTGTGGTTTCCACAAAATTCGGGGCCATGACACTAGAACATGTCGTGACTACAAAAATTCATGTAATGCTTTCCAGATGAACAAAGACAACTTTTCAAGGATATGTTCTTAGCAGATCCTACGTTACCAACATCAAATACCTTTTCAGGGGAAGTTTCCCCTCAAAACGCACCCCTGAAGATCTTTAATGATCCACTCCCAAATCACGATAACAACATGCTAAATCTAACAGGGATGAACAAGGGTGTAATGACAGGAGAAAATGATCATGAAGCCTCGACCTCGCTAAATCCATTAGTTGCGCCACAACTAGGAAGTCAGCCACGACCTAAGGTAGTCGGTTTAGTGGAGTTAGACACTGAGCTACCCATCGAAACTGTAACAAGGACACGAGAGTATTTCTCTCAGCCAAGTCCAAGCCACCTGCCAGAGGCGGATAACATCCAACAAATCGTAGCAAAACATGTGGGTGCCTATGATTTGATTAACGACCTAAAAAAAACCTTCTCACACATTTCATTCTTAGACTTACTAAAGAACTCTCCTACTCACAGGGCTGCTCTTTTAGAAGCATTAGGTTTAGGTCATTTAATTAACATCACTCCACCTCCTGAAACATAGGTAAATCATGTGGAATTTGATGTTCATCCCCCGAGGCAGGCGGATAGGGACGTCGAATTCATATTCGAGATAAACAAAATGCCGACAGATGCTGAGATCGCACACCAAGGTGATCCAACCTTACATTTACAAGTATGGGTTTATAACAACTATGTAAAATGTGCAATGGTTGACGATGGGGCAGCGGTTAACATAGTCCCCTTCTCTTTCCTTCAAAAGTTAGGGTATGGAGAAACCAATTTTTCCACAACTCGAAATACACTAAGGGGTTATGAAAGCCTTAAAGCGACCTCGGTTGGAACTATAATATTACAAGTCACCTTAGGACCCAAAACCATTTTGACTGAGTTTTATATTATAGATCGGGAAACTAACTATAATATTATCCTCAGCTGACCATGGATACACCGTATGAAGGCAATCCCTTCTACGCTATTTCAAGAAGTAAGGTTTTTACATTTAGGAAAGATATTTGTGGCCAAAGGTGATCCAAAACCATTCGGTGTACACCTAGCTGACTTAAAGAAAAGACTAGGCATGCAATCAGAGTTTGAACTCCCAACAAACCAACTTAATAAACCTACCGACCCAAAACCAAAAGAAAAGTTTATACCTACGACAGATCTTGAAACTATGAGCCCAACCAAGGCAACCCCAACCCCCAAAGATGAGGCTAGCACCATAGAAATAGTATCATTAGGAACTACTACAAAAATCGTTGAATTAATAGAACAAGATCTACCAATGTTCTTACCGTTTGACTCTGCGCGCATAGGATATTCCCTAGGTGTTGGTTTTATTCCAATAGAGGATCTTTAGTGGGTGGAAGTAGAATGCACAAACACAGCAAATACCCCAACATCTATACTCCCAGCTAAATATTGGACACTCCATTTTGATGGAGCTAGATGCCGTTACAGAGCAGGGGCAGGTGTCATCTTTACTTCCCCTAAAGGAAAAGTCTTACCTTTTTCCTTTAAACTAAATTTCAAGTGCACAAACAATGACGCTGAGTACGAAGCCCTCCTCCTTGGCCTCATCTTAGCTAAGAGAATTGGTGTTGATAACATTAGAGTCTTAGGATACTCGCAATTAGTAGCAAACCAAGTCTTTGAGGTATATGAAACCAAAGCCGAGCACTTACAGCTTTACAAAACAGTTGTATTAGATTTAAGAAAGGAGTTTGACTTTATATCAATTTAATCATTATTGCGAGAGAAAAATCTTCTCTCTGATTCAATAGCAACTTCAGCATCACTTTTTATTCCAAGCAACGAGTTAAAGGATACCCGTTTCATGGCATCCCTTCGTAATGAACCATTGGTAAAAACAATGACAAATTCTCTTTTAAACGGAAATGAATCTACTATCCTAGACCATGTTGATAGTGATATGGCCACTCTGGATTACTTAAACGCCTATGTGGCACTACATCTCTCCTATCATATGATAGATTTGTCCTTAATCCCACATTCATCTTCCTACTTCGGAAATCCCATGATGGATCTTCCCTCGGAAATGGAACCTAGCATATACACAGTAGAAAATGGGGATGATTTGGATTTACCTCTAGCGCCACCTGAGTTTGAAGAAGGTAACGCCTCTCTAATAATATTAACATCGGAATAGAAGACGAACCAAGGATATTGAAATTAGGATCCTCGTTAACCCCAGAGGAAATAGAAATACACACTCAAATTCTCAGAGAATATCAGAAGGCTTTCGCATTTAATTATAAGGAAATGACAGGAGTTGCACCTCACATTGCGGTGCACAAGCTCATCACTAAATCTGATACCAAGCCAGTTAAACAAAAATCGAGACCAATGAAACCCAAGGTAGCTCTCATGGTAAAAGAGGAGGTAATAAAACTCCTCCAAGTAGGATTCATCAAGCCAGTCGATTACTCCCAATGGGTATCTAATATCGTTCCCATTCTCAAGAAAAATGGGAAGATACGCATCTGCATAGATTTTCGAGACATCAATAAAGCGTGTCCTAAAGATGACTTCCCGTTGCCATCCATTGATGTCATTATTGATGCAACAGCTGGGTTTGAACCTTTTTCTCTCATGGATGGATTTTCGGGATACAATCAAATTAAAATATCTGAACAAGATCAAGCTAAAGCTACGTTTTTAACTCCTTGAGGAACCTATTGCTATGCTGTTATGCCATTTGGTCTTAAGAACACTAGTGCTACGTACCAGTGAGCTATGACATATATATTCCATGATCTAATTCATAAAATCATGGAATCCTATGTAGATGACTTGCTGGCTAAGGCCATGAAGCATTGTGACCATCCGGAAGTACTCCGCGTCATTCTTTCACATCTGATTGAGTACAGAGTCATGTTAAATATAGAAAAATGCGTCTTTAGTGTAATAGGAGGGAAGCTCCTACGTTACATCATATCGTCACGAGGGATAGATGTTGACCCGACCAAAATTTAGGTTGTCCTTGAAATGGTCCCACCTTCGGATGAATCTGGAATCAGGTCATTTCTTGGAAAACTTGGTGCAATCCGGAGATTCATCCCAGACTTAAGTTTCGCCATTCATCCAATCAAAAATTTACTCAAGAAGGATTATAGCATTGATTGAACTGAAGATTGCAAGGAAGCTTTCAATGCTGTTAAGCATTTCTTGTTGTCACCACCTACGCTAATGCCACCTAAACTAGACCGCCCGTTAATTTTATATTCACGAGCTACCAGTGTCTCACTAGCCTATATGCTGGCTCAAGAAGACGATGGAAAGAGAGAACGTGTGATTTATTTCATTAGCCGAACATTGCTTGACTATGAAACACGTTATACACAAGTAGAACGAGAATGCCTTGCCATAGTCTTTGCAACCAAATTCTTAAGACACTATATGCTAAATCAAGAAACAAGGGTCATGGTAAAAACGGACCATTTGCGAACTTTTCTCACACAAGGGTCCTTATCTAAGAAGGCTGGACTTTTTATAACCTTAATGGGAGAATTCCAATTAACATTTGTAAATAAGAAATCATTCAAGGGAAAAATCATTGTAGATTGGTTAGTTGATAACCCATTAGATGGAGGCAATCTAGTAGATCTAGATTTTCTAGATGAGTGTGTATACTACATCGAAATCCGACCTTCTATCTCTGAGTGTCCTTGGTACACTGATATCATTAATTATATCATAGACCATACGTATCCAGAAGGGGCTACACCACAACACAGAAGGCGGCTATGCATTATCGTAGCAAAGTACATCATTATAGAGCAAATGCTCTATCGGAAAGCATTCAATGGAATGCTTCTAAGATGTGTCAACGCAGAAGAATCCAAGAAGATTCTCCATGAATGTCACAGTGGAATGTGTGGAGGCAACTTCGGTGGCCATGCCACCACTCATAAAATACATCGAATGGGCTATTTCTAGCCTACTCTAGAACACGATGCAGTAGAGTTCGTACGCAGGTGTCATAAGTGCCAAGAGTTTTCCCATGAGATCCACATGCCAGCAAAAACTCTACAACCAATTGCTACTCCATGGCCCTTTTCTACGTGGGGTCTTGACTTGATAGGGAAATTCTCTCCCTCGTCTACAGATGGCCATAATTTTATAATCACGACTACCGAATATTTCACCAAGTGCGTAGAAGCTATGCCTCTTACTACTATACCAGGTTCTGTAATCACCAAATTCATTTTGAATCAAATCATTTGCAGGTATGGTGTCCTGCAAGTCATTATCTCAGATAATGGGACTTCTTTTAAGAATGATGAAGTTCTCGAATTGTGCAATAAATTTAAAATAAGCCATCATACAGCTTCCTTGTATTATCCACAAGCCAACGGACAGGCTGAAGCAACAAATAAAACACTAAAAGCCATTCTCCTCAAAACAGTGAAAGAAAACAAATGAGATTGGCACCTGAAGTTATATCCGGCCTTATGGGCCCATCAAACCTCAATAAGAAAACCAACGGGAGCAACTCCTTTCTCGCTAGTATTCGGGGCAGAAGTAATTCTCCCGCTTGAGGTTGAAATACCCAGTGTCCGCATTTCATTACAAGGGATTCTGGATGAAGACGCTTACAGAGAAGTGCGTATTTCCCAACTAGAAATCCTAGATGAAACTAGGTTAGATGCTGAACAGCGGGATAGAGTCTATGCTGACCGGATGTGCTGACAATATAACAAGAAGGTTTATGAATGTGACATATATGAAGGTGATCTAGTTCTAAGATTAGATAGCCGGATCAACAAGAAGACCGGCGAAGGAAGGAAGTTCCGGCCTAAATGGTTGGGCCCATACCGAGTCATGAAGGACTATGGAAATGGTGCATACCTCCTATGTATGCTAGAAGTTGAGGAATTTGGAGAAACAGTCAATTCCCTGCACCTCAAGCGGTTCTACGCATAAGCAGCCAGCACTACTTATATATATTTACATTGCATCTTCATATAGATTAAGATCATTTTGTCTGCTTGTTTCGTACACAAATTGTGATCAAGGAATTTTACTCTCAAACCAATTCATTACAAACTCATGATGTTATTGGCATAAAGTATCTAATCATACCTCTCCATTTTCATGATATCATCAATTTATCTCGGAATCATGTCATCAAATAAAGCTAGACATGACAAAGTCTTAACGGTAACCATACCAAGATCTGCAAGTTTATTCTCACTTTTGGTTTCTTCTTAGGGTAGGTGTCTTGCCTATGGTCTGTTCTTGAAGCTTCATGGTGTCACATCTATCCCATATGTATATCTCTTTAGAAATAAACACATACTGACATTTTACTCAAATAAACAAGTCAAACATTGATCAAATAGAAAATTTTAATTTTACACATTTCCTTGCCCCACCAACCTTTGGTGATGAGCTTGCGTCTCTTACTAGTGACGTAGGGTTGGGAAAGGATGGAAATGCCCTTACTCGCCTATGATTTTCCCACGGTGATAAACCCACGCTTCTTACTAGTAGCATGGGGAAAAGTGTAGGGGGTCCTCTTGAAAAATAAATGCAAAAGGTCATACACAAACAATTAAAACCTTGAAGCTTTGAGTCAACAACAAATGAATCAGATGTTCAAAATCCCAAGAGAGTTAAAATCTTAAAAACCTAGATTTTGTCTACTATGTGGCCATATAAGGATCTAAGTCTGGATAAACAGAAAAGTAAGTAGCATTCTAAACTATGAGGTCACTCGAGTGGAGTGGGCTTGTGATATCCTTATTTGGTTCTAGCAAAGCTTTGTTTGTCTTTCATCAGTATCATTTCAAACACATCTCATAACTTGCGTCCTTCCCAACTCTTGGTGATAAGCCCTCACATCTTACAAGTTGCGTGGAGTTGGGGGTAGGGGTAGGTTTATCTGTTCATCATACCAGTTTATTTTCATCACTTTGCCAAAACAAATATGAAGTATCCAAAATTGCTTACAGAAACTAAGATTCAAAAATCACATTATATCTACATCATCATATATCAGCATCATGAAATACAAAAAAGGAAATTAAAACACTTGCATCATTTGTTCGTCATTGCATACACTCTAAATACATATAAACATACATCATGGTATACATGAGGAAACTGGAAATAGAAGGCAAGCTATGAATGCCAAGGATTTGATCCTGAACAAATATACATATATATAAATGATCAACATTTATGTACAATGCCATCATGCACTAAGCATGGTCAAAATGCTCAAAGAGCCTGGGATATACAAAAGAATGTATCGTACAAAAATATACGAGAGCCAAGTGGCTTCTCAATCCCTACGAGACCCCTCTGAAGGCGCACACCCATGCCTAGGACTCCGGCTACGCTGACGCTCTGAGTGCACAGAGGGCTCAGGATCCCGAGGGGCAGTCGCAGTCTCACCACGAGAATGGCTCCTCATCAGGCGCTCAGCCGTCCTATAGCCCGCTAACTTTGTGCGGAGAGTTGATACCATCCTGGCCACATGCCAGACTGGGGCGAAGACATCAATATGTCTACCAGCTACTGAAGGCTCCCCAGCGTCCATGGATAGCTCTGCGTGGGTCCTCTCCATGGGGATCATCGGAGTATCAGTGCATACCCTGTGAATCAAATCTCACCACTCATCGGTGGTCTCTACAAACAAAGGAGAAAACAAATTAGAAACCAAACAAGAAATTAAAAATACAAGATAGCAACTAAGGAGATCCTAACAAAGAAATGAACATTAAAAGGGAGAGAGGGTAACTTACTCAGATCAACAGGCCTCCAAGATGGATCTATGGGATCAGCGCCTGCCACAGATGGCGCTACAACCTGAGGGGCTACTCTTGTGGCTAGAGCAACGTAGCACCCCACAACAGACTCATCCTCCCCATGGCCCTGGGAGAGTGGCTCCTCTGAAACCAGAGTCACCCTCTCTGCACTCTGCTCGGCCCTCTCCACCTGCATGATATCCTAGGTGTCGTGCTACTCAGGATCACTGTCCTTGGTCTCCTCCTCTGTCTCTCCCCCTGTAAACTCCTCAGACTCAGAGTCTACCTAAATGGGGTCATCGTTGCTATGGGCAGGACCTGCGGAGATCTGAAGCAAAGGTTCCTGAGGCACACCGGCTCTCCCTCTGGCACGTACTATCCTCCTAGTTGCAATAGGAATGTCAGGAGTAACCACTGTCCAACCCCGGCCTCTAGGCCCCCCTCTGGCCTCTCAGACTGATCTTTATACTGGCGCCATTGGGGGAAGCATACCCATGTATGGTAAGCCAAACTGCTAAGGAACTCGGCCAAAGGGGTGCATCTCCACTCACCCCACTCTATTAATAAGCTGCCCTATGGTAGAGAAGGAGATCAAGGTAAGAGCCTCCTCACCCCATATACCTACCATAGTCTGGTATGTTGTGGCCTCCATGTCGGTAGTAGTCAGGGAGGTAACTGGCTGGTGAGGTGCTCTAAGCACCGACATGTCTATCCATCTGGCTACCCTCACAGCTCCAAGGTCTGTCACCTCTACACCTCTGTCGTAGGGGATGAAGTGCTCATAGACCCAACTCATAACCAGGGTCAGGTGACTCAAGGACTACCCCTATAAATGGACTACCCTGTATAAGTCATGGTAGGTCGTCCTAAGAATGTCTACTCCCCAGGCATATATCCGACCGTGTCCCTCTATCTGTGTAATAATAGGGGACCAGCAATATAACAAAGTATCTCCTCCCTTGTCCCCGATCAGTCTCGAGGCAAGGATCCCCATGATATTCTGGAAAAGTAAGGGGATGGGTAAAGTAGGAATGGATCGAACTCTAACCCCCTTCTTCGACCCCATGGAGATGACTGCATCTCCCATATATGTAGCCCACTGTATAATTTGTACCCGTGAACCTGCTGTCTCTAAGCTGAGTAGTCTCCCAATAGTCGAGACCCCCAGAATGCGATAGACATCCTCCAATGTAATAGTCCACTCACCACGGACCCCTGGCAATCGGAAGGTGTTGTGATATGCATCCCAGTATGAGAACAAGTCACAAAGGATGTGGTTAGATGGTGTAACATGGGGCACGCGTGAAATGCATAGTCTCCCAGCCCGCTGAAGAGTGTCCTCCTCATCCTGTGAGAGGGCATCTAGTACCCCTGGGAGCCAATCAAACTCCCTCTCTCTACTCCACTAGATATACTCCTCTCTCGCCTGCATACACCCAAAAACACATAGAACAGAGAAAGTTAGCATCCGAGTAATACTAGAAAAGTCACGAAAACACGTAGAAATGCTAGAAAAGCAAAAACAATTTCAAAAAGATGTAACCGCCGCCTTAAGGGTGGTGGTCATGTAACCGCCGCCCTAAACATGGCGGCGGTCATGTAACCACCGCCCTGGGTAGGGCAGCGGTCGTGGTCTGAAAACCCACGCGGGTTTTTAAACTTAAAAAGCCTAAAAAGTGCAAAAAATGACCATTTTACCTAAAAATAAAGCCTACCCAGTAGGCACCCCCCCTAGGTGGACCTTTTAACACTAACATTTTCAAAAATTTCCCCCCATGAAAAAATATTTAGCATTTCAAATTTAAGGGGGGTAAAAAGGATAAACTGAAGAAAACTAACCTATGGTCTCACGGGTTGATGTTCTACATGTGGAGGCATGATCGTTATCTCATCACAGATGTTTCAACTCTACTCATGCAAGAAACAGTCACCGTGGGTCCTAGAGATCAAAATCAATCAAATCAACTCGCACAAATGAATAGGAAAATGGGCCCACTTTCATATATATAGCGCTCTGATTAGTTTTAAATGACTTTTTCACAGGTTTGGAGCACCGACGGAGGTAAGTTCCTATCCCCGCACAAATGGTACATTCTCATTCCCTATTATTTTAGCGTTTAATTTTCAAACTATTGTGTCTATCTACACTTGAGTTCTCTTTTCATTTTTGTAGGTAATGGGAATTTTGGACGGTGTCATTTCAACACACGGATGTATCAGGTATAACTTCTAACTTCCCATTTCAGGACCAACATACTTAGACCCACCGGTTTATGCCTCTTCATGGCTAAAATGCTTCTCTGAGGGGGAAATATGTATGTACCCAAAATTGTAAGGTACTGTACTGCCAGAACAACATAACACGTGCCCCAATGATGATACAGGTCTCCTCGCAAGGTGTTCGGGATCCAAAAAAGAACTCCAAGTGTGCGTTCACATCCAGCATGCCCCGCTTAGCCCTCGCATGCTTTATTTTTCCCTTTTCCCTCTTTTCTTGGCCTTTTTCTCTTCAGTGACGAAACCGCCACCCTGCCTCGGCGGCGGTCTCGTGACCGCTGCTCTAAACAGGGCGGAAGTCCTGTAACCGCCACCCTGCTCACTGTGGCGGTCCTTTATGCATTTTCTAGAAAGCTCTTTTAACATGACTCACGTAAATTCAATGTTTTACCAGCTTTCTTTCACCGCCATAGGCTTGCATTTATGATTCTGGTTCCCTGGAATAGTGTTTTGCCATTGTTTATAGTTTAAGAGTTCTATTTGGCTTTTACCTTGGGTAAATGCAAATGCTATAAATAGTTGGCTTGTGCTCAAGAAAATGGCCCCTCAAATTTGCCTCTGATTTCTCTTTACAATAGATTTAGTTTACATTTTGCATAGAATTATTAATTTCTTTCATTGCATGCTTAGTTAGCATTGTTTTACTATTAGTAAGCCACATATCCATCTTGTGCAAGCACTGTTGTTATTTTATCCAATCCATTGGAGTAGAATAGCTTAGGAAGTCATTAAAGTTGCAGGTTTTTCTCCTCAAACAGGATAGTTATAGGTTCTGGATGCTTTATGTTGCATGACTCGCAATAGATTTCGCTAGGAATTACATAAGCCAAGCTCTGTTCTCTTGCGCTATCCCTCTCCTACTCTCATTATATTTAGTCAGTATTCTGAGCTGCATTTATCCCAATATCTACTTCTGTTGATGCTAGCATTACACGCTTTTCTGGATCCACGTGAACACGAAGGAACGAGGAGATCACATTGAGGGGACAAGGTCACACACACTATTGGATTCACCACTGTTCTGTAGAATCCAGGTTCTAGCTTTCAAAGTTCTAGTTAGAATCATATCAAATAGAGTAGTTAATTGCTTTATTTAAGTCAATTCTACTCTCGATATTGCCAGGGAAGCTGTGGGGATTGATAGTTTCTCAGAAAATATGATTCACTTTTCACTTCTGAGGTAGGATCGAGAGTCTTGCAAATAAATTAGATAAGTTATTTCATTGTTTAGAATAGATCTACAAATTACACAGAAAAATAGCTATACTCGGTTATCTTATTTGTTTTTTATTTTTATCTTAGCTATCAATTCTAGATATTTTAAATAGCTGCTTTCTTAAATTCATAAATTTCGTCAGAAAACACACAAAAAATAGGTGAATCATATATGTTATAGATATATTTCACATAGTTAAATTTCATTTTACTGTAGTTCGTTTTATATTGTTGCTTTTGCATGACAATCACAGGACCTAGAGAGCCCAGGGAATACTGTATCGAACCAATCATGCCTTAGCCCAGTCTCATCACAGTGATAACTGATATAGATCAAAATCTTAGGATACAAGTCTTCCAAACAATGGTAAGCTTGCAACAAATTAATTCCTAGTTGAGCGGGCTAAACATAGAAGAAGACCGAGTGCATACATTTTGGTCAAATCAACCGAATTACAGATTACTCTAGGCAACATTCATATGACTGTAGAAGGGCTTGAAAGAGAACAAACCTTTGGTTGTGATCCTTTGGTCCCATAGCTAGATGTAGGAGACATTCTTACAGACATAGATACCAGCTTAAGAATTCAGGTTGCATGAACGCCTGTGAGGCACTCTAAGAAGATCACACAGTTACTTGTTTTGAATATAGAGGCTGAAAAGGCATACGATTACAAGGTGTTAGGGATTAGGATCTAATTCTATACATGAACATAGCAGGACTACAACAAACAAGAGTCTTAGGTTGTGATCCACAAATCCCGTAACCCAACGAATCCGTAAGTCAATCAGACATAGACATTGGCCTACGCACATTAGTATTCAGATCCACTCCACTTTCACCTATCATCATCGAACAGTAATTCTTACTAGATATATCAGCTAACAAAGCTAGAGAGTTCTGGACTAGGCTAGAGAATCATCCATAGAGTCGACTATATTCACCTCCACCATATGACCTTATCTGCAGACATACACGAAACTATCCCAGGTCATTTTCCATGTATTCCACAACCCATAGATCGAATCATGCTAGAACTCGATATTGATTGGAGCCTTTGAGGAATCATTCTTGCCGATCGATCTATCACACCAGTTCAGGTTAGAAGGGCTTTCTTTGCCTTAGATTCGTAAATTCCACTAGTGTGTATTGAAGACATTAGATTTCCTAACTAGTTTGTCTGCATCCTGTACATATTTCATACCCACCGGCTCTCTCAGGACGACCTCGGGAGGTTGGGTGCGAGGAAGAGTTACTTGTAGATTCCCACACTCGCTTGTCACTTTTTCGTCGTACAGCCACCTTCGAAAGAGCAATGGATGTTGTTGTTTTTGGTTACATCAATGAGTTTATTGTTGTCTACCAGGATGATGTGACTGTGTTTTCTAGAAAGAGAAGAAACCACTTGCTACACTTGGATAAGATGCTGATAAGATGTAGAGAATATGGCATCTCACTCAATCCAAAGAAGTGCCATTTTGGAGTGTAGAAGGAAAAGTTGCTTAGTCACATTGTGTCACAAGGAGTGATGATTGATCTAGAAAGAGCAGAGGCCATCAACAAGGTCCCGATCCCAAGAACCAAGAAGGGAATTCAGTCCTTCTTTGGGTGGATAAACTTCATCAGAAGATTCATATCAAACTTTACTGAGTTGACCATTCCAATAACTTCCATGCTGAAGAAAGACCAGGTCATCAAATGGGAGGAGACTATCATCCAAGATTTTAGTGGAATCAAGGAAGCACTAAAACATGCCCTTGTTTTGGCAACTCCATATTATAAGAAGCATTTCCAACTATTTTCCTTTTCTTTAGAGAACAATATTTCTTCTATCCAACTGCAGAAGGATGATGAAGGGGCTAAGAGGAAAATTGCCTTTTTTAGTAAGGCCTTGTAAGGGGCTGAGCTAAAGTACACTATCATGGAAAAGAAAGCATTTTCTTTGGTAAAAGAAACAAAGGTTTTTAGACCTTACATTCTAAGTTCTAAAGTGGTTTCTTATGTTCTCCACACCATGGTGAAGGACATCTTTTCAGAGTTGGAGGTCTCAAGCAAAATATGTAGGTGTGTGAACAAGTCGCAAGAATATGATATGAATATCCAAACTGTGAAATTGGTGAGAAGTTTGGGATTGCTTAAGCTTATGGCTTAGAGAAACTTGCAAACTACTGAGGTAAATGAGGTAGAAGAAGAAAGGGTGGGTATTTTTGAAAGGTTGACAAGTTCTGAGTGGTATAAGGATGTAATTTTTTATCTCAGACACTTATACTACCCTGAGCATTTAAGTAAGAATTAGGAAAGGGCTCTTAAGTTGGCCTCCCAGAAATATGTCATTACCGATTATGGGTTGGTTTGGAAGAATGCAGAGGGATTCCTATAAAAGGAGCATTATTGAAGAAGAAGCCCCCAAGATAATTTCTTATCTCCATGGAGGAGTTTGTGGTGGGCATTTTTCTATAAGAGTCACAACACACAAGATCCCGAGGGCTGGTTATAGGTGGCCAACTCTCTTCAAGGATATAACTATTTTTGTTAGAAGATGTGAGAGTTATCAGCACTTCTCTAGAAGACTAAAAGCTTCAGCATCCCTTACTTTGTAGCCTGTATTGATTGAAGAACCGTTAAAGCAATGGGGAATGGATTTCATTGTTGAGATTTCAGACCCTTCAAGTGCTGGCCACAAGTGGATTCTAGTAGCCACTGACTACTTCACCAAGTGGGTGGAGGAAATCCCCACCAAAAGAGAAGCACACCAAGTAGTCATGGATTTTTTGTTGAACCATATCATCTGTAGGTTTGGGGTGCCATTCAAGATTGTTGCTGACAATTCCGTTAGCTTTCGAGATAAACCTTTGATGGTAATGTGTAAGGAGTATGGGATCAACATGACATATGCCTCAAATTACAATCCCGTAGGAAATGGACAACCTGAGTCTAGTAACAAAAACTTGCCGAAAATTATCAGAAGAACCTTTGAGCTAAACAAGAAAAAGTGGGCTGAAAATTTGAATTTTTTTGTTTTGGTAGATAGGATCACTGTCAAAAGGGTCACTAGAAAGAGTCTATTTGATTTGGTATATGGGACTCAGGCACTACTACCTTTTCATAGGCAAATATCTTCATATAAGTTTATGCAACAACTAGAAGATCAAGAGGAAGGTCCTTAGGATGCTCTCATTAACCCGATTGTTGAGCTTGATGAAGAGAGGAGGGCATCCCAATAGAGGCATGTAATGTTCAGAGAGAAACTGAAGAATTTATTTGATAAGAAGGTCACTCATAGGGCCTTCAATGTTGGAGATCTTGTGCTGATATGGGATAGTAGACATGAGGATAAGGGCAAGCATGGAAAGTTTGACTCATTATGGATGGGACTTTACTCCATTGATATCAGGATTGGTGAGCATACCTTCTTCCTAAAGGAGTTAGATGGTGAAATTCTTGAATTGCCTGTTAATGGAAGGAATTTGAAGAATTTCTTGGATTGATTCCCCAGAATAAGGGAAAAATCTTGTGTACAGTGTATAGTTTGTTGTTTGTCTCTTGTCTTTTGTGTTTTTGTTCGTTTTGGTCCTCACTGACCTATTCTTGTTTGTTTCTCTATTTCATTTTTGGAGATGGATCTGTTTCTCTGCACTAAAAATTGAGTTTATTGCCTAATGGATATTTTTGCACTTGGTCTAACTTTATGTTGTGGAACTCACGGGGAGTTTCCACCCCTGAGTCAGAGCCGATGTTGGTGTTCAAAATAGTCTCACCCCAGTTTACCTTTGAAAATCTGTCCATTTACAACCTCTATCACTTTCCTTTTTCCCATGATGTGCCTGGTTAATCTTTGCTACTAGTTTTAATCTATTCCTGGGTCATAGATCACTTATGGGTCCATGGTTTAGTCCTTGTTTCTTTAATCCTCTGGAAAATGTCTGTAATTTGGGTCTCCCATTCTCTGTTTGTCTAAAAACTCAGGTTCTCCCATATTTTTTGTTCTCCATGGTCGGGATTCGTCTTCCTTGTCATTTCTACCCTAAATACTTCAAGAAAAATGAATGGATGTATCTTTGAGAAACATATTTGAGCCTTGTAACATTTCTAAAATCTCTATCCTTGGAGAAATTTTCATTTTCGGACTTGAAAGATCATTTTTCTATATTTTACAGTTTGACAGGCATTTCTCTCGATCAAACTTGCATCCTTGGATCGACAGGGAACGTGGCATCTTTTGGTTAGATGTGGCTTAGCTGGGTATTTCAAATATTTCATGAAAATCCTTAACTCGAAAAATTTTCACGTGGAGTAACGACGCACTTTTTAGGATCTACTTTTTGGTTTGGCCCTGGAGTAGTGCTGGGAGGACACGTGGAGGTTTCTGCTACTTTGCTCAAATTTAGAAATTTTTTATGCAGCTAAAACAATGTGGCAGAAAATAGGGACACGTGGAGAACCTGCGCTCATTCATGGTCTCCGCTTTGGGCACCATTTTAAACTTACACCATGGAGACACGTGGAGGCTTCCGTCGAGTCTTCCCATACTTAGTCTTTTTCAAAGGGTTTTAGGAGGTCTATGACACATGGAGGAACCACGCATGTTTTGGGGATTGGCCCTTGAGTTTCATTTTAAAGAAGAGCCAGGAGGACACGTGGAGGCCTCTGCTCACTTTGCATTTTTCTTAGACTTTTCAATGGCCAAAGGAAAATCCCCCAGAGCATGACACTTGGTAGTTTCCATTGAGCTTCGAGCTCTCAGACAAATTTTTCCAGGCCAGGACACGTGGCGATCCTGTACTCATTCAAGGTATCAAATTTTGAGGACCATCTCAAGGTGCGCCATGGTGACATGTGGTGGTTTGAAAAGTCAAAGGGGCAGGGAGGCGGACCATCGGGGAAATTTGGATTTTTTTCCCCTTGACATGCAAATGACTAAAAAACATCAAAATAGCCCATAGGCCCAATAAAGGAAAGCTCAAATCTTTCTCCGGTCAACGGTGGAGGTGCGGAATCTCGGGGGAAATTTGGAAAAATTTCCTTTTGGGAGAAAAGAGTTAAAATTAAAAGGGGAAGCGTGGTTCTACTAGAACCACATTGGGACACATGTCAAGCCCGTTTTTCAAGGGCGAAGCTGCAGGGAAAACTTGTAAAAATTTCCTTTTTCCAAAAAGTGGGTCAAATGGCAGAATTTATCCATGGTTCCGTTGGACCCACCTCAGGACACATGTGAGGCTCATATCCTAAGGGTAGAGGTGCTAAGAAAATTGTAATTTTTTTCCATTTTTCCAAAAGTTGTAAAAAGTTAGAGGAAGCCCTCGAGTCTATTTTTAAGTTTGAATCTTCCATGTGGATTGCCCAAATTCAAAGTAAAGATCAACGACATCTAAGAGTCTGAATATGATTTTCCCCCATTTTACTAAAACACGCTTAGAAGTGTGAGTCTTCATGATTTCTTGGCATTTCCTACATGCCAAGTAGAGAGGGGAGTTAATGTTGATATATGAGTTTTAAAGGAAGATCTAGAAGACATATTTCACCATTAAAATGGTCTGAATATGGTGCTTGATCGGATTTTCAATTTTTCTTCTCCCAAGAATGCAAGGAGCTAGATTTTATAGATGAGGGGCAGAAGTGGTTGGGAATTTGAAGAAAGAGTGATCTACCAGAGGAAGGAGTTGAATGCGTGAGATATTTGATGAGATCTACCCCCTCGAGCACCTGACGACTTTTTACAGATCTGATTCTGAGAATCGCGATCATGATCATGTAAAGCACTAGTAGCACTCAAGGTCTAAATTTTTTAGGGGAAAAGGGGTCCCTGTTGTAAATTTTATAAATGGCACAAATTTTTCGTGTAAATGGTTGGAGTGTTAGGGGTCGGGACTGATTTTTCTAATAGAAATATTGATAGAGCCCATCATTTTTGAGAAGTCGTTTGAGAAGCTTTTATATCTCTTTTGTATTAAAATATTATCATGTCAAGCTGGTTATAAGTGTATAGCCATTGGCATGCTCTGAGACTGTTCTAGAAACTTTCCCATGCTTATAGATTTAATCAAATTCAAGTTATTCTGTATTGTTTTGAGAAAAATGTTTTTCGTATTTCTAAATGTATGCGAGTATTTTTTTCCTATTTTTGTTGTAATCTTGTATTAAAATATGATTCAATCACACAGGCCTCAATCCTTGTGACATTTTAGTGGCATCTAAAATTTCATTCCTCAGAAGAGCTTTCATATGGGATTGGAATAAATGATTTAAAATCATTTTCTTTCATCTGTTGACAGAGATTGTCTGTAAGCCTTTGGGTGCACCTTAGGCATGATTTGGATTAGATCTTAATACTTTTTTGGGTTTCCTAACTCAAGCCTTCAAGATAGAATCTCAAATATTGTGTGAAAAAGTGCTCATCCGGGCCTCCATTAAAGCACATATTATGGTTAAAGAAACACTATAGCCGTTCTGTGGCATTCTATTCATTCAACCTTCCATTTTGTAAAATTCCTCAAGGATCTGGTGAGTCAAGTTCATCTTGCCCCACCTCCCACCAAAAAAAATATTCAAAAACAACCAATCCTTCCTATACTACCCATGTTTGTCCTGTGTGCATACAAATGCATAATATTTGTTACCAAAACATGTAGAAGCAATCAGGGTCCCAAATGTCTTTAAAAAACTTTTCCTTGTTGTGAAAATATCTCCATGATCGAGAAGTGACAACTCATGAGATTCAGATTTGGTGTGTTGATCCTATTTTCCCAAGGTCTTCTCTATAAAATTTTTGTAAAAGAAGGATTCATCATTGTTCTTCAATACCAAAGTTTACAACATAGGTTCTCTTACCTTGGTTGAAAGGCACAACCTAAAATAGTTAGGATCAGATCACATCCTTTTAAGGTGCTACCCACTCCTTTCCAAAACTAAGTGCTAACAAGTCAGATAGATGGCTTTCCCGGCTACAAAGCGACATACATGATTATCTATCTACCTCTGAGTGTCCTGTCAAAATCCATGATTCTTCTTGGTCTTTGAAGGAGATTAAATTTGGGTACCAGTAGGCTCCAGATTACTCATTTTTGTTTGCAACCCGTTTACCAGTTCTCAGTTATGTTGACTCTGGTGAATTCTCCATATATAGGAGAGCATGTAAAAAATTTCCCATTGCATGTTCATCTATCAAAGGGAAGTTTTTGTTGATGTTTTTCTTAGCCCTCGAGCTCAAATTTATTATTGTTTCAACTTCACTGATTACGACCAGTTGCTATGGAAAACCATCCACCAATTTTACATCATTCACCAATTCTGGATTTAGTTATTCCATGTTGATTCTTTCTATATAGTTTAACACGTAAGAATTTTCCCTTCGTGAATTTTCTTATCAAAAGACATTTTTATAATGCACTTTCTTAGCCTCTGAGTCAAAATTGGACATTTCACAACTATGAGGGAAAATGTTAAGGATGATCGTAAAAACCTAACCAAGTTAGGAAATAGGCATGAAAACCTCTTGACACTAATAGATAATTATATAAAAATCCATTTTGTGGATTCTAGTATGAAATTTGACTTTTAGAAATGTAGTGTTTCTCTCTCTTCCATATCTCTTTCTCTCTCCTTAGTTAACAAATGAAGTGAAATCAAATGAAATGAATATATGTGTCTATAACCCTCTCTTTTCGAGTGAAAACTATTATTATCATGTTAATGGAAAACTAAAAACTTTAACTATGCTAGATCTAGGAGGATGTCATGCTAGTGATTTATCATTGATATCACACTCACATAGTATTACAGGATGCAAGTAAGATGGAAAAACGGCATGGTTATGATTCATTGTATATTATTGTGATTCATGTATGTTAATGGAAATATTTTTATGTATTTCCATGTTACAGTAAACATTTATTATTAAAATTTGGTAATATGAATAAGATTGTAGATTTATGGGTGTTTTGGGAAATGTCCTTTTAACCATAGGTGTTTTTAGGTTCATATTTGCATATGGTAAAAAAGGGGGGGTTGTAGATATAAGTTGAGTGATATTGTAGAGGATTGTTCAACATTTTTTAGATTATTGAATGGGTTTATTAGGGAATTTTTGTAGCATTTTTTAGATGTTAGTGTTTAAGGGAAACTTTCATCTAAGTATGGGTGTTATTTTGATTCCAAGTTTTGTATTGTAGAAGTTGAATATTGTGTTAAGTGAAATTAAATTTAATAGCTTATAGTGTAATTAGAGGGTGTAATTGATGGTCAAATAATTGGTGTGTTCTGTTTCTCACCTCAAAAATGTGATAAAGTTATCTAAACGAAACAGTCCACCTTAGTATAATCTTCATGTATACCTTACTTTCATGTGTGATTCTTTATAGTATAGAAAACTAAAAACCTTATAATGAAATTAAATCTTTACACTTGATAACACCCTTTAGCTTAAGTAACTAAGAGCCCAAGTTTGGGGTTGTTGTCATAGCCTATATACTTAACGACATCATTGAGAACTTAACAGTTAGAAATGACATGGTCATACATTACCTAGAGTATGTGGTTCTGTTTTCAGATTGATAATTGTGTGGGTAGTAAGAAGACTGCTAGTTTTCTTAATGTAGAATGCTATGGGAAACCAACATTAGACATGATTTAAAATCCTCTTGGACCAACATGCATGTCGAGTGGTGAATATCACCAAGTAATGTTTGAAGTCACCTTTTAAGAGATGGGATCATAAAAAAATTCGATACCCAATCTCAATTTTCATTTGGGTTTTATGGTGAAATACTAAGGGTTAGTTGTTATACTTGGCAACATATAAAGTTATGATTAGTTGGTGAAAATGCAACCAAAAATTTTGTGCTTGGAAAAAAAGGGTAATATTTAGACTGCTCATATAAGATGTTCAAACCATCTCGTGGAGAGAAAAGGGATCTACATTGTGTAAGCTATAATTTGAACCTTAACCATTTTAAACAGTGTACTACTCCATCTTGCTCTCCCACTTTTCGTAGTATGTAGTGGATGTATTATGTGAAACCATGTGATCAAGTTCTTGGAGACAAATCACTTAAGATAGGGACTAGTGGTCTCTTTGAGGATTAAAATGCCCTAATAGAAAATAGGTTACACAATTCATTACAAAAATTTATTATTTATGTCAAATCACAACACCCCTGAATGTATGCAACTCAATGGGTTGAAAGTATCAATGTGATTGCATAACATGTAACTTTACCCAAAGTTTGGGACTTTGTAATTGGGAAAGCTCTTTGGATGAAGGTCAGTTCCTATTCATCTATCTAGATGCACACATACAAATTTTAGAGGATTTATTAGTAAATCTACTCTAACTTTCCAAGGAGATAGGGTTAATAATGTAACAATAAATAAACCTAAACTAACATAGGTGATAAACCAAAAGGAATATTGAAAACCTTCTTTGCAATTAAACAAAAACCCTTGAAAATGTAATACAACCACCATGCACAGATAACCAAGATTGCAATGAGAGATAAGGAAGATGCAATGAACATAAGAAAGGGTTAAAAATAATCCACAAACTTTTATTATTGCTCTAACGATTTGATATAGTGCATTACAATGGCCAAGAGGCAAGATTGCATTTACAGTTTAGATGTGAGGTTTGAAGTCCACAAATTCACTTACATACAAGATAAGAAGGGTGGGTGCAAAGAAAAATTATCCAACATTAGACAAATGCCCCTCCCTACAATATATAGGAAGAATGAGAGAAGGAGATAGAATAATTTGAAATCTTGCTCCAACTAGCCTAAAATACATTGAATTCACCTACAACAATGATGGGTTCTACTAAAAAACCCAAGCCTCCATGTACTATGCCTTATTGGACAAGAAAGGGAGCCCATAATTCATCATTGTTGTAGTTGAGAAGTCTAACACCCTCTAAAATGGTATACTGTATTTTGTCATTTTGAATAACTTAGTCCCACTCAAATTAACCTTTTCAAAAAATTCCTTTCTTTCTCAAATCTGAGCTCCCAATAAAAATTTATGGCCATTTGAAGATTGAGGGACCATTCAACAAAAAATGTGAACTGTTGATCTTCCTTTTTAAGAGTCTAATATGTGTGTAAGCTTTGAAATCTCGAAATTTGTACTTTTAGACATTTTGGTTTCAAAATTCAGGTTATTGTTCGTCTGCTTGGGCGCGTAGAAACTCTAAAATTTTGAAATCCAAAAGTCCAAAATTTTATAACTTCGAAACTTTCCATTTTAGAGATTTTTCCACTGTTCATCGCTTGATTATGTTGAGATCTCTAAAACCCCAAAACCCAAAAGTATTAAATTATAGACTATCATAATTTTGGAACTTTCCTTTAAAGACTTTCTTTTTCACTGTTCGTCGCTTGATCCCACTGAGATCTCCAAAACCTCGAAACTTGAAAATCCTAAATTTTTGACTTTCAAAATTTTGGAACTTTTCTTTTCTGACTTTTTTTCACCATTCGTCACTTGATCCCATTGAGATATCTAAAAACCTGAAACCCAAAAGTCCAAAATTTCAGACTTTAGGAATTTTGAAAATTTTCCTTTTTGAAATATTTTCTCCTTTCAAAAATTTTCCTCCTTTTGGAATTTTTTCTTTCAGAATTTTTCCTTTCAAAAATTTTTCTTTCGTAGTTTTTTCTTTTAGACTTTTTTCTTCCTTTCATACTTTTTCCTTCCTGTGCTCACCAAGATCTCTGAAATGCCGAATGCCGAAAGTCCAAAATTTTAGTCGTGGGCCTCCATTCTTTTCCTGTGCAAGGTCATGTTTTTTCAATTTCACCTTACGGGAAAATTTGGATAACAAGTATATGAACCTAATTAGGATAAAACATCTTAAGTTGGAAATAAAATGATACTCAAGAAACCTAATCTATAAAACAAAGATAAGGAAGTATATTTCCATGGTACAAGTTGTCAAATCCTTAACTAATTTTTGGAGCATAACTATAGTAAAAAAATTATAATTGACATTTTTCCTTTGGAAGGGTAACCATGAGATGTTATTCCATAGGTAAAGTAAAACATGTTTTTACTTGGAATATGATAAAATTATATTACTATGAATAAGGAACCTATCGTATATGTAATAATTATTGTGTATTAGATCAATTTTCAATTTATAAATGAATGAAAGAAACTTGACCCTAAATCCTTGAGAAAATGATGTGAACCTTACCTCCTTTAGGCTCACACTTGTTCTTTTACAAAACTGAGGTATCATACAAGATCAAGATACATTCCCTTAGGAGTGAATCCTAGGGATAATACCTAATAGCCTTGTGTATAAATAAATACCATGATATTAAACGAGAAAATTAAACAAGTAATTGCAATAATATAGATGATCCTTATTCAATGAGATACTCTAAAAGTTAAATGTTAAACAATATAGAGGAAATCTAGCAAAAAGGAAAAGGGAACATATGATTGAACCTCTTTAGGACTTAAGTTAAAGATTGAAACACGATTGTAATAAATTTGTTATCCTAAAAGATCGTGTCATGGGAAGACCCTATCTGTAAGTTCATATTGTAGCTGAATTGTTATATTGTGCCTTGTAATAAAAGGTTTCCTTGATGTGCATCACCTGTTTTCATATTTTCTATGTGGGTTAATGTTTGTGTAAACATGTCATGTGTTGTGCTAAATCCTAAGTGATCTCCTGTAGTGTCATGTGTACTATAATGTAAGTTAAAAAATATATTTTGTTATTTTAACTTTTGTAATTGTGTGCAAAATTTTTGGGCATTACATATGGTATCAGAGAAAAGGTTCATGCTCTTGAACCTCTGGGAAAAACTGGATTTGTGATGGTTTTGCATAGTGGTGATGGAGATTGGAAGAGTAATGTTATATATGTTGTTATCTGACCAACGTTGTAATTGTGGTATTATGAATGCACATATAGTACATGTCACTTAGTGCATGTTTTTTATCATGTTGATGTTTATGTGATGAGATTATTCACTCTCCTTTTTGTGGATTCAATGAGGATTCCACATGTGATTTGTTTTATTAGTATGTGTGAAAAGAATGTTATTCTAGATGGTAGAGTGTTAGAGTGTCTTATCATTTTATGATATGATGGTATGCTGATGGTATGTATGATCAAACTTGGTTTAAAGTGAATTGGATTGTATCATGATTTCATCATCATGTTGTGATGAATTGTTTGTGTCACCATGTTGTAATTTCAATTGACTATGTGTTGTAATGTTAGACATTATGTTCCTTATACATATAATTCATGTAATATGTGATGGTTCATGTCATGATTTAGGGGAATATGTTGAACATATGATCCCTATTCTACAGTTATTACACTTTGGGTGTAATATGTGGTAACGTGATGTATTATAACTCATGAATTTAATGATTATGATTTACCTTGTATATATACCTTGCGTAAGACACTATGGTTAATATGCATGGACCACCATTGTGTTAGTGATGAAGTTATGTGTTATGTTTTGAACCTTGCACTAACCAAACCTAAGGGAAATTGGTAAAAGGTGTATGTTTGGAGTGTGGAAATGTGTACCATTCACCAATCACTTAAGCCAAGTATGAGATATGAAGTGGAGTCTTACATAGGTTGAAAACCCTCTTTTGTTTGTTTGGTATGTATGGCACTTGCTCATCGAATGTTATACATATTGTGTTTTGCGGAGACCTTAGGCTTGGTACATGATGAATTATACTCCTTCCTCTCTCCATGTATGGTTATCATATGTATTCAACCTATGTGTAGTTATGACTATGTTGAGCCTTGTGGAAGTAGTGGAGGGATGATTTAGACAATGATGATGACAATTGTATTATTTGATATGTTATTTTACGATCTGAATTTTGATGTCCAAGTGATAGAAACTTGTTGAGTACCCCTTTGGTGGTTGTATATGGCCATATAGTTATCGTGATGTTCTATTTATCTATCCATATTTTATATGGAAATTGAACATTTTCCTTTTTCTTGCTAGAACCAACATTTTTCTTGATTCATGTGTTCTTAAAATTTTGGCATTTTATCTAGTTATTAAACTAACATGCGGATTTTTGCACTAACTATGGCTATTTGGCCAAGGTTTGGGATTTTTTGCACTTAGTGTTTGAATTGGATTGTTATGTTGGATCTAATGTCGTAATGTATGGAATATGGTCATGGGATGCATGATGGAGTGGTGGAACCTATGGACCCGCTTCATTGTATGGGGGTACACCCTAAGGAGTTACAGATAACTAGCATGTTTTTGAACCATGAGTTATTATGTCACTTTGGTAATAGGTGTCTTGACTTGATGTGTCTAGGGCCATAGGGTGACTAGCCTCTTTTGGGGAGTGGAAAGGAAAATCTATCTTTAAATTTTATTGCTTGGGAGGTATATAAAGTTGTTCTATAATTGTTTGGGAGGCATATGGAGTTGTTCTGTGATGTTTTGGGAGGAATATGGAGACTTTTTTGTTATTCTTGGGAGGTATATGTAGTTTTGGGTGATGCTTTGTGAGGTATATGGAGTGGTTTTGTTATGTTTTTGGAGGTGTATAGTGTTGGTACTTTTATTTATGTGTACTCATGTGAGTCTAGTCATATGTTGTGATGTATAGGATTGATGCTCCTCATTGATGGTATGATTTGACCCCTTTTTGACACTGTAACTACAATTATTGTCCCAAGTTATTTGAAAAATTTATGTGTATCTATCGGGAATCCAATCTTGTTATAGTCTTCTTATATTAAAAGTATTTTTGTGTTAGAAGCATGTATGTGACAAGTACTATGTTTTGAGATCTATGAATGTTATCTCCATGGTTTGGTTGAGTTCTTGTGATGTGATACAATATGTGACAAGTACTATGTTGTAAGTTCTATGTACATTATTTCCATGGTTCGGTTCGGTTGAGTTTTTGTTGGGCACCCACAAAAATGAGAAAACTAAAATATTAAAACAATGAATATTAAGAACTTGAGATTGATAAATATTGTTAAGAAAAAGGAGTAATTTGGTAATAATGTAAACTAAAAACTACAAATCTTCACAGAATAGTAATAAATTTTCAAAATTCCCTTCTTCCTTGTGGTCGCGCTTTAACAACAAGTATCGTTTCACTGGTTGCATGAGGCATTGATCACTACCTCCTTGCTCATGAGAACCCCTTCTAATAATGCCTTTTGCTCACATCAAGTAAGATTCTCTTATAAGGATAGGGAGATGTAGTGCCCACTGTAATTCATAGTAAAATAAAATTAATAAAAAATAATATATTAATTATGAATTGATTGTGCAATGGAGTTGGTGATGGCAGGAGTTGATGGGAGGTCACGTGATGGATTGGGTAGTGTGAAGGGGTATGTGTCAAGCGGTGTCATGTGGGAGAGATATGGCATGGTATGGATGTCCATCAAACAATAATAGAAATCAGACTATTGTTACATGTTTTAGTCATGAATTCCTTGATATACATGTATGTAAAATGTGGGTACACAGACAATGCACACCACCAGTTTGACTAAAATCATCAAGGAAATGTGGCCTCGTGGACTGCAATGGCTGTAGGATATGCACAAGAAGGGTTTTTTGAAAAAGCGTAGAAAATTTCAAATAAATGCAATCGGAAGGTGTAAATCCAACTACCATGACCCTTGCAAAATTTTTCCCTTCCTATGACCAAAATAAAAGGTCTGAAATAGATCATGGAAATCCATCAAAATGTAAAGGAAGAGGAATTTTTTTGTTTTTTGTAGTTGTGGGTCTCTTCTATGAATCCAGTATTTTGCAGAAAATAAGATATATAAAAGGAACAATGTTGCCATTTCAATAGACTTGAAAAGCATGGGATGACATCAAAGTGAGAGCAGTGATGGGGTTTTAGGGAAATTGGAAAGCCTGTGAAGATACTCATTTTTCAGTGGCAGTCCAAAAATAAGAGGTTGTACGGAATATTCATACAACACAAGCCTCCAAGGACTTTAATTTAGTATGTGTTAGTGAATCTAGAGTAAACTCAATCACATTTATTAAACTTCCAAACAATTTTAGTTAGTGTGTGAAATTAAGGGAATATCTTTCTATTTGAATACCAGAAATACTAATAGCAGTAGTATAGGAAAGAGACATTTTAGGAGCTTAACACTAGTTTATATTGATAGTAGTTATTGTAATTATATGCATAATGCACAAAAAATTGTGATTCAGAGTTATTCTTATGAAATATTCCATAATTAATTTGTTACTTAGTTAGTACACAAAAATTTGAATGGTATTCAGAATGCATCTGAATGAATGTTTTCAATGAAACCTATACACCCTCTTAAAGGAAAACATACACAATTTCTATTTCAGTTCCCAGTCAATCGTTGGAAGAACATGTTTCATTTCCTGGTGATTATTATTAGAAATTTAATTTAATGGTGGCATAGAACATTATTTATTTCTGCAATATCCTCATAAGATGGAAGTTGGACTTATGTTGGTGAATATTCAGTTTTTGGATGTGTGGGAATTATCTTGAGTGTGTGGTAGTGTTTAATTTCTTATTGGGTTCTTGGGGGTTTAGATATGGAAAGGGGTGATTGGATTTTCAGAGAAATATTTCCCCCTTTTGAGGAGGATAACCAAATTATTACAACCCATGTGCTCTTGTCAAAACATTAGTGCCAAGTGGGCTTTGGGTAGATGACTTGGTCTTAGAGACTATGGTCATTGTGGTGAATGCTCAAATCATTTTTTGGAATGGGTATAGAATATTTAAAACAATGCAAAATGGTGGAGCTATTAATACACGTGAATTGTTTGATAGAAACCTAAGAGCGAGAGAGAGAAAGAGAGAGTTCAAGCCTTGTCGAATGCAGGTAAACCCACCTGGAGCACCACTTCCACTACAGACACTAGTATTTCTAGGAATGGTCTCCTTACCCTTATCTTTTATAATTTTCATATAATTTGGTTATTCATTTGCAATAAAATAAAAATATTAAACAATTATTTGATCAAACAATTGGATATTTTAACCAGATGGGCACGACAATCAATTAAAAAACACCTCATGATTTTTTTATCGACTTTAAACTTGACCCTTAACCATGTTGTGACCATAACCTCATGCATTGCTAAACCCAGCATGTCAAAACTTGGTACTCATGTCTGTTGGTTTTGGTGTGAACTAGATTAGTTAACTAAAACAACCATTTTTTTCTACCTTGTAAAGTTAGAAAAAAAAACGTAATTTCCAAAGACTTGTAAACCATCCTTCTAAGCCTTGTAAAAGAGATATCAACATCATATGTGTTTCTTGTTATGTAGTGAGTCGGATTAAGCATTAGCTCAACCTTGGCTGACGATTTTCGCTCTCTTCTCTGCTCTTATAGCAACCCTTTTACTCTGTTTCAAAATTTTAGGAAGATGCCCAAACTAAAAAGTTGGATTTCATTCCAAACCACCGATCGAACCTTGAGCAACAAAATGCCTCTCCACATAAGAGAAACTCTAGTATTTTTACTACAAAATTTCTTATAACCTTCAGTTTGGGGAAAAATACTTTCCTAGATAGTTTGGAAAAGGCATTTTGTAGGCCTCAGGTCATTGTTTGACTAGGTCAAACTAGATCAACTACAACCTATGGCTCTAGAAAACTCATCGTTGTTTGGAACTCATTTTCTAGTTCTCGGTTCTGTTGACCCCTGTGAATTCTTCATATATAGGACAACATGTAGAAAATTTCCCATTGTATTTTCAACTATTCAAGGGAAGTTTTGGTTGAGGTTTTTCTTAGACCTTGAGCTAAAATTGGTTGTTGTTACAATTGGACCAATTATGACTGGTGGATCAAGAAAACCATCCACCAATTGTATATTATTCGCAAGTTCTAGATTTAGTCAGTCCCTATGGATTCTTGGTATATAGTTAGACACATAGGAAACAACTTGTATTCAATTTTCTTATCAGAAGATAGTTTTTGAATGAGCTTTCTTATCCTCCAACTCAAAATTGAACGTTTTCTAACAAGGAGGGAAAATGTTAAGGATGACCATAAAACTCTAACCAAGCTAGGAAATAGGCATGAAAACCTCTTGACACTTATAGATTATTATATAAAACTCTATATTGTGGATTATTTTGTGGAATTTGAATTTTAGAAAAATATTGTCTCTCTCTTCCCTATCTCTTTTCTCTCCTTAGTTAAGAAATGAAGTGAAATGAAATGAAATGAATATATGTGTCTCTAAACCTCTCTTTTCGAGTGCAAACTATTATTATCATTTAAATGGAAAATGAATAACTTTAATTACACTAGATTTACGTGCATTCCATGTTGTCAATTTATCTCTCATTTCACACTCACATGGTTTTGCAGGGTGCAAGTAAGATAGTGAAATGACATGGTTGTGATTCATTGTACATTATTGTAATTCATGTATGCTAATGGAAATATTTTTTTATGTATATGTATGTTATAGTAAAGATTTATTATTGAAATTGGGTAATATGAATGAGATGCTAAATTTAGGTTTGTTTTGGGAAATGTTATTTTAATTATAGGTGTTCTTTTGATTCAGATTTGCATATGGTAAAAAAGGGGGTTGTATATATATGTTAAGTGAAATTATATATGATTGTTCAATATTTTGTGAAGTATTGAAGGATTTATTAGGAAGTTTTGTAACATTTAAAAGATGCTAGTGTTTAAGGGAAATGTTCATATAAGTATGGGTTTTATTTTGATTCAAAGTTTTGTATTGTAAAATTTTAATTGTTTCTTTAGTAAAATTAAATTTAATAGCTTATAGTGCAATATGAGTGTGCAATTGATGATCAAATAATTGGTGTGTTATGTTTCTTACCTCACAAATGTGATGAAGTGATCTAAAGAAAATAGTCCACCCTAGTATAATCTTTGTGTATACCTTCCCTTCTTGAGTGATTATTTGTAGTATAGAACACTCAAAACCTTATAATTAACTTAAATATTTACGCTGGATAACACCCTTTAGCTTAAGTAACTAAGATCCCAAGTTTTGGGTTGTCGTCATAGCTTGTATGCTTAGCAACGTCGTTGAAAACTTGACAGTTATGAATGACATGGTCATACATTATCTAGAGTAGGTGGATCCCTTTTCAAACTGAAAGTTTTGTGGGTAGTAAGGAGATTTTGTTTTCTTAAGGTAGAATGCTATAGGAAACCAACATTAAACATGATGTAAAATCCTCTTGCACCGACATGCCTGTTGAGTCATGAAGATCAGAAACTAACCTTGGAAGCCACCTTTTAAGAGATGGGATCATAAATGAGCTCGATACCCAATATCAATTGTCATTTCAGTTTTATGGTGAAATAATAAGGGTTGCTTTTGAAACTTAGCAACATATTATGTTATGATTAGTTTGTGAATGATGCGGGAGTATAACTTGCAAAGACCATAACTTTTGATCCGACCATTGGATCGTCTTGAAATTTTATACGGTTGTAGATATAGAATAGTACTATGTTGCTATAATATTTATGTGCAATTTTGTTTCCATTTCGGCACATTTTTAGGCCTAGATTCCTTCATCCAGTTTCCTAACATTGGCTTTGAACGTTTTTTTCGCTTTTGACTAGGTCTTAGAAATTTAATAACTTTTGTTGTACTTGTTAGAATAAGTCAAAATTTTGTGTGAGCCTTAATTTATGAAGGTATATTTGGAACGAAATATTTGAGGCCCATTTGAGTTGTTTTTCTAGAAGGTAATTTTTGGCATTTTAGGATTTTTAGAGTAGACGTGAAATATAACAAGGATTGTAATGATGTAAAAGATTAGTGTGGATTACAAAATGAGAAGAAATATATTTTGAAACTTCTAGTTTTTATTTGGAAAGTTTTTTATGTGTGTTTTGAAGTTATTTAAACCTCTTGCAGTTGGATTCACATCAGTGAAAATGTAACCGAAAAATGTTGTGCTTTGTACAAAAGAGGGTAAAATTTAGACGGGATATATAAGGTTTTCAAACCATCTAGTGGTGAGAAAAAGGATCAAAATTTTGTAAGCTCTAATGTGACCCTTAAACCATTTAAACAAAAGACTACTCCATATTTCTCTCCCACTTATCCTACTATGTAGTGGATGCATGAAGTGAAACCATGTGATCATGTTATTGGAGACAAATCCCTTAAGGCAGGGACTAGTTGTCTCATTAACGATTCAAATTCCCTAATAGAAAATAGGTTACACAATTCATTACAAAAAGTTACATGAACGTAATTATGGAAAATCCTCTTAAGTTGGATGTAAAATGATACTCAAGAAACTTAATCTAGAAAACAAAAATAAGGAAGTATGTTTTCTTGTTACGAGTTTTTGAATCCTTAACTAATTGTTGGAGCATAACTATAGTAGAAAATTTATAATTGATGCTTTTCCTTTGGAAGGATAATCGTGAGATGTTATTCCACATGTAAAGTAAAACATGATTTTCCTTGTAATATGATTAAATTCTCTTGCTCTGAATAAGGAACCTATATTGTATGTAATACTTATTGTGTATTAGATCAATTACAAATTTATAAATGAATGAAAGAAACTTGACCCTAAATCCTTGAGAAAATTATGCAAACCTTCCCTCCTTTGGGCTCACACTTGCTTCATTATGTAATTGAGGTATCATACAAGATAAATAAGCATGCCCTTAGGATTGAATCCTGGGAATAATGCCTAGTATCCTTATGTGTAAATCAATACCATGATAACAAACCAGAAAATTGAACAAGTGATTTCAATAATATAGATGATATTTATTCAATGAGATACTCTAAAACTTAAATGTTAAACAATATAGAGGAAATCTAACAAAAAGGAAAAGGGAATGTATGATTCACATATTATGAAACTTTATAGGACTTAAGTTAAATATTGAAACATGATTGTAATAAATGTGTAATCCCAAAAGTTTGTGTTGTGGGAAGACCTTATCTGTAAGTGTATATTGTAGTTCAATCGTTATGTTGTGCCTTGTAAAAAAACATATCCTTCATCTGCATCAAATGTTTTCATGTTCTTTCTATGGGTTAATGTTTATGCAAATATATCATGTGTTGTGTGTAGTCCTAAGTGATCTCCTGTGCTTTCATGTGTACTAGAATGTAAGTAAAAAAAATCTGATATTTTAACTGTTGTAATTACTTGTTAAATTTGTGGTCATTACATATTATCCCTAGGATTCACTCCAAAGGGGAGACATATTGAAATTTTACCATACCTCAGTTATGCAATGGAACAAGTGTGAGCCCAAAGGAGGGAAGGTCCACATCTATTCAAAAGGATTTAGGGTCAATTGTCTTTCATTCATTTATAAAATGATAATTGAGTTACTACAAAACAATTATTATAAAAATTAGGTTCTTTATCATTAATATAACAAGAGTGTTTAATGATGTTACAAGGTTCTTGCTGTAGAGATAGACCTATAGAGAAAGTTGGTTCTTGCTCCTAAACTACCTGCCACAATCTACTCTAATGTAGGAAAAAATATATATCCTAATCTAACTTTCCCAAGGGACTAGGGAGAGAGAGAAATAAAACAAAACCTAAACTAAAGTAGTGATACACAACAAAATGAGAGTCGTGAGAGTAGTCTTCCAATATGTGAAAAATAGAAGCAAAGTGCATACTAGAAGGGGTGATGAAAGTTCTCCACAATCTAGCAAATGCATTCACAACAACATTCCATACACACACAATGATAATAGATCTCTGCAAAAGAATAATATAGAAAAAATATATATGCAATGAGATTGATGGGGCAAGAGGAATACAAAAAACACTGTAGGGGAAGAAGTATCCAAAAACTTGCATCTATTGCTTAATTGATATACAAATTTCAATATATTATAGAATAAGGGCCAGGATCACCATACAAGGAGTCCACTACAAGGGCCTGCAGCACATTGGCTTCACAAAACAAATTTGGAAGAGTTTTTTTACTCAAAACTATCTCCTTTTACAATGCCCAACACTCCAATTTATAGAAATTTGAGAAGAGAGAGAGAGAGAGAGGGAAAATTAAAATCCTGAAATCTATCTTCTCACCACTCGCAAGATGTAGTAATTGAAGTGAAATAATGTTATGTTCCTTGCAAAAGTCTCCCCATATTGTCCCATGAATAGCAACAGTAAAAAAATTTAGAGCATGCTTCATTAATGCATCTCAACGACCAAATAAAATCATTGTTTTGAACTGGGCACATTTTTCTACAAAATGTCCATCACTTTCTATCCAAATTCTTATTTTATTGATTGTTGTTCATTTTTCTTGGATCCATGATTCCAATGGTACCAATTTTGTGCGTTTTGGATGAGAAATGCAAAAGTTACAGCCTTCTGAGTGTGGGCAACTATTTTGGGTATGTCAGGCTTTTATGTCATTTAACAGGATTGAGCACTTGATTGACTGCAGCAGAATATGTTTTCTGTATTTTCATAAATCTAAACTCATAAAAAATAATAAATCCTATTTCTGTAGCATAGAGGACATCGTGCCCATTCCAGAAATTCCAATTTTGTAAAAATTGGAGCTTGGGATCAAAAGTTATGATCGTTTAAAGTTCAAGGGGGGTCAGGCTCTGAGTTTTCCTTTGTATGTGGGAATTTCCACTATATCAAGTCCTTGTGTCCCAGCTATCCTCGGTGCACTCATTTTGTGTGTGTCACACCATTGACCGGGCAATCAAGGCCATTGACCGCCATCCTTTGCAAAATCAGACAAGTCTGGTTTCTGGGTCCCAGCTGAACCATGCGTAGCTGTGCGGTCTGGGCTCCAAAAACCTTATTTTTCTATTTTTCTTGTAAATCAAGCATTTCGACCATGTGGGTCCCAACTATCTTGCACGTACCTGTGCGGCCTGGACCCTACAAATCCAATTTTTCTATTTTCCTTGCAAATTGGCCATTTTGGCCATGTAGGTCTCAACAATCCCATGAGTACCTGTGTGGCTTGGGCTCCAAAAACCCAATTTTGTTGATTTTTCGTGCAAATCGGCCATTTTAGTCATGTGGGTCCCAAGTGTCCTGCGTGTACCCGTGTGGCATAGGCTCTAAAAAATTGATTTTTCCGATTTACTAGCACAGGCCGAATTTTTCACATTTTTTGCAATTTTTCAACTTCTTGGATTTTTCTTGGTGAGGGGAGCTAGAGAAAAGAGGCGAGGAACCCTAAAATCCTAAATTTTTTGCCCTCGAATCATTTCAACGTACTTGACCCTCAATAATTTTCATAAGTTATTAAAATTTACCTTGAGGGGTGGATTTTGGATAACAACCACTAGACCCTGTCTTAGGGAATTTATCTCTAAGAACATGATCATAGTATTACATCATACATCCATTACATAGGACAATTGGAAGGACAAGATGGATTAGTCCATCATTTAAAGGGCTAAGGTTCACATTATATTTTACACAATGTGGGTTCCTTTTCTCACAAAAAGATGATTCAAACATGTTATAAGTAAGATTTGTTTTTCACCTTTTCACAAGAAGCTCATTTTACAGTTACATTCTCATCAACTATTCATAAACTAAAAGTTGTTAAGTTTCAAAATTAACTCTTAGTATTGCACCCTAGAAGCCAAATGATAATAGAAATTGGGTATTGAGTTCATTCATGATCCCAACTCTTAAAGGTGAATTTTAAGGGGTAGTTGGGAATTTTCACCACTTAACTATTGTGTCGGTCCAAGAGGGTTTACACTATGTTTAAAGTTTGTTTCCCAAGGGCACTACCTTAAGAGAACACATTCTCCTTACTAAACACATGCTTACCAACCAAGGAGGGAAACACATACTCAAGATAATGTTTGACCATGTTGATCCTTGCTTTTGGGTTCACGACAATGATGTTAAGCATGTAGGATAGGATGGAAATATCAACTTAGGATCTTATTTACTTAACTTGAAGGTTTCATCGAGTGTAAAGATTTAATTATATCTTAAGGTTTTTAGTTTTCTATGCTACAAAGAATCACATAGTAAGGGTAGTTATACACTTAGTTTATACTAGGGTGGACTATTTCATTTTGATCTCTTTATTACATTTTTTAGGTCAGAAACACAACACACCAATTATTTGATCATCAATCCCACACTGAAATTACATTGTATGCTATAAAATGTAATTTCACTTAACACAATATCTAACTTTTATAATACAAAACTTGGAATCAAAATAACACCCATATTTAAATGAATATTTCCCTCAAACACTAACATCTTAAAAATGCTAAAAAATGTGACTAATAAACCCTTCCATACTTCACATAATGTTGAACAATCCTTTAAAATTTCACTTAACGTATCTATCCAACCCCCTTTTAACCATATGTAAATTTGAATCAAAATAACACCTGTAGTTAAATGCATAATTCCCAAAGCACCCCTAAAACTAGCATCTCATTCATATTACCAAATTTTAATAATGAGTCTTTACTGTAACATAGCAATACATATATATTACTTTCCATTAACATACATAAATTACAATAATCCACATTGATTTACACCCATGTCATTTCGCCATCTTCCTTGCATCCTGCAAAACCATGTGAGCATGAAATCAATGATAAATCATTTGCATGGCATCCACCTAAATCTAGGATAATTAACTTTATTGGTTTTCCATTTAAATTTTAGTAATAATACACACACAACAAGATAGGGTTAGGGCATATGTTCATTTCATTCCTTAACTAAGAGAGGAAAGAGAAAGAGATAAGGAAGAGAGAGACTCTATTTTCCCAAAAGTCAAATTTCACACATCAAGCCACAAGATAGAGTTTCAAAACATTATTTACAAGTGTTAATAAATTTTTAATGATAGTTTGCTAACTTGACTAGGGTCCTACAACTTTGTTTTACATTCTCCTGCTAGTAGTAGGAATTTCCAATTTTGGATCAAAGGCTAAGAAAGTGCATTCAAAAAGTGTCTTCAAATAAGCAAATTCACAATGGGTGAATTCATACGTGTCTACCTATATACCAAGAATCGACAGGAACTAATAGAATCCATAACTGGAGAATGGTGTACAATTAGTGAATGGTTTTCTAGAACCACCGGTTGTAATCGCCCAAGTTTGACCTAGTCAAATAGCGACTGGAGGCCTACGAAAATCCTTTGTCAAACTCACTAGGGATGGGCTTTTTCCAAACTAAAGTTTCCAAGAAATTGTATAGAAAATATAATAGAGGTTTGTAAAGGTAGATAATCATTTTGTTTCTCAGGGTCCAAACAGTGAGCCGATACGAAACCCAACTTTTCAGTTTTAACTTCCTAAAAGTGTAAAACGAGGTAACACGGCTCCTAGAGGAGTGACGAAGATAGTAAAAATGGTTGATTGGGGTCAATATAAGGCTTAATGTTACTCTCCTCATAACAAGTATCACATATGATGCTTTAAATCTCTTTTACGGGGCTCAGAGTGATTTTTTGCAAGTCTCAGGAAATTACATTTTTCTAACTTTGCATGGTAAACAAAAATGGTTGCTTTAGTTAACTCATCTAGATTTCACCAAAACCAATGGACACATGCACCAAGTTTTGACACACTAGGTTTAGCAATGCATGAGGTTGTGGTCACGACATGGTTTAGAGTCCAATTGTAAGTCGGTAGCAAAATCACGAGGTGTTGTTTTATTGATTGCACTAACCATTTGGTTAAAATATCCAATTGTTTGAGTATCTAATAGTTTAATATTTTTATTTTATTTCAAATGAATAAAAAAATTATACAAAAATTATAAGAGATAAAGGTAAGGAGACCATGCCTAAGGGAAAATGAATTGGCCAAACTGGCTCTGAACAAGCACAATGCATAGAATCTACCAAGGTTTGAAATGGTTGTCAAGATTGCAAGGTTCGCCTTATTCTCTTCAAATAAGTGGATCAAGGTATCGTATCTGATACTAGGAGGATCCATCTCTTATTTCATTACTACACTATGTAGACATATTGAAGCACCTTTCATGGTTTTATGACCCTTTTGTTAACCTATTTGTGTAGATCCCGCAATTATGGCTTTCCAAGAGATGACATTTCTTTGGATGCCTTTTGTTGAATACTTCATTCATAGTTACAAGGCCTCCTCTTAAAAAATATGAGGTCCATTAGAGGGTTGATGTGGAATGTATTTACATTCCCCCTTGGTTCTAAAACACCAGTCATGATAACTGCACTATAGGTTGTCATCTTCATCAATTATTCCTTTAGAAAGAGGATCCCTTATGTATGGGAAACTATAATCAAATAAACTCCATGTTTTTGCTTTCTTATCCCACCATGAAAAAATGTTAATCCCTAACACTGTGAATGTGTGAGGCACCCTCTTATCCATATCATATTCTAGTGTAGCAGGGTACCATTTCTCAAACCAATTAAACTTTTTTTCATCTTCCTTCACATCAACTTCAGTACTTGTATTCACTTATGAAAAAGATTTTTAAGGGTTTTACAATGGCAAGAGGGGTTATTTTCATTATTTTATAGTTCCATATTCTTCTAGCGAAATTATTTATTGATTTTAGGATTGTGGATGACCTTTTGCAGAGCCATAAATTGGACCCAAGTGGGTTATGAGGTGTACTGGGATGGTACGATGATGGTCTAAATGATTTCATAGCATACACAACCGCCATACTTTGTAGGGAAAATCTTGGAAATATGATTTTTTTTTTGTAATCAAATTGAAAATCCTTGGCTCTAAGGTGTAATGATAGGTGATTAATAGAGTTTAGACCCTGTGGGTGTTGGAAATAAGGTGTGTCAACCTTGTTTGGTTTATTCAGTCAAGATTATATTACAACTGTTTCGCATTGTTGGTGCTCTAAAAATAGAAATAGCAGTTGTCAAAGATTCCTATATGATAGTATATCATGAAAGGGTTATTTTTAGATATATTATGACAAATTTTATGACATCTATAAGGGTAAAAAATAGGGTAGAATATTGTGGACATGAGATCCTAATTTTAGATCGAAATCTTACTCTCTAATGCTATTAACCTCATGAGAGGTTTGGAACATGGTTTTGTAAACCATAGATGGTTTTTTGTATAACCAGAGGTCTATAAATTGAAGTATTGGAGAAGCAATTGGTGTGGTGAGATTTGGAAGTACTGTGATGCTATCCTCCTGGGATTGCTTCTGGTGATACTCCTGTAAGAAAATTTCTCTGCAAGTGTATGTAATCTTGTTAATAGATTTGAAATACATTGAGTGGGATTTTTTATCCGAATGGATTTTCCCTGGCACATATATCTGGTTTTTGTGTTCTTGTTATGAATGTGTTGCTGAGATTTTTGTAACTGGTTTATTATGTTGAAAGTTTTACATAATATCTCTCCTCAAGATTAGTGTAGGAATTTATTCCGCCAGTGTTAATTTCCTATCAAATGGTATCATAACATGATCACCTTTTGTTTAAGTTGTGGGTTGTTGGGTTTTTTTTGCTAATCTGGGTTTGAGTGGGAGCTTTTGTAGAGAATACTTTGTTATCTGGTTGCAGATATTTTTCAAATGGCGAGCACATCTGGGAGGATTGACGTAGAGAAGTTTTCTGGCACAAACTTTGAAATATGGAAGTTGAAGATGGAAGATCTATTGTTTAATCTAGATCTATGGGATGTGGTAGATGAGAAGGTCCATAGGCTTAGGGATCCAGTTTTGGCTGCAACATATGATGTAATGGATAGAAAAGCTAAAGGTCTTATTAGAATATCTCTTGCAGATTTGATCCTGATAAATGTCCATCAAGAATCCACTTCGGAGAAGCTTTGGGAAAATTTGGGCACGAGATATACCAAGCTAAATCTCTAGTAAATAATATTTTCTTGAGGAATAAGTTGTATTTCTTGAAAATCGAAGAAGGTGGAAAAATATCTGAGCATCTTGAAACATTGAATACGTTGGTGACTAAGTTGATTTCGGTCAGGGTTTAGATAGATGAAGAATAATGGTACCAAACTATGTTGGTTTTGTTACGAGACTCATGGGACAGCCTAGTCATGGCCATTGGGAGCACTTAAGTCACTCTGAAGATGGAGGATGTTATTGGTTCTCTACTCTCTGAAGAGATGAGAAGGAAGGTATCTCTGAAATCCAAAGAGGCTTTGAGTGTTTGAGGAAGAACAAAAGAATGAGGAAAATATGAGAAGAAGCGTGACCATTCCAAGAATAAGGGGAGATCGAAATCCCCTAGTAAGTCTAAGGCGATATGCTCTAACTGTGGAAAATCTGAACACTTCCGAAGGGAATGTAGAGAAGAAAATTAAAATTAAAATAAGAATCATGATTCTAATTCTGAGTCTGAAAAGGAAGATAGAGATGCCTTTATTGTAGCTTTGGCCACTCGTGTAGGTGATAATGCATGGTTGATAGAATCAGGTGCATCTTTCCACATGACCCCTAATAAAAACTAGTTTAGTAAGTATGAAAAATATGATGGTGGTAAGGTGTATTTGGGTGATAATTCTTTCCTCGAAATTTTTGTTCATGATAGTATTCAGGTGAAATTTTTTGATGGTAGAATTAGAATATTTGATGGTGACTTGCATATCTTAGGACTAGTAAGAAATTTATTATTTGTTAGCAAGATAATAGATGCGGGTGTGCATGTACAGTTTTCTGAAGCAGGTGTGAAAATGGTGAGAGGTGTTATGGTGATAGCAATAGGAAGTAGATAGGGTACATTTTACCAACTTGATGCATGCACAGTTGAGCACTTTTCATAAAAATATGCCAGTAACTATTTCGATGAAAAATGAGAGGGTTTCCTCCTCTGTGGATGGTCGTGACTTCTAGGTACCTAAGGGTGCTCTGTCTACCAAATCAAAATTACCTACAGAGAAGACCTTGTCATGGCACCAAAGGCTTGGACATATTGAAGAGAAGGGTTTAAAAGCCCCAAAAAATAAGAACCTCATTGAGTGGTTGAATGATTGCAATTTGGAGTTTGATTTCTGTGAGCATTGTATTTATAGCAAATAGAACCACAATCATTTTTACTTTTCTACTCATAAGTCTTCATATATCTTAGATCTTATCCATTCGGATGTATTTGGTCCTATTAAGGTTGCTTTTATTCTTAAATCATTTAATTATGTTACTGTCATTGATGATTTTAGTAGGAGAACATGGGTATATTTTTTAAAGAATAAATATAAAGTTTTTAGTCATTTCAAGGAATTTAAGGCTATGGTTAAAACTCAAACTGGGAAGAAAATTAAGTGTTTGAGATATGATAACGATGGTGAGTACTGTTCTATAGAATTTGACAGATTTTGTATAGATTGCGGGATTAAAAGACAAAAGACAACTTCATATTCTCTGGAGAAAAATGGAGTTATAGAAAGAATGAATAGAACATTGATGGAAAATGCTATGAGCATGTTGATTGGAGCTGGTCTAGAAAAGAGGTTTTGGGCTGAAGCTGTTACCACTGCTTGTTATTTGATAAATAGATTTCCTACATCAATGCTTGTTGATAAAACACCAATGGAGGTGTGGTCAGGGGAAAAGCCTTCAATTAGACATCTGAGAGTTTTTGGTTATGAGGTATATGCACATGTGCCTAAGGAGAAGAGAAAAATTTGGATTCTAAGGATGTTAAATGTATCTTCATCGGATATGGATATGGTGTGAAAGGATACAAGCTTTGGGTTCTTGTTGCACAAAAGGTAATACAATCCAAAAGTGTTATTTTTAGAGAGATTAAATCTTTCCCTATTAATTTTAGCCAGAAGAACATAAATAAAATGAACAAAAAAGGATGTGGTTCAACTTCCTTCTACACCTGAGAAAGTTGAATCGAGACCCCAAAATAGACAAAAATTTGAGGACAACTCACCAAGCTCCAAATATTTATAAGAGGAATAAGAGGGGGAAGAAGTGGAAGAATCTCCACCTCATCTTGTTTGAAATTCTACAAAGAAAAGGCAACCACCTGAAAGGTATGGGTATTCTCCTGATGATTAGAAGTTTATATTTATTTTGAGTACTAACATTAATGAACCGAGATCTGTACAAGAGGCTTTGGGTATGAATGATATAAAGTCCCTGGAAAATAGCCATGGATGAAGATATGGATGAAGATATGGTATACCCAATAAAAATAAATGATACTTGGGAACTTGTACCATTTCCGAAAGATCGGAATCCTATTGGATGTAAATGGGTGTTTAAGAAAAAGGTTCAGTTGGAAAGGTTGAAAAGTCTTATTGGCTTATGTAAATGGGTGTTTAAGAAAAATATTGGTTCAGTTGGAAAGGTTGAAAAGTATAAGGCATGGTTGGTTGCGAAGGGTTACTCTCAAGTTGAGGGTATTGATTATGGTGAGATATTATCTCGTATTGCTAGAATGAAATCCATTCGGTTTTTATTATCTATTGCAGAAAATTCTGACCTAGAGGTTGAACAAATGGATATGAAAACAACTTTCCTTCATAGTGATTTAGAGGAAGAATTCTATATGAAACAGCTAGAGCACTATACGGTGAAAGGTAAAAGAAAGATGGTTCGTAAATTATAGAAATACATGTATGGATTTAAACAAAGTCCTAGGATGTGGTACCAGAATTTTGATTCATATGTATTGAGTTTGGGGTTTGTGTGGTCTAAATTTGATCACTGTGTATACTTTAAATCTGATGGTGATTGTTTCCTGGTAATTAATTTATATGTTGAGTGACGTTTTGTTTATTGGGAAGGGAAAATGTTTGATTGAAGAATTAAAATATCATATCTCTACGAAATTTTAAATGAAAGATCTTGGGGCAGAAAAATACATACTTGGGATGGATATTAGAAGAGATAGTGAAAACTGAAAGTTATGCCTTAGCCAGAGTAAGTATGTTGTGTTCCGTTTTGGAAAGGTTCAACACGCAGGATTGTAAACCAATTTATGTTCATATTAGTTTGGGAATGAAGCTCTCCATTTTAAAATTTCCTTCATCCCCATTGGAGGTGGAAGACATGAGTAGATTTCGTTATTAGAGTGCAGTTTGAAGCTTAATGTAAGCTATGGTATGTAAAAGACTAGACATTTCCCAAGTAGTGGGAGTTCTTTCTCTGTTTTATGTCTAATCCTAGAAGAGTGCATTGGTATGTAGTTAAGAGGGTCTTTCATATATTCACAGGGTACATAAGAGTACTCTATACGTTTTCATGGCAGAGGAGATCAACATTCCTTAGGTATTCATGGTTTTTTTTGTTTCAAATTGGGCTGGTGATGTCGATAGAAAAAGATCCACCAGTGTATATGTGTTTATTCTTAATGATGTTACAATCAGTTAGATGAGAAAGTGACAAGCTATGGTCACTTTTTCCACTACTCGATGAAGAGTACATGATAGCCACTCATGCCTCTAAAGAATCCATTTTCCTGAAGCGTTTGTGTTCAGATATTGGATTGAAACAGGTTGCAGTTACAATGTATTGTGACATTCTGAGTGCAATTTACCTTGCGAAGAACCTAACCTTTCATGCCAGGACCAAATACATTTATGTTCAGTATCACTTCGTGAGAGATATGGTCGAGGATAATAGGGTGAAGCTGGAAAATGTAGAGACAATTGCGAATATTGTAGATACATTAACTAATCCTAGGTAGCATAACGAAATTTAGGAGGTGTTTTGAGTCTATGGGCGTCTCGGCCCCTTGCAGTTGATACATGATGGTATATTTCCCTTAGCCCTTTCAAGGTATTCAATAAGTGGGAGATTTTTTGAAATAAGGTGTCTCAACCTTGTTCTGGTTTATTCAGTCAATATTTTCTTACAGCCGTTTTGCATTGTCAATGCTCAAAAAATAGAAATAGGAGCTATCAAAAGACTCCCATATGATAGTATATCATAGAAGGGTTATTTTTAGAGATATTATGACAGATTTTATGACATCTATAAGGGTCAAAAAGTAGGGGAGAATATTGTGGATGTGAGAGCCTAATTTTAGACCGAAATATTGCTCTTTAATGCTATCCACCTCGTGAGAGGTTTGGCACATGGTTTTGTAAACCATAGATCTAGTTTCTTGTATATTTGGAGGTCTATAAATTGAAGGTTGTGTGAAGCAATTAATGTGGTGACCTTGGAAAGTACTGTAAATTTTGAATTCTCCTATAATTTCTTCTAGTGATACTCGTGTAACAAACTTGTTCTGCAAGTGTATGTAATCTTATTATTCGATTTGAAATAAATTGAGCGGGATTTTGGAGTGTTGTGTTTTTTATTTGACAGGATTTTTGCACAATGTATATTTGGTGTTTGTGCTCTTGTTATGAATGTGTTGCTAAGATTTCTATAGCTGGTTTATTACGTTGAAAGTTTTACATAATATCTCTCCTCGAGATTAGTGTAGGAAGTTGTTATGCTACTTTTAATTTCCTATCAGTGGGTAGGAAATACAAAGAGAATAATGACTTAGAAGCCCACCATTTTTTTCAATTGGACAGACACAACATTTAATGCTCAATCTTCTCTTTTTCTCTTCTGCTTACAAAAAACATAGCAATGACAGGTAGTGATTTCCTCTCAAATACCATTGAACTTTCTTCAGCACAGATAGAGATCCATAAACAAATCAATTTAGAAATAGAAAGTGCGGAGGTATTAGGATTATAGATTTATCTCTCTGTGCAGACTCTTTCAACACAAAATGGGACAGATATGAAGACAACTATTCGCCAAAGCTCTGTTTATCGCAGCCCTGAATCCACATTTCCACAAGCCATTTAAACATCCTTCTCTGCAACAATCTAATTATTACTAAATCTTCAACGTTGACTTGTTTTTTATCATGGTAAATGATTATGGATCCCAAATAAAGTGTAATTATCATTATGTAAGGGAAATAACAGGTCTAAAATGCAGTGAGCATGTCCATGCCATGTCCACCCTCCTACCACATGCCACCAAGACTCAACGCCACCCCCATCCAATTTCCATTACTACCCACCAACTCCATTTTCTAATCACCAGAAAAATTAAATTTCATTCTCTGATTTTATTATTATGATTTTATTTTACTATTTTTAAATTTATTTACTTTTTAATTACTTGATTTTATTTTATAATTTATTTCTAAATCATCATCACATATTTTATTTTATTAATTTTTATTTTATAATTTAAAATATTAAATTTATGATGTGGGGTTGGATTTCGCCAACCAGGGCATTACAGTGCATGGTCTCATATGGGGGAACACACAGACTGACAACACAAGGGGCCAAACCCCAATGATCAAGGAGGTGTTCCAGATGCCCCAACTAGAACCTATCCTTCTTAGCTTGATTTTAAACTAAAGCATGACATTAGAGATCACGACCACTTTATTAGTAATTGAGAAATCATAATCAAGCGTAACATTATTTAAAAATGCATTATTTTTATCTTTCTATGAAGTGAATAAAATTTTAGTTCTAACGATGTGTGAAAATAATGGAGAGGCTTAAAACCATTTCTCTTCCCTATCACTCTCTTTTGATTAGGTGGTGGAATTTAAATCCATTCTCATACCTTATTAATTTAAAAATATTTCAATATTTTTTTATTGAATGGCATAGTTAAGATTGTGAAACAGTTTTCACATACTATCATCGCTATTAATCAAAATATTTCACATAATAAAAATGATGTAACAATTGTGAAATGTCATCATTGTCATTCATTAAAAATACTTCCCCAATGCTAGGTGTTAATCAAGGTCATCATAACCAAAGCATTTATAAAATACCATCTTCTTTGAAAAATCTATATTTTTATGTTTCAAACCTCCAATTTCAAGAGGATAGTAGAAATGTTGTATTAATTGGATTGAACATATACTAGTGTTAATTGAATTAATACAAAAATATTATTTAATTGATTTGGTATAAAAAATTTATATCTTATTTTAAATATTACATGTAATTTATTAGTTAAGTATAGTTTTTTTTAATAATCTTCATGAAATAAACAATAAATTTAATTTTGCATTAAAATTTTACGAAATATATGCCAATGGAATTATTCAAGTCATCCAAGATATTTTAAAGATATTATACAAATTTTTTAAAAACCATTCTTAAAAATATCCTCATAAATTAAGATGTAAATTTCAATTTATCAACTTATTGAGATTAGAATTATTTTAAGGTCTATCTCAATTTGTTGTAATTGTAGTCAACTAGTGTTCTTTAATAATCTGAAGTATGATTTTAGGACCAGAAGTGAGTTTATATTGGTTGATCTAACCTAAAGTAAGAAAACGGACTAGTGGTATATGGAGTCATTAGAGTTTTTCTCCCTCCAACGTATGGAGAGAATCATTTCAAATTCCATATAATTACCATGAATTAATTGAATCATATAATTAATAGAAACTATATTGTTTATTGATGGGTTTTCTATAGTAATTTCAAGGTTCTTAGATTTGATTTTTAATATTGTAAAAAATTGAATCATTTAGCTATGTGATTGTGTCAGTCTCAAAAATATCTACTAAAAAAAGACCTAATTATTACTACTTCGATAAGATATCACTTTTTTTAATTGACTTCTCCAAGAAAATAGAAACATAATTATTAAGTGGGAGTCTAATAGAAGTCAAATTTAAGAATGAGCTATCACATGATGGTCAAGTGAACATTAAAATTAATGCCGAGATTAAAAAATGAACAATGCACTTCATTATAGACGTTCTTTCCCTCGTAAAAATCATCTCGGCGTAAATAATTATATAACATTTATTCCTTTAATGGATGGATCAACGGTAAATGGTGTGTTCAATTATAGATTTGATTGCATGATTATTTTTATAATAGGGTTTTCCAGTTGGACATTGCCTTATAAATATATGGGTTTCTCAGCCCCTTTTTCAATTTCATGAACTCTTAGAATCACGTCTAGATTTTTTTTGGTTTATCTAAAAGGATTAAATATACTAGACTTAGATCTATGATTTTTTCAAACCCTTCAGATAGTATTGCTCTTAAAAGGGACGTCCTCTTAGGTCAGTGACCTTTACTTCAGATTGACTACAACCATGTCTAGTGTAATTTCAAAGAGAAGATTATTGTTTATTTATAAAGAAGGCAATTTATTTATTTTCTATATTTTTTGTTGATTAAATCTTATCAACATACAATAAAGATATTATCATTTCTAATGTATTAGACATATTTAATTGTAGTCTATGAAGGTGGAACTAGAGATTGAGTGTATTTAGACACTTTTAAACCATTGGGGAAGTGATCCTTACACTATTGTTTGTGTTCCTCCCTCTTCATCATCTCTAGAACAAATATTGAAGGTAAGATGTTGTAATAGTCACTCTTACCACCACTTCCACAACCAAGGTTGGTTGTCTCTATCGTGCTCTAACTCTCCTTCGTATTCACCTCCTTGCTAATAAGAGTAGGATCCTACACCTCAATTAAATAAGTTGCCCTACCTAAATCTAACTAAATGTCATTTTTACATGATCATAGGAAATTCCTATATAATTTTATATAGGTGATTTATTTTGAAAACATTTAACTAACACTGTATGGGATCATTTTTGAGTAAAAAGACATTCTAGATGGTGGTTGGGTATTCCAAATGAAAAGAATTTTCTTCTAGTTGGCATGATTTTTTTCTCCTTAGTTTTCCTTTACTACCTTTATTCAAACTTTGTTTAGTCTAGATTTATTTGATACATTATTTGTAGGCCATGTTTTCACTTAGTATGATGGTGTTATGGCATGCTTCCATACCTAATATTTTTTGGTGAATAGTGTGTAATATTGTTTTATTTCATAAAGAGTATAAAAATTATTGACTAAAAATATGAAATTAAAAGTTCAGAAAATTACACAAAGAAAAATAAAAACGTAGAAATCCAAATGGCGTAAAGATCATGCACCAAAAATATCTTATTCTAATCCATTAATAATCAATATATACCAATATCAAAGGAGGAATGCATGTATTTATGGTTTTAATTAAAGAATTGTTTGTAAGGATCCGTTTCCCTATCATTTAAGTTGTTTTTTAAGGGGACCAAAAACCCATAGTACAGAGTAACAATAATTTACATATGGAGAAAAAGATAAGGAAATGAATACCAAGAGAATTTTCCTCTACCAGCCACAAGAGAAACCAATAAATAAACATCACATAAACAACATGACAAATACAATAATTTTCAAAATCATCCCTAGGGATCCTTCCCTCAAGAAATTAAATGCATTTTAAGGGGATATTTTGTTGTTTTCCCTTTCTTCTTTTTCCCCATAGTAATTCATCCTACATCAATTTTTATATTTACATTTTCCTTAATGTGAATCAGAATGATAATTTCAAGATTTTCCTTGTGCTCATGAGCCTAAGTAATAAGAGGAACCTTGGAAACAACACATGGTGTATCCTTACCTATAGGATTATGGGAAGGAATGTCCTTCATAATCGACATATAGATTACATCCTCTTCTTTCTCAAAATATTCCTCTGAATTGCTATTTGGTTCGCTATCAACAACTAGTGGACTCGGATCAGAATTCTTCCACCAAGAAGATCTATTTTAATTCCCCCCCCCCCCATCTGACAGTCAATAGAAAGGTGACCTAGAGATAAATAAGTTCTGCATATTAAATATAAGCCTTCGTAATCTATAGTTTGGGTCTAGATTCAGTTTTCCACTATAAGATCAATAGTAACTGTAAAATATTTTGAAACATCCATATCTACCAATATGTGAGCATTTGTGGTAAAATAATGATTTATTGGTTGTCATTGGACTTTCATTTTATAAATAAATGATAGCCTATGATAATTATTGATTTTTTATGTTTATTTTCTTCTATTGTAGGTCAACTCAGAGGTAAAAACTAGTCACATTGGTGTTGGCACAAGGATCCTCATTCAATGTAACATAAACTCATACTAGAGGATGTTATTTTGTATACAAGTGTGATTTTGAGAATACATATAACTATGGATTAAGAAAATCCTTTGCGGTACTTGCAATCAAAGAAAATACATATATACTCCGTATCAATTAACTGGTGGAAATTTTCTTAAGACATTTATTTTGGGGTTATCAGCATCTATTAGATTGAAAATGGGAGAAAAGCCCTTATCTATGCCTTATACTCTCATGTTATATTCTCAATGCCCTCTCACCCAAAGGATTTTTGGTAAGGATTCATGGGTCTTCTACATTCTCCAACATTTTTATACACATTCCTTAGTTCAACATTAAATTATAGTCAATTTACCAGCAACATCAGGACAAAGAGTGTTAAGGGCCTATAAAATGTAATGACGAGATTTTTTTTTTTTTTAGTAAAGCTCTGGATTTCCTTCCTACACGATCTAAACCCAAAATGCTAACTGCGGCCAGCAATTCAAAAAAAAAAATCCCTAATTTCTTTGAAAATAGAAATCCAAATCAATCATTTTCCCTCACAATTTACTACAACATGAAAAAAGTAGCTACAAATTTTCTAGACTAGTGGAAGATTTGGGTTTAGATAAATTATCAAAAAATAATTCCTCTATAGTTAGACCACATAGAATGTAGTGGAGAAATATTTTAGATAAAATTCTAGTAAATGAAACTTTTTTTTAAAAAATGTTCTCAATAGAGAGATCAAAAGGAAATAATTTAGTTATATTTACCCTTAATAATCTTACCTGGATTTGGTACCATGTCAAATGGATGAGAGTAAATTAGATAAAAGATTAAATTAATTGATAAATAATACATAAAAATTTATATGAAGTAAGAATACATAATATTTGTTTTTACCGTGGGAATTTCTCAAAGAGGTACAAAACCCACAAAATTAACTCTTTTTAACATGTGACTTCTCTTTTCTTATTTCCACGAATCGAAGTTCCCTTTTTAAAGTCTGAGAAGTCATTTTGAACTATAATAAGTTGAATACCATTTATATAAATCCATAATATATATTTAATAAATAGAAATATATTTATATTTCTTATTTATTAACTATAACATATTGTTTATAGTTATATTAAATATAAATATATAAATATAAAAAAAATGAACTATGTAAGGGGTTAATAAATAACCCACTAAATATTATGTCAATCTTTCACAATAGGATCAAGTGCATGCTACAAGAAGATAGGATGTTAAAACTCTTAGAGTCTCCTTATTTTTTGGAATTCAGTATTTTTACTCTAGTTCCTTGTCTTGCACATTCATTTTTTGGTAATTTTACTTCACTTGGAGAATGATTCTCATAGCCTCATATATCACTAGAGCCATTGTTTTTGTCTGCATGAGTTATGACATTAACCTTTCTCTATGCAATGATGTGAAATTTAAGAAAACTACCACAAAATTGAAATACAAAAGGGGAAGGCACACATTCTCGTTAGTAATATAGAAAATCCTACAAAAAGCATAGCTATGCACACATTCAATATAAAACTGAAACAATAAAAGAGGTAGGTTAAAATGAACAGAAATATCCTTTATATAACACATAAGATAGGAAAAAGGATGCAATATAACATCTCTCAGTAATATGTGGACAATGCAAAAATAACACATTCCATGGGTTAAAAATATATTTTATAATGATTCTCATCCTACTTTCCTTCAATGATATCATTTTTGTAGAAGGATATGGATAAGTGAAATCAAAGTTCTCAATAGAAAATAAGTCCCTGGTCGAGTGCTACAAGGATTTCATTTTCATAATCATGATTCTAAAAGTGTATAAGGATAGATTGGATAACTAGATAAGGTATATGAAGGAGGCCTATATATATGAATAGAAATTCCCAAGAATCCTCCAATACCTTGTTAAACATTAGGCCCAATCTATTGTAATGTAGTAGAGAATCCCGTGTAGAGGATATTATCTACCTCTTAGTACTAAGAAGAACGATAACTTCTTCTTGTCAGGATATTCGGATTCAGATCATGTAGGCAACATTGGTGACTGAAAATTCACTTCAGGATTTGTGTTCATTATGTGATCTAGGCCAATATCATGGGGAAGCAAGAAACAAAACTTTGTTTCTCGCTCTTCCATAGAATTCAAGTATCATTCTATAGGAGAAGTTGTCTATAAAGCCATATGGCTACATTGCATACGTGAAGGACTTGGAATTCCATAGGACAAATTGACCACCATATATGTAGACAATGAAGGTGTTCTCAAACTATTTTGCAATCTAGTTTTTCATACAAGAACAAAACACATTGAGGTACAGGTTCATTTCATACACGAGCATGTCTTGAAGCACAATATACAACTTTAGTTTTGTCCAACAGCTAAAAAACGAGCAGATATATTCACAAAGTCACTTACACATGTCAAGTTCGAGTTTTTTAGAGAGTTCCTCTCCTCATCCCTTGAGATAGTGCAAAATTAAGGGGGCAAATTTTCGGATAATAATTATGTATTGTATTTTCATAGGTAATAATTTGTGATAAAGTATTCTATTGTTAAAACTATATTATTTGACCTATTAAGTCACGTATGGTTATTTTTATTTAGTTATATTTTTATAACCATTATATTTGGATTATTATCTTGTAGGAATGTTTGTTGCATATTTGTAACTTATTTGTTTGTACTTAATTATTATTGCTTCCCAGATGTATTTTGGAAAGTATTGTGATTTTGGTTGTCCCTGTGCAACCCATTTATTTGTTTGCATATTGTTTTCTAATCTGAATAAATATTGTTGCGCAGATTTTTTTAAATTATTTGGATGATTAATAAAATATCCAGGACCTCCTTTAGGATCAATAGGAAAGAACACAAAGATGGAGTGAAAATACAAAGTCATGAACATCAAGGGCATGAATTTGTGTCAGTGGAGCCTCTAGCAGGATACAAACTTAGCGATTGATGTACTACTTAACCATCATGATATAATGCGAAAAAATGAAATATTTGTTGATCTTCTCCTCAAGAAGAGAAATGATTATGTTGTAGTGTAGCTAAGATAGTTGGAAAAGTAGGAGAAAGATAAGGTTAGGTACTTTTCATGAAGAAATTTAAGGAATGCAAGGAACCGACAAGAAAACTACATAAAAAATACTCCTCTATAAAAAAAATCTTCCTGAGATTTGTAAATTAGGGTGTCTATGTTGACTTTTACTTCCTCCATCCAGAGAAACAAAATAATAATGGCTAGGGCATGGATGTAAACATTACTAATAATTTTTTTTGAAATGACAGTTTCTATATGACATGTAGAATATGGAAAATGAAATTAGTGCTAAAAATGATGATCTCAAGCTATGCCTCACTGGCCTCCAAAATTAAATATTTAAAGAGTAAATTGAGCTTCATGAAATTATCAAGGATGTAGATGAGAAACTTGGAGCATTGAAAGCACAATCTAAGAAATCCTAAAATGATGTGAAGATGTTGAATGACTTAGGTGTGTGAGTAGAAAACCTAAAGGAAATCATATATATTAGAATGACCAAACTGAAGAGTTTTGAATATCTAATATTCAAGGAGAAAGATTATAGTTTTGAGGAAGCAAATAAAGGGTTACCAAAGGGCGGTCAACAAATTTAATGTTGTGTGATGTTGAGCCCACTTTTTTTTTAAATTTAAATGTTTTGTCTAAGTACTCTTTCTATGAGATGCATAAGGAATTTTAGGGAGTCTGAAGTCAAGATAATGTTTGAACCTCTTGTGTTGGCATACACGTACATTTACATGAATACAAGTTTTAAACATGCCATCCACCCACACATTTTTAAATAAACTAACAATTAGTGTGAAAATGTAGAGGCTTGAGGATGTGGTTAGATTTTTCATGCATGATAGAAGGAAAATATCCACCCACCTAGTGCATGTGAGGAGAACAATTCCTTCTCGGATAACTAACACACGAGACCTTGAAAGGTTTCATCAAGGAACAAAGGGACTTCAAACTAAAATGTTATGGTCTACTATATGGAATCGATGGATTGAGATAGAATAAAATGAGTTAACAAGTCGTTCATAAGACAAATAATTTCTAGAAGGGTAATATAAATTAATAAATAGTGCATGCGTTGAAGATAAGGAATCACATTACCCTACTTGCACATTGACTTGAGAATTATAGTCAAGTCTTTGCACACTATTACCCAAGGGCCAATGTAACTATTAGATAGGCCAATGATGGAAAATTCTCAATCAAGATAAATAACCCCTTGATACACTGATAAGGTATTTGATAAAAAATCTATTATTAGAGGAATTAATGTGATATGGTGATAGTTAAAAAACTATATGTTTATATTAAATATTAATGAATACTTATTTATGTTCATATATATTACCATGCATTCATTTAATATGTATGGATTTTTTATATTTTCTTACATATTTTTTTTAGTGTGTTCTTAATATTTGGATGCAAAATAAACTAGATACTACAGCTTTAAAATCATAATATAACTAATATTGATGTGAACTAGTTTTGTCTCAGACCTCAAGTGAGCACACATGGTGAACCTCTTGTGTGATATACTAGAATGGGGGTGGTTCCTTTACAAGGTGTGTGTGGTGATATCTAGATCTTGTAGATGTATTATTGTCATAGTTATCTACCTTAAATTAGTGTAACAAAAGGTAATGCCACTACTCTATGATTTCCTACATTCTCAATTCCCTTAACTAACGTTTTTCTTCCATACACCCATACACATAAATTTGACATATTTTAAATAAAATTAATACGTTAACTTACCTCCGCTCTAAACACCTATTTAATAAAGGTACAATATTCTTTAGATATGCCTAGAAAAAGGTTTGGACCAAGTTCCATAAAATTATCCTTTTTCTAAAATGTTAAAACAATCCACCTTATATCCAACTACCACTTCTAGTACAAATATTATATTAATTAAAAATTCCTAAAAAAACATTACAAATCATTACACTTATGTTTTCCCTCTTTTCTATCCCATAAGATGCATCCCTCAGAATTTGAAACATGTATAAACCCGTCAGATTGAATCCAAACCCCTTTATGAAAATATCATTCTTTTTCTCCTTTAGGCATTAAAATTCCCACATATTTTTAACTTCAAGAATCCAATGCAACACAAAATTATTGTTCCTCTACTTCCCTAAATGCTCCTTCCATATCAATAGAAAATATTGTTCCCAAATATCCTTATTGTCATATTTTTTTATCTAACATTTTTCAACATATATTGATACAAGAATACCATGCCCACATTCACATTTATTTTGAGATTATTCCTAAACTAAAAAAATTTAAACCTCGAGTCATAACAAAACCTAACTATAACCCAATCACATATTTTTATGCTAAGTTTATTCTTTCCATGAGAAATATATTTAGCATTTTATTTGATATTTTTACTAGTGTGTTATTTTTATTGATTATTCAAATGACCTCCATAAGTATTCATTACTCTAATGAAATTTTACCTCATGTATTATTTGTAACAATTAGAAGGAAAGGGTACCCACTTTAGCATATAAGCATTGTATGCATGTTTTAGTACAGGAGGAATGGTGATTATAATTCACCACTTTGTGATTCTCATTCCTAATATAGTTCCCCATTACAAAATATATTGGTGAGTGGTGTTCCTATAAAATCACACATATATTATAATAATTACATATATGGGATTTTTATACAAACAAGGAATCAAAAATTAAAAAATCATTTCAAATCTCAATAATGGGGGTATTCTATACTAGGATAGCAAAGAGGACCAAACTAAATATCCCCACTATTTATTGTAATTTGATGTATATGTGGAACTAGGAAGGAATTACTCAACACATATAAGAGGTATATCATTCAAAAGCTTACACCTAGAATAGGGTAGTGGTGTCTGACTAGCTCTCAATTGTAATATGTGTATAATAAGGGTTTCAATTAGATTGTAATCAAGGTAGATAAAAATTAATATAACAAAGAGGTTTCTAAGTAAGATTTGCAAGGATTACAATAGACATACAATATATTTTAAAAACTATCAAGGGTTGCGAAAGGTATTAAAGGTAATGATTGATATATAAATAATACAGTAAAGAAAAAATGTTATTAAATCATAATATATGTATGCCCGCATAAAAAGCATAAACACATGAAATAAAATAAAAGATAGATGAGGTTAGAGATGCATGCATGCACAAAGACACAATTGGAAAATTTACTTCCCCTAGGGTTGAAAACACCTTGTGAGAGATATTTTATATTGGGGACCACAAATGAATACAAATAAGACCTACGAACACCCTTTATTGAAGAATTAGTCAATAGAAAAGCTTGGTATACAATCACAAGTTAAAATCCTGTGATAGTAGTTCCTATGTACCTAATGCTCTAAGGGTTGACTCCAAATTTTAAAAATATGACCAACTTCAAGACCTTTTAATATTCTATAGGAAAATTGAATAATGCTTACAATTTGGAGAAGTGATGGAGGAGATGTGGAATTATTTCTCAAATATACATGTGATACCCTATGTTAACATTAATAGTTTTTTCTACATAATGACATTGAACATATTTAATGCCATTAGTTGACACAAAAACATTAACTTGATGGAAATAATTGTGGTTTAGTTTTTTGGATAGGAAATCCACTTAATAAAAGGAATTGGCCATGGTGATATCTTGTTACAACGAAATGTAGGAATGTGAAAATCAAGACAACGTACCAATAAAGATGGATGGAACTTTTTTACACCATAATTTTACTCCAAAATTAATACTTATTTAATGTGTGTATTGTAATCATCTATTATAAAGTGCAATTTTTAGTAGCATCCAATACAAATTAGTGGAACCCACAAAAGAATTATGCCATGCATGGTATAATGTAACCAGTATATATTATATGGTAATAGTCAAAATACATAATGGGAATGTTGTGGAAATGATGGTCAATGGTATATAGTAAATATTTAGTTTAAGTGGTCATGACATTGTTAAAGTTTAAAAGTCATAGTAGGTAGGTAAGTAGGGTCTACATGGTCATAACTAATTAATTATATTTGTAAAAATAACAAAGAGTGATGTCATAAATATTTTGAATATATATTTTATATTGTGGATAAATTATAGAAAATATGGATTAGATGGAAATTTTGTCATATCTAAATCACCATCCCATTCATAAAGGATGAGGTTTATCCTATCCTAAAATAAATTATTTAGGTAAAGATGATAGTTGAGACATTTAATATGATTTGATAGAAGAGATTACTAATCCTATCATATAGATAGGGGGATAAGCCTCCAAGTACTATAAATAAAGATTCCACAAAATAATTTTGCACATAAGAAGGTGGTGAGCCTTAGGCTATGGAAGTAATAATATTCCATACTGTAGACAAAAAATCTATGCACTTGGGTACATTTCTAGATCCTAAAAGCATGCTAACATTTACATGATTCCTATCCAACAATACTAGTAATGTATGTTTCCCTTTAGCATTTTTCTGTCTTTTGCACATTTATTGGATTTATAAATCTTGAACTCTTGCCAACATTTTAATATTTTATTTTTCTATGGTCATGGACACTAGCAACCAGTTGGGACACTAACAATAGGAACTCATGTTCTCCTATGGTGCTCATGTTCTTGTTTACATTTTTTTTAATCCTTTTGGACCTCTTTCACTTCCTAATTTATTTTTACTACTTTTAGCACGCCTTTAAGTTTTCAATTAAAAAATTCAAACAAGGTAATCGTATAAATAAATAGTTATGTTTTCAAAATAAGGCACCAAGAAATAAACATTATATATCATCACCTAAACTTGCATTCAAAGGCACAAGATCATCAAACAAATCCATCTAGCACTCATACTAAGGACAAAAGTTGAATCCATCATGCATACACAACAAAGGTGCGGAAGTTCATTCTATTCCATCCCACACATACTACACATTTTATACATTCTATATATATCCCTATATCATTGTGTAACTTGCACAAGTGCATCCTAGGGCACCATTTCTACACACACACACAAGAAATACACAAAGTCTGAGATGTAGTGAAACACTCGTTTGTAAGTTCACTCTTCATGTGATCACTGGGGTATTTCTGACTCCTCATTCTACATTTTTAGGTTTGATGTGCTTTGTGCATATGTGTAAGTGAACCTATATCTTGTAGGTACATTTGTAGATCTGATAGTGAATCTAGAGTGACAAATAGAAAAATATAATGAACATCATTCAGACCTAAAAGAACTAGATCTACAACATCCACCTTGACACCAACACCCAGATCAAGAAACTAGCTCTAGGAACTCCTATCCTCTATCAGGTGCTTTTGTCCAGAACATTTCTAGGTTCTACAACCTTCATTTTCCAATGATAAAACTATCATTAGTATGTTTTAGTAGTTTACTTTCCCATATCACTTCCTGTTCACTTATAAACTAGCTAAGTCACTTTTCCCTCTCATTTTCTTAGGTTTACACATCATTTCATGTTGGGTACTTTTCCATTATAATATTATATCATTTATATATAATTTATTACAGTATTTACTTTGAAATATAGCATAGACACAAAAATATGGTATTGGTACCCTTAATTGTTAGTGTCTGCATCTTTCACCACGGTCCTATCTAGACCTATATTTATTTAATTCATTTATTTTATTTAAATTCCAACATATGAACCTAACACTTTTAATTCATAATTAATCTTCATAAATGATCTTAATTAATCTCCATTAGCTAATTATCTTTAATTAGATTTTATTTTTAGAATGATTCTATCCCTAACCACCAAAATCCACATCCCTACACTTTTTATCCTGAGTAAATGAATTGTCCACCACTCCAAGGAATGGTTGCCCGCAGTTGGTGGAAACTCAGACGCATTACCATCAATGCTATAAAATTTATTTTACCCTTTTTCCAAAACGAGATATAACCCGAGATTTCTTGCGCTGTGTGAACTTATCTTCGAATATGAACATCCTTGTAGCCATGTCAACCCACTTCAATTCCATTGGAGAATGTATTTCACCACCTTATGGAAACTTTGGGAGGTTTGATTTTATTTTGTGTTATTTCATGTTATCATATGATATCATTTTTATTAACTGTTAGAATATAACGAATTTCAGGTTAAACTACTGTTAGAATTCCACCCTCAACCTATTCTTCTAGTCCTTTTACTTGCAGTTTTCTCATTCATCTCATCCACCTTTTTCTTTTTTTTGTACTATCCAAGTCACCACCAACCTAGTCCTGTGTCATCAAACTTCCTATTTCCAGATCCGTCTTAGTATCTAATTCTGATTTGTTAGTGTTTCCAATTCTTAGATCTACCATATTGATTCTCTATCACCCCAAACTATTCTTCCTCTTCTCTATTCGTCACCAACCCTACCCATTCGTCATCAAACCAATTCTTATTTTTCATCCAATCTATCATAATCCCTATTTTTTGTCATCCTCTCTGCTTTTCTTTCTCATATCTCCTTCTGTGGGTTATTTTAAGTGTTTTAGGGATTCGGTGATCACCTTATTTGCATTCAGATCCTTTCGGATCTGCATCTCCATCTTCATGTGTTTAGGATACCATTGAGTTTCCCCTAGACATCCTAGGTCATCATTTACTTAGTAAGGTATAATTTAATTTGTTGTGGTTTACATCAAATCAATACTTTTCACCCATTTCTGTGATTTCCATATTCTGTTCTATTTTAGTTTATTTATGTTATCTAGATATCTATCATTTACTTCACTTTATTTTATTGAACAGGGGTTGACATCTGTGTAAGGAAGTTAACACTACTAAGAACCAATTTTTTCTGGAAGCCCCCACATATACCATATAGTCCATTTTATTTCTAGTTATCCTTATTTTGTAGGTCCTTCATATTTTTACCGAAGTCATCCACTTTGCTTCCATCTTCTTTCAAGGTACCTTAAACTCTTTTATTTTCAAGTTATTTAATTTTCTTTAGTAGTAGCTCATTAACTTGAATAGGAAAGAAAAAAATTATATCAACATTTTGGCACACCTGGTGGGACCACTCTTCTACGTGAGTCTCTTGCATTCTATTTCATTTTTCCTATTTTCCAATAACATTGTGGTAAAGGATTTTACTTTTTCTTGTTTGTGTTGAGCTTATGGAATTTCTTGGATCACTCTTCACTTGCTTTGAAGATTAGATAAAAAGGAAAACTAGTCTCTCTATATTCTTCTTTTTCCTTATTTTCTCCTTTTAGCATTACATTTTCCCTTTCTCATGTGTTTGTTCTCATCGAAATTTCACATTTGGATTTGGCTTAAGAAAAAAAAATTCATCCTTTCTTGTTCATATAACTTAAGAAGGATTTAATCAGTTACATCTCATATCATATCACATATAACCAAATTTACACATTAATCTACACATCTAGACATCTTCCTACTAGCTAGACTGATTGAGATTTCATCACCCAATAGGAAGCTGTCACATTGTTCTAGCCACATTAGAAATCCTGCACATAATTGGGCCTCATGTACCTTCACGTATATCAAGGATTCCCAAGCCATAGCTACCTGGAACAAACCCTAGACTGCATCTCCCTAGGTAATTTTTTCATCTACACCCTTTTTTATTTTTCCACTTGTTGGTTCTCATTTTGATTTCACATCATTTTCCTTGAGTTTCCTTTGATCTACATGTTATGAAATGTTTAATCTCTCGATGTGGATGTTATGAAGCTTTTACCTCAATTTGAATGCCTTGATTTGTCTGTAGAATCCATTGTCATGCCCTTTTTTGAAAAAGTCTCTGAGTTTTCCCTTTTTCTTCCCTAATTTCTTCTAAATCCGCAGGCTCTGCCTTTTTTTTCCTATTTTTCCCTAACCATGGAAGCTTTAGAATGATAAATTTATATCTGTATGCCTTTGAAAATACAAATCCATGGTTAAAAGATGCTTGGAACCATGATTCACTTTAGTTTGTTTAAAAAAAATCATCCTTAGCGAAAAATCAGATTTTGGGCATGAATGGTGAATTTCTGTGTTTTTGATAGTTTGACAGGCATCTTTTTCTTATCAAATTATTCCTCAGCATTCAATGGTCACGTGGATTATTTTGGTTGGTAAGGGGATGGCGAAAAAAATTTTTTAACTTTTCACTTTCTACTTTTTTGGTAAAAAGGAAATTTTGGTCCCGTACCTCTGTTCAATTCTGATTGGTTATTTTGGTACTTACATGGTTTCTTCTGATTTGATGGGGCGTGGTGGGTCTTTTTGGTGAAATTTTCCTCTTTGGTCACATTTGTAAAAAATATCAGATTGGCTCTGTGGCCCTGATAGCATCTAATTGGTTATTAAAACAGATATGAAACGATAGGGAAAAAGTGTTACTTTGACCCCATAGAAGGACACGTGGCAAAGTTAAAAGTAGAGATGCGGGCTTTCGAAAGTAAGTTGAATACTTTTTTCATTTTAAAAAAATGGAAAAAAGGTTATAAAATTGAAGCGCACCCCCACCAAATCATATTGAAGCCTTATAAGGTTCTTGAAGTTGTGCCATGAAGACACGTGGAGGTTTCCACAGGGTATTTCTTCCTTAAATTTTTTAGCAACTTCCTAAAGTGCTCGAGACATGTGGTGAGCCTATGCTTATTTAGGGTCTCTACTTTTGGGGGACCATCTTAAGATGTGCCATTGAGCCACATGGCGGTTTTAAAATTCAAAAGGTGAGGAGACGGGCCATCCGGGGAAACTTGGATTTTTTGCCCCTTGTTATTTAAAAGAGAGAATAAGTAAAAAAATTCTCAAGTCAACGGTGGAGGTACAGACTTTCTGGGGAAACATGGAAAAAATTCCTTTTTGGGAGAAAGGAGTTAAAAGTGTAAAAGGAAGCATGGTTCCACTGCGATCCACGTCAGAAACTAGAAGCAGAAGGGCGGGGCTGCAGGGAAAACTTGAAAAAAAATCCCTTTTCCAAAAGAGAGGTGAAATAGTAGAATTTAGCCATGGTTCCTTTGAGACCCACATTGGGACATGTGTCATGCCCATTTTTCAAAGGTAGAGGGGTGGGGAAAATTGATAAATTTTGCATTTTTTTCAAAAATGTGTAAAAATAAAAAAGAACCCCCGGGCCCGTCTTAACTCAGATCTCACATGTGGATGGTCCAAATTCAAAATAAAGATTAGCATAAACTATGCGTATGTATGTGATTTTCCACCATTTTTCTTTGGAGCTCCAGGGAATGCATACTAGTATTTTTTTATCATTTCTTGGAGTCTCCTGCACGCTAAATGAAGAGGAACATTAATCTAATATCTTGTATTGGTGGGAAAAATCTTAAAAACATTGTTTTCCATTAAGATGCGATCTGACAATTTGGCTTCGATATGATTTTCCAGTTTTTCCTTCCTTGGCACACAAAGAACCAGATTTGGAAAATTCAAGGATGGAAGTAGTTGGTGCGTGACATGAAGAACGAGTTACCAGGTGAAGAATTGAATGCTGGAAATATTTGGAAAGATTTTCCTTCTGCATACCTAACAGCCTTTTTTGCAAATCCGATTCTGGGAGCCATGATCAAGGTCGTAATAAACAATGGTCCTTTGAATGTTTCTTGTTTTGGGGGGAAACCTCTGTTCTAAATGAAGTATCATAAATTGCATGAATTTTTCATGCAAATGGTTGGAGTGTTAGATGTCGGGACTGATTTTTCTAAGATAAAATATTGATAGAACCTGTTCTTCTTAGAAATCATCTGAAGAGACCTAATTATCTCCTTTGTGTTAAATTTGATCATGTCAAGGTGGTTACAAGTGTACAACCATTAACAAGCTCTGAGATTGTTCTATAAAATTTCCCCTACTGATAAATTTAATCAAACATGAGTTAATCTGCATTATTTTTGGGAAAAATTTTGTGTTCACTTCATTTCTGAATGGCTGCAAGTAGTTTTCTTATTCCTGTTGTAATCTTACATTGAAATCTTTATGAATCACACAACATCTTATCCTTGTGATAGTTTGGTGGCATTTTCACTTTTATTTATTAGAAGAGCTTTCATTTGATAGTGAAATAAAAAAATTTAAAATCACTGTGACTCCTAACATGACTATAAGATTTTTTATTAGCCTTTAAGCGTATCATAGGCATAATGAAATAGAGGTTGATAATGTTTAGTTAAGTTCTCCAATATGAGCCTTCATTTTGGATCCTTCAAGTTTGTGTGAAAAGTGTTCATCTAGGCCTCCAATAAAGCACATATTCTAGTTAAAGGAACATCCTAGCTATCCCAAAGCATTTTGTTGTTCAAGCTCTCCATTTTTGTAAAATTTCTTAGGGATCTGGTAAATCAAGTTCATCCATGCCTCACCTCCCACCAAAAATTCATTTAAAAAACAACCAATCATACCTATACTACCCTTGTTTGTCATGTCTGTGTACAACTACTAAAACTTATAGAAGCAATCAAGTTTTCATTGTCTTTAGTAGCATAAACTTTGCTTAGAAAATATCTCCATTATCTAGGGGTGACAACTCGTGAGAGTTATATTTTTCTATATTGATCATGTTTTCTTCAAGGTCTTCTTAATAAATCTATAATGAAGGACATATCCATCTCCTCCAAAAACAATAGGCTACAAAAGGGTCCTCTCACCCTAGTTGAAAGGCACAACCAAAAAGTAGTGAGGATAGATCCTCTTAAGGGCGCTACCCATTTCTCCACATCTGAGTGAAAAATAATAAGTTGAATTCCATCCCCGGCTACAAAATGACATACAATGTGCTCTAATTTCCTATAAGCTTCTTGTCAAAACCGTGATGTTGCTTAACCTTATGAGGGATAATCAATTTGGGTACCAACACCTGATTAACACCATTTCCAGGGACATAGTGGTTACAGTTCATATTCAAACCCTGGTAAACACTTCTTATATTCTCTAACTACTAATACATTTTTTCAAACATCATCTTGTGTTCGGGCTTGTAAGAAGTATTCAAAGTTGCAAGTGTTGTGTGTAATTCTTTCAGTTTCTACACCTAGTGCACTAGCTTTCATTGATAAATATGGGTAAAGAAAAATGATATCATTACATTTCTAGTTCCTAGTATTGATAGATATTTGATAGATCATATTTTAGGACATTTGTACAACTATGGTACAAATTCTTAGTGATGACTCTTGGTTGATCTGATTCTTGATAAGTACCAGTGTCTTAAGCTCTGTCAAGCGATATTTGTTACTAATCTTTAAAAAGCTGGAAGGGAGAAGATCATTCTTTGATAGAGATCCTATTAGGACATTATTTCCAAAGCTATGAAAAACAAAGTCAGAAGAAAGAAGAGCCTGGAGAGCTGTTGGAGATTAGCAGTCAAGAAAAGGGATCTCCATTAATGAAATTTATTGGCCTATCAATGAAGACTTCCATTCAAGTTCTTCTAAATCAGGTAGCCTCTCTGTGGAGCTACATTTTCCAACTAAAGAAGGGCATTCATTTGAATTTGAAAATTTTAATTCTCACTCTGCCCCTATCTTTTCAAAAGTTGATAGGGTTTTCCAAGAAATAAGGCATTTAGGGGATATCCATTTTGAAATTTATACTCTTGTGTTTCAAAGACCCCCTGCCCCTTATCAATTTGTTTTCTCCTTCAGGGTCACCTCCTCAAAATAACATGGCCTATCCCCCACATAAACCTCCATTTTTTGTAAATACTTTTGGTCCTATAAATTTTAGAGGGATGGCTAGTTATCCAAATACAGTTCCCTAGAATGTGAGAAATAGATTACAAAGGTTCCAAGAAAACAATGCTATATCTGGTGATCATCATTTAAAGCTTTTCATCAATAGGATGGAAGACTTTGAGATTGAATATGAAGATGTGTATAACAAATTTTTTATCCATAATTTGGAAGAGGATGTAAGGGACTAGCATAAAGCTTTTCCAGATAATTCCATTGATTCTAGGTTAGAGATGAATAATGCATTTATATTGCAATATGGTTATAGAACTGACCCTAGGTTTCTTCTATCATAATTTGAAAACATCAAGAAGAATCCTAATGTGTCAGTACATGATTTCAACACAAGTTTTTAACAAGACGTTGAGGAGATTTCCTGTTAGCGTAAGGCCATGTGATGAATCATGTTTGATCAAATATTTAGATACATTTGATAAAAAAAAAATTCTTACTACTTGAGGGACAAAAACCCTACTAATTTGAGGTAGGCCTTGACCACGGTTCTACAAATTGAGGACAACATCAAGGCAATTAGAAAGCCTCTAAAAAGGGAGGGTATAAAACTAATTAACCTGGAAAAGCCTCAAACAACTAAGGCTATTGATTTGGAGGAAGTTGTGAAAAATTTTTTAGGGGTTGTCAAAGAAATATCATACAAATGAGCCCAGGTAGAAAAAATGAATTGGGAAGAGTTCACAAGGTTAGCACAAGAAACAAGGCCAAGAAAAGTTTACAAATCATCGTACAAATGATCAGAGATATGATGACAGAGGCGAGGGACCTGTTTTATTTGGATATACAAAGTCCCAGGCTAGGGAAAAAAAATGGTACCTGATCCTTTGGATGCTAGAATTACTATTGTGGAGGAGACAGATGTCATTGATTGGTGTGATAGATTTTTCATGTCCCATGCTCCATGTGAGGAAGATCATCAAGAATAAGATGAAGTTGATGATGATAATGATGATGATGTTTGCATGATGGGTCGCTCCACAAGCTCACAACAAGGGGCAACTTCAACTAAGGTAATAAGTGTTAGAACTGCTACTAATTTTTAGGATTGCATCCACCGGGTACCTATTCATCCTCCCTCTCATACTTTAGAATTAGATACTCTACAAGCTTTTCAATTGCCCAATAATGACTTTAAATATTTAAGAGCTTTAATGATAAATAAGTATGATATAGGAATCCCATCTGAGGAGGACAGTAAATTGTTGATGAACATTGTTGTTTCCCAAGAGAAGGTTTATAACACAAGAAGTAGGGTTGTCAAAGGGACAAGGACTCGGGCCAAACAAAAAAATCCATTACTTTCAAATATTCCTAAAGAGGCTCCTAAGAAAGATGCATCTGCCAAGGGCCTTGCTGTCTCGAAAAAATCTCATACCCTTTCTCATGCCCAAGCTATAAAAAATATTGTGCCTTCTAATGATTGTGTCAACCTTCCTTCCAATTTGTCTTTCCAAAGTCTGTCCATTATGATATTGCCCATGTCTTTAGTCAGATCAAGATCTTAGTTCTAATTGTTGAGTTTCTTAGGATTCCTAAGCACAAGAAAAGGCCTTTTGAGTATTTGGGGCTGAAAGAGGATAAGACTGCCCTAGGTAGAAATATAAACATTTTGGAAACTCCACAAGTCATTAAAGAGTTAGAGACACCACCAGTGTTGGAGAAACTAGGTGAACCATTTGAGTTTTATTTGGGGACATCCTTGATGGATTTTCAACTAAATGTGGATCCATTCTTCACCACTCTAATATATAAAGATAGATTGTTACACAACTGTATGTTTGACTAAGGGGCATCATGCAATGTTATGCCAAGCTAGAAGTCATAAATGAGCTGGATATCAAAGTAACTGCAACATATGGGAAGTGTACTGCTATGGATTCTAGAGAAGTGCTAGTGGTGGGATGTGTGAAAGGTCTGGTGGTACAGCTTGTAGCTTACCCAGGTAAAACCATGATGCTTGATGTTGTTATTGTTGATTCCCCAGCCAAGTGGGGTATGTTGTTATCTAGAAAATGGGTTGCAAGTGTTGGTGGGAGTGTTCGAATGGACATGTCCTATGCTACCATCCCAATTGAGGGAATCCTTGTCAGGTTGTATGGAGAAAATAATATGTTGCACCTTATTGAATATCCCAACAATGCATCTTCTGAAGTACTGTACACAAGTGTTGATGTTGATAACTTTGTAGGATTTTATGATGGAATAGAGCACAAGATTGAAGAATGTAAATTTTTTGAATGGGAAGGATCTCCTTGGATTTTATTGTTTGATGGAGCTTGCTCTAAGTTCAGAAATGGTGTTGGTGTTATTTTGATCTATCCAAGCCAGGAAGAGTTTGTCTTTTCCTTCAAAATCAACTTTGAGTGCACTAAAAACATTTCCGAGTATAAGGCATTGTTGTTAGGTCTAATGATTACTTGTAAATATGGTGTTAAAGACATCATTGTCAAAGGAGATTCATAATTAATTATAAATCAAGTAAGAAAACTTTATGCCACAAAAAATAAGTGAATGAAACAATACAATCATGGAGTTTGGGATCTCAATGAGATGTTTGATTCATTCAATATTGTGAATCATGATAGGAAGTTCAATGATTTGGAAGACAAACTTGTAGTATTGGGATCTCAGTTTGATAATTGTACAGTATCCCCATATTGTGAATATGATGTTGAGGTGTTAACTAGGCTATCTGTACGTGACAATATTAAACATTGGAAATTTTTTGATGATGATGCTTAGGTCAGAAGATTTATGCAAAACAAAGGGGAGTTTTCTTATCAAAGTATTGATTGGGAGCCAATGGTGTGCGTAGAAAAGGGTAAAGAAGCCTTGTTTAGAAAAGGAATCATCCAACTAAAGACTAATACCATTCCTAGAGGGTTGGTTGCTCTTGAATCCAACTTTGATAATGTTGATTGCATTATTAATAGATGCATAGCAGCCTTAAGTGATGTTGAGGAGCATGATCTTGGCACAAAGGAGAAACCAAGGAAGATCTAGTTAGGAAGCAATCTCAGCAAGGAGGAAAAATACTCTTATGTCCAATTGCTGAAAACATATCAAGATTGCATGGCTTGGACTTATTCTAAACTAAAGGCATACAAAGAGGATCTATTTGAACATGAGATCCCCTTGGAAGATAATGCAAAATCATTCAGGTAGAAACATAGGCCAATCAATCCACTCCTATCTCTTAAAATGCAAGAGGAACTAAAGAAACTAAGCGATGGAAGGATTATTTAGCCTACAAGGTATTCTTCTTGGGTTGTAAACCTAGTACCAGTTAGAAGGAAGAATGGTGATGTCAGGATGTGTGTGGACTTCAAAAATCTAAACAAAGCATTAATGAAGGATAATTATCCTTTACCAAACATGGAAAACATGTTGCAGTTAATGACTGGTTCTAAGCTATTATCTACCCTGGGTGGCTTCTCTGGTTATAAGAAAGTTGTTGTAAAAGAATTAGAAAGAATGAAGATAACCTTTACCAGTCCTTAGGGAACATATGTATATGTCAGGATGTCCTTTGGACCGATGAATACTGGAGCAACCTTTCAAAGAGTAATGGATTTCATTTTTGCTGGTTACATCAATGATTTGATTATTGTCTACCAAGATGATGTAACTATGTTCTCCAGAAAGAGAGGTGATCATTTGTACCACTTAGAGAAAAGGCTGATAAGATGTAGAGAATATGGCATTTCAATCAATCCAAAGAAGTTCCATTTCAGAGTAAAGAAGGTGATATTGCTTGGTCATATTGTGTCACAAGAAGGGGTAATGATTGATCCAGAAATGGTAGAGGCCATCAGCAAGGTCCCAATTTTGAGAACCAAGAAGGGGATTCGGTCCTTATTTGGGAAGATAAACTTTATCAGGAGATTCATATCAGACTTTTTTGAGTTGACCATTCCAATCAATGACATACTAAAGAAGGACCAGACTATCAAATGGAAGGAGGATGCCATTCAACCTTTCAATTGGATCAAGGAGGCCCATTAAATCATTCCCATGTTTTAAGAGCTCCAGATTAGAAGAATCCTTTCCAAGTATTTTATTTTTCTTTAGAGAACACTATTGCATATGTCTTGTTGTAGAAAGATGATGAAGGGGCTGAGAGGCCAATTGCCCTTTTTAGTAAGGCATTGCATTGGGATGAGCTGAAATACACTAGTATGGAGAAACAAGAATTTTCCTTGGTAAAAAGCAACAAAGGTTTTTAGGCCTTACATTTTGAGCTCTAAAAATTGTTGCTTATGTTCCCCACACTATGGTGAAAGACATCTTATCAGAGATGGAAACCTCAAGCAAAAGATGTAGATGGGTGAAAATTTTTCAAGAATATGACATGGATATCCAAACCACAAAATTGGTGAGAGGTTTGGGCTTGGCTAAGCTAATGGTTAAGAGAAACTTGAAAACTATTGAGGTAAATGAGGTAGAAGAAGGAAGGGTAGATGTTTTTGAAAAAATGATGAGCTTTGAGTGGTGCAAAGATGTAATTTTTTATCTCAGACATCTAAACTGCCCTGAGTATTTGAGTAAGAACTAGAAAAGAGCAATTAAGTTGGCTTCTCAGAAATATGTCATTACTGATTATGGGTTAGCTTGGAAGAACCTTGAGGGAGTTCTATTAAGGTGCATTACTTAAGATGAATCCCCCAAGATAATTGTTGATCTCCATGGAGGATTTTCTAGGAGGCATTTTGCTGGAAGAGTCACAACACACAAGACCTTGAGGGTTGGTTATTGGTTTCCAACTCTCTTCAAAGATACAACTCTTTTGGTTAGAAGATGTGAGAGTTGCCAATGCTTCTCTGGAAGACTGAAAACTTTAGGCTCCTTTCCTTTGTAGCTTGTATCAATTGAAGCCCCATTCAAGAAATAGTGAATGGATTTCAATGGTGAGATTTCATACCCTTCAAGTGTTGGCCATAAGTGGATTCTTGTAGCCACTGATTACTTCACCAAGTGGGTGGAGGCAATCCCTCATTAAAAGAGCAACACAATAAATTTTCATGGATTTTATGTTGAACCATATCATCTACAGGTTTGGAGTGTAAGTTAAAATTGTTGCTAAAAATGCCATGAGCTTTAGAGCTAAAGATTTGGTTGAAATGTGCAAAGAATACGGGATAAATTTGACATATGCTTCTAATTACAATCCCTAAGGAAATGGACAAGATGAGTTTAGTAATAAAAAATTTGCTAAAGATTATCGGAAGAACCTTGGAGCTGAACAAAAGAAAATGGGGGTGAACTACTGAATTTTGTTGTTTAGGGCTAACAGAATTACTGTTAAAAGAGCCACTAGAAAAATTCCATTTGAACTGGTGTATGACACTCAAGCGCTACTGCCCTCCTACATATGAAACTATCCTCATATCAATTCATTCAACAACTGAAAGATCAAGAAGTTAGTCAATATGAGGCTCACATTAACTAGATTGTTGAACTTGATGAATAAAGAAGAGCATCTCACCAAATGCATGTGAAGTTGAGACAAAATTTGAAGAAGTTATTTGACAAGAAGGTCACTCCTAAAGCTTTCAAAATTGGATATCTTGTGTTGTTGTGGGATAGCGACATGAAGACAAGGGAAAGCATGGTAAATTTGATGCACTATCGATGGGCCCTTACTCCATCGACATTTCGATTGGTGAGCATACCTTCTTATTGAAATAGTTACATGATGAATTTCTTCAGTTTCCTATTAATGGCAGGAACTTCAAACATTTCATGGATTGATTCTCTAGAATCAAGGTGAGCATCATTTTAATAGTGTACAGCTTGTTGGTTGCTTTCTATCTTTTGTGTTTTTTCTCATTCTGGTCCTCGATGACTTGGTTTTGCTAGTTTCTTGGTTTGGTTTTTGGAGGATGGTTGTGGCTATTCTGCTATGCTAGCTTATTATTTGACTCCATTACCTAATGGTTTGTTCCTAGAACTTGGTCTACTAGTTGTTCTTGTGGCACTCGCAAGGAGTGGCCATCCCCAAGTCAGAGCTGATGTTGGTGCTCGTTTTGATATTACACCATTTGTCCTGATTTTCCTTTGATCTACGTGTTATGAAATGTTTTATCTCTTGATGTGGTTGTTTTGAAGCCTTTACCTCCATTTGAATGTCTTGATTTGTTTTCAGAATCCATTTTCATGCCCTTTTTTTAAAAATTCTCTGACTTTGCCCTGTTTTTGCCCTAATTTCTTCAAAATCCGCGGACTCTGCCATTTTTTTCCTATTTGTTTTACCATGGAAGCTTGAGAATGATCAATTTATATTTGTATGCCTTTAAAAATCCAAATCCATGGTCAAAAAATGCTTGGAACCATGATTCACTTGGTTTTGTTTCAAATTTTTCATCCTTAGCGAAAAATCAAATTTTGGGCATGAATGGTGAATTTATGTGTTTTTGATGGTCTAATGGACGTCTTTTTCCTGTCAAATTATTCCTCAGCATTCGACAGTTACGTGGCTTCTTTTGTTTGGTCAGGGGATGGCGGGAAAATGTTTTAACTTGTCACTTTCTACTTTTTTAGCAAAAAGGCAATTTTTGTCCCATACCTCTTCTCAATTCTAATTGGTTCTTTTGGTACTTATGTGGTTTCTTCTAATTAGATGAGGCATGGTGGGTTTTTTTGGTGAAATTTTCCACTTTGGTCACATTTGTAAAAAATATCAAATTGGCCCCTGCGACCCCCATAACATATAATTGGTTATTCAATAGATATGAAGTGGTAGGGAAAAAGTCTTACTTTGACCCCTCCAAAAGACACGTGGAAAAGTTAAAAGTGGAGTTGTAGGCCTTCGAAAGCAATTTGGATACTTTTCCCTTTTGGAAAAATGGAATAAAGGTTCTAAAATGGAAGTGTGCCCGTGGCAAATCATATTGAAGCTTTATAATGTTCATGAAGTTGCGCCATGAAGACACATGGATGTTTTCTCTGGGTCTTCCTTGCTTATAATTTTTAGCAACTTCCTAAAGAGCCCGAGACATGTGGTGAGCCTGCACTCATTTAGGGTCTCTACTTTTGGGGACCATCTCAAGAGGCGAGGAGGTAGGCCATCGGGGGAAACTTGGATTTTTTGCCCCTTGTTATTTAAAAGATTAAAATCATCAAAATGACCCACGAGTGCGATAGAGAAGAGTCAAAAATTTTCTCCAATCAACAGCGGAGGTGCAGACCTTTGGGGGAAACTTGGAAATTTTTCCTTTTGTGGAGAAAGGAGTTAAAAGTTTAAAAGGAAGTGTGGTTCAGTTGGGACCCACATCAGAAACTAGAAGTGGAAGGGTAGAGTTGCGAAGAAAACTTGAAAAATTTCCCTTTTCCAAAAAGGAGGTGAAATGGTAGAATTTAGCTGCTGTTTCTTTGGGACCCACATTAGGACATGTGTCAAGCCCATTTTTTCAAAGGAAGAGGGGCGGAGCAACCTGAGAAATTTTGAATTTTTTTCAAAAAGGTGTAAAAAAGTAAAAAAGAACCCCCCGACCAGTCTTAACTCAGATCTCCCATGTGGATAGTCAAAATTCAAAACAAAGATCAATGGAAACTATGCATCTGTATCCGAGTTTCTGCCATTTTTCTCCAGAGCTCCTGGAGATGCGTATTCTTTTTTTTTTTACCATCTCTTGGAGTCTCCTGCATGTCAAATGAAGAGGATAATTAATCTGATATCTTAGTTTCGTGGGAAAAAATATGAAAACTTCGTTTTCCATTAAGATGTGATCTGACCATTGGATTCGATCATATTTTCCAGTTTTTTCATTCCTTGGCATGTAAAAAATCAGATTTGGAAGATTGGAGGATGGAATTAGTTGGCGTGTAAGAGGAAAAATGACTTACCAGGTGAAGAATTGAATGCCTGAAATATTTTAAGAGATTTACCTTCTGTACACCTGACGAACTTTCTACAAATCTGATTTTTGGAGTCACGGTCAAAGTCGTAACACACAATGGTGCTTTGAATGTTTATGGTTTTGGGGGGAAGACTCTGTTCTAAATGAAGTATTATAAATTGCATGAATTTGTCGTGCAAATCGTTGGAGTGTTAGAGGGTGGGAATTATTTTTCGAAGAGAAATGCTTGGTAGAACTTGTCGTTCTGAGAAACCATCTAAAGAAACCTGTTTATCTCCTTTGTGTTAAATTTGATCATGTCAAGATGGTTGTTAGTGTACAACCATTGACAAGCTCTGAGATTATTCTAGAAACTTTCCCCTGCTGATAAATTTAATCAAACTTGAGTTAATCTACATTATTTCTGGGAAAATTTTGTGTTTGCTTCATTTGTGAATGGCTGCAATTATTTTTCTTGTTCCCATTGTAATCTTACATTGAAATCTTTGTGAATCACACAAGATCTTATCCTTGTGATACTTTGGTGGAATTTTCACTTTCATTTATTAAAAGATCTTTCATTTGATAGTGAAATAAACAAATTTAAAATCACTGTGACTCCTAATAGGACTATAAGATTTTTTATTAGCCTTTAAGCGTATCATAGGCATAATGAAATAGAGGTTGATAATGTTTAGTTAAGTTCTCCAATATGAGCCTTCATTTTGGATCCTTCAAGTTTGTGTGAAAAGTGTTCATCTAGGCCTCCATTGAATCACATATTCTGGTTAAAGGAACATCCTATCTATCTCGAAGCATTCTATTGTTCAAGCTCTTCAGTTTTGTAAAATTTCTTCAAGATCTTGTGAATCAAGCTCATCCCTACCTCACCTCCCACCAAAAAATCATTAAAAAACAACCAGTCATACGCATACTACCCCTATTTTCCTATGTTTGTACAACTGCATAATCTCTGTTACTAAAATATACACAAGCAATCAGGTTTTTATTATCTTTAGTAGCTTGATCCCTATTAAGACACGAACTTATTTACAAATATACAAAATGTTATTTTATGGTGAACTTAGAAAATATCTCCATTATCTAGGGGAATGACAACTCGTGAGAGTTAGATTTTGTTGTATTGATCTTGTTTTTTGTAAGATCTTCTCAATAAATCTGAAACGAAGGACATCTCCATCTAAAGGAAAACACAGAGGTCATCTGTAAGCAACAGGCTACAAAATGTTCCTCTCACCCTAGTTGAAAGGAACATCCATAAAGTAGTGAGGATAGATCAAATCCTCTTAAGGTTGCTACCCATTTCTCCACATTTGAGTGACAAAGAGCAAGATGCATTCATTCCTTGACTACAAAACAACACACAAAGTGCTCTGCTTGCCTCTAAGCTTCCTGTCAAAACCATGATGTTGGTCAGCCTTTTGAGGGAGAATAAATTTGGGTACCAACAAAACTTTCTTAATAAATCAAAAACAAAATAAATTCTGTTCTTGACTTTCTTGATTTAGTTATTATAAGATTTGTTTATGTTTCATGCCCATAGTTACTCATTCGGTAGCTAAGAAAATTGGAAATTTTTTACTCAAATAGTTAAATTGTCTCATCTATACAAACATCCACCATGGTCGTTGTCTCATCTACTCCCTTCATCACCCAACCTTTGATCATAAATTTCCCTCATCATGAGACAAATTCTTTCTTATATCATCATCCCAACCCATCTAGACCACCCACACCTCCATCTCCTACTCCTTTAGGCACACTTGGGCCTCCTTCTATCCCTATGTATGACTTTAAATTTCACAGATATCCCATAATCTCTTTGTCACATCAATCCAATCAATTAGTGAGTCATATTCCACCCCCATCACCTTGTATCAATGCTTCATCTAATTTTATCACTAGAATTCCTATCCAACCATCTCAACCTACTAACATCCACATTTCTACTCCTCATATGCAAAGACAAGAAAGTATTCCTAACCAATCCCAACCTTCTTATTACATTCCCACTTTCCAACATCACACACTCCCCAAAACAATGCAATCTCCACCCATTAACATCTTCAAACATCCCTTTCCTAATTCACCACTTTTAAATCAATTTCAATCTTCCACACATTACAAATTTGATCCATATGCAATCAATACTATACATCAAGTATCTTCATCTTCACCTATCTCATCCACTTTTCCATCTCCTTCTACCCTAGACATTGTGTCTATGAATTCTTCAAAATCTTTCCCCACACCTACATCAATCATCTCCACGGATATCACACCTATCACATTAGCCTCTACCAATTGTCCTCCATCTACATCCATTCCTACCTTTACCACATCCACATCGATTACATCTATCATAACCTAATCTAACATATCTAACCCCTTATCCATATAAAACACACCAGCCATTACATCTCTTATATCCCTAAACATCCCAGTTGTACTCATCTCTCCATCGAAACTGACTCCTCCTATATCTACCATATAAAAAAATCACTCCTAGCTACCTAGACATTTTCATCAGACATTCCTACATCTTTTTCCACAGCCCCATCACCTATTTTACCCCAATATTCTACACGTAATCCCATAAAATCAAATATTTCCACATCTATACTCACTACCACACCAATCACATCTTCCTGATTTGCAAACATATCAATGATACCCCTTCAAAATTGTTCAGGAAACAAGCACCCCCACCTATGACAAAGACAAAGTAAATTCATCCCTACTCAACAAAACCACCCCTATCTCATATATACCTCATAAATTTCATCATTCAAACACCTTTTTCCACATCTACACCCACTATTGATTATGCACCTTTATCTACTCCATCGCTTATCACATCTACTCTATTGGATTTTATCATACCCACTACTTCACCCACGTCTATTCCACACTACCTATTATACCATCCTTAGAGTCAATCCTAATTCCTCTTTCCACACTTTTACCCACACAAATCACATCAAATATTGTGACCACATTTACACTACCTTCTCCTCCCACATCACTCTCATCATTTGAAGAATTTTTGAAAGCACTTAAACTTGTAGAAAATTAAAGTGATCCTCTCATCTCATCTACAAAATCAAACACTCCTACATCAATCGAATCTTTTCCTACTTTAGACCTCATCATGCAAAAATTACTGCCTCCACCTGTATCAATTGCAACACAACCTTGAGACCCCCCAGTTGAGATTGTTGTCATCCCTCCCAAGGGTGATTCTTTATAAACAAAATTTAGAACCCTTGCTGTGTTTCATCAACATTTTCCTTTACGTCCTCACAAAAAAATCATCACCCCCACCCAAGATCAAACACTCAAATTCCACATCATCTTTCTTAGGACCACATCCATCTCTTCTAGGACTAGCTCATTCATAAAAAACAATTCAACCCACAAATCAACCCAAGATACAACAATCTAATGTTTCTTTTTCTAGAACATCCAACACCATAAAAAATCAATCCAAAGAATCAAAACCTCAAACTTGACTCTTGACATAAAAATAATCTCAAACATCTACCACTTCTTCTAAGACAACCATATCTCACAAACACAATGCACCTCCTAATACTTTGATTGAATTATATACGGAGTTCCTACAACACTTATTTCAAATTTGTGCCATCATGCTTCCACCTATTATGGCCTTTCACCGAAATAGTAAAAATCCATCATGGTTTGACTCAAAAAAAATTCTTCGCTTCCTTATTGATAATGCATAGTTTTTATCTTCATCGCATCCCATATTTTTCAAGTTTTAATTCTATCCTATTGCGACTTTAATGTTCTTGACCTCATCCTTAAATAAAATCATAATGTTACCACTCTTGAAAGGAGCCATGTGGAAATTTTGTTCCCAATTCGATTGGACCATAAATTATCACACGTAAGTATAGGTTGGGAGCCTTTTGTTTTTCCTCCCTTGATAGTAAAATAGAAGTGGAACCACTTAATGCATTGCACTTTCAACCATTATATTGTTAACATGTCTACAAGTGAGTACTTAGTTATATCCTTAGATCATTCCTCCATCATTATCCTCTTCCATATATTATTGTAATGATTTGGATTTATCTGGTCTACTGTTACTTTCCTTTTCATGACCTTAAATATGGGCACCATGGATCTTTCCATTACATTTTCCTTCTGGATAGTTTCTCTCTCTTTGGTGAGAACTTCACGATCATTACATTCATCACCCTCTCATTTACCTCTTGAAACCATGTAAAGGATTCAAGGGTGTCTCTTTTACATTCATTGCCCCGTTCTAAGTGGTCTACCTAGCTATTCCAAGATTTCCCCCATGTTAAAAATAAAAAATTCATGGATGATCTTATCAAAAATCAAAGTTATCAAAAACAAAATGCCCCCTCAAAGGAAATTTATTCATGTCAAACTAAATCAAATGAAAGAAACCAAACTCAATAGAACAATCCCTCAAAGCATTAATATCATGTATATCATTCTTTCCATTGAAATCATATATGTATCAAGTAGACCATACCCTTAAAGGATGGATACTCTTTTGTATCATGAAATTGAAATCTTCCCACATTGATAAACATTCCATTTTATCAGCATCCTAAGAAATCTCCCCGTATTGATCAACTTTCTTCTTGAGAACTTCCCACATTGATCATTTTTCTCTTTCCCTCTTCTTGCATCAAGGTTACATCATGGACCCCTTTGTCGTGCGGACATTAGGTTTATGATTTTATTCCTTCCATGTTTCCTTATGATATTTGGTATAACTAATGGTCAGTGGTTATATACTGACACTTGTTTCGGTCACATGTGGCTTGTTTTACATGGATCCCCCTCTTGTTTACCTACAATGCTATGTGACATAGCATTGTTCTTACCAATGGGTCATCATTGCTAAGATACATTTTATTATTCCCTTTCCACATATATCTTGTATCTCTCCTTTGTTTTACTAAAAGCACGTATTTCTTTATGTAAATTACATTTATGCTACCCATCTATGATATCACATCAACTTACCTACCCTTATGAATACCCATCATTCATCATATCTATTTTAAATTTTCTTTTTCTCAAATATCACATATTATCCATGCATATATGTTCATCATCATAATCAAATCCAAACTTAATATGTAATTATCACCATTATTAATATAAAACAAATCTTCATCATCATATCCCTCAAGTATCATCATCTCATAAAACATGGTTGCATGCATCGAACGCCATCATCAAATATAAATTAACACATATAACCATAATCATTATCATCATCATCATCATCACATATCCACATCTTGTCATCATAAATACAATAATAAATATCACACAACAGACACATTCTAAACCATGAAAAAAACATATATCATATATTTATCTCACAAATAAAGTGTATGAGTAGATCATCTACCTATAAGGGGCCTCTCTCGAAGTAGAGATGCCAATAAAACTAGAAAGTTCTTGTCTTCCTATACCATCTCTCAACAAAAGCTATAATGAACCCCACATTCCATGGTATCCAATGATAATGTACAAATCTTCCTAACCCCACAGCTACCAAGTTATCCCACTCGCCCTCAGTAACATCTCCTCTCATCTGCTCATATAGTGTTGGGACTCATTCTCTCATATATAAATTCTCTCTGGCCTAAAATCATCCAAACGACATGCAAACATTAGTTTTACAATCATCATCTAATGTATCTACAAAAAATGTCCAATCTAGCCCTAGTTGACGTCAACCCAAGGTGGGTTGATGTGAATAGGCATCAATCGACAGGCCTTAGGGCTAATTCTATGGTGACCCATTTGAGTCACCGCCAACTACCCCTGGCATGATCCATTTTTATGAAAAAATGTAAAATAAATAAATAAAACATAAAATAAATTAAAACACAAGTGTGGGTCTCGTTACTCACCATCCTACGCACCCATTAGCATATTAATGTTGCTCCTCTAGCCTTGATCTCTCAATCTTATTTTTTAACTCTTTTCTCTCAATCATCACTTGTAAGTGTCAAAATGAGCATTTTCATCCAAGTATTGGGCTTATATAACCTCTGACACCAAGTCACTGCTGACCCCCTTGGGTCATCATTGATCGACCTTGCTCACCATGGACTCACCTTGGTAGCCTTTAATTTGTATTTTCCTCCTCCTTTTTCATTTCCTTTTCTAAGAAAACATCTACTTTTCTCTCAAACTCCACCTTTGTGGCCTCATTTATTCCCCCTTGGAGGATTTTATTTAAATATTGTATTTATCCTTGTCTTCTCCCAAAGTCCACCTTTGTGACCATATTTACTCCCCCTTAGGGGATTTTATATCATCATTCTATCATATTTTTCCTTTTTGGCCATTTACGTGACAATTTTTGGGTCACCATTCCTTTTGTCCTCATCCTTTTTGACGCATACTTTGTTATCGATTCATTTTATACAAAGGATTTCCCATTATTTTCACATTTGGTTACACATAGTTTGATGTATACCTATGAACCATTGGTCCTAATGGCTCGCATCCATTCGAGACTTTTCCCATTGGATTCACTCTTTTTCATAGTGATTTTCATCCACTCACTAGTTAGTAGAACATTGTCTCCATCTCCATTGAGATCGTCCTTGCTTCCCTATTGACGTGTTATCGAAATCACAACCATAGGTTCTATTATTATTTAAATACTTATTTCTTAGGGCATCTTGCCTCATCTTATCAGTTTACCCATCTTTATTCTCCCACCTGCCGTTCACCATCTCCCTCTGTCAAACTCATCATCCTTTCCCCTTTACGTTATCGATCCCGCATTTGAGGGGGAGCTCATCATCAACCTTCCACTATTCTTCATCCTAATATTCATCTCTCTTTTTTTTGTCTCATGGCTTGCTAGTGCAAACCACGTGACAAAAAGGGTAAAATGTAGATACCAAAATTTTGTACTGATAACCTTGATTTCCCGCATGCACATCTTTCACCATGGTCCTATCTAGACCCATCTTTATTTAATTTATTTATTTTATTTAAATTTTAATTTATTATCCTAACACTTTTAGTTCGTAATTAATCTTCATTAATGTCCTTAATTAATCTCCATTAGTCAATTATCTTTACTTAGCTTTCTTTTTTGGATGCTTTAATCCCTAACAACCTAAATCCACATCCCTACACTTTTTCTATCTTTTATATAACTCATATTTATCTCCTACCTACTCATGATACTTCCCTAGGAAGCCCTTACCCACCTAAATGCTTTTAAGCAATTATCACAATACCTAAAGACCCATATCCCAAATAAATCAATCATCCATCACTCTAAGGAATAGTTTCCTGCAATCTCTAGTGACCCAATCAAGTTGCCATTAACCCTATAAGAATGATTTCACCCACTTCTGGAATGAGACACAACCCGATCATTCTTGCATTGTGTGAACTTATCTCATAAAGTGAGCATCCTTGCAACCATGTCAACCCACTTCGAGTCCATTGGAGCTTGTCTTTCACCACTTCTGGAGGCTTTGGGAGGTTTACTTTTAGTTTTTGGTTATTTCGTACTATCATATGTTATCATTGTTATTATCTGTTAGTATATAACATCTTTGAGGTTCAGCTATTGTCACAATCTCGTCCTTAGCCTATTCTTCTAGTCATTTTACTTACAAGTTTCTCATTCAGATTATCAACCTTTGGATTTGTTTTTCACTATCTAGATTGATGTTGCTCCATCCACATCACCGCCAACCCAGTCCTATGCATCATACTTCATTTTTCAAGATCCATCTCAGTGTGTGATTTTTTTTTGTTAATGTTTCTAGTCCTGATATCTACCATCATCATTATTTGTCATCCTAAATTGTTCCTCTTGCGCTCTAGTCACCGCTAACCCAGTCTAGCCATCGTCGATCCAAGTCCTATTTTTGTCCAATCTATCATAATACTTGTTTGCTAAAATCCTCTTTGTTCTTATATCTCAGATATCCTTGTGTAGGTTATTTCCAATGTTCTCAGGCTTCTTTGATCACCTTAGTTGCATTCAAATCCATTCAAATCTGCATCTCTAACTTGTTGTCAAGATTCATCTATTCAGGTCATCGTCAATCTACCAATCTGAAACCTAGGTCGCTATCAAATCAACCACATATAATTTACTTTTATTAGTTTAGATTATATTAGTACTTTTCATCCATTTCTATCGTTTCCATATTTTGATGGGTATTCATTTCTGCATACTATCCAATTATCTATCAATTAATTAAATTTAGTTTATTAAGGAAGTTAACACTTATGGGAACCGACTTCTTCAGGAAGCTCCCACATATACCATCTAATCCATTTTTTTTCTAGTTATCCTTATTTTGCAAGTCCATCAGATTTGTAGCAAAGTCATCCACTTTATGACTATCCACTTTGCATCTATCTTCTTTCAAGGTACCTTAAACCCTTTAATTTTGAATTTTTTTTCATTTTTTTTCGTGCTATCTCATTAATGTGAAAAGGAAAGAAAAAATTAGATAAACATATAGATTTAATTTATTTAATATTAAATCATTTGGCAATCCCCACTCGGGATCAGTCATTTAGATCATTATTTTACACATTACCTTTTCTTTCAGGGATCCTAATTTTTTATCAAGTCTCCTTACATCGATTACTTAAAATGCAATGACCCTTAAAACATATTCTAAAAAATTCCCTAAAAATTTTGTACCTCCCTGGCAATATGTCACTTCCACAAGTAAGTTCCATCTACGATTGTCTCTCTGTTGATCCTATTCTTCCACATACCACACAAATAAATCTATTTACAAGTCAATTCAAGATTTACATTATTTATTTCAAGATTAAATTCAAGCTATGAAAACCATGAATAAATCGCTCACAGCTGAAATCCAACATCCTAATCATATGTCTACTACATGTGCTCATATAAATGAAATCCAAGTCTTTCTACTACAAGAACCTTTCAATTTTGATACAAATGCTTATAAACATGTTATTCTTAATGATATCATCACTCAACATTTGATCAAATTTCTACATAATCATTTCTCCTCTCCTTATCATATTTTCAAATATGAAGGTCTCCAATTTTTAAATTATCAGAGACTTAATGGACATAATTACAATGATTGTTAAGATTTAAAATGAAGAATTAGCCACCTTAAGCATTACGGTTTTATTTCATTTTATACACAACATTATGTTACATTCTCATCTCCAATTAATAAATCCCATTGGGATCACAAATATGATCCCTCTATGTCTAATGAACATCATACCATATTTACGAATGTTCCTCCTCTGGTTAGTCGAGATCCACCTATCCATCCTAATGTCATACCACCTTTAAAAATTCCTACCACGTCACCTCCTCCTATTAAGTCCTCTACAACATTACCAATTCCATCCAAGCAATCACCTTAAAAAATGTTTTCCCCACCACATCCTACTATCAAGTCCCCTACAACATTACCAATTCCAAATAAGACACCGCCAACCAGGCAAGTCCAATCAATTCACTTTTTGATATCAAACTTCTTTAAACTGACTGTTGTCAACTCAAAATTCAAATGTGGTGTAGACACTAAATAACACACTTGGTACACTTCTAGGTCTTGAGAACATACCACTATTCATATTCTTCCTAAGTGATAAAACTAGTAATTGAGTATTGTCTTTAGCCTCTTTCTTGTGTTTCTTTTTTTCTTTCTGGTATTACACACCCTACAACCTAGTTAATGTTTTACTTGCTTAACTTTATTGACTATGGGAACCATCCCCTAGCCAGGATGTCAGATCCCACCCAGGACTCCAGCTCCTAGGTGCCCTCATCCCCCTTGGGTGCCCTGGCCTCTTTATATCTTACTCACCACATTTCACCTTCTTTTATCTTTTGGGCATCTTGTATTCTTATGGGTCAGCCTTTTAGTTTTTAATTTTGAAATTCAAACAAGGGTATCATATAAATACAAATATATATGACCATAACAAAGGACCAAGCTCTAAGTATCTACTATCATCACCTAAGGTTACATCCAAAGGAATTATAAGAGAATCAAGGCATCCATCTAGCATTCACTCAACTGACAAGGGAATCCATTTTCTATGTACACTTCATAGGAGGGGAATTTAATTTTTGAATCCACACATCTATCTACATTTCTACATCTAACTATTGCTCAATATAAAGTGCATCTTGCAGGAGAGATTCCTATAATCTTGAACACACACATAAGAACTACATGGAGTCTAAAATGTAGTATAGTGATCGATCATAAGTTCACTTTGTCAGGTGAATTTTAAGGTAATTCTAACTACGCATTTTCACTTTAGGATTTGATGTGTTTTGTGGTTTTGTAGGAGATCATTTGTTTTAGAGGTTACAGGTGAATTATGTGGCCATAGTGTAACATATAGGCAAACATCAGAGAAGGTTAGTAACATTATTATGACAAAAGAAAAATTAGTTTCCAAATTTCTATGCACTTGTAGGCACCCAAAAGAGGTCTCTTTTTCCTAGGCACCTTCACCCTAGTCCAAGTGCCCTTGTCCCAGCATATCCAACAGGTCATGAACTTATTGTGCATAATTGCGCCAGTCTGCCCTACCTGTTCATTTCTTTTCTAGTCCACAATACTTTGAGATTAATTGTAAAATTAGATAAGTATTTTTATTCCCTCTCTTTTAGTTGGGGTTTCAATTTTTTCAAGATTATTTCTTATGTTAGATATATTTTTTAACATTTCTTTATCATATGTGACTTTGAAATATATAGGATTTAGCATAATTATATATTTGTTAAATCATTTGGTGAACCTAACTCGTGATTGTTATTTTGGATTCCTCTTTGGCACATCATCTTCTCTATCATGACTCCCAAGGTTCATCAAATATATTTTTCTAAATTACTTCAAATGCATTCACCTTGGATAGAGGATTTTCAAAAATTACTAGAAAACATGTTTCTTCCTAAAGATATGCTTCATGCTCAGGTAAGTGCCATTTTCGATCATCTCTTTCACAATCCTAGTCTCTGTGATCCTCCATCCAATCAACCCATCTTAGATTCAATTTAGGCCTTGAATTCTTTATTTCAACACAAAATTCAAGCTATGGAATCAAGGATTACGTCTCTCAAAGGTAAAATTCAAGATCTCGAAGACTTCTCAAGCCCATGCTTTTTTTCTTTCTACATCTCATTCCCCTTCTCCTAATTTTATGTCTTCTACATGTGCTCATATAAGTGAACCCCAAGTCTTAACTATCCCTGTACCTCTTAAGTTTGATTTTAATGCTAAGAAACATGATATTCTGCCTAATCTCCTCACTCATCAATTGATAGTATTTTCAACTACTGATTTCTATCCTCCTTATCGGTTGGTTAAATATTAAGGTCTCCTATTTTTTTCTTATCATCAAATCAATGGAAATATTGACAATGATTGTTATGATTTACAATGAAGAATCAAGAATATTTAGCGTAAAGGTTTATCTCACTCTATGTACAATATTATGTTGCATTCTTATCTTTAATCACTAGATCCGAATCGGTTCCTAAATCTTATTCATCTATATCTAATGAGCATCATACTATCACTTTTAATGGTCTTCATTTTATCACTCAAGTATTACCTATATGACCCACTCAAACTAAGAAATCACCTCCTCTTATTAAGTGTTAGCTCACATCAACACCTCCTAAGAAACCGCCCCTCAAAATTAATTCAACACCGCCTCCACTCAATTATTCTACAGCATTACCAAATAAGAAACCACTCACTAAGAAAGAAAATAAAATTCTATATAGCCTCTCTTGACTTCACTGTTTGACCCCACATCCATCTCTGATCCTAATCTTGTTCCTACCCGTAATTTTGATAATAGTATACTTTCTTATGATACATTTCAAATCCCTTCACTGTTGAAATGTCTTTCTTTCATTGTCACGTATCTCTACATTACTGACATACTTGGTGGACATCACACTTATGTCCCTTCCTCACACTATCAATTATTTCTAACAATATACTATAAAAAATTAATGCTCCACACCTCATGATTCATTTTTCTAAGATATTTCAAACCCCTTGATATACTTGTATCATAAGTACCATATGACGTAATCTTGTGCTAATATTAACATTTTATTGTTGAAGGAATATTACATTCATGAACCTCACACACTACACATTTCACACTTGGTGTATTCACGACACATCTATCTAACATCACACTACCCTACGACACACTCTAGTTTTACCGTTCATAGTCAACTACTAAGGGTATAAATAAAAAATGAACCTCACCACATTCACAATCTTCACGCTCTATGCTTCATTATTCTCTCTCCAGTGCACATTTCAAACCATTTCTCGATGATGCACTATTATTCTATGGTTCATTATTGATTATTGAGTGGAAATTTATAAATGAACCTCATTTCATACATACTCATACATATCCACTCAGGGGGCACACTACTCCTATTAAACTCACTTTTCATTTCATTCCATCTCATTTATTTACAACATATTGTATATCTTGGTTGCACTTACTCTTGTCTGCTTATACTCGCATGTTACACCTTTCTTATCATGTTATCCAAATATCTAGTATGTCATTATCTTTATCATATACACATGCACATTCATTGTTCTCTAGTTGTCAATGAAAACTTCTTATATATCCTTACATGAAACATAAATGCTTGGCATTATACATCTTACAAGTCCCACCAAGGCTCCTAGGGGCATGTACTTTCTTACACACTACATGTGTTATTGTATCATTTTATACTACTTCATATTCTTACTAGCACACAAATTTATATACAAACATTCATGCATTGACATAATTTTTATATTTCTAACATTCTAAGAGGTGCTTCATGTGCACCATTTTATTTGAAGGAGCTATTTTCCATCGTGGTTATCTATTAAACCTTTCTTTCTTGTCTCTTCCATTTTATGTTATTGTTTGTAGGATATGCACCATGTCTTGTTTGATCACTTCTTGTCTACTTTTCGCCACTTCGACGCTCATTATATTGCAACATTGTGAGCGATGTCCCATGTTTGTAACCCATTTTTCATGGTATATATTGTCTTATTGCTTGCTAAATAACACATTTTATTCTATATGCGTATTTTTCTTGATTTTACTAACACATGTTTCTAGAAATGTTGTCTCGACTGCCTTGGATTTTACCAAGAACATTCCCCCTGCAAGGAATTAGTTTTAGATCAACATCTAGTCCTCTCCTTTGAGCTACATCTTACCAAAAACATTGCATATACCCCAAATGAGAGGGAATGCATTGGATGATTCATTCACCCCATTCAGAAACTCAACCTACACATCATATAATCATAACAGTGTAACAGTTTCAGAATTACCTAGAATCTGGCTTGGGTCCTCGGTACAACATAGATGTTAATGTCCAGATACAAACATCAGCACCTAGGTACCCCTGACCTTTCTTGACTCCTATGACCAGGTGCAGTTACAGTATCTTTCTCATATAAACATAATTTTTGGAATTTCATAGAGTAGTTTTTATAGTACAGACAAAATCCTTCACTATTTAGAATGCATTCTATGTTATTTTTCTACTTGGATCAAAATGGATCAAAATCGAATAAAGAAATATCACAACATCTGCACTGGTGTATAAACTTTAGGTAATATTTCATGGATGAAGAATAAAACTAGATATATTTCCCTAACACACTTCTTCTATAGCGTGACATCGCCAAAAACACTAGTACTTCACGTGAAATCTCTATACATCTTAAAATCAACACGTGATATTAAGTGAATGTGACTTCCTAAGGTCATATATGAAAAACCATAATGGAATGAATTGATGGCTATGTAATGGCCTAAATAGAGAGGATAGGTGGAATACAGGAAAATCGATGAAGGAAAGATCAAGGAAATCTAATGTCTTTCATAGGTACTAAAGTAATCTACTTGTCTAAGGCAGTAAATGCTTATCTAACCTATGTGGGTGATATGGAATGTAGTAAAGGAATGGTAACACATAAATGAAGATTAAAATATATCTCACAAAAATGGTCACAACGGTTTGTGGAATGGGTGGGAATTTCCCTATGTTTTCCTCATAGAATATTCTAGACAAAGTCATGGAATCACGCGAGGAGAACATGTGAATTTTTTAAACTAGTTATGAATAATTTTAATTTTATAGAACTTGTAAGCATTTTCCATGCTTTGATTTTTAGGGATGTTAACTGCATGATGATAATGGGTGGAAGTGAGGTGTTCTAGAAAAAAAGATATGTAAGGCATTGGTAAATTTCTACTAATTATGGTGTTGGGTTTAATTGGCGTATCATATGATGAGAAATGTACTATCTTGGTTATCTAGGGCCTTAAATTGTCATGTGGGATGTGAAAACTAATAAATCAAAGAAACAAATAGTATCAAAAAGAAAACTACAAGACGACAAGGTTAATCCTAAACCAACTAGGGATACTTGGGGAGATGTGTTAATTCCTTTATAATTAGCTCTATGTTCCTAATTTAACAAATGGAAACAAATAGATTTAAATTAAAATGATTCAATTACTTTCCTTGAAATTAATTAAATCTATGTCTTGTCAATAGCTAATTAATAAATGGAACCTAACTAATTGAACAAAAAAAGTAAGGTTGATCTACTATTTTTGTGATTTTCAACAATTTAAATGAAAGAAATTAACAAATAAGTAAACCAATTACTTTAATCTATGTTTTTTTATTTTGGATGGTTTCTGGAAAACAAAATAAATATACGCAAGAAAACTAATTTCTTCCAATTAAGTGAAATCACTTCTATTCTAATTAAAATTAATCTAAAAAGAGAAATAAATGGATTTGGCTAGTTCCGTATGATGAGGATTTAACTTTTCTAATAAAACAAATGTTTTTTCTATTTGTAAGTGTGGATACAGAAACTTCTTCTGGCACTACCTCAGAGTCATGGGAAGAAAGCTTCTCAGAATCAACCCTTACCTTGAAACTTCCCCAATAATAAAAAATCTTTTTGAAAGCTATGAAATTCCCAAAACAATCTAATAATGAAGAAATATTAACACCTTATTGTAAAAGAAACTTCCTCTAAATCCTTCTCACGAAAATCCACAGGGATAAGCTAAGAGGAAATCCTCAACAAAATATTTGCAAATGTAAATTATTGTAACAACTATTGGAATCTAATCTTTCTGAAGATATGTAATTAACATATTTGAAGCTTTGAATCTATTATAAATAAATGAAGAAACTTGCACGAATTAAAAAATACCACAACTTGGAAGTGATTTACAAGGAAAAATCCTGTGGTAGAATTGTTTCTTATTCTCCCCTCAGCTTCATTCCAATGCATGTTAAACATATCCAAGGAACTGTGTTGGCTCTTATGGAAGAATAGATGAAGAAAATTTTCAAGCTGGAATGAATTGCAAGCCATCTAGTAAGAAAATAGGGAAGGGTATAACAATGTAAGAGAGTTGAGATTTCTTGAATATTTATTGGTAGGATTATGACAACATAACAATGTAATTCAAAACAATAATATCTAACCAATGCTCCAGATATAATCTTGGCTCTTATAGGAAAAATGAATAGAAATGGTGTAAGCCATTTGATAGCCAAGAAATGCCACCTCTCTCAAAGAAGGGGCAATTAACTAAAAATTACCGCTAGGAAGGGAGGGCGATGTTGGTATGCATCAAATGAGATCATGAATAGCTGAATTGGTTAAGAAACATATGCTAAAATAAATTTTGAAGAATTTGACACCCATTCAAAACATGTTGGAAGAGTCCCAAGAAAAAGTGCATGAAACCATGGATCTATGTAGACCGAAGGTTACACAATCACCATGGTGATTGCGTAACTTCTGCTCAAGGAAGACCGGTGGTTACGCAGCTGTTGGGGCAGTTTCGTAATCACTGGTGTGGTTTCGTAACTTAAAGAAAAAGATATAAGGAAAATATGCAAAAAAGATAAAGAATAGAAAACAAAGCATGGAAATGATTAAGGGTGACATTATTGGCTATAAATATATATTACAAACAAGAAATTGAAATTGAACACAAATGGAAAGATATTTATTCATCATTGGGGTTTCTAAATCGTTCTGACAATGTAGCATATGGAAAATTGGGTACATACTTATTTCCCCCTTAGAGAATCATTTAAGCCATGGACTAATGTAATATGTAGATAACAAGTATGGCTCTCCCAAATGGGAGGGTTAGAAGCTATACAAGACACGTCTATGTGTTAAAATGATTCCCATCTAATATTTTTGCTGCCTGCAATAACTAAACAAACATCAAGTGTAGATATAATTTTGAATTAAAAAAATAATCTAAAATAAAATTACAAGAGAACATACCATGTCGGTTGGGATACATACATACCTACGCCAATGCTCCAACCCTACAAACATGCAAATTCAAAAATAGAGTTAAAACATGTTATAAATAATCAAAATTACTATTTTTATAACTCATTTTCACTCACCCACGTAGAGATTTTTTTATGTCTACATTATCTATGGTGGTTTCATGTGTAAATTAAGGCAAATTAAGGAGCACTCAAATGGGATGGCATCCTAACCAACAAGAGGAGCAGTGGGTCAAGAACTAGTGAGTTATTCAAAATTATTTATTTTAACCCCATAATGTGAAAAATGTGAAAACAATAGCTTCAAGGGAGAGGTTTTTACTAATTTTTTAGTTAAAATGTTCATAAGGGGGGCGCCTAGGGGTATTTTTAATTTATTTCATAAAAAATGGTCTATTTATGTCCTTTTATGCATTTTTTGGGGCCTAGTGTATGACCCACTTTCCATGGATGAAACTATCATGACAATTACACAATCACCTCTCTACGTAGAGAGGAATTTACACAACTACCAAGATGGTTACGTAACCATCAAGTTTTAAAATATTAAGTGGAATTCCTGTAGTTGTTACGAATCTGCCACTCTGCATGGAGCTTCGGTTACACAACCACCACTCTACACAGTGGGGCAGTTTTGTAATTACTGAGGAAGATTCTAGAATTCACTAAGTATGCTTAAATGTTTAATTTTGGGATGTTTTAATGATGTTTTTGATGAAGTTATTATGCATAGAAAGGTTCTAACATGATCTTTTCTTCATTTTTGTGAATGCAGGGGCCATACACTAGATGCAGTAGGGCTTGAGAGTATGATTGGTTTCTACCCATATGGAATTACTTATCTTAGGCCAATAGGGTTTTATTGCATAGAGCCAGGATATGGAAAATATTCCAGAATTAGTTAGTTGCACCACCTGGTTACTTTTTAGCTGATGTACTGAGCTACCATGATGCGGAATATAATACATTCCGGTTTCCAAGGGTTAAAGGATATTTGACCATCACTCTTGAGGATGTTTACAAGATTCATGGATTTCCTATCATATACAGAATGCTAACTCTGGAGAGTGTAGGTTCAATGGTTGTATCTTATTAGTGAGATAATTATATGGGAGATGCGTTGGCACAGGAAGTGCCAATCATGAGATGAGATTGTTATCAGCCACCTCTGCACTTATCCCCACGTTGTGCAAGGCCATTATTGGTATCTTGGATTCGAAATTGGAAGGGGAAAAGGGTGGGGACAATATTTTTTACTATTGTGTACTAATAATTTAGAGTATAGAGTAACATGGCCAAATCTATATAGGGGTTGTTGACATACTTTGTGCCACCTATCATGATTTATATCAAGTTTTTCGACTGAAGGCATGTGCCCTTAGTCAGCTGACACTAGTGATGACTTGGTTCTACAAGCGTATCATCCCCTATTAGAGAGGTGTCAGGATAGAAAATGTTAGGGCTATTAGAGCTTTGAGATTGATAGTTATGGCCCTACTCAAGAGGTTTCATTAGTTAGTTTTGAAACATACCACAAAGGATAGGGTTGCATAGTTGTACCAAGACATGGCCATCTTATGGGATGAGGATGCCATTATTATGGTGGCATATAGTAATATGACACAGTTAGTAGACATGACTAGATGAGTGGAGGTCCATCCAAATCAGAGGGTGCCCAACAGTTTAGGTTTCCTTACAGTTATTCCCTCATAATAGTTATGATCATATATAGGGGATAAAAAAGGCTAGAGCTACCCCCAAGGGAAAGGTCAAGTGGACCAACATTAAACCTTGGATCCTGATTGGCACATCACAGGTTATGTCATATCTAATTACACCAGAAAAAATCCTTAAGATTGAGGCTTCTCCTTCACATAATGGGGAGGATAAGGAGGCTAAGATGGAGACCTAAGAAGAAGCAAAGGAGTAGAGAGGAGGCAAGGAGGGAGGATATGAGGACACTAACAAAGAATACAGAGCCACTGAAGAGGATTCTAAAGTATCCAAGGCTGAGGATAAGGTCGAGGCTAAGATTTTTTTTCATATGAGCATCTTTTACATGATGGAGCGGTGATGAGAATTCAGTTATGTGACAACGGATGGACACGTATGAGGTTAGAGTAGAAATTGTGCTTGTAGAATCTCCACCACCAGCACTAGCACCAGTAAACCCATCCTAGAGGCCAAAAGAATGAGTAAGAAAAATACTCTTCTCTTGACTCTACTACTTAGAATATAATTGTTAGTGAATTACACACTATATGTGTGTGTGTGTGTGTTTTCAGAAGTTTTATGAATTGCCATTGTTTTCCTATGTTTTGTGGCTCAAATAGATGGTTGGTGAGACCTTATTCGCAATATCCTTGTTGATACCTTTGCACACCCCATGAGTATGATGCAAGATGAGCTTCTCATGGATTCAGTGTAGTTGATCATGGTAGGGAAACACACTGACGTGTTTTCCCCAACATGGATTGTATTGGGATCTATGAAAAATATGAGGACCGATCTTGTTGTATATCAGTTAGGTAATAGGAGACAACAAGAAGAGTATTCTCATAGTGAGGCTACAATTTACATATCTCTTATTTCATCATCTCCTGGTTACTCTCATAGGTTGAGGAATGGAGGCTCTCACTCTTATCAAAAGAGTCTCATTAGGAATCCCATTCGTCCACCTTTATCTGGATCCCTTAGAGAAGGATAAGCCATAGGCCCTTATTGCTTTGGGCCATGTTTTGATAGATATATCGTTTTTTGGGATTTTGTTCTCATTGCGAGCATTTTGACCACACTTTTTAGTGTGACGAATTTGTATACAAAATTGATTATTACAGATATATATACATCTATGTTTTTTTTCCCAAATATCTTGTGTAAGAATTTACTGTTCATGACTTGCTTCATCTTTGTATTCTTAGATGTGGAGAATCTCTGATGATTTTTAGATGCTTTTAAGAATGCATGTATGGATGATGATGATGCAAATGTGTAACATAATGATTTCCATTTTTTGTTTTTGATATATATCTATGATGCATATGAGGAAAAATAGAAAACTTAAACTTTGATTTTCAAGAAATATTTTTTATTCATGTTTCATTGGCAAACTTGATGAAATTGATGTGATAATGAAATGAACCCACTACATTCTTAAATCCATGCAACCAGTAAGATGTGAGGTCTGAACATTAAGATACAAGAAGGATGCGAGTTATTTGACTTGATGATGATAGTAATGATATGAAGATAAGTTTTGGATAAGGACCTAATTAGGAAAATACAACTCAACTCTAGGAAAGGTTAACTATCTAGTTTAAAATGTAGTTTACTTGCAAGATGAAGTAGAAGTAGACCTCTAGATGGCCTTTTGATTGAAACAATATGGTTTTATGGATTAAATATCTTACAACTTATACATCTAACTCTTTTTTTGATGATTTCTTTTACTTGTTTACAACTTATTTGTTTATTTGTAAGGACCCCCTACGTCTTGCCCCATGCCACCAATAAGAAGAATGGTCTCAACACCAAGGACAAGGAATAGGTGAGTAATAGTGTTTCCCTCTGTTCCCAACCTCATGCTATATGTAGGAAGCATGGGATCATCACCAAATACTGGTAGGGAAAAGAAGTGTAGTTTTATTTGATTAATGATTTTTTTTGTATTTATTATTTTTTTAACACTTTTTTATTTTATTTATTTTTAAACTATGACTTATTATTTTTGAAGGGAAAATTTCCCCTAGCCCCAACCCCTCACAACCAGTAGGATATAACAGCTCACCACCGAGGATTGAAGAAGGTAAATGAGAAATCCAAGTTAAATGTTTTATATTGATTAGTGAAAATAGAGAATTCTAAGGAAATATGTGACACCAAGGAGCTTCTAGTATAAACTATGTAAAAATGCCTAAGCTATAAGGCAACACGAATAAAACTAAGTGTGTAGATCTTGGAAGGATCAATGTCAAAACTTCATCTACCAGGATGATAAAAGAATGGATAGTTTAAAGATGATATAATGAATGGTTGAAGAAGTATGATTAAATGTTTTACCAATTCTCATAAATATTGAAATTATCTTGAAAATAAGTTTTTTGCTTCGTAATATTACAATATGATTATGCAAATGATATGCATTTTAAGTAAAGTAATGTACATGTGGAAATATAAATGCATTATGCATAGAAGTGTTTGAGATGAACTTAATTGAATGATTCACCAAATTGCTCACCTTTTAAGGTACACAGATGATATGTGCCATTCTTATAGTCCTGTATGACTTGATATGGATCTAACCACTTTAGTATGAAATATTTTCCCTCTCAGAGATTCTCGTCGATTTGGCTATCCAATCTAGAAAATAGGTCTCATACCTATATCTCTCATTCATAGACCTTTTTATTATATTGAACAGACATTCTGTTAGCATAAACACTATGACACTACTCAACTCTAATTCAATCTTCATCAAGGGTTTCTAATTGCATTAATCACACTTTGTGTTACATGTCTTTGTTAAAAATGCCTTAGAAATATATGCAAAGGCTAGGTAAATGGATTTCAAGCGGTAGGACTCCTTCACATATGAAGATTAAATAAAAGGGAGTTGGCCCTGTAGGCATCCATACCGACATTCTTTAATCCCATAAGGCTGGACATAGCTTTAAGTTCCAAGCACGTTTATTCTCGTTGAATTTTTTGGGGAGTATGGACTTAAAAATTTTATTTTGTATCTTCAGTCTGTCCATTGGCCAGAGGGTAATATAAATGGGATTTGTGATGTGATATTTTAAATTGTGAGTATAACTCATGCACATCTTCATTCTTGAAGGATGTTTCATTATCTGAGATAATGACCTGTGGGACTCCGTACCTGCAGATAATCTGATTCAAAATGAATGTGGCAATCACATACCGAGGTAAATTAGTGAGAGGCATGGCCTTGACCCACTTCATGAAATATTTTATGGCTCTAATGATAAATTTGTGGCCATTTTTTGATGAGGGCAAAAACTTCCCTATCAAATCTAGACCCAAAGTAGAAAAGGGCTAGGGTGTCAAAATGAGCTATAGATAATGATAAGGGATTTGTATTTCATGCAATGATTCTTGGAATTTATGGAACCTACATATATATTATACAACATCATACTCTAAGGTGGGAAAAAACTAACCCATTCGATGAATGACTCTATTGTGGGATTCAAACAGAATATATTTTTATTCTTCTTCATATTCAAATCTCAAAATCATGTTATCAAAGGCTCAGTGATAGAGAACTTATTATATAATCACATACTTGGTGGCTATGACACATAGTTGTCATCTCTAATTTGAAGTTGCTCCCTTGGGATACATATAATGTGATTAACAATATTAGCATAACATGGACACAACATAATGGGAGGATTTTTTTCCACATTAAATATGAACTCATCAGGAAAAAAAATGTCTAGTTGGTATCCACAATCTATCGGGTTTTCCGTTAACCTGTCAGTAATAATTTTTCCTTTGACAAACTTTCGGTTGTTGAAGGTGAGTTCTATATCAGCCATCAATGTGAGAAATTTTTTATCCTTTTTGGATAAGGAACCTTATTTTAAGAATGTTTGTATTTGGTCAGAAATGATTATCACTTATGTTTCCAAGTTAAGAATATAATGCCTTAACCTTTTTGTCACAAAAACTATTTCAAGGAAATTTTTCTCTCCCTGTGTTTAATGTGTCTCATAGTCAAGCAGAGTACGACTAATGAAGTAAACTACACACTCATGGTTATCATCCTCATATTACACTCACATACAAGATGGTGAGAAATTTGTGGCTCGAGAGTATAAGATAAGAGGACAATCAACCTTGGGTGGAATGAGTGTAGGTAGTGACATAAGAAAACGTTTTAATGACTCAAATGCTTCATGATATTTAGAAGTCCACTCTTTACTATATTCATTTATCAAGTTGTTCATGGGATGGATGACACACATTAGATTGGGAATAAATGTGTAGACTGCCCCAAGTTTACCCAGAAAATACCTAATGACTAATATTTTTTAAGGTAGAGTCATCTCTAGAACCACTCCAATATTTTCTGGATCTACATCAATTACTCAAGAAGAAATTATATACCCCAATAATTTAGCTCCTATTACTTCAAATACACACTTGTTAAAATTCAATGTTATACCATATTTAATAAGACAAGAGAGAATAATAGGAAGCACTTCAGGGTGATTACAATGCTTCCTAGCCTTAGTGAGTAGGTCATCAACGTAATATTCTACAATCTTATGAATAAGATCATGGAAGATGTATTTCATCACTTATTGGTATGTGACTCCAATTTTTTTCAATTTAAATGGCATGACCACATAGAAAAATTTCCCTAAAGGAGTAGTAAAGGTTGACTTGATTTGATCCTCCCCGAAGATATTTATCTTATTGTAGTTGGAGAAGTCATCCATATGTGACAACAACTCATAGTCAGTTGTTGTGTCTACAATTCCATCAATGGAACGAAATGGAAATGTATCCTTAGGATGATATTTTTTCATATCTCTAAATTCGATATAAATACATATCTTCCCATTGTTTTTAATGACTAGGACAATGGTAGACAACCACATGGAATAGTCCACTCGTTTATTGAAAAAAACATGAATAACCTTCATTAATTCCTCCTTAACCATTAAATCCACAATTGGCTTCATGGTTCATGACTTCTACTTAGCAGGGTTGGCATCAGGATTTATGACAAGGTTGTGGACCACCACATCATGAGTGATTCCCTTCATTTCCTTGTAACTAAAGTTAAATGATTTCTAATGTTATTTGTGCACCTTTGTATGTGCCTCTATCTCATCCAAAGTAAGAGAAGAAATAAGTTTGAAGATATTAGGTTCCTCCTCAATCCCTATATTGATATATATGGTCCCTTCAATCAAAGAGGTGTTACCCTCTTCAAAGTCAAGTAGAGCTCAAGGTAGTTCCACCTCTTCTTCCTCTATGTCAAATATATCAAGAGCCTCCGATGAGGAAGGATACAACATGTGATCTCCAAAGATGGAGGAAGGGTGAGGAATGAGAGAAAATCACCTCTTATTATAGGTGGGATGAAGATCATTGTATGTATTGAGGTAAGCTAGGATTGTCTCATTATTCTCCACATAGACCAAAGTGGTTGACTCATTCTTGGCCTCAACATATGTCATAATTTCGTTGGTTGGAATTTTTCGAACCAAGGGTTTGGATCAAACTAAGACAATAAACTCATTTTCTTTCAAACCTTATTTTGGGAAAAATTGTGAGGAATAAGTAACCATTGAATTGGTCAGTTGGTTCTTCTCTCTAGGTATGGATTCAATAGAAATGAAGTTCAAATCCTTGCTAAGATCAAGGATGGCATTCTTGTAGAGCTATATGTGCTTTTCTCTAGTCTCATACACTTCCAAAACTTGATTAACGATAATTTGGGATTTACCTAGAAATCTTACATTACTAACGCACGTCCTCTTGGCTACAATGAGACCAAGAAGAACAACCTCATAATTTGTGGCATTGTTTGTACATTCAAAGTTTAACCTAAAGGGAAAAGGCATGACCCTCCACACTAGAGAAGGATCACCCTTTCCCTAATATCATAGGGACATTTCACAAATTCATAGTTGACTGTCCAAAAATCATTGGGGAAGATAGAAGTTTTGACATTCATGGAATCTTCCTCTTTGACTTCGAAAACCTCAACCATGAAAATATCTTCAAATTTATCAACCAGGAGAGTAGTGATTCCAAGAGCATGGCCTATTCCCAAGGAATTGAAGAAAAGAATGATAGGCATATCATTCTCTAGAAGCTTAACTATCTCATTTGTAGTTTTCATAAATACATTTTCTACCATGGGTTCTTTGTTCTCATTAAGATTTACCCATTTGAGTTCCTTAAGGGCTTCTAACTCAATGCTAGGGACAAGTTGGAACTTATGTTTCAAACCCTCAGGAATGTTCAAATGATTAATCAGGAGTTCAATTTTGGTATGAACCCCTGGTTTCTTCTTTAGATTATCCAAATGGATGTCAAATGGTTTTAGATCACCCTGGGCTATAGAAACCTTACCCAAGTGCAATAGTTTGACCACTTTGAACAAAGTGGAAGGGATTTCATTCATTATATGAATCCAAGGTCGATCGAGAATCATATTATGGTTGGTTTCCTTGTCTATAATTTCAAACTCATTCAACACAATCTTTGGTCCAAGGGTAACCGGAAGCACTATAGTCCTAATGGATGTTGCTTTGAGGCTATCATATCCTCTAAGTGTATTTCACATTGAAGAACATTTTTTTTCCTCATAGCCTAGCTTTTGGAGAAATGAGAAAGGAACTATGTTTATAGCAGCCCCGTCATCTATCATTACATGTATAACATATTTTTTATGGATCCAAACCTGGTGGTAAAACACAAGGTCACCTCTTCATGCCAAGTAAACATCATTTGGAATCTTGATGATGTCAAACAAAAATCCTGCATACCTTTTGGGATACCTTGGAGGATAGGCATCAAAGTCTATATGATTAACTTGGGCCTCCAAAGGATGGGTGACGTGAATTAGATGGCCAAGGCCTAATGGTTCGAATAAATCTACTCGATGCACTGGAGAATTGTTCAACAAATCCAAAAAAGGAAATGTGAGAAAATTTCTTGGTCAAATGCATGATAAAATAATAAGCTCCTAATTTTTTATGGGCCTTTGGTGCATCATCTGACATTGAGGAGTAGACCGGAAGATGTTATGAGGAATAATCTTGGCTACGGCTTACTGCATTAACTTCGGGTTTGGCTTTTAGCTTCACTAAGCCCAATATATCTGTTTGATTCCAAACATTTAAAGGGGGAGGGAATAAAGGATTCACATATGTATATTCCCTGTGATCATTATTTCTTACAGGTATCCCCTTTTTAGTACGATGAGGATTGATCTTTCTTTTCTTGGGGACATGTCGAAAGGGGATCTCTATAAACCCTAAGAGTAGAATTCTAAAGGGAAACACGTCCCATGTGAAGTTTTTTCATTGGTGCCATAAGATTAGCCAAAATCATCATGATATAGATCTTCTTTTGGTCCTCTATATGTCTTTATATCAATTTAATACAATTTTGGCATGTACGAGTGTCATGTCCTTTGACCCTGTGAAAACCACAATAGAAATCAAGAACGTAGTCATGAGGCCTCTTATTCTAGCTCTTTTTTGGTCCATTGTTTCTATTTTTATTTATTTTTGGTTATTATAATTGACATATGGTGGCCTCTATCCCTATTTCTTATACTAATTTTGGAACTAATTCTGATACTGGTTTGAGTATTGAAATGGGTTTTGGGCCTGTACCTACTGTGCAGGTGGAGGAGGGTGACTAAAGTCCATTGCATTAATAGAAGGAGTAAAATTGTTATTCCTTTGGTTGTTCATATTGTAATTTTTTTAATCATTATTCATATTACTTTTTCCAACAACATTAGGATTTTTGGATTGGTTAGTTACGCCATCTCTTGTAGCACCACGGTTATTATTGAGCACTTTGTGTCCTTTATTATTATTGATTGAACCATTAAGGTAGTTTGAACTACTCTCATAGCGAGTAACTAGTCTCTAGAAGAAATGATAAGAAGATATTTTGAAGCCATGATATCATATGATAATAGCACACCACATTAGATTTGCAAAACAAAAGAGCTAAAATACCATATATGGAAATCCATCATAATCCATAATGCTCAATACATTACAATACAATGACTTGAATTACTAAACAATAAATATGTACATATATGAGGAGGGAAGTGAAACTACTACCTAAATTAGTGGTGAAGAATTCCCACTAACTAATACCGGTAGTTAACTCCAAAATACAATTACACCTAAGCAAGCTGACCCAACAAGTGTAGGGCTAACACAAGTGTAAGAATTATCTTAAAAAATAAATAAAATCAAAAATAATAACCTACATTAACACCCTCCCATTAGCATAGATTAGGTGACAAAAAAAGAAGGTGGGTCCCAGAAATAAGGCATAATGAGCTAACGATGTACAATAATTGGGAAAATTAGACACCGCAAGGTACCAAAAACTAGTAATAACAAAGTAGAGAGAGAAAAATACCACTGCAAAATATCCTAAGAAGCTATGATATCATAAAAAGAATGATAACCACATCATCTATCACTCTAACACCATAAAAGGAATGATAACCATATTGTTCGAAGCCACGATCTCTGATGATAAAAGCACACCACATTATATTTGCAAAACATAAGAGCTAAAATACCATATATCGAAATCGGTCATAATCCATAATGCTCAATACATTACAATACAAAAACTTGAATTAATCGATAAAAAATATGTACATACAGGAGGAAGGAAGTGCAACTACTACCTAAATTAGTGGTTAAGAACCCCCACTAACTGATAATGGTAGTTAACTCCAAAAGACAATTACACCTAAGCAAGCTAACCCAACAAGTGTAGGGCTAACACAAGTGTAAGAATTATCCTAATAAATAAATAAAAGGAAAAATAATAACCTACACTAACACCGTCCCATTAGCATAGATTAGGTGAGAAAAAAAGAAGGTGGGTCCCAGAAATAAGGCCTAATGAGCTACCGACGTACAATAATTTACAAAATTAGACACCACAAGGTACCCAAAACTAGTAATAACAAAGTAGAGAGAAAAATCCCGCTGCAAAATATCCTGAGAAGTTATGATATCATAAAAGGAACAATAACCACATCATATATCACTCTGATATAGTGAAAGGAATGATAAGAAGATTTTTCGAAGCCATGATCTCAGATGATAAAAGCACACCACAATATATTTGCAAAATAGAAGAGCTAAAATACCATATATGGAAATCCATCATAATCCATAATGTTCAATACATTACAATACAAAAACTTGAATTACTCGATAAAAAATATGTACATATAGGAGGGAAGTGCAACTACTACCTAAATTAGTGGTGAAGAACTCCCACTAACTGATAATGGTAGTTAAGCTAACTCTAGAAGACTAGTACACCTAAACAAGCTAACCCAACAATTTTAGAGCTAACACAAGTGTAAGAATTATCCTAATAAATAAATAAAAGGATAAATAATAACCTACACTAACAGTTTCCTGTTTGAGAGATACATATTTCAGCCATTATCAATTTCCGTTTAGTCAATACGAAGAACACCCTTTAGGACCTCCACATAGCTCTTAAAAGGGAACTTTTACACCTCCTTAGTTTCGTAATTAAGATAATGGATGAATAAGTCACGAAGATACGTTTGTTCCATGTTTGTTACACTAGCCAAGGAGTAGAGGACCTTTTTCCATCTCTAAATTAATAATGCGATGCATTCATTACACTCTTCCTTAATATGAAGAAATTCTTTGATTCACGTTCTTAAAATTTTGTTCATATCAAAATACTTTATGAACTTTGAAATGAGTTTCTTGAATGAATTAATCGATGCTTCTAGTATCCTATAGTACTGATTGAGAGAAATCCCCTCAAGGGTCTTGGGGAAAATTTATCTATAACCACATCACATCGGATTAGCTCTCTAACGGTAGTTGCACATGCTTTAATATGTGAATTTGGGTGCCCAACCCCTTATATGTTTGGAAATTAATAAGCAGTTGTGCAAACATTACGCTTTGTATGGTAAATTTGATGGGTTCCTTAAGATATTAAGCATATGTACCCAATGCATAACACTCTACCATGGATGAATCTTGATGGGGAGGTGGGGGAGGAATAGAAGTTTGATTTGACATGACATAAGCATTTGCATGGGCATAGGGCATCCCCTAAGATTCATATGAGACAAGAAAAGAAAACATGTCCCCCTCCAGTAATTTAGAATACATGTGGAGGTAAGGGGGAACATTATTTTGGTATGAAGTAGAAGGTGTGAAACCAGGGAACTTCGTATTTCAAGTTTAAATGGTATTTGATGGTGCACTTCTAGTTGGTGCCTATAGAGGATACCCATATGAAGTGTGCAAGGGTATACCTAGCATTCCCAATTCATTAAGAAGGTCTCCACGGTTAGGAACACCCATGTAAACTAGAGGAGGTAAAGGTTATGAGGGAACATAAAAAAATTCTACACATGGTGGGGGATATTTCCTTGCCATGTAAAATGTGTAGAATGAGAAGGATGGGAAATCTCTAGTTCCTTAACTTTATCCACCAATATTGAAATAACAAAACCCACAAGTGGTGTTTCATTTAGCTTAAGTATATTCCAAGTCTAGTTGGGAAGAAAAGGCACATGATTTCCTACTATATATCTATCTGTATAAGTCCACCCCTCTTTGGTTTTATTTCTTGTTATAGGATGAGGGGTAGCAGAGTTGTTCTGAAGAAGAACATGGGTGTACTCTTGCATCTAGTCAAAGGATGGGTCTATTTGATTAAAACACTCATCACTTTGGGAAAATAATCCCAAGAGTTCATCATTTGGAAAAAGGTAGGATGGGAGATAACCAAATTGCATGTTGATTTTTGGCCTAAACAAGACCTAAGGATTGGACCCTTACTCATGAATGTCATGTTGTTTGAGTCAAAGATCCAAGTTGCGGGATATACCTAGGTTGATCAATCTCCTCGATCCTAACTAATGAACCGTTGTTGACACCTTTAGAAGGAGGAGTATTGGGGTAATCTAAATTACAGGAGAAGTCATCATCCCACCCAGATAGTGAGGGCAACTGTTGCATACCCATGTGGTAATAATAAACTTCAATAGCCAAAGTGGGTTTGTTGTATTATTGACCTAACATATTCGAGGTGTATATAAATACCTGTAGAATAATGGGAGAGGATAAGAATGGATGAAATAAGTTATAAACAATGGAAATGAAAAGGAACTAGTCCTTCATGTCGGGTTCACCAATTTTGTACATCTTAAAATCAACACGTGATCTTAAGCGTATGTGACCTCTCAAGGTCATTACGGGACATTCGCAATGGAATGAATAGATGGCTATGGAATGGGATAAATAAAGTGAATAGGTGGAATATGCAAAAATGGATAAAGGAGATATCAAGGCAATCTAATGTCTTCCACGAGTAATAATGGAATCTTCTCATCTAAGGTAGTAATGTAAAGGATTTTCTAACCTACATGGGTGAGATGGAACGGTCTAAAATAATGGGAAAACATAAATGGAAATAAATATATTCCTTAGAGAAAATGCTTGCAATGTGTCATGGAATGCTGAGGAATTTTATGTGTTTTCCTTCTAGAAGTTTCCTATGAATAGGAAAAATTTGTGAATTGTAAAACTAGTTGCAGCCAAGTTGACTTTTCAAGAAACTGTAAGAATTGTTTTCTTTAGTGTCCAGTGTTGTCAACTACGTGATGAGAACAAATTGAAGTGGTGTGGTCTAGAAATAATGATATCTACTGCCTTGGTCAACGTCTACTAATTACAGTACTAGGTTTTGTTTTGTAACCGTAGGATCACAAATGTAATATCTTGGTTTTATAGGGACTTGAATGGTCATGTGGGATGTAAAAACTACTAAATAAAATAAAAAAACAATCTCACAAAGAAAACCACATAATGACAACGTTAATCCTAAGCAAACTAGGGATACATGGGGAGTTGTGTTAATTCCTTTCTAATTAGCTCTATGTTCCTAATATAACAAATGGAAACAAACAAATTAAAATTAAAATGATTCAATTACATTCCTCAAAATTAATTAAATCTATTTTTTTCTAGAAGCTAATTAATAAATAAAAGATAACTAATTGAACAAGAAAAGCAAGGCTAATCTACTATTTTTGTGATTTTCAATGATTTAAATGAAATAAATAAACAAATAAGGAAACTAATTACTTTAATCGATGTTTTTATATTTTGAATTCATTTTGGAAAACAAAATAAATATGCATAGGAAAAGTGATTTCTTCCCATTAAGTTAAACTACTTCTATTCGAATACAAACTAATCTAAACATAGAAATAATTGGACTTGGCTACTTCTATATGCAGATGATTTAACTAATCTAACAAAATAATTTTTTTCCCTATTTGTAACTGTGTATACAAAATATTCTTCTAAAACTACCTCAAATTTAAGGGAACAAAACTTCTTAGAAGTAACCCTTCCATTGATACTTCCCTGGCAGTAAAGAAGATTTTCGAATGTTGTGAACTTCCCCAAATAATCTAATAATCAAGAAATATTAATAAAACATTGTAGCATAAGTTTTCTCTGGATCGCTCTCAAGAAAATCGAAAAGGATCAGCTAAGAGGAAATCCTCCATAAAATCTTTGAAGGTGCAAATTATTGTAGCAAATATTGCAATAGAATCTTTCTAAAGAAATGTAACTAATAAATTTGAAGCTTTGAATCTATTCTAAATAAACAAACAAAATTGTAGGAATTAAAAGACACCCCCAACCAGGAAGTGTAGTATAAAGACAAATCAAGCGGTATAAGTGTTTCTTCTAGTCCCCTCAACTTCTTTCCAATGTATGTTCTCCATATCATGGGAAATTTGTTGGCTCATGAGGAAGAAATCATGAAGAAATGTTGGAGCTGGAATAGATTGCAAGAAATCTGGTAGCAATGGAGGAGAGAGAATAACAAGTCAAGAGTGTTGAGCTTACTTTTTTATTTCTTGGTAGGATTATGACAACATAATAGTGCAATTTAAAACAATAATCTCCAACCAATGCTCAAAATAGAAGCTTGGATCTCATAGTAAAAAAGGTAGAGAAATGGTCTAAGTTGTTTGGCAGCCAAGAAATTACATCTCTCTCAAAGAAGGGCTAGTTAACTCATACTTAACAACATGAAGGGAAGAAGAAGTTGGTATGTATCAAATGATCTGAAGAATAGCATAATTGGTTCAAAAACATGCACTAAAATCAAGTTTTAAGAAGTTGACATGCGTTCAAAACACATTGGAAGAGTTTTGGGAAAAAGTGCACAGAACCTCCAGTTTGTGTAGACCGGAGATTACACAACTACTGCCGCTATTGTGTAACCACCACTCGATGCAATCTGGCAGTTACAAAAATGCTAGGGTGGTTATGTAACTACCAGCACGGTTCCGCAACTTAAAGTATGAAATGTAAGGAAAGATATGAAAGAGATAAAGGAAAGCATCCACAAAATGGAAATGGTTAAGGGAAACATTATAGGCTACAAATATATACTACAAATGAGAAATTGGAATTAACCACCATTAGAAATATATTTATTCATCATTAGCGATTTTGAACCATTCCTAGAATGTAGCACATGTAAAATTGGATGCATAAAATCTCCCAAAACACTCATTCTTTCCGTAAGATCACCCAAAAATAAATCTTCTAAAACAATTCAATATGTTTTCTATCCTTTTCACTCTTCACTAATCATGTGCACATGTTCCTTTTTACTACTTTTTCCCATTTTTACATTCTTCTTATAGAGTTTACATATAAATATATTTAACTACTCTTTCGCTCTTATTTTACAAGTCTACCCTTAATACGCAACAAGAATCAAACCTTCATCGATAGAAAATGATAATAGGTACAACAAGAAACAACACATATGCTCCACCCCTAGGATTAGTTCTTCTTCTTTAGCTTCCATGCTTGGTTTTTAGCACTGCATGTTTTTTCTTGTCTCTCTAACACACTTTTATCATTGATCTACATGGTTATCAGGTACGCATTTATTATCTACTTGATGTTATCAAATCTTCACTTAGGAGAATATATTAGAGGTAAGTTTTGACAGTAAATCACACACCTCGGTCCACTTCTAGTTCCTTATCACATATTACTATTCATATGATTCCTATGTGAGAAAATTAGTAATTGACTATTATCTTTGGCCTTTTTCTTTTCTTTCTTGCAATTTTTCTAGTCTTACACACCCTACAACCCATTTAATGTTTTAATTATTTATATTTATTTAATCTGGACACCAACGTCCAGCCAAGATGTTAGTGCCTAGGTGCCCTTGGTCCTTCTAGGTGCACCCAACCTCTTTGTAGCTTACTTTCTCCTTTTGGGCATCTTGTTTTCTTATGGTTCGGCATTTTAGTTGTCAATTAAAAAATTCAACAATGGAATCATATAAATACAAAGCTATGTGACCATAATAAAGGGCCAAGCTCTAAGCATCTAATATCATCACCTAAGGTTGCATCAAAAGGAAATATAAGAGTATCAAGGCATCTAACTAGCATTCAATCAAGGGACAAGGGACTAATTTTTATGCATGTAATTCATACGAGGGGAAGTTCATATTGAAACCCACAGATCTATCTACATTGTGGCATCTTTTTATTGCTAGCTATCAAGTGTATCTTACAAAATATATTTTTAGGGAATCATTATAGCACACACACACAAGAAATACAGCAAGTCTGAAATACACTGCAATGCTCAGTCGTAAGTTCACTCTATCATGTGACCACCAGGGTTAGTCCAACTCCCCATTTAATTCTTTTTATTTTTTAAGGATTTGATGTGTTTTAAGTTTTTGTAGGAGATCATTTGATTTTTAGGTTACATGCAAATTATGTGTATATAGTGAAACATACCGGAGATCAAAAGAGAAGGTTAACAAAATTACTATTGGCACAAGAAATATCAGTTTCTAAGGTTCTATGTAGTCACATGAACTTAAAAAAGGTCTGTGGAACCTAGGAACCCTTACCCCAGTCCAAGTTCCGTAGTCCCAGTATATTTGGTAGTTCTTGAATTTATTATGCACAGTTGTGATAGTATGCCCTCCATGTTCATTGGTTTTCAAGTCAAAAAAACTTCAAGATTAATTACAAAATCAGATAAATATTATATTCCCTCTCTTGCACCAAGGGTTTCAATTTGTATTATCTTATTCGTTATGTCTTATCTGCACTTTAACATTTCTTTATCATATGTGAATTTGAAATATCTAGTGTTTATCTTTCGTTTCTTTCTTTATTGATATTTCAGCCTTTTTGCTTAGCATTTTTTCCTTAATTTACATAATAGTTGTGCCATTTGTGTAACCTCTGCAGTGGTTATATAACCACTATTCTACCCCGATTCATGGTTATGCAACCACCACGCTAGTTGCATTACCACCAGTTAGTGCAGATTGTAAGTTCCTTGCACTTTTTTCTGGATCTTTGTCAACATTTCCTAAACATGTGTTATCTTATTCCAACTCACCTTTCTCACATGTTTCTTGACCAAATTAGTTGTTCTTCATCTTGTTATATTTATATAGAATTATTCTTCTATACTTACTTTTATAAGTACGTTAACTTCCCCACCTTGTGGTGATCTCAAACTTCTTGTTTGCCAAGTGAGGTGGACCATTTCCCTGCCAAATTTTTATTAAAACTAAGATTTTCTTGAAGCATTGGTCAGATTCATTTGATTTTTAATTACATCATTATGTTTCTTGGATCCTACCAAGAATTACAAAACAAAACATAGTTCTTTTTCCTTATTATTCTCTTTCTTTCATTAGTACCAGACGTCCTAAAAAATAGATAGCTCTAGTACTCCTTATTTTATTTTACACACTACCAACACAGTTCTTTGGAGATGTTTGGATATCACATTGAAATGAAACTGAGGGGATCACTAAGAAGTACTATCATTGGATTTTTCTTTGTTCTACATTTCCAGGTTGGAGGTGTTATTACATTCATGAAAGATTCCTTCAGTTATTTAGATAGATTTCAATTCTTAGATGTTGTAGTTTTACATTTTACTGTAAGAAGCTTCCATTGAGGATTTCTTCTGGGCTCACCCCTATGTGTTTTTCTAGGAACAATTCAGAGGAATTTCATGTGCACAGAGATTATTAATTTTTCACAATTAATTTACCTATAGATTTTATTGCATTCATAATTTAGATATTGTTAGCATAAGAGAAAAGCTTCTATTAAAATCTTCTTTCCTCCCTATCCCTGTGGATTTTTAGAGAAATTTGGTTTAAGGAAGCTTCTACATTTGTGTAGTAGTTTCCATTTCTTCACATCTAGAAATATTTTTTAGATCAAATTGTTTTAACATGGAAGCTTTAGGGGAAGATTTTTCTTCTTAGAAGCTTTTCAATCTTCCCATGATTCTAAGGTAGAACCAGAGGAAGTAGTATCCACAATCACAAATTAGGAAAATATTTAATTTTATAATATTAGATTAAATCCATTGTACAACAACGAAATAGCCACATTTGACTATTTCAGTGTTTAGTATAGGGTAGAAGAAATTTTCTTTTAATTATAAGAAGTTGTATTGTCTGTGGAGATTGTATTATTTAATTCATGAAAAAACAAAAATTCCTAAAATATTAGATTAAAATAGTTAGTTTCTTTTATTTTTCTCATTCCCTTTCTGTTAAAATCATTAAAAATAATAAAAACAAGTAAATTAGAATTAATTAGTCATTTCAATCAATTAGGTACCCTTTGTTGAATTAATTAGATACCCTTTGTTGAATTAATTAGATACATGTAGATTTAATTAGATCCAAGGAGAGTAATCAAATTGATTTTATTTAAATATTTTTTCATTTCCTTTGTTAATTTTGGAGCATATAATTAATTAGATGGAGATTAACATAACTCCCTACATTTATTTAGTTGGCCTATGTTACCTAAACATTGAACTTGCCTCTTGTGGATGATTTATGTGTTTTTTTTCCGTAAGGCTGATTGCTTACATGGCCACATGACCATCCAAGGCCCTACGCATCCCAAACAATGAGTGTGTGATCAAAGAGTGCAACAACTGAACGCAATGACACAATTGATAGATATTGACCAAGGCCTCAGATAACTTATATTCCAAATCACACCAGTTCCACCAAGTATCATCTCATTATTTGTAGCATTGAACGACAAAGCGGATAAACCTAATTTGTTTTGGAATAATCATCTTGGTTGAGATTTGATTCCACAAACCATAGATATTTCCTTATCACACCTTTATGACCGTTTCTAGAGCTTTTTACGTATCAGATGTAGGACAATTCCCAAGTATCCCATAACCCCTTCAAGGTACATTTAGCCATTGTGATATTAATCAAAACCTTCATGCAACCATTATGCTTGATCGCTCCATTTCACCTGAACAAGTTAGAAAGGCATTCACTTATATAAATGAGAAAATTCCTATAGTGCTCGTTGAAGACATTTTTTTCCTTAATCTATCATTTATCCATTTCTATTTATTTTGTTATATTCCACCTATAAATCCTATTTATCCATTCTTTAGCCATCTTTCCATCTCATATCGGTTGTCCAGACATGACCTTGGAAGGTCGAGTGCATCCTAGAGTCATGCGTTCATTCTTAGAAATAAAACATTAGTGTACCCAACGTGAAGGACTAGTTCCTTTTCATTTCAAATTTTATTTCACATCTTTCATCCATCATTCTCCTCTCCCATTATTCCACAGGTGTTTATATACCCCTTAAATATGTTGGGTTAAGAATACAAAAAAACCATTTTGGGTCTTGAATCTTATTATTACCACTTGGGTATACCACAGTCGCCCTTACTATCAGGGTAGACTAATAACAAATCACCAAATTTTTATTCACCTATAATTGAACCTCCTCAAGGTGCCAATAATGGATCATTCATTATAATTGAGGAGATTGATCAACCTATCTATATCCCGAAATTGGAGTTCTCCAATTCTAATAATATGATGTTCAACAGAGAAAGGGGGTCTTATTCACACATTTTGTCTAGACCTCAAATCCACATACATTCTAATGCCTTTTCTTACTACCTTTGACCAAATGATGAATTCGTAGCACGATTCATCCAAAGCGATGAGTTCTTTAACGCAATAGATAGTTTTTTGGATAGGACACAAGGGTATATAGATTTTCTTTTTTATAAAAACACTACCACCCATCCTCCTACAATAGAAAGTACACCTAAAGAGGAGGTGGTATACCAAGGATAAATTCACAACATGATATCGTATGCCTTTGTAACCCAGCAAGGATCAACACATGCCTAAGAAAAATGTAATTGATTCATTAGGTAATGATATTTCAATATTCGTAGATAGTGTTACGGAGCTAGATATTCCCCAACCTTCTCATTCTACACCATTTTTATGAAAAGGAATAGTCCTGCACCACGTTCAAAACCATATCTATGTTTCCTCTACACCACCACCTTCCCTTGGTATAAATGGGTATTCCTAGCCCTAGATACCTCCTTACTCGGATTTGGGATGCTAGGTATGTCCTCTCATTTTTCAGATGGATATCCTCCATAAGGGCTAACTAGAAGTATGTTCTCAAATTCCATCCCAACTTGAAATGCAATGTTCGCTACTTTCACACCTACCAATCCATATCAGAACAATGTTCCCCCATATCTTCACTTGTATTCTAAATCACCGCAAGAAGATGTGTTTTATTTTCCTATTTTGTATGCTCAACATCACAGGATGCCTTATGCTCCCATAAATACTCATATTGCACCATATCAACCTCTTATTCCACCTCCCCCTCCCCATCAAGGGTCATCCATGATAGAGTCTTATTCGATGAGAGCGTATTCCGAATATCTCAAATATCCCCTTTAATTTACTATACGAATTGTAATTCTCCCCCAACCATTGCAAGAACTTTAAAAATTCAAAGCGTAGGTGGATCTGATTGTGCACATCAAATCATATGTGACTAGCGTAAGAGAGATACTGCCTTGGGATGCTTTCATTACAAAGATATTACCCAATACCCTTGAAGAAATTTATCTTGACTGGTACTATAGAATAGTGGAATCCTCAATTCATTCATTTAAGGAATTCATTTCAGAGTTAATAAAGGCTTTCAGGATGAAAAATCTCTTCAAAATACGAATAAGAGAATTTCATCACATTAAATAAAAGCATAATGAATCCGCCTCCCACTTCATTTAGAGGTGGAAACAAGTTCTCTAATCCTCAAATAACGCTCCTAACATGGACCAAATGGAGATTTGTGATTTTTTCTTCCATTCCCTCAATCGAGAAACTAAGTGTAAAATTTCCCTCTTAGGAGCTATGAGGAGGCATTAAAGGGTTCTCTTTACATTGATAAAGTGACGATTGATAGTTTCTGAAAGATGTATGGCTCAAATGGGAAACTTTTCTCTCCCTCTCAACGTAAATCAAAGTATTCAAATGGTTCAAACCACAAAAATTAAGGACCCAAATTCCTTTACAAGAAACATGGTGCTACAACGGATGGTGTACCTGACAAATCTAGAAAGTTTAATATTGTTAGCATGAGTAGTCAAAATAACGGTAATATAAATGTGAATAAAAACAAAATAAAACTTCACTAATTATATTAATGCGATTGAATTTAATCTTCCTCTCCATCCTCCACAGCAGGTCAAGGCCTAGGGGTCCAATTCAATACACAAACCATTATCAGAACCAGCTTCAAAATCATTATCAGAATAAAGGTCAGATATCTCCAAAATTCAAATAGAATAACTAACAACAAAAACCATGGGCCATAAAAAATAATGAATCATATACCTCGTGACTACAATCCCAACTTTTACTATGGTTTCCATAGGGTTATAGGATGTGATGCTCAAACATATTGTGATTTTAGTAAATTCATATAATGGCTTTAAGAATACGAGATACAAATATTCATTGAGATATTCTTGGCTTATCCCACAGAACCTACAAAAAACACTCACATGAGGCATGTTGCTCTGCAAAACACTAATCTTTGGATTTATAAAGACACCCTTCCAACATTCCCCTAAATTGGAAAGCTTAACACTCATGCTATGAATAACGGGATGCCTCGTAGGGAATAATGATCACAAAGCCTCTACATCCTCGGATCTTTGATTATCTCCTCCTTTGGATAGTAAAAATTAACCTAAGATTATAGGCTTAGGTGACCTTAAATTTGAACATGAAGTTAACGCAATGAATCGCATTCATAATTATTCTTCACAACCTCTTCCTATTTATCCGTCAATGTCACATGATATGCATGTTGTTCCTAAGCTGGTAGGAGCCTATGATTTGATCACAGACCTAACTAAAACCTTTTTTTAGATCTCCTTCCTATATATGTTAAATAATTCCCCTCCGCATCGAGCATATTAATTATAAGTGCTAGGTATTATCCATCTTATCCACATCACCATTTCTCCAGAGGTCCAAATCAATCACATAGATTTCAATTTTCATCACGTAGGGAAACCTAAGAGCAATTTTGGGTTATTTGTTCAATATAAGCAAGATGTTTACTAATGTTGAGTTAGTAGGAAGAGGTGATCCTATGTTATACCTCCAAGTTTCGATTTATAATAGTTATGTAAAGTGATGTAGTGATAGATGATGAGAATGTTGTCAATATAGTCCCTTTCTCATTTCTGCAAAATTTAGGCTATGGAGAAATGAAATTTTCTTCAATATGAGAAACACATTGAGATGATATGATAGTCTTAAGGAAACCTCTATTGAAACCATAGTCCTTCTAATCACCCTTGGAATAAAGACCGTCTTTATTGAATTTTATATTATAGATCATGAAACTAATTATAATATGATTCTTGGTCAACCCTGGATCCATAGAATGAAGGCAATCTCTTCGACCTTATTCCAAGAAGTTTGGTTCTTACATCTAAGTAAGGTATGTGTTTCTCAAGGTGACCTGAAGTATTTCAAAACCCTTAAGAAGAAAATTAAAGTTCATAATGAATTATAAATCCCAGCTTATTAGTTAAACAAACCTAATCCTTTGGGGGGAACCTGTTCCTACACGACTAATTCTATTCTTACGACTGAATTGAAAGTCCCTAAGGAAATTGAAGGGGTTAATATTAGTGAAGACAAAGCCACTATATTCGAAATTTTGTTGATGAAAAACCATGAATAAAATAATTAAGGTTTTGAAGAACAAATTTTCTACTGTTCTCTCATTTGATTCTTTGGGCATAGGTCATGCTCTTAGCTTTTCCTCTCTTTCATATAGTGTCCTCGATGAGGTTTTTATGGTTGGAGTCTCAAAAGTTAAGGAATAATACTCGAAAAGTAATTAATTTTCTATCTTCCGTAAAAAATATTTGGAATATAAACTACGATGGTGAAGAGTTCCACTTTTATGTTGGAGTAGGGGTGCTCCTTACTTCCCCTGAAGGGAGGGTCATGATTTTTACTTTCAAGCTGAAATTTTAATGCAAGAACAATGTAGATGAATATGAGGATATAATTATTGGTCTTATCATGGCTAAGAGGATGGGTGTTGAAAAACGTCAAGCTCTAGAGTGATTCACAACTCATTGCAAACCAAGTTTCAAAAGTATATGAGATGAGAGAAAAGCTCCTACAACTCTATAAAACCACCATTATTGAGCTTTGCAAGGGTTTTGAATTTATCTCCATATAAGCTATTCCACAAGAATAAAACATACTCACTGATAATATGGCAACTTCCTCCTCTAGTTTATGTCCGAGTGAGGACTTTAAGGAAACTGAATTCACCATTTTAGTCCGAGCTGAACCTTTGATTCGAATGATGCAAACCAATAAAATTTTTACATATATCGAGACTAATAATGAGCCAGTCACTTAGGATATTTTGGAAAATCAAAATTTTATATTAGGATACCTCAATTCCAACATCAATATTCATCTCGTGCACCATAAGAGGGTATTTCCCCTAATACCTCACCCTTCCTCCTACTTTGGGGATTACATGATGAACTCTTCCTCGTCGGAATACTTTGAAATCTATGAAGTCAAGGAAGAATAGTTAGAGTTAACTCCATCCCCACCTAATTTTAAATAAGGTAATGCCTCTTTGATCAAAATAATGATAGACATAAACATAGGGGTGGGAGAAGAACCCAAAATCGTGAAAATCAGTTCATCTTTGTCTCTAGAAGAGATAAAGGTGCATACGAAGGTGCTTAAAAAGAATTATAGATCCTTCTTCTTTGGTTGTGATTAAATGACGGGTATCTCTCCTGACGTTGTAATACATAATCTCATTATGAATCTCAATGCTAAATGATTGAAGCAATAATTGAGACCCATGAAGCCAAAGGGGGATTTAGTGGTTAAAGAGGAAGTCATGAAATGCTTGCAAGTGTGTTTCATCAATCTTATTGATTATTATATGAGGATTTCTAAGATCGTCCTAGTTCTTAAAAATAATCAGAAGATATGCATCTGTATCAACTTCAGGGAAATTATCAAGGCTTATCTTAAACAAGGTTTTCCACTGCCTTCAATCGATGTCATCATTAACACAATGAATGGGTATGAGTTGTTGTGTCTTATTGACAAATTTTCTTGTTTCGACCAACTAAGTATTTCTGAGGAATACTAAACGAAAACTACCTTCACAACTCCTTGGTGAACCTTCTATAATACAGTCATGCCTTTCGGTCTAAATATATTCAGAGCCACTTACCAACGGGAAATGACATATATTTTTCAAGATCTCATTCATATTATTTTGGAATCATATGTTGATGACCTACTAGAGAAAGAAAAGAAAGGTAGAGATTACCCTGAATATATTAGTATCATTCTCTCACACCTAATTAAGTATGGAGTAACACTAAATCGTGAGAAGTTCATGTTTTGAGTAACAAGATGTAAGTATCTAGGATACATCATTTCTTCCCAAGGCATTAATTTTGATCAGGAGAATATCTGAGAATTATTTGAAGTGTCCCCTCCCACCGATAAGTTGAGGATTAGGTTTTTCCTAGGTAAACTTGGGGAAATTCATAGGTTTAGCCTTGATTTAATGTACGTTATTCACCCTATAAAAAAATAATTATGAAGGATTGTACCAAATCTTGGAAATTCGAGTGGCATATGTGTTTTAGTCAATAAATAACTTTCTTATGCCACTTCCTATGCTCATATCACTAAAAGTTGACCTTCCTTTGATTTATTTTTTCTCCAGACATTGATGTCTTGATTACGTGCATGTTGGAAAATGAGGATGGTGATAGCTATGAGTAGGTTATTTATTTTACTATCCATACTCTTCTCGTCTAAAAAACTCGATACATGTAGGAAGAGGAGTGCATGGCCATAATCTTTGCAAAAAACAAGTTAACGAATTATACACTTAACCAAGAAAACTGTTTAATAGTTAAGTTTGAGAAGTTATGAATGTTGTTAACTTGGGTCACCTTATCCAATAAGGTCGGTAATTTCATTACAATGATGGGAAAGTTTGAATTCACCTTTGTTAACTAAAAGTACATGAAGGGAAAAATTATCAGTTATCTTTTAGCAAATAATCCTATAGAATGTGGGGAACTAGAAGACCTATAATTTCATGATGAATATGTGTTCCTCACAGAGACAAAGCCCCTCATTTCATCATGTCCATGGTAAACTGATATTTTCAATCATATATTACACTGATCCTTTTCTGAGGGAGCAACCTCATAGCAAAAATTACAACTACATGTCATGGCCACCAAGTATATAATTGTATAATAACTTCTCTATCGCAGAACCTTCAATGGTATTTTGCTTAGATGCATTTACGAAGAAGATTTTGAGAAAATCCTCTTCAAATCCCACAGTAGAGTCTGTGGTTGTCACTTCGTAGTGCATGTAACCACTCATAAGATTCATTGAATAGGCTATTTCTAGCCCACCTTAGAACATAATGTTTTAGATTATGTGTGTAGGTGTTAAAAATTTAAAGAGTTTTCAAACAATATACATATTCCTACGTAGGTTCTATAGCCCATAGTGACACCTTGGCCCTTTTTGAATGGGGGTTTTGATTTGATAGGGAAGTTATGTCCCTTTTTTTTAGATGGCCATAACTTCATTATCACAGCCATTGAGTATTTTACCAAGTGGGTTGAGGCAATGCCTCTTACAACTATTCTTGGGTATGTAATTTCCAAGTCCATTCTAAGTAAGATCATTTAGAGGTATAGAGTCCCACACGTAATTATATCAGATAATGACATGCCTTTAAAAAAATAAGAGGTGCAGGAATTATGTGCACAATTAAAAATAATCCTTCACAGAGTCTCTTTGTACTATCCTTAGGGTAATGGAAAGGCTGAGGCTAAAAACAAAACATAAAAACCCATACTCATTAAGACAATTAATGAGACCAAAAGAAATTGTCATCAAAAGATATTTCTATCCTTTTGGGCCTTTAGGAAATTAGTAAGAACACCAAAGGGGGTAACCTCTTATTCTTTAGTCTTTGTATATGGAGTGGTCTTACCATTAGAAGTAGATTTACCTAGCATTCCTATATCGTTATAATGCATTTTGGATGAAGACATATATCGAGAAGTGTAAATAGTCTTTATGAAGATCGACTTAGAGTTGAACATTGTCACCACATTTATATTGACATGATGTGTCATTAGTATAATAAGAAAGTTAATGAATGACAAATAGACATAGGAGCTCTAGTCTTGAGACTTGATATCCAGATTGACAAAAATACCAATGAAGGAAGGATGTTCGGACCAAAATTGTTAGGCCCATAATAAGTGATAGAAGACTTTACGAATGGTGTGTACCACCTATGTACTCTAGTAAGTGAGGAATTCAGAAAATTAGTTAATTCACTTCACCTCAAGTGTGTTTATGCATAATTCCTTGCATTTCCACTTGTACATTATTGTACATTTTCATATTGTGAAATTGTAAATCAAGAAACTTACTTTTCCAGTAACTTTTAAAACTTTTGAATGTTGGAAAAGATATTTCATCATATCTCCATAAGTATCCAACATAGTATCTTCAAATTCTTCTAATCCCTTTATCATTTAATAAGTTAAGATGGAATTTTGACATTGGTCCTATCAAGACTTGTATACTTATTCCTATTCATGTTTTCTTCAAGCTCAAGTGTCTTTGCCCATAGTTTGTTATAAAAGCTTGTGGATTTTACATATTTCCATAAATATTTCTTTATTAAAAAAGGAAATCTAAAAATTTCAGTTACAAATCTTGTAGGCCCATCTCAACCTTTGGTGGTGATCCCTCGCATTGTATTGGTTATGTGGGGTTGAGGATAGGGGAAATTTTTCCCTTCCAAAAGAACAAGTTTAAAGTCAATAAAAAATCAACAAATAATACAAAAAATATTTCTTTTGCAAATAACCCTACACTTATTTTCCAAACCAAACTTTGGTGATGAAGCCATGCTTATTACTAGTGGCATGAGATTGGGAAAGAAGGAAAACTTACTCACTCTCCTATATCGTGTCCTTCGTGATGAGCCCATGCTTCATACTAGTACGATGCGGCAAGGTGTGGGGGTTCCCATCAAACAATTCAATAAGTTTTAAATAGGTTAATAAATACAAAGTTATTTGAAATCTTAAGAATCCCAAGAAAGTGAGTTGGATTTTTATTTTAGAAGAGAGTTAATCCCTAAAACCAGTTTTTTTCAATCAAAAGGCCATCTGCAGATCGAAGTCTATATAAAAATGCAAGCAAATTACATTCTAACCTAGTTAGTTGACAATGCTTAGGGTTGAGTTGTAAGTTCCTAATTGGATATTTTTCAAAATCTTGTCTTCTTATCACCATTTTCATTCATCAAATTCATACAACTCCTTTCTTTCATGGCTCTCGGTGATGAGCCCTCGCATCTTACAATTTTCATGTAGTTAGGAATAGAGTGGGTTCATTTTCTTATCATGTTACATTCATCACATTTTGCTAATGAAATAGAAGTGCTAAATATTGCCTAAAAACCAAATTATCTAATTGCAATTAATTCTAGCACACATCATAAAAAATAAAAGAGAAATAATTTGTTTTGAACATTTGCATCATCATCATCCATAACATGAATCCATAAGGTGAGGAATTCAGAAAATTAGTTAATTCACTTCACCTTAAGTGAATTTCTACATATTTCCTTGCATTTCCACTTGTACATTATTGCATCCATACTAAATATCATCTGTATTTTCATATTGTGAAATTGTAAATCAGGAAACTTTTCAAACTTCTTAATGTTGGAAAAGATATTGCATCATATCTCTTTAAGTATCCAACATACTATCATCAAATTCTTCTAATCTCTTTATCATTTAAAAATTTAACATGGAATTTTGAGATTGAGACTATCAAGACTTGCATACTTTTTCCTATTCATATTTTCTTCTAGCTCAGGTGTCTTTTCCCATAGTTTGTTCTAGAAGCTTCTAGATTACACATATTTCCATAAATAATTCTCTAATAAAAAAGGAAATCTAAATATTTCACCTGGAAATCTTATCCGCCTATCTCAACCTTTGGTAGTGAGCCCTCACATCGTATTGGTTACATGGGGTTGAGGATAGGGGAAATTTTTCCCTCACAAAAGAACAAGTGTAAAGTCTATAAAAAATCAACAAAAAATAGTAAAATTCTTTCTTTTGTAAATAACACTACACTTATTTTCCCAATCAATCTTTGGTGACTAAGCCATGCTTATTACTAGTGGCATGAGACTGGTAAATAAGGAAAGCTTCCTTACTCTCCTATATTGTGTCCTTAGTGACGAGTCCATGTTTGTTATTAGTATGATGCACCAAGGTGTGGGGCTTTCCATCAAACAATTTAATAAGTTGTAAATAGGTTAATAAATAAAAAGTTATTTGAAATCTTGAGAATCCTAAGAAAGTGAGTTAGATTTGTATGTTAAAAGAGATTTAATCCCTAAAACCAAATTTTTTCAATCAAAAGGCCATCTAAGGATCTAAGTCTATATAAACATGCAAGAAAATTACATTCTAACTTGGTTAGTTTACCATGCTTAGGTTTGAGTTGTAAGTTCCTAATTGGATACTTTTCAAAATCTTGTTTTCTTATCACCATCTTCATTTATCAAATTCATAAACCTCCTTTCTTTCATGGCTCTCGGTGATGAGCCCTCGCATATTACTAGTCTCATGGAGTTAGGAATAGAGTGGGTTTATTTTTTTATCATGTTACATTAATCACATTTTGCTAATGAAATAGAAGTGATGAATATTACCTAGAAACCAAAGTATCTAATTGCAATTCATTCTAACATGAATCATACAAAATAAAAGAGAAATCAAATGTTTTAAACATTTCCATCATCATCATCCATAAGATGAATCCATAAAAGAATATACAACAACATTAGAAGTTATAAACATCAAAGAGTACATAGATAAGACAAATCATGAATGAGTCAACTCTTACACAAAATGGAAAAGATAATAAAAAATGCATATATGTATATATAATAACATCATGTTTTATGTAAAATGGCATCAAACTCTTGCGAGTGTGCTAAAAATGCTCATCTATGAGGAAAAAATCCAAATAAAATACTATATATGCAAAATTGATTTAAAAGAGAAATCACATGTGGCCTAACCATATCTACAGAATCTCACTGAGGATGTAAGGCAAGGGATCCTACTATGGTTCCTATTAGGAGAATGAGAACCTCCTTGTGTTGATAAAAGAGATTACCTATGTGATTAGGGTGATCAGCCAGTGGTAGCAGTAGCCTCGCTGCGAGAATGGTCTCACCATTGTCTCCTCTTGGCTAGCTCATATCATGTAAGCTCAACTATCATATAGGTCACGGTTGTAACAATGTGTCATGCCAATGCGAACCCATCTATGTGGCATCCAAAAATCATTGGTTTTCCAACATATACAAATAAATTCTCTCGTGTCTTCCCCATTAGGAGAGCAAAAGTTACCATGAGGATCCTTTGAAAAAATTCTCACTAGCCATCTATAGTAGCTGAAAAATTAAAGTGAAATTATGAATATTTATAAAACATTAGGAAAAAAAATTAGTGCATATTTCGGTAACAATCTATTCTAAAAACTAGAGTCGAATGTAGAGTATTCTACTTACTTGGATATCCTAGAATCCATGATGGATGAAATGGTTCTTGTGGTGGTGTGGGAGCTACAGAAGGAATCTCCTCCACTCAAACCTCCTCTACTGCCATCACCCCTATAGCCCTCTGCCATCCATATAATGAATCATTTTCTCCTCCTTGTATATTGGCAAGAGGATACTCTTTGTACAATGTCTCTACCATAGCCCTAGTTGTCACAAAAACCTATCCATTAACCACCCACTCTAGGTTTCTCTACTTCCTCCTCCATATCCTCCTTGGTATCTGCATCCTCCTATATCACAACCACCTCTTCCTCCTCCTCCTCCCCTCTATGTGTGGTAACAACCTCAATCTATAGGATTGGCCTTAGTATAGCTGGATCTGTTATAACCTATGGAGATCCGATCATAACCCCATGAATGAAAATGGTCTACTCGAGCTTACTCTTTGGGGTATCTCTTGCCTATCAGATCCCCTTATATACTATGGTGTTACTGTGAGGGAATAAATGTAAGTTAACAAAAACTATTAGGGCACCCTTTGAAGTGGATGGACCTCCACTCTCTTGATCTAATCCACTAACTACATAGTGGAACTGCAAGTAGTTAGTAAACTGGTCTCCTACCCCCATAAGCTAGCCATGTCCTGATATGGATGTGTAATCATGTCATCAGTTGTTATTTTAGAAGCTAATCGGTTTCACCCTCTATGTGGGGCCATATCGATCAATCTTGTTGCTCTAATATACCTAGGGTAAGTTATCCCAATTCCCCTCTGATACAGGATCATATGCTCATAAACCTAACTCATAAATAATTTAAGATGAATAAGGGCCTTACCCTTTAGTCATAGAAATATGTATAGATCATGATATGTGGTACCAATAATATCAATGGCCCATGCGTAATGTGTCCATTTTTTTCAATAATCTAAATAATTGGTGTCCAGCAATAGAGTACCTTTTCTCCACCCTTGTCCCCAACCAAGCGCAAAGCCAAAATACCCATGATGGCCTTATGTAACATAAGGATAAGAGAAGAAGAAATAGATAGCAGTCTCATCCCATGCTTAACACAAGTTTTATGTCCATGTGCAACCCCCATATAACCAGCCCATTGTATGGAATTTGCTACCAAGCCTATGCTTGATAAAACCAACTTCCTTCCAGTGATAAGAACTCCAGAATCTAGTATACATCCTCTAGGGTAATCATCCAATCTCCCCTAACTCCAAGAAGCCATAAATTTTCCTAGCCTGCATCCCAAGAACTCAATAAGTCACACAACAAATCACTAGCTGGTGTAACTAATTTTGTCTTGGAAATCCTCCATATCCCAACATTGTGCAGTATGTCATTCTCATCCTGAGTTAATACATCCAATATAGGGGAAACTAGTCACACTCTCAAGCTCTAATCCATCTAATGTACTTCCCCTATATCCATAAACATAAAAAGATCAAGTGATAATAAAATCAATGTAAAATAATCTGACCAAAAACATCACAATAACAATTAAAAACCAAAAATGTTTCTATACATAAAATAATTTGAGAGTTTCCCAGCAATTATGTAACTTTCCCTATGTGTAGAGAGGTGGTTGTGTAACCACCTCTTTGTACAGAGTGGAAATTGCGTAACCACTTTGGAAATTCCACTTTTTCCTTTGGCCATCTCATAGTTGTGTAACTGACGTGGCTTTTGCACAACGTCTACTCTCCACAGAGTAAAGGTTACACAAGGGCCCCAAAATTTCACAAAAATATAAAAATGATCTGTTTTAAATAAAACAAACTATATATCCCAAGTGACGCCCCCTTGTGATCAATTTTACTATAAAATTATTAAAAATAATCCTCCTATGTTGAATTTTTCACATTTTTTATATTTTAGGGTAAAAATAAACAAGTGCAGATAACTCACCTATTCGTGACCCATTATAGCTCCCACTAGTTGGGATGCCACCACGTTGGAACACTCTTCATTTTGACTGTATTCTTGAGTAAAATGTCATAGGTGACCCAGAGCTCTAAATTCACTAGGAGGGTAAGTGTAAATGATTTCTAAAAATAGTAATTTTGAGGTATATTTAACATGTTTTAACATTGTTTTGAGTGTGTGATTTCTAGGGCAGTAGCACTGGTGCAGGTATATCTCTATTCCTATGGATAAGGAAAGGTCTCTTATCATTTTACTTTAGTATTTTTTGTTGATTATGTATTTATCTACACTTGCTTCCCATTTCCTTCTTACAAGTAGTGAGAAGTTTAGATTAGCGTAACTTTAACACATGGGCATGTCAGGTATAATCTCTAACCTTCCCATTTAGAAGCACCATTTTCAAACCTCATGTTTTAACCACTTCACAGCTAAAATGCTTCTCCAAGGGGCGCAATATGTACACACCCAAATTTACTCGGTGTTACATTATTGGAACAGTGTAAATACCTAATGATTATAAAAATTGGTTCCAATGATATCCAAGTCCAATTTTTCTCTTGCAACATGTTCTTATAGATTTTTTATCTTTTTCATATCTTTTCTTTCTTTCCTTAGTGTTATTTCAGCCTTTTTCTTATTATTTTGGCCTTAAGTTATGTAACTACCACATAATTTGTGCAACCACTGCGGACATTACCTAACTGTCAGTCTTCCTTGAGAAGTGGTCACACAACCGTGGCAGAAGTTGGGTAACTTTTGGTCTGCACAAAATGATGTTTTAGTGTGCTTTTATCCAAAAATTTCCTAGGGTTTCCTTGACGCGTGTTTCCTTCTTCAAACTCACCTTTCTCACACGTTTTTTGACCGAATCTATTTTTCTAGAGCTTCTAATATGTGTATATACTTCCTCTTCCCTAGTTATTATTATTAGTAACTTAGGTGCCCCTCCTTGTGGTGATCTGACACTTCTTGGTTGCTAAGTGTGTTGGACTATTTCTCTACCAAATTTCTATAAAAACCAAGATTTTTCCTGAAGCATTGGTTGGAATCATTGGATTTGGAATTTCACCATTATGCTAGTGGAATCCTTTCAAGAAGTATAAAAGAAAACAAAATTCATTTGCGTTATTATTCTTTTTCTTTTATTACTACCAGACTGCATGCAAACTAGCTAGTTTAGCAATCTTTCATTTCTTCTACACACTACCAAAACAGTTCCTTGGACACGTTTGGATATCTCATTTGAAAACAAGATGAGGGGATCACAAAGCATTAACCACATTGGATTTTGGTCTATTATACATTTATAGGTTGGAGGTGTTATTACATTCCTAGAAGCTTCCTTCATTTATTTTGATAGATTTCAATTCATAGCTGATGTGGTTTTACATTTTCCTGTAAGAAGCTTCCATTGAGGATTTCTTCTCAACTCAACCTTTAATATTTTTCTGGGAATAATTCGGAGGAATTTCTTATGCACATAGTTTATTAATTCTTCACAATTGATTTACCTATATATTTTACTGCATTCATAATTAATATTGTTAGCATACGAGAAAATAGTTTGCTAAAATTTGATTCCCTGCCTATTCATGTGGATTTGCATGGGAAGTGGGGTTGAATAATATTATGTATATGTTCAGTAGTTTCCATTTCTTCAAATATAGAAAGCTTTTGTAGATATGATTGTTTTATCGGGGAATCTTAAGGGGAAAAAATGTTTCTTAGAAGCTTTTCAATCTTCCCATGATTTTGATGTAAAACTAGAGGCAATAGTATCAAAACTCAAAAATTAGGAAAACCATTATTTTTATTAGATTAGGTTAAATCCAATCTAGAGTGGGAAATAGCCACATCAGGGTATTTCACTATTTAGTTTATTTAGTTTAGAGTAGAAGCAATTTTAATTTAATTAGAAGGTGTATTGTCTTTGTAAATTGTTTTATTTAACTCCTAACAACACAAAACCTCAAAAAATATTATATTAAACTAGTTAGTTTCTTTTATTTATTTTATGCCCTTTTTGGTAAAATCATTGAAAATATAAAAATAAGTAGATTAGATTTACTTTGTCATTTCAATTAATTAGGTCAAGTTATCTAATTTTTCCCCTTAGGTGAAATTGGGAAAACATAACTTCACACATAGAAAATACAAGGATCCATTCGGCCATGGGAGCTCACTTTTCGTGTTTGAGTCGAGTGAGTTGAAGTGACGTGGAATCATTCGGATTCGATAGGAAAAAATTCTGAATCGGTGGACTCAGAACATCTAAAAAACATCAAAGTATGAAGTCTAAAATTTAGACTTCAGACATTCGAGAGTTTGGAGTTGGTAGTAGGTTCAAGCGGTGAGGAGTGCCACACAAATAGAAAAGGAAGTCGAAAACTTGAAGTCTATAATTTAGACTTCAGGATTTCAGGATTTTAGAGGTTTCATGTGCCACGTGGGGAGGAAAAAGGTCTGAAATTTAGACTTTTGGATTTCAAGATATGTTATGACCGGGTGAATAAATAGTAACTGAAACCTTGAAACCCAAACCCATAAAATCCAAACCCCTAAACCCTAAAATTTCAAAACCCCGAAACCCAAACCCCCGAAGACACAATGGTCTGAAACCCAAAATCTGAATTTAGGACTTTAGGGTTTCGGCATTTCAGAACATTAAAGTGCCAGTGTCGCTCAACATGATTTCAGAATCTGAACACTGAAGTAAGAATTTTAGACTTCGGAGGTTCATCATTTCGGAACTCTCAAGCTAACCTGTTAGATGAACAATACAATAACCTCCAAAGTGGAAATACCTAAATGTCTGATTCTTGAAAGTCTTAAATTTCAGATTTTGGAGGGTGCAATACAGGTTCGGAGTCCAAATAGGTATATTAACGACTCGCATTTATTGTTGTATGGCACCCTCATCTTCATATGACTATAACTTATGACTGATATCTTGGATTTGCACAAAATTGAACTTTTTGGAAAGCTCTCAGTGTCGTCTACATAAGGTTAAATATTTAAGAATGGGAAAATATAGTCCACCATTTTAGAGGATGTTTCCAAATTCATCACCTACCTAAAATGATGAGGTATGGGCTTCCTTTCTTCCCCAACAAGCGAGGTACAATGGAGTATAGGATTTGGAGACTTCCCCATCACTCTCACAAGGAAAACAATGGATTTTGCATGATATTTGAGTACATTTTCATATTTTCTTCCCTCTCTGTCCTAATTTTCTTCCTCTATTAAATTTAAGGGGTTTTCATGTCTAAAGGGTTGTTGATCATTTTCTCTCCCATGCACCCCATTCTTGTTGGGGCTTCAAGCCTTCCTATCAAGATCTATAATGACTATATGCCTCTTTTTACTACATCAATGTATTATGTATATCCATATGGAGTAGTAAGATAATTTTTTTGTTGCTCTATTTGACCTCTCATCGTTTATTGTCTTTATCTTACCTTTCATTATGCTTGCTTAATTTTTGCATTTCATTGGTTATTACATGATTTGGCTGTGTTGTGCTCATTCAGGAATGATGTATTGGATGTAATTTAGTTTTTGGTGTAGGTCCACCCTTTCTAGGTTCATCAATTCCATTTTTTTAGGCTAGGGAAGTAATAAAGACTCATTTCCTTGTCTATCACAACTCTTAGTGTAGGTTTTCATTCCATCTATCTTTCTCCCTGTCCTCTTAGAAGCATTAGATTAGGATTAGTCAATAATTTTTATTACATTAGGAGTAGTTAGTGGTAGGTAGGTTAGGAGCAGGAACCGGCCTTCTCTAGAGAGCTATCCCATTTCGCAATGTCCCACACTCACAATAGATCCATGTTATGCAATCATGCCGAATACCCCGTCTCAAACTAGGAAATTCAGGGGGTGTTATGATTTAGACATAACAGATCCCCTTTCTTGAATTAATTAGTTCCATGTGGATTTAATAATATCTAAGGAGAGTAACTAAATTAGTTTGATTTATATTTATTTATATTTTAACTTTTAATTTAGGAACATACAATTAATTATAAAGAAATAAACACAGTTGCCTATGTTTCATTAATTGGCATAGGTTACCTAAACATTGATCTTGCCTCTTACATATTATTTGTATGTGTTTTTATTTCCTTAGGTTTATTGATTACATGTCCACATAACCTTCCAAGACCCCAGGAAACCTAGACAATTTCTATGTGATCTAAGAGTGCCATAACCGAACGTAGTGACACAGTTGACAGATATTGACCAAGGCCTTAGATAACTTATATCCCACACCAAAACAGTTCCACCTAATATCATCTCATAATTGATATCCTCGAATGATGAAGTGAATAAAGATAATGAGTTCTAGCATAATCATCCTGGTCAAGATTAGATTCCATAACCCATAGATCCATCCTTATCACACATCTCCTATCACACCTTTGTGACCTTGTCTGGATATTTTTACGCAACAGATGCAGTAATATTCCCACATATATCATATCCCCTTTAAGGTATATTTTTTGATTCCTATATTGATCAAAAACTTCATGAAACTATTATCCTTGATCACTCCATTTCATCAAAACAAGTTCAATAGGTATTCATTTCCTTAAACGAGAAAATTCCTATAGTTCCCGTAGAAGACATTAATTTTACTTGTTATATCTTTTAGCCATTTATGTATATTTTTGTATATTTTTCCTATTAATCCTCTTTAGGAATTCCATATTCATATTTCCATCTCATACCGGCTTTTGTGATATGACCTAGGGAGGTCAAGTTTGTCCTAGAGTCACATGTTAATTCTTAGACGTACAGACACATCTCAAACTCTCCCACAATGGCATGATCTCTCTCACGTCATCAAATTGATCTCCATCATACAAAAACTTGGGGGGGAATCAAATCCCCACTTCCATCACTATCAGTAGACTCTAGTGTCTACTACTACACTTCATGCTCCTTGCTTCATCTCTAAAATTTCTAAGCATGCCCACTTCGTTAGTACACAAATTATACCGTCATTACCCGATAAGTTAATCTAGTGATCTGGTTCACATGTGACTACTGAGGGAACACTTCATCCATGAACCTCACATAATAAGCACTTCACGCTCTGTGTTTCACGATACATATTTTATAGCATCTAATATCACGCAACACACTAGTTATCTGATGACAACCTCTCGTGCTATGTTTCACACTTGACTATTGAGGGAACATTACATCACTAAACCTCACATTACACACTTCACACTCTGTGCTTTATGATGCATATTTTATATATTCTACTTAGATGAGGTGCACCCATTTCTTGATGACATAATATTTTTCTATGGTTCATTGTTCATTGATGAGGGGGAATTTATAAATGAACCTCCTTTCATGCACATCTACAGGGGGAAACGTAGCTTCTTCCATATTCACACTTTAGATACCATACCATGACATAATCATATCATTTGTACAGCTTGGTTGCATTTTATCTTTTTTGCTTCTACTACTTACATATTGCACTTTTATCAGTATGTTAGATGGATACTTAATATGTCCTTATCTTTATCATATGTACGTACATGTTCACTTGGTCTCTGGAATGGAATACATATCATTTATAGTTCCTTACATGTTTCATGATTCTTGACATTATATCCCTTGTCAGTCCCACTGAAAATTTTGGAGGAATCTACATTTACTACTCTCATGCTACACATATCACAGGTTATATTGTTAGTTTCTTTACTACTTTTCATTCATGTCACTTTATTTTCACCTTTATATTCATGCTTTGAAATACTATCTATCTTTTTAAAATTCTAATGGGTGCTTCATGTGCAACATTTACCCTACAGGACTATATACAACCATGGTTATCTGATACATTTTGATTAATCTTGTTTTCTATTTTATGCTATTATTTTTTAGCTATGCCCTATATCTTTTGTGATCATTGTATGCCTTTGGATGTTTCGGCCCTGATTGTCTTCTGACATTGCGAGTGATGTCCCATGTATGAAACCCATCATGATTCAAAAATAAATTAAGAGGACTCCAAATCTAGAAATGGATGCACTAGGAGCATCTTGGAATTCAAAAAAACTTTCTAGTTTAAATGATATGAAAGTTCCCCTAAAATTCTCAAAAATTCACTCTTCTATGAAATCCTTTGTTTTCAAAATATCACAGTTATAAGCTTAATCTTATATAAAATAAAACTCACTCTTACATAACCGTGATTCAATCATGTGGTTCAATGGTTTTGAACTCAAATCTCTCCAAATCCATTGAACCACATCTTTCCTTTGTTGTGAATTAGTCCCACATTACTTGGGTAATGTTTAGTAACAATGTTTACATATGGCATCGGTGTTTATTTTACGTGGCTATGGGTAAATTTTTCCCTTACCATGTCAAGTTGGTTTGTATTCAATAGGATGTAGTGGCTTGGTTTGGGCACATAGTTGATCTGGTTAGAGTGTGGTAGGATTTGGCATGTTTTTTATTGTTGAGTTGGCTCACCCCATGAGCTTAGCATATAGCTCAGTCCCTTGGCAAGTTGGTACCTCTAGGTTTGTTGTAATAAGCACTAAAGTTTGCAAGAAGTTAGATTGTTTGTTGAGGTGGTAGGCCATGTGGTTTCCTGAGGACCCGCCATGGGGGGGTTTACAAATCCATTATGAATAAAGTCTTGCATTCACCATATTATTACAATGAGAGGAATATATATACAAATATGTGGCAATGGTAATATAATGATATGAAGGAAAAGGAACCCCTCCACAAAAAGAGTGCATCAACCCTAGGGGAAGGCCCCCAACTAGCAAATAGTGGGGAATACTTGTCCAAAATTGAGTGTCGAAAACCGAAGGTGAAAACAAAAAATACCCTTTTATTATTTTTACAATATCACATGTCACATTCTGATTGGTCTATTGACCTTATTTTTGCTCCTCCAACATGTAATTTTACAAATGGTATCTTTCTGAAAATGATCCCATTTTACATGTTAAAATAGGTGTCAGAAATATCTTTGAGCCATCTAGTGTACTGTAGTGATTTTACGAGATCTAGGAAAACTTTGTGCACTTAATTGACCTCTGGATCACTTAATGTTATACGTCACATTATGCCTAGCCATCTCAATTATAATATTCATTTAGGCCATCCCATGTTACATATTATGCATGAAATGCCTTCTAGCCATGCCATAGCATATAATTCCCTTTCCACACCTTCTTTCATGGATAATTCTACAATAGATTCCAGACCTCATGTTTCTACACTTTGTAATATCCTTCTTATTCATGGTAATGAAGTTATTAATTACATTGCACATCATTATCCTATTTTGAAGGACTATAGTGCTACTAGTCGACATGATGAAATTTCTATTGACACTTATATCCCCCTTTACAATGTCACCATCACCATGGATTTCAAATCCGTTGCTTATAATTCTAATTATTATATTATTATTTATTCCAACGTTACATCACTTGTTGTAACCTCCTCACCACAAGTAAGAACCCAATTTTCTGATTAGATTTCTAATGCTTTGAAATCGCTTAATTTATAAAAAAATATGAATCACTCATATACTATGGCTACACCTCATCTTGTTTCATCCATGAGGTCAATCACATCCTCTCTTTCTACATTTATGTTTATGATCATAGGGGCTACTACATAGAATTTTAATTATTTGAATCTTTCCAATTTACACCTATTGTTTATGAGGATTCTAATGTCAATCCATCAATTTTTGTGTTTGATATTCATGTTCCTTCTTGAACTACATATGTTATACATCTCTTGATTCACACATTTACCATTATGTTTTCACCTAATTTTTTTATTATTTCCAACAAGATCAGAGTTATACCTATTATAGTTTCTTCTACTAAACACACTCTTATTTTTTATATCATTACACTTACTACTCATGTAGTTGGAATATTGGACTCTATAGGATTTCTCCCTCACTTAGTTGACATTTTTTTAGAGTAGCTCTTGTGTCCCCCTTTCTACTTGATGACACAATCTTGTTAGAGTTTAAGGTGTGATTATTGAGGGTGCACTTACCTACATGGACCTAACCTTACACACATATACTAGGGGTAAACCTTTCTTCCCTCTCCTATTTATGTAATTTAATATTACACATTCAAATATTAACAATTGTTTTAACAAAACTAGCTTAGATCTTGATTAAATGTATCCTTGCTTGCTTATACCATTCTATGTTGTATATTGTTTATCATGTTACTTTGATTCATAGTATTATCTATACTTTTTTTCATACAACCATGCTCATTTAGATGGTACTTTTTAAATGAATGAAGGTCACTAACAAGTTATCATATGATGTGTGATGTCTTTCATTTTTCTATACCAATCCCATTGAGGATCTTGGCAGATTATACCTTTTTATAATTCTCTATATTCAAATTCTATCATTTCAATATATACTACTTCCAATTCCATTTAAGTTATACACATGGTGAAATAATATCATTTTTTCTACAATGCTAACATGGGTTATTTATGAGGTTTTGTATTGGGGGAATAAAGAGGTATAATACAATTTCAATGGATTTTTAGTGATAGTAATTTATAAATTCTAGTAACACATGCTTAGTTACAGGTTTCTATAAGGTACATCATGAACAAAATTAGTTGCATGTTACATATTTTGAGCAATGGAACTAATTGCTTAATTTTCTAGGTGACAACTATAGAATGACACCTAGGATATATGCAAGATGATGATATGCTTGGAAAAATGTGTCATCCATGACCAATTTTATGGGGCTTTTGACTATCTACATTTGCACTTATCCATAGAGAAGAATGAATGGTTGGAGGGAAAATACTCTACCTCTCCCAATACTCTTACCTTGGTGACATGATTCAAAAATCATAAATATGGTGATAGGATGCTTAATACCTTAGTTTGGAGAAATGATGCCTAAATCCTCAATACTCTTATAACCATCTTGAAGGAAACACACACACTAGAACAATTATATATCCTCTCTCAGGGAACTTAGGTGTATTCTATCTTTGATTCCTGTGAATTTTAATACAAATTTTTATTCTCATATTATCTAAGCTAAATTTTAAATTCATCTATCATGAGCATTGAATACACTTATCTTATTTTGCAGGTCTGACCTTACTCTGACAAAATACAACACAAAAATTGAACACGAAGCAATTTTAAGAACAATATGCTTAGTCAAAGCTAATGCTCAAGGAATGAAATTCAAGTATCATTTCCACTATGCACACAAGGTAACACCTATGATCACTATGCTCTCTTCTATTCCATGATACATATGATACAATCTCCATTCATTACAATATCAAGTATAATTCCCATTCTTCACATTATAAGTTATAAATCCCTTCAGCTCTCTACAAGGTACTCTCTTCCTATATACTTTATGTGAATGAATATTCATTTACTAAAATTAGTGGGTGGAAATGTAGATGCCAAATCGCACATTTACTATTTACATCATGCCTCTAAATATGTCTTTATAAATATGATTCCTAAGTGAGAAAACTAGGTAATAACAACAATTATTTTACTTTGTATTTAAATTATTTTATCTTCTCATAATTTTTTCCTTGGCTTTTCTAGAACTACCAAAGTATTTAATTTGGACACTTGACAACATATGACCCACCTCAGTATTTTCCCTTGTATCCTTCAATCATCCCAGAAACTACCACCCATTACAAACAGGAGCGCCCAAGCACTATTATCCCCTTTAGGCACTTCTTTCCATTTCCCTCCTTTTCTGAAATTTAAAATTTCACATTATTTGTTATCATTTTCTTTTTTTAAATTATCACTATGGGTCATCCTTTTTTATTGTTAATAATGAAATTAAAACAAGGGAATCATATATATATATATATATATATATATATATATATATATATATATATATATATATATATATATATATATACATATATATACATGAATTAGTCATTATTATTAGGGGCAGGGAAATTTGGGATACTATTTCTTATCTACTATTTTCGCAAAGAGTAATATTTAAGTGACGCATTTAGGTTGCGTCATTCACTTCATTACAGGCGATATTTCTAAATTCTTTCTCATGCATTCATCTTGGGGCCAAATTATTTGTATCCCACTATCTTGGTGTGACTAGAACAAGGGAAACTTAGCTTCAATGGACACCATTCTATCATACACACACTATAAATACCTAGAGTTTGAAATATAGTGTAGAACTTAGTGAAAATCACATTGGGTGAATATCAAGGCCAATTTAACTAAAGAATATGTGTTATTTGTTTCATCTAATCTTTACTTGAGACTTTTATAGGTTTCTATGGTTTATTTTAGAGGTCCATGTGTGACAGTCAAACCCTACAACAAATCCAGAATGACAAAGAGTGAAAGTAAAAAGACCTTCTCATGGCTGAAAATATCATAAGGAGAGCATTTTGTAGGACACTAGCACCCATTTGGACACTAATACCTGAAGCGGTCTTGTCCTCCTTTAGGATTTCTATCAAAAGGAATTTTAGGTCCCAATTTTGTATAAGAAGCACACTCAATTCAGATCCAGTGTGTTTCATTCATCTTCCAACCCAAAATTAACACAAATCTTCAGATACAAGGTAAGGCATTTTTATATTCTTATTATACACGCTTGATTTTATTTTCACATAATATATATTTCTTGTTACTGATATATATGTTTCTTGTTACTTTAAGTTCTCAAATTCCCATAATTACTCAAAAAAATTGGCTCAAAACACCTAAAATTAGACTAAAACTAATTATAAAGAACAAGAATATGAACAAAAGACAAATAAATGCAATTAGATTGATAACATATTTCATCTAATATGAAAAACAGCATTGGATCCAGTCATTGTATTAACCGATAAATTAAATCAATGAAAACTACATTATTTTGCATAAACTTTCTCTGAATATAGGGCTATCGATATATATACAAGTTTTAAATGTACTCTAGGAAGTCTAAGCAACATGATCTTGGCCTTACACTTTCTCTCCCTATAATAAATGGACTATAAATTATCTATTTTCTCTTAAAACGTGGTAATCTCTTCTTTAGAAAGGGCTATTTTATTTTATAATAACGCACGTTCTCATTGAAAAGGTTATTTTACTTCATAATAATGGGCTGTCTCCTTAAAAAGGACTATTTTAATCTCTAACAAAAGGTTCTATTATTAAAAAATTTATCAAACTCTCTCCTTTACAAGGGCATAAAAATTTCTCTCTTGAAGAGGCTTCAATACAATACTTTTCCTTCTCCCTTACAAAATGGGATTACGTTTCAAAAATATTACCACTTAAAATGAAACTATTGGGCATTTTCTAATATTCTAAGGCCCATGGTATTATGGTGAAGGCCTTCTCATTTTACTGAAAATGATCGGGTTTGAATGCCCCAAAAACCTCCATTTTTTTCTTATTTTAATATGAAAATCCCAGTTTGCATGTGGGTATTCCAGAAAATTCCTTTAAAAGGCATGTTCTTAAGTAAAAAAACCATTTTTCATGGAATTATATCCTATATGCTCCTTGCATAAGATTTTGAATAGGATTGGAATAAGATTAAATACTTACCATATGGGCTTTTACATATTTTAAATCCTAGATACATGGGATTATAAGGAAATATTAGGTTTATAAATAAACCTCTCCAACATTTAACTTGGTCAAGGGACCACCCCTTGCATTTGACTTGGTCATGCCGAGTTGTGTTGGATTTCCCTTTTTGTTACTCAGTGTTGATTGTTGTTGGCTAATTTGTTTGTTTATTTGGTGTTTGGGTAATAGATTGACACTTAGCATTGAGCTCATTTAAATCACTTATGAGATGGTTATTGTGGAGATACCACTTGTCTCTCAAGCACTTAGATTTGAAAAATCATGGGATTTAATCCCACAATCACCGTGTTGAGGTTTTATGTGTTGTTTATAATAAGCAAAAAAAATTACAAATGAATGTGACGAACAAGGTGAGATTGTTCTCCTCCTAACAAAAAGTGACCCCACTGTATAATGGGACCCCAACTGGAAAATAGGGTGAACCCCATACTTGACCATCAAAAACCAAAGGAAAAAATCAAAAAATCCTTTTACCGAAATTCACTCTAGCACATGTCACCATCCCATTGGTCCACATCTCAAGTCCTAATTAGGCTACATAATCACTATGATGTAACCTTCCTATTATTTTGCATGTTGAAACAAAATGTAAGTGATCCATAAATTTTACATACGATGTTATTTTGACCCCATTTAATATGTGATAGAAAGATATCTTAATGTAGCCAAAATTTAAACAAACACTAAGTACACTGCAAAGACCTTGAACTTAAAGAAAATAACTTATCTTATCTGTTATCGAATTATGAATTAAAATGCGTCTTAAAAAGGAAAAAAAATCCCAACTCAAGTTTCCATGAAAACTTTAACTAAATTCAATTAAATCTACTATAGGTGGAAAATTTACTATTTTTAGCAATTTACTAGAACCTGTTATTCTTAGTAAGTTCACATGCTTATTCGCATTTTAACAAAAATTTCCACACATTTTCTGCATGCCTAAATTATAGGAATTCTGAAATTTCTAACTTACTATGCATGCAAGAGAAAAAAAATAACTAATGCCCAAAAGTAGGAAAAAACCGAATCGAAACTTAAATCCTAAATTTTGGTCCCCAGAACGTGGATTTCAGGCCCAAAAATTCACCAAAACTGATCCAACTTGATGGGTGGGTTGGCTGGTGTGTTCTTCTCATAAAAAAAGTTTTCTAAAAGAATGGACTCAAACGGACACCCAGATCAAAAGTTATGACCGTTTTAAGTTTTTGTTATAAATAGTGCATCATTCTCACTTGCTTGGAGCAATGAATCTCATATAAGTTTTCTTCTTCAACTTTCTGCCATTTATCTTTATCCAGCTTCTTAATCTCCCACTTTGTGACCCATGTGTTTTCCACTTTATCCAATCCTTGCCAATGTCCAAAATATTTACTATATTGTTCATGTTTTAGTGTTCGCAGTTTTCTTGTCTAAAATCTGATCTACTTCTTCTTTCTTTTTCACTAGAACCTATTGCATTCAATATATTAATTATTCAATAACATCCTCTTATTCACTACCTCCATGAAAATATTATAAATTTCAAACATTAAATACTTGATAAATATCAAAATGTCCTTGCAATTCTACCTAATAAGCATTATCAACTATCTTTTTCACGATCTTGGAGGGACCAATCTTCTTATACTTCATCTTTTTATAGGTTATTTTTGGAAACCTTTCCTTCTAAAGGTATACCATAACCAATTCACCCACTGTAAAAATATTTCTCCTTTTGTGCACATATGCTATTTCCTTATACTTATCATTACTATTATGCATCTTCTTACACACTTCTTTCTCTAATTTTTTATATGTTTTGTAAATGCTTCTGTATCATCACTAACTCTGCCATCAGTTGGTAGCGGCAACAAATCTAACACCCTATTTGGATTACTCCCATACACCATATAAGATGGATGCTTTCTTGTGGATCTGTTTATTGAACAGTTAAAAGCAAACTCTGCTCGCGGTAATGCTAGGTCCCATTATTTTGGATTTCCACGAACTATGCACCTTAGCAAGTTTCACAAACTCCGATTTATGACCTATGTTTTCCCATAAGTCAAAGGATGATAGGAACTATTGAACTGAAGTTTAGTTCCCAACTTATTCCATAAATTCCTCCAGAAATTAGTTTAGAATCTTGTATCCCTATTTGAATTAAAGGTTTTTGGATCACCATGCAACCTAACAACTTCTCTGAAAAACAAATATGCTACTCTTGTTGAATTACTATTTTTCGTATAGGCAATAAAATGAATCATATTAGAGAGCCTATAAACAACCAAAAAAATTGATTCACTAGCTCGTTGTGTGTTTGGTAATCCCAAAATAAAATCCACACTCAAATTTGTCCATGCTCCTTTAGGAACATGCAATGGCATATACAACCATGTATTTTGTGGATGACCTTCCGAGACTTGGAAAATTCTAAACCTCTCAACATATCTTTTCATCTTTCACCAATAGTATTTATCTTATACCAAAGCTATAGTGTTATCCTTACCAAAGTGCCCATCCAATCCTCTGATATGCAACTCTTTCACTATATTGTCTCTCATAGACCCAAATGGTATACATAATTGGCATCCCTCAAATAGATAGCCATCTTGCAAAATGTACTCATCCTGGAAATCACCTGCATAGCCTAAAAATGGACTACTTAACATTTCAAGAATATGCTTGAAATTAGAATTTAAAAATACAAATCCTTTCTTGCTTCAAAACCAACCACCTCATTCTCCATAGTTGTAAATAGAGTTACATGCCTACTCAATGCATCTGTAACTTAGTTTTGTTTTCTTAATTGATTATTTAGAGAAAAAATTTAACCTTGCAAAAAATGATACACACTTTGCATGCCTACTATTCAACTTCTTTTTTTATTCACATACTTCGAGGCTATGTGGTCTATAAATAACAGAAACTCCTTATGCACTAAATAATGCCTCCAATCCCTTAATGCTTGTACAATTGCATAAAATTCCACATCATAAGTAGAGTACTTATTTATTACTTCATTTAATTTCTCACTAAAGAAAGCTATTGGCTTCTTGCCTTGACTTAGGATAGCACCAAAACCCACATGTGACACAACACAATCAACCTTGAACACTTTATCAAAATTAGGTAGTGCCAAAATAGGTGCTTCTGTCACCTTATTCTTTAAGAACATAAAGTTATCCTTAGTTGCATTTGTCCAAAAAAAATTCCTTCCTTTTGTGCAATTTGTTATAGGTGTTACAATACTGCTAATTTTTTTCAAAAAATTATGTAAAATGTTGTTAAACCACGAAAGCTTCTTACCTTTCGTATACTCCATGGAGTAAGCCATTCAATAATTGCCTTTATCTTTTCTGATTCCTTCTCTACCCCATCTGCTAAAATAATAAAACCCGAAAATACCAAAGTCTCTTACACAAATGTGTGGTTCTTCAAATTTGTATAGAGCTTCTCTTTCCTTAAAATTTCAAATATCACCCTCAGATTCCTAAAAAATTCTTCTTTAATTTTAGTGGAAATCAATATATCATCAAAAATAAACCACAACAAACTTACCATTATACTCCCACAACATATTGTTTGTAAACATCATAAAAGTTCTAGGTGCATTAGATAACCTGAATGGCATCACAATTCACTCATATAATCCATCTCCTGTCCTGAATGTTGTTTTCCAATCATCTTCTTCTCTGATCCAAATCTGATGGTAACCACTTCGAATATTAATCTTTGTTAAATACCTAGATATAGCAAGCATATCTATTTTATCATCAAGGAGATGTATGGGGAACATATACTTGATTGTAATTTTATTGATTGCTCTAACATCAACGCACATTCTCCATGTTCCATCCTTATTTGGAGTTAATAAAAATGGACTTGCACATAGGCTCATGCTATGCCTTACTATACCCTTCCTCATAAGCTCTTTTACTTTCTTATTCAATTCTACATACAATGTCAGACTCATCCTATAATCTTCTTGATTTGGCAGTGAAGACCCTGGGATCAAATCAATATGGTGATGAATATATCTTTTGGCTGGTAACCCATCTGGTAGGTCATCAGGAATAACTTCATAAAATTATTCTATTAATTTTGTTGTCTCTACTAGTATTTGTGCACTTGCAGATTCATCTTTATTTGCTACCAGTACATAACAAAACCCTTTATCCTTTGCCTCCTTCAAAAATCCTTTTGCAAAAAGAATATATTAAGCCTTCTCTTGTTCCTTAAGAGCTTGTAAAACTATTATTGTGCCATCCTTCAAAAAATTATAAGCATTCTTTCCCCCTTCATGAATTACTTTTCTATCAAATTGTCACGGTTTTCCTAGCAACATATGACATGTATTCATATGAATAACATCACACCAAATCTCATCCTTATAGCTTCTACCAATAGAAAAGTTTATTAAACATATCTTATCAACAATAACTTCATTATACTTCTTAAACCATGCAATATGGTAAGGGTTAAGATTCTTCTCACAATGCATGCCTAGTGTCTCAACTATCTCATTTGAAACCATGTTCTCACAACTACCACCATTAATAATAACATTACATACATTTTCTCTCGAAGTGCATATTTTCCTGAAAATATGTGTACATAGCCATGCATCCCCCTTGATCTCATTTCTTGGAGAAATCATAATCCTTTTGATCATCATATTTTCTCCCACATCTGGTGGAATTTCTAGGTCCTATTCTTCTTCTTCTTATTCAGCTTCAAAAAAATTTACCCTTAGAGGATCTTCTAGCCTCTTTTCATGTGTATAATAATGCAAACATTCAAATTCCCTATGCCCCTGTTCACCACATCTATAGAAAATAAATGTTCTTCATGGAGACTCCCATCCTCTATAGCCAACGTATTTTCTGGCCCTAGGAAATCCTCTATCTCTTTGATGATTTGGGAGATCTTGTCTTGTATATTCTTTCTTTACCACTCCACAAGGTTGTTCTCCTCTACCTTGACTGAAACTAGTGTGTCCCTGAAATGAGAATTATGTCCCCTTATTCATCCCAGGCGATCTCCTAACACTTTGTCGATGAAATTTTTCTTCGGCCCTTAAAGCTAGTTGATAGGCATCCTGAATGCTCTTGATCATGCGCATGCTTAGTTCATCCTGAATAGAAAAAAATAATCCATTTACATACCTTGCATCTAGTTGTTCATCGGTTTCTTCATACTCTACATGAATGAAAAACATGTAAAGCTCACCTATGTATTCTTGCACGGTTTTTAAGTTCTGTCAGAGATTTTAAAACCTCATTGAAGGGTTTGTGCAAAAGCCACAGGAAGAAAATTTTCCTTTAGTTTCTTCTCCATCTTACTCGAGGTCCTAATTATTTTTTTCCTCTTTCTTAACCGCTCTTTCTATAGGTGATCCCACCATAGCATAACATGACTTTTTAACTTCGTGCATGAAAATTTTACCTTCTTTTCCTCTGACATATCCTTCCACTCGAAAAATTTTCACATGCTAGTCATCCAGTCTCTCAGATCCTCTGGTTTTAGGCTACCTCCATATTCTAAAACATTAACTCAAGTGTCCGATCGTTCTTTCCTTCTAACATTGCTCATAGCAACCTTTCTTTAAAAGCTAAGGGCGGTCCTTGTGCTTCCTCTTCTTCACAAAATTCTTCTTCATTTGTGTCATATCCACCTTGATGTTCTCTTTGGGATATAGTTGACGTAAGCACAGTAGCTTGCCTCTATAGATCCTGCATGTTTCTATTCATCCGGGCAATACTGCCTCCTCTTCCTTTGCCTCCTCCTACCATTGTTTTTTAGTTTTTTTTTCCACCAAAGACTCGAACTTTCTCTAATACCAGATAATGTAGCCAAAATTTAAACACACACTCAATACACTGCAAATACTTTGAACTCAAAGAAAATAACTTCTCTTCTTCATTATCGAATGATGAATTACAATATGTCTTAAAATGGCAAACTACTCCCAACTCGAGTTTCCAAGAAAAATATAACTAACTTCAATTAAATCTACTCTAGGTGGTGAAATTCACTATTTTTAGTAGTTTACTAGATCATACTAATCTTAGTATGTTCCCATGCTTATTCGCATGGCCACGAAAATTGCAACATATTTTTTACATGCCTAAATTAAAGGAATTTACAACTTTCTAACCTACTATGCATGCAAGATAAAAGAAAAAAACTAATGCCTTAAAATAGGAAAAAAGCTTAATGGAAACTTAAATCCTAATTTTCGACCCCCAGATGGTGGATTTCGGCCTCGAAAATTCATCAAAAATGCATCCAATTGGAAAGCAAAGTGGATCAACTAGTGCATTCATCTCATCGAGAAAAGTGGTTTAAAAAAAAACGTACTCAAATGGACACCCAAATCAAAAGTTCTGAAAATTTTTAGTTTTTGCTAAAAATAGAGCATCATCTCTATGAGATACTCACTTTTGTAAGTAGATTCATATGGTGCAAACCATCTTAACTATTGGTATCTTTCTTATTATAATAGGGAAATATTTGATATGCATTGACTCTTAATCTATAAGATTATTCTCAACATAATTATATATACTCCTTATATTGAATAATTATGTTAATGAATTGAAAAAATCAAGTGTTTATTGTGTTATTGTTTTATAAAACTTAGACTAAATTATCATTTGGTATCAAAGCAATAAGATCATACCTATTTAGTTGGGCAATTTAAGTGTTAGCCTAGTTGCCTATGTAGGCAAGTCATTAATATGAGGAAGAATTTATTTTAGTTTATTTTACTATTTAATTAGTACATCAAGTTTTTAACAGTTTTGGATCAGGTTATCTACATGGTTCTGAAGAAGTCCAATTTCCTCGTGTTTGTGCCGATTCTTCCAACATGAGAATCTTATCTACTTTCCTACGTGCTGTCGAAGCTTGTCTCCAGTTTCCTTGAATGCATCAACAGCCTGTCATCACAAAAAAGCATTGGTAATCACCATTTTAAAACAACCACGTTAGATACTATTTGGGTCACAAAGAAGGTGCAAGACTGATTACAAGCCCACACAACCATTTAATCCTACTTGTCTGGTAGTGTGGAAGACAGTGCTGATTCAGACGGCACATGTTTTGTGAAGGACGTTTCCAACGAGAAAGGTGAACCGTTGTACATTTAGAAGGGCTAAAACACATTCAGAAATATTGATCAATTCAAAACTACTTATATTCATTCCCATCAACGATTTCTCAACTATCTATTGCATTTTAGGAGGTAGATTCCAAAATCTGAACTTGCTCATATATCGGGTTGTAAAAGTGAGTTTGCTGATTAGATACGAATCTGAAGTCGTCAATCCCCTTCAAACGTATATCAGCTTGTCACTAAGGCTGATTTAAAATCTATAATTTTAAAAAAAAAATGAAATTTAAAATTATACTTCAATATTTAAAGACATTAGAATATTATAAATATTCATTAGAAGGGCTAAATAAAAAAATAACTTTTCATGCAAATTGTATCTTTTGTTAAGTTTTATAATTTATTAAATTGATTTTAATAAATAAAATATTAAATAATAATTAGAGTAGAAAAATTACATGTTGGCTAGCTTTCTATTTTATACATTAAGAAAAACTTCATTCACTTCAAACAAATTATTTAAAAAATCACTAGGAAAAAGGATAAATCTCTAGAAAATAAGTAATTACTTTTCTCTTTCTAAGTTTTCAAAAGATAGAATATATTCTTTTAGCTTTTGCGTTGCTTGTTACACCCATGATGTTCCCCCTATGGGATAGGCCCTTCCACATCTTTTGGCGACTATATTCAAATGCTTTACGTCTTTTTCAAGCGTTGTAAACCAAGTTTGGAAATCCCTTTGCCCCCATTGGTAAAATGGTGATTTAAATTATTTATACTTGATTATTTACATTGCTAAGATGGCAGGATTTCAAAATTATTATTAGATTTTAAAGGTATCTTGAATAATTTTTTACGCCATTTATTCATACGTTATTGTATGGTAAATCAGTGCAGATAGTATATTCAAATGAGAGATTAACATTTTCAAATTTTCAATTGAAGGGTAATGTGTTGTTTAGTCATAGCATTTACGCAAATGCTAAAGCCCTCCTCTTCCTAGATACAATTGAACCCTATAGGAATTATTATCAACTATGGATCATAACCAAGAATAAGAATGGAGAATTAGCATGAACATCTCACAATTGTGCCAAGATCTTTTTCTAGTAAGAGTAGCTGCAAATATGTAATCCAACTTACTGAAGTTGCACATGTGCATGGAATCAAATATTGAGTTCGCTAAAAATAATATACTATACTGATTATACCCACGGGAAACATACATTAAAAAGGTAATAGTTGAGACACACATGGATCATCTCAATGGTAAAATCTCTTTCCTGTCTCTATTGAACCTATACCACAAGTTAAAATATAGGGATTTAGAAATAGGTCACTTAAATATTAACCCCCTATTGCGAGTACTGAGTTTTAGACATGACCATATTTAAGCTTTCAGATGATATATCCATCACTGTGCGCTACCATCGAAGATTACTATGCAACACACCTCTGTTTCTCTTGTCAAACGAATCTCTTCATTTAATGATCCCTGTGATTTGTCAAAATGTCTTCTCTAAGAAAACTTCAAATAGTTACACCTAATGATTGCGTGGAACATTTCCATTTTGTCCAATTCTTTCAATCCTTCAACTATTTATGTTCTTACAAGTAAATCCCTTTCGACATAAGTTCAAAATGTAACAAATAGAGAAGTAATTAAATGGAGTCTAGGAATATGAAATCTTAGATGCAATACATTTAAGTTTGTGACGAATAGCTTCTTATAATTTTAATTAATTAGGCTGCTTCATTTTGGTCAAATGGAATCTAAAAAACTATGTTTATTACTTGTATGGGGCTTAGAATGACCCTCTATGAAAAAGTTGTATTATAAGTCACTAATTCTTGAGAAGCTTTCGTTATACAAAAGGAATGAAAAATATTCATATAAAATGTATCAAATAAGGAAAAGTAATCATCGATGGAGTTTGAGAAAAATAATCTCATGAGGCTAAATGGAATCAATAATAGTATATAATGCAATCAAATACACTTTTTTATACAAACTTGGTTAGTCATCTTCATTTAAGTTTATGCGACTTAAAGCTAATAACTAAACACCATTTTTTTGGATAGGTAAAAACTTTCTAGGTGGCTCCCATCATTTTGGGAATTGATGGTATTTCCAACAAAGCCTACTAATTCCTCCATAAAGATTAGGTGTGTTGTGTTGAATATTTTAATCAAAACTACGAGGAATAGCGAATTAAATAATTTTTTGCCTTCAACTATGCGGGTTGATATTTGCGATAAAGAAGCTATAGAGAAAGTGATTTTACTTTGGAAAAGTGAATTGAATATTTGTAACCAATTTTTTAAAGGTGTTAGTACTCAAACAAAAGTGCAACTACATGCACTCAAAACTTCTTAAATATACATAGAACAATAAGACCTATTTTTTACTCCTCATGATATAAGATTTGCACCTGTAATATGTAAGAATTTGTAATAATAGCTAAAATGTAGAGATAAAAATATTTAAATTTCATGACCCCCCTTAAATCTATATGCATACACTTACGGTTTCAATCACACCCTTGATTGCAATTTCAACTATAAATTAGTAATAAATTTTTGCAGGCTCTAAATCAACCTATTAATATATCACATTTCGGTGTTCACATTGCATTGTAGTCACATTAAATTGCCAGTAAATAATGCATATTTAATTCCCTTGGAAGAATTTTGTCAACCTCGTAATTGAAATTGTTTAATTTGCGTAAGATATCAGAAGGGACTAATTTATTTCATGTTATCTGATTGGAAGAATTCTGACAACCTTGTATTGATTGTCTTTGCGTAATTATATCAGAAGGGATATATTTAAAAAGCATATGTAGCCTTTGGATTTTTATTCTCCAAAGGTAACGCTCGTTCCGAATAATATGTCATTTATGAAGGGTAAAGCTTACTCTTTAATATGTCATTTACCAAGGGTAATGCTTAACCGGAACTTGTCAAATTAAAAATAATGGGGATCCCTTCAAAATATTGATTTGAATGATGATTCGTGACATGAGCCGTCAACTATGATTTCTGAGCAATTTAGTCACTGCACAACCATGTATTCCAATTGACTGATTTCAAAAATAATGATCGCTGAGCCTGCGACGCTTATGCATGTTATCTCAACATTGCGACAATTACTGGACATGTAATGTGTTATGTTCCTATTATCTGGTAGACATCAATTTCATCGACCAAAGCGACTCATCATTAGTTCTTTGTGAAAATGAAATCCATATGTATTGAGAATCTGTATCTAGGCAAGATCCAACATTAAAAAAAAGTCCATCCTCATTTAATAAAAGTAAAAATGGCATATATCACATCAATTCCGTCGTATATACCATTTTTTGGCTTACATTACTTTAGGTAGGATAATTTTATCTTTTTTTTTTAAAAACTCTTACCTTTAATGTTGAGTCATGTTATGAGTTCATGGTCTTAAGTGGCAATTTAGTCCTAATAAGCACCTATCATTGAATATTCATATGTTTATTGAGTCTCAACTATTATTTCACATTTTATATAATTGCATCCTTGGTTTAACGGTATGCCCAAAAAGTCTTAATTAGTCACTGTCAATTTGTTTAAACAAAATAAGATGTATTATTGGGATAAACGATGTCTGATTTGAACCATCTAACACTCAATTGAATGAATCTGAAACCTATCTTTCTATAGAACCAATTTAATATAATCGAATTTTTAGGTTGGAGGACCATTCTAACTTCATCTATGTAAAACGTCTCGCAACATGGCCAGATATTTATATTAGTGAGGATGGCTTGAATACACTCCTACAAACTTAATATGTAATGTCATTAGAGTGTTGTTCTTCATATTGTCTATTGTCAATTGTCTAAAAACATGATTCAAATTAAGCTAAGTGTAACACAGCCAAAAATAGTGATCTCCCCAAAAAAAACTACTTTATAAGTATTGTAATGCCCCACTAATTCAGACACACAAGACAACAAAGAAAAATATAGGATAATTTTTTTTTGACTTGTTCGAAGTATAGAACAACATTACTGGAGGACACAAAGGTTAAAACTAACTCTTTGAACAACCAGGCACAACTATGACCACATAGGCAACACAAAACGTCCAACACACATCAAGGAAAATTCTCTTTTCTCTTTGATAAGACACCACAAAGAACCCAACTACAGTACATAGTTATAGTTAAGAACAACCCACTGTGAACATCTTCTTAAGGTTATTTATTTTACTCAAACACACATTTCAAACTTCATCTTACGTTCTAGGAGATTTATGTTTGATTTGAGAAAATTCTTCTTATAAGGGTTAGAATCCTTTCTTTTACACTTAGAGACATTAGGCTTGGGTAAACCTTTCCGAAAGATGATCATATTTAATTGTGAAAATTATTGGTTTGATCAGTTATTAGGTTAACAATAGAAGGGAGGTGGGGTGAACAAATCCCCACAAGATTATCTTAAACCAACACAAGCTACATAATATTTATTTATACCTCCCTTGCAAAAGGCGATGAGTGTATGGTCCAACTAAAGTGGAGTGCCATAAGGATTCAAAACTATAACCTCTAGCAAGAATCAACTATTAACCACGCTTAAGAAAATATTACAATATACTATGGCAAGATTTAAAGTGAGAAGCTCAATTTATTTCATCATCATGATCTCTTAAGTTATTAACCGGTCTTTTAATGAGACTTAAGAGTTCAACTGGATTTGGGTAAAACATTCAATTATCATTCTCTTGATTTAGTTCGCTAAAGGATGCACAAGTGGTTCCCAAAATGGAAGCATTAGACTTAATGTGTTCTTGTTAAAAAAACACCTACTAACTAAGACATAACTATAACCCCAAAAACCAAGAATCATTTTACTTTTTTTAGAATACTTATCGTTTCACAAACAAGACAATAAAGTTTAATTCATAGCTTAAGGTTAGCGAGGGTAGATTCTTTTGCAACAGTAGAGAACCACTTTCTTTACAATTAAAGACTCTTAATTTTATCAACCAAGTACAACTTCATTATTATCTTATTTATTTATTCATCTATTTATTCAATTTATTTTATTATTTTGATTGTCTTTAGAAAAGGATTCCCAAACACTAAAACATGCCTAGAATAGCATTGGCACAAATACCATGGAGGGTTATTAAACATTAAATATTTATGACCCGAAAGAAGAAATTACCATTACTTATTGAGAAAACTAAACGTGGTTATAAAATTTCTACTTGACATGGCACATAATCCTAAGGTGTCAAAAGATTGAATTGAATTTGGGTGAGAACAAGAAGGTAAATAAATTAGTCAAGCCATGCTACAACATTTTCCCGACTGCAATAATACAATAAAGGACAATACACATACCAAGGTGATGATCGAGTTCTATTCCTAACAAAGATAATTACAAGTTTTGCTACAACAGGATAAGACATCTTTATTTCACAGATACCAAAAATCTAAGGCAAGAGGCCTTCTAACCTCCATTAAAAGCACCATTGAAAGAATTACAATACATTTAACATTTGTACAAGGAACTTCACAATTCAAGCCAATGAAAAGTTTAAAAAACTTTCCTTTATCAACACATGAAAGCCATCTACACAAGTATTAACTCGATTCATTTCGCGAGAACTAAGCATGTTAAGACTACCCATTGCAAAAGTAAGCTAACATTTAACAATGCCATTAAAGGAATGTTCTAGTTCAAGAATGTATCAAGTACAAACCACAAATCAACAATTTTCACATGAGGTAAATGTTTACACCAACCAACAAGGAGGAAGAAAAATATTTTTAAAGAAAGATATCTCAATTAAACAACAAAAGACCTTATTAGTTAGGAAAAAAAGGTCAAGAGTATTGATATTTTGATCAAGTAATCCTATGGATTATGTGATTGAAATATAATATTAAATCCGTCCATTCCAAAAAAAAGAAACTTGAGAATTCAAAAACATACTAACTATGGTCATAGCCCCAAAACAAAAAAAATAAATCCAATCCTTCCAAAAGGGACGTTTCATGGAAATAAGGTTGCAAGAAAACCAAAATCTATAGTTTCAATTTTAAGAAATAAGTTTACCACCTCCTCCTTACTGGATCCCTTCAAAAGTAATACATGCTAACATAATCAAAACCACTTTTCGAAATAATTTAAAAGAGTCACACAAGAAAACATTAATCTTAACCACGAACTCCATCACAATCATCAACTTATCTAAAAATATAAAGAAAATTTATCCCTAAATATCATATATATAGGTTTAGGATTTTTTGACATAGGCTAGTAATGCATTTAAATAGGCATTCCATTCATAACCTTAAGACTATCCTCATAACATATCACCAAGCGTCATAAGAAAACAAGGGTCATATTTCAATAATGCCTACAAAAATCCCAAACACATTTCGAAATCTAAAACAAACATAAAGGTTTGGTCATAACTTTATGACCCTTAAAATTACATTCACTAATGATCCAAAAATTATCAAAAGCCTCTCAACAAGGAAAAAAATTAATTTGACCAAGATAAGGTGAGCGTAATAATATTATGGCTAAAATTACAAAGCTCCCTTCTAAAGGCACCAATTCACTCTAATAGAGTAGACCACTCAAAGCAGACAAACCTGAGTACCCGATCGATCTAGCCATAGTTCCCAAAAGAAAAAATTAGGCATCACATTCAAGATCAAAGACTTATCAAGGTCCCATAAAAATATATTAATTGATCGAAAAGGCCACAATGTCATATAGGTTACATGATGTAAGTTATAATGTACCAACACCCTATTCAAAGATTCAGGTTTGGGAACATATTAAAAGAGGGCCTCAAGGAAAATACACATGATGAAATGTCTACCAAAATGATTATGGATTTAGATCGTAGTAACTTGCTCTAGGATAGGAATAAGATTTCAAAAGAAATCCCCAAAAGTATCATAATAGAGACAATAAAATCATAGGTTAAGATAGATCATATTTTATAAAGCCCATTAAATATACGACATATTTAATTTCTAACATCAGTCCTGTTTCTCAGCAGGGGTGCTTTCAGTAAAAAAAAACCAACAAAATATTTGAAACAACCAACCCAGTATACCCACCATCAGCAAGATATTTATACTCTTACCCCATTTACATCTACAAGAAGAAATTTCAGTTTCTTATAAAAATATAAGAAAAATACAATCATTCAACTAGGATGAAACAATAAAATAAACTCCTTAATGGACTCAACTTGAGAATGAACAATATATAAGAGCAATGCAACCAATCCAATCATAGAGAATTTAAAGAGGGCCATAAAATTATGACAACAAAACAAAGGTGTGCGCAGGACCTGGTTTACCATTCTTGAATCTTAGAGATTCAATCAAATGAATACGAGTATCAAGCCATGCGACCCCCTAAGTAAAGGGTGATTAACATGATTAGAAACTAGTATCATAACATATACACATCCAGAAAGAAGGAAAGAGTCTACAATTGAAATACATAAGGAAAAATATTACTTCCCATTAGCAGTTAGCGCTATGCGAAGACGAGAGAAGAAATTCCAGCCATATATTACTGTTCAAAACCTGTAATTCAAAAGATAAAAGAAAGAGGTGAACTCCCCCCCTTTGCAATCTAGTCACTCAATAACAACGATATAGAGGGACAATGATTACATTCAAGGCAATAAATCAACAACCACAAAACCAAACCATTTCTAGGTGTTATTTCAAGAAGAAGATCAATCATTTCATGGAATTGTAGAAAAAGGGTAGGAGAACATTGCAAAATTTAGGCTTAACATGCCTCCTTGGAGCTTCCACAATGCTTCCACATCGAATCAGGGCTCAAGTAGTTGCAACACCTTCATAAGTTCAGTAGTTGGGTGTCAACGCTTGCAAAGTGTATTTTTTGGAAGTTTCAACGCATCTTCAACAGCCACAAAAAGAATCCCTCACCATAATCACATGGTCAGGAAGGCATATTCAACCACCATGAAATACAAAGAAATATGTTTTTAGTAAACAATAGATACAAAGCATGTGTATAGGCTTCTTGTTTTACGTTTTCCTTACCTCAAACCAAGAGCCAAAACATGACATGAATAAAACAAAAAAATAGTGTAAGCGGTGGCAGGGAGGAATAAATGTTGGGGGGCTGGGTGCACACCTCCAAAAAACTTCACCAATTAATTTCCATTAAACACACACATACAAAGAGGTCTGGTCGGTCAAGGTTAATTAATTATATATATATAATTTTATTTTATTTTTAAAAAAAAGAGATTCATCAATACTAATGAAAATAACCCTAACAAATAAAAGGGGTTAGGCTAATCCTCTAGAACCCAAAGTTATAGCATCATTACGCAAACCAAAAAATCAAGTTCTCGTTATGCTAATAAGGGAATGCTTGAAAAGACACTCTGGGGCACCCAAAATCGTCGAGAAAGCAAAATGACAACTCCAAGAGGAATGAAAGAAAGAAGACATGCTAAACTACTTCACAACAAGATCAAAAACACCTATCGATCAAAAGGGAGCTCAAATACTCATCTGATGATAAGCAACATGGTGAAAGATACAAAATGGGGCATTACATTCTCCTCCCCTTAAGAAAGCATCATCCTTACTGCGACATAACACCGAAGGAACGAAAAAAGAGTAAGCAACTAAGAAAAAATAAAGACGAAAGGTACACCCTATGGTAAAAATTTATAGACATTGAAGAATGACCATGGATTAGCCTTAGAAACATTTTTACCAAAAGTTTAACTTTTAAAGTTATGTGAAGATTTGCAGTTCCCTCGTATTCATTATTTAATTAGTCTCTTTTTATTTACATTATTTCCAATTTAAGTTCTTTTAAATTTCATCATTGTAGTGTTGTTTGTTTATTCATTCTTGTGGGTGCCCAAAATGAACTGTTATCACAACACCCTACCAGGGTCATACATAACACTAAATATTCACAAGCTTAGGAGTACATAATTTCATAACAGTACCACACCATAAGATATTAGTCAAATTACGGAAGGGAACATGCACAGTCCATATAACATAGCACTTTTCACACAGCTATGACTGATCTATAATACTCAAACAAAAGTGTACTACAACAACAGAAAATTTCCACAATTCCATAGATGGAAATTTCACATAACTCAAAACAATAGCTATAGGTACATAGTGTCAAAAGGGCATCAACGCCATATCCACAACATAACAAAATATATCCAACTAACATGAGTAACACATACAACATAGGACCACTCCCGAGACATCACAATAACTCAATATATATCTTGAAATCTCAATCATACATATAGATATCTTATGCCTCCCTCAATGTATTATGTCTCCCTCAAGTCTCTTATGCCTCCCTCAATCTCTTATGCCTCCCTCAATCTCTTATGCCTCACTCAAGTCTTGTATGCCTCCCTCAATCTCTTATACCTCCCTAAATCTCTTATTCCTCCCTCAAGTCTATTATGCCTCCTGAAATCTCTTATGCCTCCCTTAAGGAGGCCAGTTTCCCTATGGCCCTAGGCACATAGAGTTCAGAGACGCCTAACTCAAGTGACATAATAACTCATGCTTCACCAACCTGCTAGTTATCTATAACTCCTTGGGGCCTACCCCCATACAACAAAGAGAATCCATAGGTCCAACCATTTCATGGTGTATCCCATGACCATATTCCATAGATAACGACAATAGAACCAACATAGCTAGCTAATACAAATGCAAAGTGGAAAATTACAAGCCTTGGGAAAGGTAGTAAAATCTTAAAATTTAAAAAAAAATCCAAAACTAGGTAAAACAAATGGTGAAATAGCCATAGTTAGTGTGAAAAATCCACATGTTGGTACCGCAAACCAAGGAAATGCCCAAAATGTAAACATGAAAAACAAGAAAATTACTGGTCCTTGCAAAAATAAAATAAAAAGGTCAATTTATGAATAAAATACACATAAGCATAATGCATTACGATGACTATGTGACCCTATCTGGCCACCAAGGAAGTGTAAAACAAGTCACTGACACTCGAAACATTGATCCTTAGCTTTTACAATAACATATCAATAGTAAAACTATCATTATCTTTATCTGAATCATCCCGCCATCACTTCAACAATGTAATGCCAACTTCCCTTTGACACCTTTTTTTTTATACTAATCATGATATTGTTTATTATATTTTGGACATGATTATTGACTTTATTATAGTATGATGTTAGATGTTACATCAAGGACTATTGTTGACTTGATTCAGTTATGATGCAGAGACATTTTGGATATTGATGTTGATATACTATTTGACATGGTTATATTATGGATGTTATTCGGACATGTGATATTTGGATATTGTGATTAGACCTAGAAATGGAAATTATTTGATGATGATATAGTTGTTGAATAAAATTGTAAATGATCTTATTGGTTGCTTGGATGTTGTTGTGATCCATATATCTAGATGATTTTGGAATTTTATTTATATTATTTTGGATGTTCTGATATGGCCACAAGGCTGCAAGAGGTATTCATGTTTTGTAAGTTAAAATATCAAAACAAACATCAGGGGATTGGAGACAAACGACATTGGAATTCTAAATGAATTCAACAAGGTCACCACGGCAACTAGGATTTTTTATTGCGTGTTTGTGTGTGTTCGGGATTCCCACGGGGGATCACCTTTAAATGTGACCAAGGGATTAGGTGTAGTTATTTATTGGTTCCTTTGTTTATGTTTACATGTGTTTATTTTGTGGTGAATTGACCCTTTCATTATTCATTAAATGGTGTGTAATATTGTGAGTAATCATGTTGTTAAGTTAATTAATTAAAATATGTCATAAGAAAATAATTAATAGAGTTCTAGGCCTCGAATTAAAGTGTTGTAAGAGATGTGTAATTTAACTTTTATTGGACAAGTTAAACTTGTCCCATAGCTCTTAAATTCATTTACCAACAATACCTATGGTTGAAGGGTTGATTTTAGACTTTTATAATATATTTGTGTAAGTCAAATTGTAAGTTTTAATTGCACTTTTCTTAGATGGTTTAATTTCGGTCCTTTGGGGTGTGGGTTGGATTTGAGTATGCAAGTAAAATTTCATATTATTCACCCACCTATTTATTATGCATTGGAGAATGAAGTTGATTTTTATTGTTGGGGTTGAGGATGTGTTATGTGGCATCCTACATGGATCCACCTCATCCTCTTCCCTTCCCTTTTCTATAAAATTTTAATTTTTTGCCTTGTTTTGGGTTGCTTCACTTTGCATACTTCATTCTTGGGTGAATTCCTTGTTGTTTTGGGAGCTCTTACTTCTGGATAAGTTTGAAGATTGTTTCATGTTTGTTGTTTGGTGGATTTTTGGATTGTTGCTTGGAAACAACTGATGTTTGGAACTTGGGAAACTCCATCATGGAGAGGTAAGAGCTTGGCTCTTGAAATGATCTTCTTTTATGAATGTAAATGTTAATGTGTGAATTTTTTGTCATGTTTGTGGGTTGTTGGGTAGATGGCCTAGGAATTGTGCAAGAGAAGACTATGGGGTTTATTTTGTGGGAGGCACAAGTGTGTTTTAGGGAGGTATAAGGGTGGAGGGAGTTGGGATTTGTGTTCCACATTACAAAGAAATATCTTGCATTTATTTACTCATTATGGGGTGACATAAGAGGTTGGGGAGGCATAAGGAATGTAAGGGTTTTGATATACTATATTTTAGTGGTTTGTAATTCATGTGGTTATACCCATTTACCCTTTTGTGAGGCATAAGAAGCATCCCCCATAGTTTCTTTCTCCTTTGGCTTGCTTGATGAAGCCTCAGTAATGTTTGTCACACTTTAATGTAGTTGTAAACTACATTCCGTTTTTGGATTGTGTTTTTATTGTGAAAATGTTGCTTGTTTGTTTGTGAAACCCTGTTGTTGCCATGAGTTGGATCACATCTTTTATTGCATTGTGGTTGGGGCTCAAGGGCCAATGAAGAAGGATGGCTTCTTCTTTTCATTAGATGTCTTGGTTGGGTGGAGAGTGTTTCCCTTCCCATGCTCTTATTGTTATCAAATTATAAGAATGTGAAAGTAGGTTGTTGTTGTTTTGGAGCTAAGAAAAAGACAGTTTGATAGTTCTTTGTGAAATGAAACTGTATTGTAACCTTTCCCACTTGAAGTTGATGAACTTGTAAATGTTTGTAATGAAAAGATGTTGTATTGATTTGAAAGTTGTATATTGTAATGTGAAAGAGATAAACTGTGTTTTCAGCATTTGAATGAATGTGAAAGAATTGTATTATGTATGAGGAATTTGAGGAATGAAATAAAAGTTGTAAAGTTTTATTTGAAATCAATGAAGGATTGCACTACCTTCCTTAAATTTCATCATTGTATTGAATTTGATCATCTAAATGTGAGTTGTAATCTCTGTTTGAAAGAAAGAAATGTGTATGAAGGAAGTGTAATACTCTGTCTTTTGAAATATGTCAAATTTGGAAAGTAGAGATGTATTTTAGCTTTTGAATAGTTGAATTGAATTAAAAAAATGTATTAGATTAGAATTGTAATGAATTCTAATACTTGGAAGATGAAAATGGTGAAGAGATCCTTTAAAATTTGATCTTTTTTTAATATTTTCAAGCTGGAAAATACTTTATCCAAAAATGCATAGTTCGAACCTACAATAACACAATAAAAAATTAAACGATAAATAGTATGCCCTAAAAAAATTCAATTGGATAAAAATACTTAAGGAATTCCTTAGAAAACTTAGGAAAATCGGGCTCAAACCGTTTTGTTGTCGTTTTGCCATCAAGGTAATTTTTTTAAAATTGGGATTCAATAAAACAAAATTACCTTCCAAATCCATCCTAAATCCATCTAAGAACATTTCTCCATGTCTAATTGACATGTTGAGAGATGAAGAAGAACAATTAATTAAAATTTTATAAGTTAAAATCTACTAGCTTGCCGTTTAAAATCCTGCAAATAGTTTTCTTGAAATTAACTGAAAATTTATCAAAATAAAACTTTAATGATTCTTGTGTAAAGAGGACATTGAGATATTTCTAGAAAGTACTCGTTTTCCCAAAACCAAGCTCTCTTTCAAAAAATTTGGCCTTCTCAAGTTTTTCTTCATTTGGCGTAAAAAAAAAATTAGAAAATTTTCCTAATTTTCCCCGCCGGCGCACAGCCAATCAGAGGCTGCCACTTGGACCCCAAGGCATTAGAAAAGTAGGGGATCCCTTTTTATCTTAGTGCTTCGAAAATATTTTGTGAAAATTTTCCTAATTTTCCCCACCACCTCGCCAGCCTGGAACCAATAAGAGGCTACCAGGTGGCACCACAATGCCTTGGCAGAGGAGCAGATCCCTTTTTAACTTATCGGTTCAAAAAATTTATGGGAAAATTTTCCTAATTTTCCCCACCGCCCCACCAACCCACAACCAATCAGAGCTCAACACGTGACACCTTAGGCATCGATAGAGGCACGAACCATTTTGATCCTTAGCAATTTTTGGCCGAAAAGACATAATGTCTTAAATCACTCCGATGGCTCGATTTTCTGTCGGGGTGTTGTAAAGCTGACATGTATCCTCTTCGGGCTCTTGGGCATTCCGAGGTAAATCACACTATTTCCACGAAGAAGGAAAATGTTCCAAATTTCCTCCCCGCTCCGTCAGCCTGCGCATGGGAAAATTTTCTTCCCTAGGCCCACAAGCTCTGCTCTTGGGAAAAGTTTTCTCCCAAGGTCCACTGGCCTATAACCTGAGAAATATGAGAAGTTAGGAGGACTTCATTATATCGTTGGAAAGGTGAGGAAATTTTCTATCAAATGGGAATATTTTAGGGAAGTTTTGAGAGCATTAATTCTGAGAAAAATAAAGTTGAAGATTTTAAGCCAGTTAGAGAGTGGTGTAGTGTGAAATTACCCTCTTAACCTAATTGAACTTTCTAACCCTAAATTTTAACCTTTTGACCTTTAATAATTGTTAATAAAGAAGAAAAAAATACAATCTAGTAAATTAGTATTGATCTAGAACCTTTTTTGTGAAAAATTTTGTCTTTTAACCTGGTTGAAGACACTTTTAAACAAAAAAAATATTCCATAATTTTCTTATCTAATCCTAGGTTGGTCGTTGGGTCTCAAGTGGGTTTTTTTATGGGTGTTACAAATAAGGCTAAACACAATCATAATTACACTTAGGTTGCATACATACAACAACCACATAAGGAGAGAGGAAAGGAGCACCAGTCGTCATCTATGGAACCAAAATTTGGCTCAAGTTCTTCACCAATGGTATACAATTCCTCACTCCAAACACACACTTTTACTGATTTCACTCAGGGTTGGTTAGCGTAAGGTTCACAACATAACACGTATGCAAAATACTACACAATGGTACTTCACACATATTAACATAGTGCCTTTGCAAGGTACATAAAAAAGGTACACCACATACATTACATTCACAATTTACAACACACCACATCACCACATGTTACACCCAAGGTGAAATCATTGTATGATAGGGATCATACAATCACCATAAGTCCCAAATTTAAGACATTAATCATTACATATTACATCAATTTTACTTGTGATGAGCACAATTACAACACATAGTCAATGTACGATGGAAAAGTGACAAGCGAGCATGGGAATCTACAAGTAACTCTTCCTCGCACCTGACCTCCCGAGGTCATGCTGAGACAGCCGGTGGGGATGGAATATGTGTGGGATGCAGACAGACTAGTTAGGAAATCTAATATCTTCAATACGTACTAGTGGAATTTGTGAATCTAAGGCAAAGAAGGCCCTTCTAACATGAACTGGTGTGATAGATCGATCGGAAAGGATGACTACTCGAAGGTTCCAATCAATATTGAGCTCTGGCGTGATTCGATCTATGGGTTGTGGAATACATGGAAAATGACCTGGGATAGTTTCGTGTATGTCTCCAGCTAAGGTCATATGGTGGATGGTAAATATAGTTGACTCTATGGACGATTCTCTGGCCTAGTCCAGAACTCTCTAGCTTTGTTAGTTGCTATATCTAGTAAGGATAATTGTTCGATGATGATAGGTGGAAGTGGAGTGGATCTGAATACTAGTGTGCATAGGCCAGTGTCTATGTCTGATTGACTTACGGATTCGTTGGGTTGCAGGATTTGTGGATCGCAACCGTAGACTCTTGGTTGTTGCGGTCCTGCTTTGGTAATGCGTAGAGTTAGTTCTTAATCCCTAACACCCAATAATCGTATGCTTTCTCAGCCTCTATATTCAAAACTAATAGCTGTGTGATCTTCTTGGAGTGCCTCACAGGTGTTCTTGTAACCTGAATTCTTAGGCTGGTATCTATATCTGTAAGAGTGTCTCCTACATCTGGCTGTGGGACCAAAGGATCGCAACCAAAGGTTTGTTCTCTTTCAACCCCTTCTACAGTCATATGGATGTTACCTAGGGTAATCTGTAGTTTGGTTGATTCGACCAAAACATGTGTGCTTGGTCGTCTTCTATGTTTAATCTGCTCAACTGGGAATTGATTTGTTGCAAGCTTACCACTATTCAGAAGACTTGGATCCTAATATTTTGATCTATATTAGTTATTACTATGATGAGATTGGGTTGGGGCACGATTGGCTCGAATACGTATTCCCTGGGCTCCCTAGGTCCCGTGATTGTCATACAAAAGTAATAATGTAAAATAACTACGGCAAAGTGAAATTTAACTATTTTGAATATATCTATAGCATATATGATTTCTCTATTTTTGTATTTTCTGATGAACCATTCGAATGAATTTAGGAACTAATTTAATACATCTAGAAATCAACAACTAAGATAATAATTTAAAACAAACAAGATAACTGAGTATAGCTATTTGTCTGTACAATTTGTAGATCTACTCTAAACAATGGAATAACTGTTCTAATCTATTTACAAGACTCTCGATCCTACCTCAGAAGTGAGGAATGAATCATAGTCTCTCAGAAACTATCAATCCCCACAACTTCCCTGGCAATATCGAAATTAAAATTAACTGAAATAAAGTAATTAACTACTCTATTTGATATGATTCTAATTTAGAAATTTGAAAGCTAGAACCTGGATTCTACAAAACAGTGGTGAATCCGACGGTGTGTGTGATCTTGTCCCCAAAGTGTGATCTACTCCTTCCTTTGTGTTCATGTGGATCTAGAAAAGCGTGTAATGCTAGCATCAACAAAAGTAGATATTGGGACAAAGGCAGCTCAAGATACAGACTGAATACAATGTGAGTAGGAGAGGGATAGCGCAAGAGTACAAAGCTTGGCTTATGCAATTCGTAGCGGGATTTATTGTGAGTCATGCAACATGAAACGTCCAGAACCTGAAACTATCCTGTTGGAAGAACAAAACCTACAACTTTAATGGCTTCCTATTGGTAAACAGACTATCTTATTCCAATGTATTGGATAAAATAACAGCTATACTTACACAAGATGGATATGTGGCTTACTAACAGTAAAACAATGCTAACTAAGCATTCTAAGAAAAATGAAAACTAAATCTATTGCAAAGAGAAATCAAAGGCAAATTTGAGGGGCCATTTTCTTGAGCACAAGCCAACTATTTATAGCATTTGCATTTACCCAAGGTAAAAACCAAATAGAACTCTTAAACTATAAACAATGGCAAAACACTATTCCAGGGAACCAGAATCATAAATGCAAGCTTATGGCGGTGAAAGAAAGCTGGTAAAACATTGAAATTATGTGATTCATGTTAAAAGAGCTTTCTGTAAAACACGTAAAGGACCGCCGCCCTGTACAAGACTGTCACCCAGGCAGGGCGGCGGTTTCGTCACTAAAGAGAAAAAGGCAAAGAAAAGAGGGGAAAAGGGAAAAACAAAGCACATGGGGGATAAGCGAGGCATGCGGGATGTTAATGCACACTTGAAGATCTTTTCTGGATCCCGAACACCTTACGAGGAGACCTGTATCATCATCGGGGCACCTGTTACGTTGTTTCGGCAGTACAGTACCTTACAATTTTGGGTACTTACATATTGCCCCCTCGGAGAAGCGTTTTAGCCATGAAGAGGCGTAAAACAGTGGGTCTGAGTATGGCAGTCCCGAAATGGGAAGTTAGAAGTTATACCTGATACGTCTGTGTGTTGAAATGACGCCATCCAAAATTCCCGCTACCTGCAAAACGAAAAGAGAACTCAAGTGCAGATAGACATAATAGTTTGGAAAATAAACACTAAAATAATGGGAAATCAGGATGAACCATTTTTGCGGGGATAAGAACTTACCTCTATCGGCGCTGCAAACCTATGGAAAAGGGCATTTAAAATGAATCAAGGTGCTATATATATGAAAGTGGGCCCATTTCTCTATTCATTTGCACGAGTTGATTTGATTCATTTTGAGCTCTGGAACCCATGATGACAGTTTCTTGCGTGAGTAGAGTCAAAAAATTTGTGACGGGATAGTGATCATGCCTGCGTGAGCGGAACATCGACCCGCGAGATCACAGGTTAGTTTTTTTCAATTTATCCCTTTTACCCCCTTAATTTCGAAATGCTAAAATCTTTGTCTTGGGGGGGTAATTTTTGAAAATGTTAGTGTTAAAAGGTTCATCTAGGGGGGGCGCCTACTAGGTAGGCCTTGTTTTAGTTAAAATAGTCTTGTTTTGTCATTTTTTGGGCTTTTTAGGTTTAAAAACCCATGTGGGTTTTCGGGTCACGACCGCCGCCCTGCCTAGGGTGCCAGTTACACGACCGCTGCCCTTAAGGTGGCAGTTACTAAACCACCTCTCATCTCAGGGTGGTGGTTTCGCATAGAATGCCAAAAGAACATTTGTTTTAGATTGTTTTTGCATTTTTAGCATTTCTACGTACTTTCATGATTTTTCCAGTATTATTCAAATGCTAACTTGCTCTGTTTTGCTTGTTTTTGGGTGTATGTAGGTGAGAAAGGAGTATATACGGTGGAGCTGAGAGAGGGAGTGTGATTGGCTCCGAGCAGTATTGGATGCCCTTTCATAGGATGAGGAGGACACTCTTAAGAGGGCCGGGATACTACGCATCTCACGCGTGCCCCATGTTACACCATCCAGTCACATTCTTTGTGACCTATTATTCTATTGGGATGTTGATCGGAACAGCTTCTGATTACCAGGGATCTGTGGTGAGTGGACTATTACTTTGGAGGATGTCTATTAGATTCTGGGGGTCCCGATAATTGGGAGATGTCTCACCCTTGAGACAACAGGTTCGCGGGCCCAGATAGCACAGTGGGCCACATACATGGGAGATGCAGTCATCTCCACGGGGTCGAAGAAGGGGGTTAGAGTTCGATCCATTCCTAGTTTTCCCATCCCCTTACTTCGTCAAGCCATCATGGGGATCCTTGGCTCGAGACTGATCAGGGACAAGGGAGGAGATACATTGTTATATTGTTGGTCCCCCATTATTACGTAGATAGAGGGACATGGCCGGATATATTCCTGGGGAGCAGACATACTTAGGACCACCTACCATGATTTATACAGGATAGTCCATTTACAGGGGCATTCCTTGAGCCACCCGACCCTAGTCATGAGTTGGGTCTATGAGCACTTCATCCCCTACATCAGAGGTATAGAGGTGGTAGATCCCGGAGCTGTGAGGGCAGCCAGATGGACAGATATGTCGGTGCTCTGAGCACCTCATTAGCTAGTTGTTTCTCTGACTACTGCCGACATGGAGGCCACACCATACCAGACTATGGTAGGTATATGGGGCAAGGAGGCTCTTACTTTGATCTCCTACTCCACTACAGGGCAGCTTATTGATAGAGTGGGGCAAGTGGAGATGCACCCCTTTAGCCGAGTTCCTCAGCAGTTTGGCCTACCATACGTGGGTATGCTTCCCCCAGTAGCACCAGTATACAGATCAGTCCGAGAGGCCAGAGGGGGGCCTAGAGGCCGGGGTTGGACACTAGTTACTCCTGGCATTCCTATTGCGGCTAGGAGGATAGTACGTACCAGAGGGAGAGCCGGTGTGCCTTAGGTACCCTTGCTTCAGATTGCCATGGGTCCTGCATATAGCAGCGATGACCCCATTGACATAGACTCTGATTCTGAGGATTTTACAGGGGGAGAGATAGAGGAGGACACTAAGGAGGACAGTGATCCTGAGTGGCATGACACTCATGATATCATGCAGGCAGAGAGGGCCGAGCAGAGTGCAGAGAGAGTGACTCTGGTTTCAGAGGAGCCACTCTCCTAGGGCCATGGCGGGGAGAATGAGTCCATTGCGAGGTGTTACATTGCTCCAGCCATAGGAGTAGCCCCTAAGTTGGCAGCGGCATCCTTGGTAGGCGCTGATACTATAGATCCATCCTGGAGGCCTGGTGATCTGAGTAAGTTACCCTCTCTCCTTTTAATGTTTTTTTTTAGTTAGGATCTCCTTAGTTACTATCTCTCCTTTTGTTTTATCTCGTATTTCTAATCTCTTGTTTGGTTTTTAATTTGTTTTCTCCTTTATTTGCAGAGACCGCCGATGAGTGGCGGGACTTGATTCGCAGGGTATGTACTGATACCTTGATGATCCCCATGGAGAGGACCCACATAGAGCTATCTGTGGATGCTGGGGAGCCCTCAACAGCCGGTAGACATACTGACGTCTTCGCCCCAGTCTGGCATGTGGCCAAGATGGTATCGACTCTCCACACAGAGTTGGCGGGGTATAGGATGGCCGAGCACTTGATGAGGAGGCACTCTCCTGGCGAGACTGCGGCTGCCCCTCGAGATCTTGAGCCCTCCATGCATTCAGAGTGCCGGCGTAGCCGGAGTCCTAGGCATGGGCGTGCGCCTTCAGAGGGGTCTCATATGGATTGAGGAGCCACTTGGCTCTCCTAGATTTTGTATGATACATTCTTTTGTATATCTCGGGCTCTTTGAGTGCTTTGACCATGCTTAGTACATGATGGCATTGTATAGAAACATTGATCATTTATATATATATATATATATATATATATATATATATATATATATTCTTTTTGGATCAAACTTTTGGCATTTATGGCTCTGCTTCTTTTCTAGTTTCCTCATGTAGATTATGATGTTTATATTTGTATGCTTTTTAGAATGTATGTAATGGAGAACAAATGATGCAAATGTTTATTTTCCTTTTGTATTTCATGATGCTGATATATGATGATGTAGATATAATGTGATTTTGAATCTTAGTTTCTGTAAGCAATTTTGAACACTTCATATTTATTTTGGCAAAGTAGTGAATATAAACCGGTATGATGAGCAGATAAACCTGCCCCTACCCCCAACTCCATGCAACTAGTAAGATGCGAGGGCTTATCACCGAGAGTTGGAAAGGGCACAAGTTGTGAAATATACTGAAATGATAGCGATGAAAGATAGACAAAGTTTTCGTGGAACCAAATTGGGAAGCTACAAGCTTACTCTACCCGAGTGACTTCATAGTTTAGAAAGCTACTTACTTTGCGGTTTATCCAGACTTAGATCCTTAGATGGCCACATAGTAGACAAAATCTGGGTTTTTAGGATTTTGAACTCCTTTTGAATTTTAGACATCTAATTCATTTGTGTTTGACTCAAAGACTTCGAGATTTGAATTGTTTGCTTATGACCTTTTGCATTTGTTTGTCAAGAGGACCCCCTACACTTTGCCCCATGTTACTAGTAAGAAGCGTGGGTTTATCACCGCGGACAAAGCATAGGTGAGTAAGGGAATTTCCATCCTTTCCCAACCCTACATCACTAGTAAGAGACGCAAGCTCATCGCCAAAGGTTGGTGGGGCAAGGAAATGTGTAAAATTAATTTTTTTTGTTTTGATTAATATTTGACTTGTTTTCTTGAGTAAAATGTCAATATGTGCTTATTTCCAAAGATATATACATATGGGATTGATATGACACCATGAAGCTTCTGGAACAGACTATAGGCAAGACACCTATCCTAAGAAGAAACCAAAAGTAAGAACAAGCCCGCAGATCTTGGTATGGTTACTGTTTAAGACTTTGTCATATCTAGCTTTATTTGATGACATGATTCCAAGATACTTTGATGATATCATGAAAATGGAGAGGTATGATTAGAAATTTTATGCCAATAACATCATGAGTTTGTAATGAATTACTTTGGGGAAAAAATTCCTTGATCACAATTTGTGTACGAAACAAGCGGATAAAATGATCTTAATCTATATGAAGATGCAATGTAAACATAATTATAAATAGTGCTAGTTGCTTACGCGTAGAACCGCTTGAGGTGTAGGGAATTGACTGTTTCGCCAAATTCCTCACCTTCCAGTGTACATAAGAGGTATGCACCATTTCCATAGTCCTTCATGACTCGGTATGGGCCCAACCATTTAGGCCAGAACTTCCTTCCTTCACCGGTCTTTTTGTCGATATGGCTGTCTAGCCTTAGAACTAGATCACCTTCATATATGTCGCGTTCATAGAATTTCTTGTTGTATTGCAAGCACATTCGGTTAGCATAGGCTCTGTGTCGCTGTTCAACATCTAACCTAGTTTCATCTAGGCTTTCTAATTGGGAGAGATGTGCTTCCCTGTAAGCGTCTTCATCCAAAATCCCTTGTAATGAAATATGGAGACTGGGTATTTCAACCTCAAGTGGGAGAACTTCCTCTGCCTCGAATACTAGTGAGAAAGGAGTTGCTCTCGTTGGTGTTCTTATTGAGGTTTGGTGGGCCCATAAGGTTGGATATAAATTCAAGTGCCAATCTCATTTGTTTTCTTTCACCGTTTTAAGGAGAATGGCTTTTAGTGTTTTATTTGTTGCTTCAGCCTATCTGTTGGCTTGAGGGTAATACAAGGAAGCCGTATGATGGCTTATTTTAAATTTATTACATAGTTCATGAACTTCGTCATTCTTAAAAGAAGTCCCATTATCTGAGATAATGACTTATGGGACATTGTACCTATAAATGATTTGGTTCAAAATGAATTTGGTGATTATAGAACCCGGTACAGTAGTAAGAGGCATAGCCTCTACCCACTGGGTGAAATATTTGGTGGCCGTGATTATAAAATTATGGCCATCTATAGACGAGGGAGATAATTTCCCTATCAAGTCGAGACCCCACGTAAAAAAGGGCCATGGAGTAGCAATTGGTTGTAGAGCTTGTGCTGGCATGTGGATCTCATGGGAGAACTCTTGGCACTTATGACACCTTTGTACAAACTCTACTGCATCATGTTCTAGAGTGGTCCAGAAATAGCCCATTTGATGTATTTTGCGAGTGGTAGCATGGCCACCTAAGTGGCCTCCACACATTCCATTGTGAGATTCGTAGAGAATCTTCTTGGATTTTTCTGTGTCGACACATCTTAGGAGCATTCCATCGAATGCTTTTCGATAGAGCACTTGCTCTATAATGACATATTTGGCTGCAATAATGTGTAACCGCCTTCTTTGTTGTGGTGTAGCCCTTTCTGGATATGTATGGTTCATGATATAATTAATGATATCAGTGTACCAGGGACACTCAGAGATAGGAGGTCTGGTTTCAATGTAGTATACGCACTCATCAGGAAAGTCTAGATTTACTAGATCACCTCCGTCTAATGGGTTATCAGCTAACCAATCCATGATGATTTTTCCTTTAACTGACTTCTGATTTACAAATGTTAATTCGAATTCCCCCATTAAGGTTATAAAATGTCCAACCTTCTTAGACAAAGAACCTTGTGTGAGGAAATTTCGTAAATGGTCTGTTTTTACCATAACCCTTGTTTCTTGATTCAACATATAGTGTCTTAAGTGTTTGGTTGCAAATACTATGGCGAGGCATTCTTGTTCTGCTTGTGTATAACGTGTTTCATAATAAAACAATGTTCGGCTAATGAAATAAATCGTGTGCTCTCTCTTGTCATCGTCCTCTTGGGCCAACACGCAGGCCAGCGAGACATCGGTAGCTCGTGAATATAAAATTAACAGGCGGTCTAGCTTAGGTGGAATTAGCATAGGTGGTTATAACAAGAAACATTTAACTGCGTCAAAAGCTTCATTGCAATCTTCAGTCTAATCAATACTTGTTATCCCGTAAAATTGACAAGGGAAATTTAACCGATAACCATACCGAAAATTTTGTTCCGATCCCTCGTCAGGGATCCCTTGCATTCGGAACGTTGCAAAATCCCTTCCCGGGAAATCTAGTTTTCTGAACTTAGTTATTTTTGGTCTTTTGGATGGCCGCATGGAATGACTATGTACCATCAACTTTTGATGCACCCCCTTTAAACCTTTGGCGCATATTTTCCTATGTCAACAGGCATTTTGGTGCGCCTTGATATGTTGAGTCTTTCCTGCGAATGCCAAGGCGTATGCGCCTTCGTGTCAACAACACTTTTGTTGCGCCACTTTTCGGTGCGCCAAAGGCACACATATTCTTGTGTCGACACCACTTCTGGTGCGCCAAAGGCGCACATATATTTGTGTTGTCAGACACTTTGGTGCTCCAAAGGGCGCATGCTTTCCGATGTTGACAATGCTTTTCATGCGCCACTTGAAAAGTTGGTGGTGCATTTATTACTTCTTCACCTATATATAGGCGTGTCTGCGTTGTCATTATCACCAATGCAAAACATGTGATATTTTCTCTGAACTTGTCAGTATCTACCCTGTCACTTTCAACAAGTTGTGGACCCGTTCTCATGCTTTTTCATCGTTTATATCCGGGTAAGTGGTTTTCAGTCTTTCGTGCTTTTTGTTTTTGTGGATTTTGATTGCTAGGATGGATCAGTAGGATGAAGAGAATAGATTATGATCTTGCCCCCCCCTTTTGCCATCCTTCCACATTTCTTCCTCTTTCCAGATCTGCTAGAAGAAGAAAATCTGTTCTAAAAAATATTTTGGCTTGATGATCCTTCTTGGTATTGCACTCCTTCATATGAACCTTGAGAAAGCTAAAACTTATGTGGAAACCCCTATGAGAGAATGAACAGACCTAAAAACTATTTTCACCTGTGGAGCATAAACTTGCTATGCAACATCAAAAATAGTTGCACCTTTGGCGCATCTGTCGCCTCTGTTACATCATAAAAAGATGCACCCTCATGGCGCATTTCTCTCGCATGTTGCAACTACTTCCCGTGCGCCCCCTTAAGCGCATCAAATTTGGATGCAACAGAAAAGATTCGTGTGCCCTTTGGCGCACCCAACATCCATGAAACACCCCTTTCATACGCGCTAAGTACAAAGCTATAACGGCACAGGCGCATTCCTCATTACAGAAACATCATGTTGTGAAGACCCTCTGTGCACCGTGCCAAGTTACTTTTGGCGCACGAAAAGTTCATGTTACACAAACAATACATGCGCCTTTGGCGCACCAATTTTCCACGCAACATGAAAAATACATGCGCCTTTGGCGCATCCTATCCCTATGTAACACCAAATCTCCATGCGCCCTTTACAAAATGTACCCTGCAGTATCTATGCGCCATGCACCTTTGGCACTGATTTAACCCTTGCAACACCTTTTTTCTGTGCGCCTTACCTATTTAGCCTTGTAAGTTGCAGCTTTCATGCGCCCTATGCCCTAAGCCTCAAAATCGCTAACTCTTTCTTCTGTTAACACTTCAATGGAAGATCAAATGACTAATACAACCTTTTTGCGTTCGGTCTTGCTTCTTCTTCGTGTAGTTCAACAATTAAGCTCAGGAGAACATATGTCTACATCAAGAAAGAGACCTACCAAATCCAAAGGCAAGGCCAAACTTATAGAAGAAGAGATGAAATATAAATATCAGAGGGTCAGAATGCCTGACTCCCAGGCCGAATGCAACCTAGACATCAGAGACTCAGAGTTGGGTCACATTGATATGGACGAATTCTGGGTCAGGACTCAAAAGGTAACATGAAGTCCATGGATGGAAAAACTAATGGGCAGTGCCCTACACTTCACTGGAGGAATCCCAGTCAGCGCCGTCAACAATGAATTCATGATGGTGGTTACCCGGTGCTACAACAAGGACACAAGGTGTGTCGTAAATGAAAAGGGCGAGGTCGTCATTAACCTCACTGCCTGCCACTTTGAAATAATACTCGGCATTCCTCATCATTGGCACTTTGTGGCTGTCAACTGAGAGGATTGTATTAAGGCTTGTAACGATAATGAGGATCAGTGCATGCAGCTGATGAATGAGGTCTATTTGGAAAACAAAAAGGTAGTGACCCGATGGCCACAAATCATTCACCGCAGTGATTTTTCAGAGGAGCTCAGTGATACCATCACATTCCTTAGTAGGGTCTTTGGGCTTCCTGACGCCCACTTTTTCCATAAATGGATGTTGCGGTACTTAGAGACCATGAATAAGAATATGCCCGATCAGTGTTTCGAATGGGCAGAGATTATAAGCAGCACAATCTCCAAACAACTTCAACAATTCAATACAACAGGAAGATTCTACATGAATTCCTATGTTGTTTACGCTGCAGCATCAGAAAGAGACTACCCAGGCCTGATGCGGAGTGGGGTTTGGCCTCAGGTCAACATATATGAATACTACCCAGAGTTGAGGCTGGAAAATAACATCCCTCAATTCACAAAGATCAACGATGTGTTTTTCTACCACATCATCTGCCTGTTGAGGCCAAATATGACTTACGGTCGCATGACCAAGAGCATAGTGGCGGCCACTAAGAAATGGGGTGCCCTGTTCACCCAATTTCTCACGTTCACCTATCTGAGGGTAGCCAACTTCTTGGGAGAGCCAACTAGACTGCCGAGGTATGCTGGACCCAAGCTGATTCTGCTAGAGCTGTCAAGGCAGCTGATCACCTATCATGAGAAGTGCCTCAAAAGAAAGAAGGGTGGAACTCCTTTCCCCCTCACAGTGGGCAGATATACATGCCTTACCCATCACAAGGTAAGGGACATGTTCGCAGAGCTGGAGCTGCTTAATTTGAAACATGATTTCCCGGCCAGGCCTACCTTCGACCCAAGAAGTTGTCTGCCAAGGGCTAAGCTAGATCCAATCCACATCCCTCAGATCAAAGACATCTACATCAACGTCATTCATGAGGTTGAGCTCAGGAGAAAGGACCATTCTTGCTTAGCCTTGGCAGAAATCATCCAATACGGGGTAGCAATTGTCCCCAAAGGCTTCCAAACTACGAAGGATGAAGTAGACCAAGTATATACTAACATAGATGGGGATAATTGGCCTTTTCTAGCCATTGATAGAACTAAGGCACCTCAGACGATTGAGGAGAGGGTCAAGGAGACTCTGCGCAGAACAAAACATTGGTGCAGGATGAACGGATTAATCTACCTCGGGGTTGATTTCACAACCTCCCCATTGGGTAACGCACCTCCTTGATCTAAAAAACAGCCTAAAGGTATGGGCAAAGGCATAGAGGGTGAATCAAACACCACTCAAGAAGAAACTCGTGAGAGTCCTCCTTCCACGGCACCCGAACAGGTCATAACTCTGGTTACGCCAGAGAAAGAAGCAGAAGAGGATGTTGCAATAGGCCCATCCACTCAGGATGTCGGCATTGCTACAACAACCGAGGTCCCTTCTGTCCCTTTTTATTCTCTTCCTTCCCCTCCTCGAGTGACTCAAGCGACCATCCCTTTGGTCGTGTCCTCTCCCCCTTCTTCTACTATTCCTCCCGCTTCTTCGTCCATCTTCTCTTCCCTCGCGGATCTTTTCCCCTCCATTTCTTCCCTCATCTCTAAGCTCCCTTCCCTTCCTATGTCTTCCTCAGCTGTAGTATCCCTTCCTCCCATGGGCACTTCTTCGGCTGTTCTCTCCATGCCGCCACCACGTGTCTCCATGTTTTTCCCTTCTTCTACTGCAGCTGCCCCCTTATCTGTTTCTGGCCCTTCTCCCATAAGTCCAACCTGGATCTCCCAGCAGTTAAGTAAACAAAAAAGGAAAGTTTCAATCACTCCGATGGACTTTTCTGTAATCCCATCTAAGGGGGTAAAGAAGTAGAAGCCCATCACATGCTTATCTCAAAGTGCTTCGAGAGAGAGGGTAATGGAGATCGCGTACCCCAATCCCCTCAAGGAGAAAAAGGATCTGTCTCCGACAGATTATACTGTGACCCAAGTCACAATGGGGACGTCTTCTGAAAGTCTACAGGGGGAGGCCCTTTCTGCAGTTGACGCCCTCTGTAAGAAGCTTCAGGAAACAAAAGAGGAGAAAAGGCAACTGAAAGAGAAAAATAAATATCTACTCCAAGCCTTACAGAAAATGGGCAGTGCGCCTCCCACAACTGCTGCCGAGACTTCTGAGCTTCTGAGCCAGGAGAAAATTAATGAATATGCAAAGATCGGCGAGCAGGGTATGGCCGTTTCCGCTTGGAGGAGCCAGATCCTCAAAGACAGTGAAAAATTAATCACCAAGCTCTCTGACTTGTATTTGAACATCAACAATGTGAATAAAGAGCTCCAAGTGTTAGCGGGACCCATATCGGAAGAGCTGGAACATGCTAGACTGCAGCATGAGACCTTTCAACAAATGTTCGACTATTCAGTCGAAGATGTAATCAAGTTCGGCGTCTTCGGCCATCCCAGGGCCCTCAACAAAATCATGTCCACTCTGGATTACCAGGTGGATCAGTTGGAATTTTTCCTAGAAAATATCGACAAGGTGAAGGAAGAAGCCCTGGACGCGATGCACCAAATGGAACGGATCGTTCTTAACATGTCACCAGGGTTGCTTACTCCTTCCTTCACTTTAAGAAAAGCTAAGGAAACCATCCAGATCTTCAAGGAGATCATTTCTCAAGGGATGGGGCCAGAGGTCACTTTTGACGTAGAGTCTATCAATAACCTACTGGCCTGTCAGGACTTCATTGGGTTACTCATTGAAGCGGAAAAGGACTATTCCAAACTCCCTGAGAAACTCATAGATGAGCGGGAGACTTGTGAGGTGATCAGTGAGTGGCACAAGGATCCTTCCCAGGATCAACAAGGGCCCATGATCAGCAAGTTCATGGAATACCGCTCTCAATTCCACATCTCATCACCTGAGCAGCAGCAAAAGCAAGCTACTCCCTTTCAGCCGCAGGATGACGATGATGAATAATGGCTTCTTTTTCTTCTTCTTCTTCTTCTCTCTCTTCTTCGACTTTCTTTTTGGGAATATCTGGAGTATGTTGGCACAAATGATGACATCATCCATGTTGCACCATGGGATGATGTCATCCATCAAGTTGTCAAAAGTCAACATGGCTTTTAGATATTTTGTAAATATCTTTGTAAATAAGTGGTTGGCTCCTTTTTGCCTTCTTCTCTCTCCTTCTTCTATAAATACCCCAATACTTGTTGTATTGGGCATGAGTGAATATCTTTCAGATGAAAAATAGGAGTGAGGAGAAAAGACTTTGAGCTTTTTGTAACAGAAGGATTATTAATACAATATTTAGACTTTGTGCTGAATACGTGTGTTATTTGCATCAGATCTTTCTTATGTCTGATCTATGTGTTGATTCTGTTAAATCTGCTTCTATTTTATTGTCATTTATTCATCATCAGTATTGCTTTGCTCGTTTATGCAAGTAGGTTTGGCTCTGTTTACTACCAATCCCAATACATAAACCTTCTGACCTTTCTGCTTTGGAATTCATTTCTTTTCTACCTTCGGACCTGGTCTTTCTTCATCCCCTCTTCCTTTCCTTTCTTTTCGCAGTCGGAAACACCCCTACTGGGATGAGATCCCAAACCTCCGAAGGTAGAATTTGTGAGACTTGCATAGATTCCTGCTGGTAGAATAGCAATAAACCAGTTTCGCTTTGCTGACTCAAAGAGGGGCTATGCCTTGCACACTGTTGGCTCATTTATCCATAGATCTGCCCAAGCGACAGATTTTCGGACCAACAATACTTTAATCTTTCTTGAGTAGATTGTTGATTGGATGGATGGCGAAACTTAAGTCCAGGATGAATCCCTGGATTGCACCAAGTTTTCTGAGAAATGACCTGATTCCAGATTCATTCGAAGGTGGGACCATTTCGAGGACAACCCGAATTTTGGTTGGATCAATATCTATCCCTCGTGACGATATGATGTAACCTAGGAGCTTTCCTCCTGTTACACCAAAGATGCATTTCTCTGGATTTAGTGTGACTCTATATTCTATTAGACGTGAAAGAATGATGCGGAGCACCGCCAGGTGGTCACAGCCCTTCTTGGCCTTAGCCAATAAGTCATCTACGTAGGACTCCACAATTTTATGAATTAGATCGTGAAATATATATGTCATAGCTCACTGGTATGTAGCACTAGCGTTCTTGAGACCGAATGGCATAACAACGTAGCAATAGGTTCCCCAAGGAGTTATAAATGTGGTTTTACCTTGGTCTTGTTCAGATATTCTGATTTGAGTGTATCCCAAGAACCCATCCACGAGAGACAAAAGTTCAAACCCAGCTGTTGCATCAACAATGACATCTATGGATGGTAATGGAAAGTCATCCTTAGGACATGTTTTGTTAACGTCTCGGAAATCTATGCAAATGCGTATCTTCCCATTCTTTTTGAGAGCGGGAATGATATTAGATACCTATTGAGAGTAATCGACTGGTTTGATGAATCCTACTTGGAGGAGTTTTATTACTTCCTCTTTCACCATGAGAGCTACCTTAGGTTTCATGGGTCTTGATTTTTGTTTAACTGGCTTTGCATCAGATTTAGTGATGAGGTTTTCAACCGCAATGTGGGGTGCAACTCCTGTCATTTCCTTATAATTAAATGCGAAAGCCTTCTGATGTTCCTTGAGGATTCAAGTGTGTATTTCTACTACTTCTGGGGTTAGCGGGGATCCTAATTTCAAGATCTTTGGTTCATCCTCCATTCGGATGTTAACATCAATTATCTCTTCGATTAAGGAGGCATTACCTTCTTCAAACTCAGGTGGGGCTGGAGGTAAATCCAAATTGTCCCTATTTTCTACTGCGTATACGCTAGGTTCCATTTCCGAGGGAAGCTCCATCATGGGATATCCGAAGTAGGAAGACGAATGTGGGATTAAGGAAAAATCTATCATATGATAGAAGATATGTAATGCCGCATAGGCATTTAAGTAATTCAGAGTGGGCATATCACTATCAATGTGGTCTATGATAGTAGATTCATTTCCGTTTAAAAGAGAATTTGTCATTATTTTTATCAATGGTTCATCACGAAGGGATACCATGAAACGGGTATCCTCTAACTTACTGTTTGGAGTAAAGCGTGATGCCAAGGTTACTATAGAATCAGTGAGAAGATTGTGTTCTCGTGGGATTGCTTCAATTGATATGAAGGCAAACTCCTTGCTTAAATCTAATACAGCTGTTTTGTAAAGCTGTAAGTGCTCGGCTTTGGTTTCATATATCTCAGAGACTTGGTTTGCTACCAATTGTGAGTCTCCTAACACCCTGATGTTATTAACACCAATCCGTTTAGCTAAAATGAGGCCAAGGAGGAGGGTTTCGTACTCAGCATTGTCGTTTGTACATTCGAAATTTAGTTTGAAGGTGAAAGGTAAGACTTTTCCTTCAGGGGAAGTAAAGATTACACTTGCCCCCACTCCGTAACGGCATCTAGATCCATCAAAATGGAGTGTCCAATATTTAGTTGGGAATATGGACACTAGGATATCTGTTGTGTTTGTGCATTCTACTTCCACCATACAGAGATCCTTTGCTGGAAGAGAGCCAACGCCTAGGGAACATCCCATGCCTGCAGAGTCAAATGGTAAGAATATTGGTAGATCTTGTTCTAGCAATTCAACAGTTTTTGCAGTAGTTCCTAATGATACCATTTCTACAGTGTTAGCCTCATCTTTGGGGGTTGGGGTTGCCTTGGCTGGGCTCATAGCTTCAAGATCTGTCGTAGGTACTAAATTTTCTTTTGGTTTTGCGTCAGTAGGTTTATTAAGTTGGTTTGTTGGGAGTTCAAACTCTGAGTGCACGCCTGGTCTTTTCTTTAAGTCAGCTAGGTGTACATTGAATGGTTTTGGATCACCTTTGGCTACAAATATCTTCCCTAAGTGTAAAAACCTTACTTCTTGAAATAGCATAGAAGGGATTGCCTTCATGCGGTGTATCCAGGGTCGTTCGAGGATCATATTATAGTTAGTTTCCCGATCTATAATATAAAACTCAGTCAAGATGGTTTTGGGTCCTAAGGTGACCGGTAATATTATAGTTCCAACCGAGGTGGCTTTAATACTATCATGGCCTCTCAATGTATTTCGAGTCATGGAACAATTTTATTCCCCATATCCAAGTTTTTGAAGGAAAGAGAAGGGGACTATGTTAACTGCCATCCCATCATCAGCCATTGCTCGTTTCACGTAGTTATTATAAACCCATACTTGTAAGTGTAAGGCTGGATCACCTCGGCGCGTGATCTCAGCATCTGTTTGCATTTTGTTTATCTCGAATATGAATTCGACATCCCTATCTGCCTACCATAGGGGATGAACATCGAAGTCTATATGATTTACCTATGTTTCAGGAGGTGGAGTGATGTTAATTAAATGGCCCAAACCTAATGCCTCTAAAAGAGCAGCCCTGTGAGAAGGGGAATTTTTTAATAAATCCAAAAAGGAGATGTGTGAGAAGGTTTTTGTTAGGTCGTTAAGTAAATCATAGGCACCCATAGGTTTCACTACGATTTTTTGGATGTTATCCATCTCTGACAGGTGGTTTGGACTTGGCTGAGAGAAATACTCTTGTGTCCTTGTTACAGCTTCGATGGGTAGTTCGGCATCTAATTCTACTAAACCGACTATCTTGGGTCTTGGCTGACTTCCTAATTATGGCGCAACTGATGGATTTAATGAAGTCGAGGCTTCATGATCATTGTCTCCCATCATTATGCTTTTGTTTGTCCCATTTGGACTTAGCCTATTGTTATCATGATTTTGAAGTGGATCATTAAGGATCTTGAGGGGAGCATTCTGAGGGGAAACTACCCCTGCGAAGGTATTTGATGCTGGTGACGTAGGATCTGCCAAGAACATATCCATGAAAAGTTTTCTTTGTTCATCTGGTAACCGTTGCATGGATTTGTTGTAGTCACGGCACGTTCTAGTGTCATGGCCCCGAATTTTGTGGAAACCACAATACGAATTAGGATTGTAATTCCTAGTTTGTTGGTTTGGTGCGTATTGTGGTCTAAAATTTTGCGTTTGTTGTCTTTGGTTTGAATTCTGGTTTTGGTATCTAGTTGAATTTTGGCTCAGACCCTGTGTGGGATTTCACCGTTGTTGTTGTTGTTGTTGTTGTTGTGGATGGTTAAAATCCATTGTATTTATTTTTGGGGTAAAGTTGTTGTTTCATTGATTATTCATTGGTGGTGAAATATTCACAGTATTTACCTTTTTAGGCTAATCAGTTACTCCATCTGTTGTTACACCACAATTTTTATTAAGGATTTTAGGTCCTTGATTGACGTTTGTGGCAGTAGGATAAGCTGGAGTGTTTTGGTTAGAGGTGACTAACCTCCCATTTGCTCTATATGTTTTGCAACCACTATCAATTGCTACTTGATCTATTCGAAGAGCACTCTCAAGTACTTCATCATAAGTTCTTAATGGGAACTTCTGGACTTCTTCCTTCACCTCTCTGCTAAGAGAATGAAGGAATAAATCACATAGTTCCATCTGATCCATGTTCGGAGCACTTGCCAAAGAATAAAGAACTATACGCCACCTTTGGATGAAATGGGTGACAAATTCATTGTGTTCTTATTTAATGTGCAAGAATTCCCTAATTCTTGTCCTTAATAGTTTATTCATGTCAAAGGCCTTAATGAACTCTAAAACAAGTTATTTGAATGAATGGATGGAAGCTTCTGGTATTCTATAATACCAGTCGAGAGTGAAACCCTCCAAAGTTTTCGGGAATATTTTAGCAACAACCCCATCCCATGGGAGTAATTCTCGAATGGTTGTAGCGTAAGCTTTGATATGTGCATTTGGATCTCCCTCACCTTTTTATTTGGGAAAATCGGGAAGAGGTTTTGGAAGCATGACGCTTCATATGGTGAAATCTAAGGGCTCTTTCAAGTATTCTAAATATGTCCCTATCGCATAGGTTTCGACCATTGATGGTGCGTGCTGAGGGAGCGGCGGTGGAATGGGTTGTTGATATGGCGTTGCATATGCATTGGTAGGGGCGTAAGGAAACCCCTGTGGTTGAGTAAAAAGACCGGGAGAGGAGAACATATCCCCTTGTGGTGATTTGGAGTACATGTTTAAGTATGAAGGGGTATTGTCCAAGAATGGATTATTTTGTACTAGGCCAGGAGGAACAACATTAGAAATGGTGGGTCTAGTTGGCATTTGTTGTGAATACTAAGGAGTCATGCCTAATGTGCCTACTCCTGTGAGGAGGTCTATTTGGCTAGGAGGATTAGAATTTCCTATTTGTATGAATTGAGAATGATGATTTGCCTGAGCAAGTTCTAACCCTCTCACTTTTTCTACTAACGTTGAAATGACTTCATTTGGTGAAGTCACGGTGTTTTTCTGTAGTGGCATTTGTTGTATATCATGGTGTTGTATAGGCATGTGATATCCCGCTATGAACTGATCGCTGCCCTGCCAAGTTTCCCCGAGGGCATTTCCTATATGTAGTGGCATGGAGGTATTTTCTTGAAAAGAGACCTCGGGTTGTGTTTGTAAACCTCCTATAGGTGGGTACATACTTCGAGAACACTGGTCATTCCTGGCATAACGTACCGAATGTTCATCGTCTAAACCTCGGTATGAGTCTGATTGTCTACTAATTTGTGGTCTAAGCAGCATCTGAGGAGATGAACCAGATTCTTCAATGAACGTCATGTTATTCGATCCTGAAGGCTTTATTTTTTGTGTTTCAGCGAGCTGATCTAACTCCTCGGTTTGAAACGATGAGTTATATCTGATCCTTGAAGTTTGTGTTGATAACTGGTTAGTTGAGTAGTTGTCACCCCATACTGAGAGTGAGAGTGATGATTTTCTATTTTGTTGGGTGTAGTAAGCCTCAAGGCCCAAGAGGGGCCTGCTATATGCATTGAATCTTGACATATTCAGGGGGTATATGAATACCCACAGAATAATGGGAAGGAGCGATGGTGATAGTGAAAATTGATGAGGTAGTACAAATCTGACTCCAAATTAGAAGGTAAAAAGTTCACATTGGGTTCACCGATTTTGTACGATGGAAAAGTGACAAGCAAGTGTGGGAATCTACAAGTAACTCTTCCTCGCACCTGACCTCCCGGGGTCATGTCGAGATAGCCGGTGAGGATGGAATATGTGTGGGATGCAAATAGACTAGTTAGGCAATCTAATATCTTCAATACGTACTAGTGGAATTTGTGAATCTAAGGCAAAGAAGGCCCTTCTAACCTGAACTGGTGTGATAGATCGATCGGCAAGGATGACTTCTCGAAGGCTCCAATCAATATCGAGCTCTGGCGTGATTCGATCTATGGGTTGTGGAATACGTGGAAAATTACCTGGGATAGTTTCGTGTATGTCTCTAGATAAGGTCATATGGTGGATGGTAAATATAGTTGACTCTATGGACAATTCTCTGGCCTAGTCAAAACCAAATAGAACTCTTAAACTATAAATAATGGAAAAACACTATTCCAGGGAACCATAATCATAAATGCAAGCTTATGGCAGTGAAAGAAAGCTGGTAAAACATTGAAATTATGTGAGTCGTGTTAAAAGAGCTTTCTGGAAAATGCGTAAAGGACCGCCGCCCTAAGTAGGGCGGCGGTTACAGGACCGCCACCCTATTCAGGGTGGCGGTCATGAGACCGCCGCCCAGGCAGGGTGGTGGTTTTGTCATTGAAGAGAAAAAGGCCAAGAAAAGAGGGGAAAAGGGAAAAACAAAGCACGCGGGGGCTAAGCGGGATGTTAACGCACACCTGGAGATATTTTCCGCATCCCGAACACCTTGCGAGGAGACCTGTATCATCATTGGGGCACCTGTTACGTTGTTTCGGCAGTACAGTACCTTACAATTTTGGGTACGTACAATAAACCACCATATAAGATGGGAATGCACACATTTTTACACCGATGCTAATGATATCATTAAAAATCCAGTTCACTCCAATAAACCTAGCCACACAACATATCAACACACCCACACATCACGAATGCTAAAAGCATCCAACACTCTAAAATCAATAATCACATTTCTTCCACACACACCACAAAATAGTGTTTCACACTCAAATTCACATATAATTCCTAAAAAGGAGAGAGAATACTCTCACCTTTAACACATAAGCATGACATCAGTTATGCACTAAGTGGCATACACAACATGTGCACTAACAATATCACAATTACAACATAGTTTACATCGTGCTTAAATCAGATTACACTTCATGTATCAACCACCATCATACATCACCATCATGTAACACCATCACAACTGCAATCTGGCCTAGAGGATCGAGAGCATGAACCTCTGCGTTGATAGAAAGTGTAACGCCCACTATTTCAGACAAACAAGACAACAAAGAAAAATACTGGATAATTTTTTTTAACTTGTTCAAAGTATAGAATGACACTACATGAGGAAAAAAAGGTTATAACTAACTCTTCAAACAACCTAACAAACCTATGACAACATAGACAACATGGAACATCTAACACCCATCAAGGACAATTCACTTTTCTCTTTAACAAGACACCACAAGGAACCTAGCTAAATTACATAGTTACAGTTCAGGACAACCCACTGTGAACATCTTCTTAAGGTTATTTATTTTACTAAAACACACCCATCAAACTTTATCTTATGTTCTAGGACATTCAGGTTTGATTTGAGAAAATTCTTCTTACAAGGGTTAGAATCCTTTATTTTACACTTAGAGACATTAGGCTTATGTAAGAATTTCTGAAATAGGATCATCTATAACGTGACAATTATTGGATTCATCAGTTATTAGGTTAACACTAGAAGGAACGTGGGGTGAACCAATCCCCACAAGATTATCTTAAACCAACACAAGCTACAAAAGTTTTATTTATACCTCCCTTGAACAAGGCGATGAGCATAAGGTCCAACTGAAGTGGAGTGTCATAAGGTTTCAGAACTGCAACCTCCTTGTGTAAGAATCAACTATTAACCATGCTTAAGAGAATATTACAATATACTATGGAAAGATTTAAAGTGAGAAGGTCAATTTATTTCATCATCATGATCTCTTAAGTTATTAACCAGTCTTTTAATGAGACTTAAGAGTTCAACTAGATTTGGGTAAAAACTTCATTTAGCATTCTCTTTATTAATTTTGCTAAAGGATGCACAAGGGGTTCCAAAAATGGAATGATTAGACTTAAAGTGTTCTTGTTCAAACTCCCCTACTAACTAAGACATAACTATAACCCCAAAACCCAACAATGATTTTACTTTTTTTTAGAATACTTATCATTTCACAACCAAGACAATAAAGTTTAATTCATAGCTTAAGGTTAGCGAGGGTACATTATTTTAAACACCGGTAGATAATGAATTTCCTTCCAATTAAAGACTCTTAATTTTATCAACCAAGTACAACTTCATTATAATCTTATTTATTTATTCATCAATGTATTCAATTTATTTCATTCTTTTAATTATATTTAGAAAAGGATTCCCAACCACTAAAATATGCCTAGAATAGCATTGGTACTGATACCATGGAGGGTTATTAAACATGGAAGTTTTATGACCCGAAAGAAGAAATTACCATTACTCATTGATAAAACTAAACATGGTTATAACATTTCTACTTGACATGGCACACAATCCAAAGATTCGATTGAATTTGGATGAGAACAAGAAGGTAACAAAATTAGTCAAGCCACTCTAAAAAAATTTAATGACTGCAATAATATAATAAAGAAATGCCCACAACAAGGTGATGATCAAGTTTTATTTCTCAGATAGATAATTACAAGTTTTTCTACAACGGGATAAGACATATTTATTTCACAAAAATTGAAAATCCAAGGCAAGAGGCCTTCCAAACTCCTTTACAAGTACCATTCCAATATTTACAATACATTAGACATTCGTACAAAGAAATTCATGTCACGAACTGATAAAACCTTTACAAATATTTCTTTTATCTACTCACATAAGTCATCTACACAAGTATTAACTTGAGTCAGTTCACGAGAAATGAGCATGATAAGAGCTACAACATAAGACATTGTATTGTTACGTAACTATTTTATAGAAAGAAAACCATTGTTAATGAAACAACCTCGAAAACGTGGGTTAAAATTTGTGAAAAGACTTTCCAGTAAAAAAATAAGGAAAAATAAATCTCATGGATCCTAAAAGGATTAGTATTTAAATATGATCTCATCAATTCAATCCTTCTGAGTCTATTTTAAACACCAATATACACTTTTACTAATTGTTAATCATCTAAACATGGGTATTTAGGAAGGAAGGAATTCATATGTCCTATACTAACCTTATCCTTCCAGTCAAATAACAACCCAAGTCCCTCAACTAAACATATTCAAACTTTTTAAGAAGAAGCACATGTCTTGAATAGCTACCATTCTCTAATGAGTATAGAAATGTTTATTCAAAATTTTTTGACCTGGAAGCACTAAAAGATAAACCAAAATCTAAATACATTTCATTAACTATTGTACTATTTTAGGGCCCAACGCAGAGTCAAAAATGGGATTGATCTAGAACAAGTTCCTACACTAAGGTGAGGAAGACTCAGTCAGTTGAAACAAGACCAGAATAATTACATATGAAGCTTTCAAGGTAACAGTGATTAAGTAGATGGCTCAAAATCTATCATTCCAACAATGGAAAAGAACTCACTAATACTCATTAGACAACAATTTCCTATGAAAGAAGTCAAAATTTCAATCCTACTAATTTCATTGGTGTGTTCGTTATGAAAGTCATTTCCAATATGATGATATTTAAAGCAACAACCATATTTTAAAGGGAGGGATAAAATTAAAAAAAACAAGAAAAGAACTCCTAATCATTCTTCAACACTCTTCGTCAATTAAATCATGCCATAAGTATTCCACTATACTACAATCCACATCCTATCAACTATCTACAGGAAGTTGTATACAATCATAAATGGCTTAACATGAATGGAATCATGTCACCTATGTCCCTTCAAACTAAGTCCCTTTAACAATCTAACTATTGATGCCATCAAACAGATAAACAATTCCACATCAATTAAATGTAGTCACTGAGCATGCCTATAGGAGGTTTATTCTAGCATTGACAAGACACAATAACATAAGGATAGGGAACTCAAAAAAAGGTCGGCCAAGATACTGAAATCAAGAATACACTAAATCAACACATACTAATATAGCCAAGATGAGAGAGAGGGAATTATAACACAACATGCACTTCAAGTGATCAAGCTAAAAATTTAATACATAAGAAAATTTCTAAATATGTGTAAGGGGTCAAGGATGATGGCAATTCTAATCAACAAAATCATAGAATACATCCTTCTCTTGATAAAAATTAGGATCCAAGTTATAAGGATAAAAATGTTTCCTTTAACAATAATTACACAAGTTTGCAGTTTAAAATCATACACAATAAGCCCACTCAAAGAAATATTTTCATGAAAATCAAAGTTCATTTAATAAAAATTTAGATAAAAGAAGAAGAATTAAGGTGTATGGTTTATCATGCATGAAATTCTCTTCCACTCATTGCATAAACACCTCACCGAAAAATAGCAACACTCAACAGGTTGAATCTCTGTCCACAAACATAATGGGTGCTAAAACCACCATATACTCTCATGTTGGCATTACAGGGAACTCTAAAAACCATGAGTCCATCCACCTGAAGAAAAGAGGTCCCAAGGATTGCCCTAATGGTAGAGAATATAAAAAAATGGGTTTAATGGAAAGGTCCTAGGAGTCCATGAAAGATAGGGGAAAAAGCAGACCCCCACAACCTCAAAAAAATAATCCCAGCCTACATCAGAAAGGGACAATTAGAGTAGGGAAAGAACATCCCTCAGAGCACAAGGAAACATATATCTTTGGAAGCAACAGGTACAGGACAAGCATAAAAAGGGAAAAACACAAAAACAAAACAAAACAACTTACTTAGATTGCTCTTGATAGAATACACGTGGTCAAGGGAAAGATGGAATCTTTGGAACAAGAAAGGACATCCATTGAAGGGAAGAGGAGATGGATCAAACATGATGGGGTTGCAGGAAACTGAAGAGCCCATATACAAGGCGTGGAGGAAGCACTTGCCCAGAAAATTGTTGCTTAATGCCTCCAAGATATGTGGTCTTCAAGGAAAATGCTTTCACATAAGGTTAAGCACACAAAACAGAGGAATCTTGAACTCAAATTTGCTTCCCCATTGACCATCACTAGGTGTCCGATCTGAACAGCTCTCCTTCTCCAAGCACACCCACGTAGTCAGGTCAAAAAGGTAGTTTGGAACAGGTATGAGCATCCGCTCACGCACACAGGAGAGGAACCATCAGCTTAACATTGCAGCAGAGAAATCCCATTTTACACAGACCCATAACCATTTGCACAACCCCCATGTGGCCAATAGAAAAAAGGGAAAGAAACATGCCTGAGCATGCCTGACACAAGGCCCCAAACAAATAGAGAAACAATGCTTCCTTCTATCCCACGCCTAACAGGGCAATTAAATGGCCATAAAGAATAAAATCAGAGAGGTAGGCGTCCCCACCTCCAAGGCATACCGATTCCTTCACATGCCAAAAGACTAAGGGGAAAGAAAACAATAGTCCACATGCCAGCAAGAAGGATAATGCATCATTAAGAATGGTAGGTCCATGGTTAGAATATCCAACACTCCTTCAATTTAAACGATAAACAAAAGCATATATGGTGGGCCTAAATGACCAAAGGGGAGAGACTGGTGGTTGGAGTTTTCAACGACATCTTAGGACAACGACCAACCATAATGCGACCACAGGGTAAGCTCTTCCTTTGCGTGAAAAGAGGCTCACACTACAGAAATTATCAATAATAAAATAAAATAGCTTAGACTTAATTAATAATAATATCGATAAAATTGACACTACAATAAAATAATCATCAGTCAACAATTAAATGAAAATATTATTATTATCACTCTTATTATTATTTTTACAACTTAAAATAATTACTAGTCATATTAATAACGACCGATAAACAAGCTCAGCGAAACAAGGACAAGATTTGCGTTTAATAGGATAGCTGGAAAGGGCGCTGTGGAGGCTGACCACAAGTAGCATTGACAAGGACACGGGGAGACGAGAAAGGAAGGAAGGACGTTGATCCTTCTATGAGATAAGGTCGAGGTCAACTAAGGGACAATGGGAGCACACACACTACCTACCCTCGCTTATCAATAGGGTCGTCACAGAAAGAACTGGGGAAATGTGGAATGGGGCATTACATATGTGGTGATGAGGACTTAGTCCTCATTTGTTTTGTTTCATGTTTTAAGTTTGATTTTCTTTGGAAAAAAATTTAAAAAGTGTATTCCTTTTCATGTATTGTAATAAGTGACAAATTTTGTTGTAATCCCCTAATGTAAAGATATAGTGGAAAACTAAAAACACAAGACTAATGAGCCAAAAGAAGCGGGTGTGCCACCAAAGTCGAGTATACTATAGTCGAAAAAGTGAATAATTCTCTACCATGTTAGCACTAAGGGGGAATATTAGGAATAGTTGAATATTTAGTATTTACATGTGAAAATATATTTGTGTGTATGTGTGTGTGTGTGTGTGTGTGTGTGTGTGTGTGTGTGTGTGTGTGTGTGTGTGTGTGTGAGAGAGAGAGAGAGAGAGAGAGAGAGAGAGAGAGAGGAGAGAGAGAGAGAGAGAGAGATTTATAATGTAATGTGTTAATTTTTTATTAAACAACTCATATAGATAGAATTATTGTTATTGAACATTGTTTGTGAGTTGTGATTCACTTTTTGAATAGGATTAAGAGATATTCTTGGAGATAGGGTTGAGGGATTTAGGGGAATATTTGATAGACCTTGACTCATAAGTTATAGGCTATTCTCCACCTATTTATATGTACTTGTTATATCAAGAATAATTACTTAAATGAATTGAAAAATCAACCGTTTATTTTGTTTTTATTTTGCAAAACTCTAACCAAATTATTAGCATTTGATATTGATTACATATTAATATGTAAAAATGGAATTATATAGTTTATATATGTAGTCACAAATACTTATTATCTAAGTATCGGTAGTGAAAATGATTAAATGAAAAAACATGATCATGCAGTTGCTATTAATAAGGTTTAATTTCTAATGTTACCAAAATCCTCCAATACTATCTTGAGTGGAAGTGAACCTCAAAGGAAAAGAGCATATATAATTGCAATCATTGGGGAAACTTATCATGCCCCTCCTATATATAGATCATTGTACAGTTATTATATGCCAATAATATGTAGAAGCTAGTTGAATTGGGTGTCACAAAACATTTACTATTGTCATAATTGAACATGTGTTATAATTATATTGCAATGATATAATAAACTATATAGCTCATTTAGAAGGTAGAAAATCATAAGTGTCTAAATTGATTAAGGAACTATAAGGTTAGACAATTGGCTTTGACTAATTTTTAATACATGTATATGTTGAAATGTACATTAACTCAATTGTATGAATTTAACGTTTTATTATTATATTCTTAATAATTATGTTTATCTGAATTTGGTTTCCAACAATTGATAACAAACAACTTTTTGTTAACTTTTTCCTTGCTAATGTGAATAAAATGTAGCTTGGAAAATATATCTGATTGTAATTATTTAAAATTAGTAGTAACTAAAAAAGTTGTTCGAAAATAGAGTTGTATGATTCACTCACAAGTTTTTAAAACAATTCAAAAGCTTAACTTACAATCAATACAAATAAGCGAATGACGCATGCAATAAATCAAAATGTTGTAGATTGCATAAGGCATATAAGATAAGTGTCATTTATATTACATTTATTTTTGTGTAAATAAGTTTAATTTTATTAATTAATTATACATCAAAATTATTAAATTAATCATGCTAAAAATATTATACAATAAGAAAAACACGAAAATTCCAAAAATAAAAGTAATTTATGATAAACATTACAAAGAAGAAAAATCATAAATACGAAACTTTATTATTAATAAAATAACTCGTGAAACTTCTCATTAAGCGGAACTGCCAAATTATTTGTTTTATGTGATGCCCAATAACTTTAACTTCCCCCGCCCGCGCCCGCCACACACGTACATACAAATATATTCTACACATTTTACATTTTTACCAGTGCTTATAACATTAAGTGGATATGGTAAGTACCACATATAATGATGATGATTGAATGCTATAATCATTTCTTTAATGACGAGTACAAAACCACTCCAATAAAAAAATTTATCTGTAAATGTTGTTGCTTTCATGGGGTTGGTAAGGGTAACAGTGAACAAGGAAACGACACTTGAATAATTGGAAAGGCCATTGAAGATGTCACATTTTAGGTGCTTTGCTAATAATTATTCATATGCACGCGCATCATTTGGTACAAGATCCTGTACTTGCCACAAAAAACGAAGTTAGTAAGTTATATCATGTTAATTTGACTAAATCTTCAATGCAAAAGAATTCATATTGCAATAATGCCAATGTTAGTATTCAATGGCCCAATCATATGTGAAATACAAATATAAAATGGAGAAAACTTTTTATTATAAATGTCTTCTCTATATTTGGTCAAAAGTAATACAAGCACACCATTTTGAATGGAAAAATATTCGGGAAAATTTTAATTTTAGAAGGATATTTCGTTAAACCTTACTGTTAATGGGTACATTTTATGCTTTTTAGTATGTGTGGGTGATTGGATGTGTGGAATAGTGAAGGCTCATTTTTATAAATATATAATTCTTTATAATAAATATGGGGAGTTATTAAAATGCATCCAATATCATTTTAGGAAGGTTCTCCTCATCTTTCAAATAGAAGGGGATTTGTAAAATCATTCCTTTTTGAAATGTCTTCCTTCAACGATATACAATTTTCTATCCTCGTCTTATTGTAGCTTTTGAATGCCTTTATCAGGTTATAACTTATAAAGTGACTTTTCATTTTCACCCTGATGACGTTTCATGGAGCATCATTCAAAAACTCTTAACCATTTTAACTAGAAATATTCTCTCTAAATTTTCATATTTTGACATAAATCGATAATTATTTTGTATTTCCAAATTTTATAAAAAGATTAGTAATTGATAACGATATTTTAAAAAGAGGTATTTTAATATTTAATATATGATTAACTCCAAATTTGATGGATTGTCTTTTCAATATCCCTATTTTATATTCGTATTGTTTAAAACATATATTGAATCCAACCAATAAAATTGAGACCAATGTAAAACTTAATGGTTTATAATTATTTATAACCTTTATTAATATTGAAAACGATGACTAATGGTGTAAGAAAATGGCCTGCATTTGTACATGGGTCCTAAGTAGGGCTTTAATTGAGAATATGGAAATTGAGTTTTAATCCCAAGATGAAAAATTTAAACTCTACCAAAACATTTCTCTATTTCTTTGTGCAGTCTTTTGAATTCTAGAATGATGGGTACCTTCAATGGATGATTAATCGCTTTGAGAAATGTATGACATTATTAGAGGAAACTTAATCAAAGACCTATACATTTTTTTCAAGAATTTTTGTAATATTTGATTTGATCTAATCCCTTTGAAACCATCACTTTAAAAGTGGTGAGCACCAACACACTTGATCCAGATTCTAATATCTTGTTCATGTAGTACCCACTCTTCTTCGACATTGTTCTATCTTGATTTTGATGCTATTGGACTGATGTTTAGACATTTGATTATGATACATTGATCAGTAGATGATAGATTATATTGATATGTGGATTATTGACACTATGATGTTTATGTGTTATTATGATGTAGTAGATAGTGATGTTAGACAATTAGGTGCATGTCAATTTTCATGATGTGGAGTTTATACTGACATGTTATGTTTTTGAGATGTTGGAATATAATTGTAATCTCATGGATGTTAGGGTTAGATATTGGCATATTGATGGATAATAGAATTGTTAAATGTTTAATGATGAACATTGATTTTGTTAGTATACTTTCTCGATGTTGTTAATGCGGCCGAAAGGTTAGAGAAGTATTTGTTGTGTCCAGGGAATTTTATCACAAACATGGAAGGGAATAGTTGACCAACCACGAAATGATGTCGAGTGTTGAGCAACGAGGCCAAAATTGACAAGTTATGTAATGTTGTTTAGTGTGTGTTTTGCATGTCTTGTTTGGAAGTCTCCCATGGGGGTGTGATTTCACATATGTGGCTATGGGGTGGATTGTGTCCCTTTATTTCATTTTTGTATCTGTTTATTTATGTTTTGTTTATTTAAATTTGGAAAAAATTCCACTTTATTAGCATGTGTAAATGTGTGTTTATAAGACTTAACCCTTCTTGTTTTGTTTAACCAAAGTAGTGATGTGACTAATAGTGATGGTGAGATCTTGTAGCCCTTGTGTAAGTAGAATTTATGTAGATTTGGGAGTGTTTTACTCCACCCCAAGTTTGAAATTCGGATTTTTACTTTGGGGGAACTTTTGGACACTTGTGGGACAAGCAAGACTTCTCTCATGCCTCTTAATTTGACCTAGTAACCTTACCTATGGGTTTGGAAGCTTAATTTTGACTTCTTTTTACATTTTTGTAGTGTAAGAGAAGGAAAATCATTGCACTTTCTTTCTAATGAAATTTATTATGTCCCTTGAAAGCATGGCGTGCAAGTTTGAACCATGTGAGTTGTCTAGTCCTTGTTTGTGGATTGATGTTTCTTGGTCTTGGTGTGTTGATTTGAGTGTGGGGATGGGGAATGATAAATTGGCATCATACATGGAGCCACCTCATCCTTACTCCCCATTTTCTATTTATTGGTGATTTTTTATTGGAATGGGGGTTACTTGCTCATTTTGCTTGTTGTGCACTTTTTCATTTTGGATCTTTTGGAGTGTTTGGAAATTGATTGGCTTGGATTTCAAGAGGCTTGTAAAGGTTTTTCCTAGATATTTATGGAGAGGTAGGCTCTCCACCCTTTTACTATTATGCAGTCTTTTGAATTCTAGAATGATGAGTACCTTCAAGGGATGATTAATCACTTTGAGAAATATACGACATTATTAGAGGAAACTCGATCAAAGACCTATACATTTTTTCAAGAATTTTTGTAATATTTGATTTGATCTAATCCCTTTGAAAACATCACTTTTAAAAGTGGTGAGCACCAACACACTTGATCCAGATTATAATATCTTGTTCATTTAGTACCCACTCCTCTTCGACATTGTTCTATCTTGATATTGATACTATTGGACTGATATTTAGACATTTGATTATGATACATTGATCAGTAGATGATAGATTATATTGATATGTGGATTATTGACACCACGATGTTTATGTGTTATTATGATGTACTAGATAGTGATGTTAGACAGTTAGATGGATGTTGATTTTCATGATGTGGATTTTATACTGACATGTTATGTTTTTGAGATGTTGGAATATAATTGTAATCTCATGGATGTTAAGGTTAGATTTTGGCATATTGATGGATAATATAATTGTTAAATGTTTAATGATGAACATTGATTTTGTTAGTATACTTTCTCAATGTTGTTAATGCGGCCGAAAGGCCAAAGAGGTATTTGTTGTGTCCAAGGAATTTTATCACAAACATCAAAGGGAATAGTTGACCAACCACGAAATGATGTCGAGTGTTGAGCAACGAGGCCAAAATTGACAAGTTGTGTAATGTTGTTTAGTGTGTGTGTTTTGCATGTCTTGTTTGGAAGTCTCCCATGGGGGTGTGATTTCACATATGTGGCTATGGGGTGGATTGTGTCCCTTTATTTCATTTTTGTATGTGTTTATTTATGTTTTGTGTATTTAAATTTGGAAAAAATTCCACTTTATTAGCATGTGTAAATGTGTGTTTATAAGACTTAACCCTTCTTGTTTTGTTTAACCAAAGTAGTGATGTGACTAATAGTGATGGTGAGATCTTGTAGCCCTTGTGTAAGTAGAATTTATGTAGGTTTGGGAGTGTTTTACTCCACCCCAAGTTTGAAATTCGGATTTTTACTTTGGGGGAACTTTTGGACACTTGTGGGACAAGCAAGACTTCTCTCATGCCTCTTAATTTGACCTAGTAACCTTACCTATGGGTTGGGAAGCTTAATTTTGACTTCTTTTTACATTTTTGTAGTGTAAGAGAAGGAAAATCATTGCACTTTCTTTCTAATGAAATTTATTATGTCCCTTGAAAGCATGGCGTGCAAGTTTGAACCATGTGAGTTGTCTAGTCCTTGTTTGTGGATTGATATTTCTTGGTCTTGGTGTGTTGATTTGAGTGTGGGGATAGGGAATGATAAATTGGCATCATACATGGAGCCACCTCATCATCCTTACTCCCCATTTTCTATTTATTGGTGATTTTTTGTTGGAATGGGGGTTACTTGCTCATTTTGCTTCTTGTGCACGTTTTCATTTTGGAGCTTTTGGAGTGTTTGGAAATTGATTGGCTTAGATTTCAAGAGGCTTGTAAAGGTTTTACTTTGATTTTTATGGAGAGGTAGGCTCTCCACCGTTTTACTAATATGTTATTTTGTTTGTTTTAAGAAATGTTATGCATGTTAAAAGTATTTTTGTCTTGTGATGGTGTTTGTGTGGGTTGGTTTAGTAGATTGCCTTAGTTGGGTGTGTGAGAAGGGCTTATAGGACCATTAGGGAGGGGAAAAGTATTTTATGTGAGGCATGCAAATTGGTGGGACTATGAATGGGAGTCTTACCTATACGGAGAGATAAGGATTTGTGTGATTATTTTTGAGCACTTGGAAGCTTAGGGTAAGACTCCAACTACTTGGGAGGCATAAGGAGGTGGTCTCCCATAACCCTTTCTCTATTTGGTTTTATACTCAAACCTTTGTGTGGTTGTGAAATTGTAATCTTGTTAAGTATGTTGTCATGTTTTCATTGAATGCCTTGTATGTGTTAGTTGTGAAGCCACCTTGTTCAAGTTGTCATTGTTGCTCAATGCTCCTCATGGTTCAATGCTCAATGCTTAAGGGAATGAATTCTTCCCTTAATGGATTTAAGGTTGGGTTTAGAGTGTTGCCTACTCCCCCTTCTTTGTTTGTGATTCCATTGTGAAGTTGAAGAATGTGAAAATAGGAGCTACCTTTGTGGAGAGGACATACATTTTGAAGACTTGAAACTTGGTTGTGGATAGCCTTGTTGTGATTTATTTTAAAATTAATACTTCCCACTTTGAGTGGATGCATTGTAAAATTGTAAGTTGTGATAAAGTTATTGTAACTCTTGAAAATTTTTTATCTCGTAAACTCCCTTAAAAAAGTGTAGATTGAGAAAATTTACAATTTCAAATGTCTTAGTTTGGGAAAAGAAATTATCAAATTTTTCTTTGTCTTGGTGAAAGGAAAATTTGATTAGAGTTGAAATGGAGGTGCATTCCTTTTAATTTAAGTGTTTTCATTATTCTCAAATGTGATATACTTCATTTTCTAAGAATCTTGTGAAGTGTGATGTTTGCCATGTTATAAATAGTGCAAATCTTGCGAAATTTTTACTTGTGTAGGAAATGGATTGTTAACTAGTCTTATTGAAAGAAAGAAGTTAATAGAATCCATTTGAATAAACAATCTTGTTAGTTGTTCTATTATCTTTCTCCTATGAGTAGTTAGAAATTGTTTTATTGTTTTTGCTTGCTTACCATACTCTAAATGCCTACTTTTGATTAATTAAATAAATTGATTTTTTTAGGGTATGCATCCACTTAAAACTTTAATTGTAATTGCCTTATCAAATTATTACTTTCTTATATCCATTTGGCTCATTATTATTACCTAAACAAAAAAGAAGAAGAGGAATTCATTTCTCAATATTATCAATATATTAATATATTAATATTGTGTTTGGTTTTAAGTTATTAAATAAAATAATAATAATGCAAATAAGATATATATATTAATAGATATATATTAATATATTACACACACACAGATATATACACACATTATAACTTTTATTATTAATATTGTAATTGCTATTATGATTAATAATAAATATTAATTGTAATAATAGTAAATGTTTAATTGAAAAAAAAGTTTATTAAATAAACATTAAAAAAAAAGAAATATGTACAAAAATATTTTTAGTGTCTGGGCCGTGGCTTCACGGTTGGTTTATTTCATAAATAGGAATTGGGGTGGGGATGGGTCAGCAACTATGGGGTTGGGGATACGATCGCCGACATGTCTCGACCCTTACAAAATTGCCAATAATTAAACCGGTGGGGGCCGAGCCCCCACCAAACTCTGTGCAAAAACAAAAAGAGACATTAAATTAAATAACCCTGCGTTAGGCCTCCATTCATTGTCTGAGTTTTTGCCTTTGGCCGCGGCATATACATAATTTAGTATTATGTTTATATATGTATATATATAACAACTTATATATGTAAAAATAATTTTTGGGTATTTATCTCGTTATAAAAATGCATTTATATATAAATATATTTGTATATATAAAAGGAACATTATTGGTGTTTATCCACTTCTTTAGGAAGGAAAAGATATCTAACTTGTAACAAAATGGATCTATTGGATAAATGAAATTTACCCAAATGGGTATTCTATTGAAAACAAATTCACATCAAATAATGAAATTTTACAAAACCTTTTAAATATGATAGAGTAGAAATAGAAAAATTGAATAGAATGGATTTGGGATGTGTATAACAATCCTCAAGCTTCCTCCTCCCCTCCCATGGCTCCCTTCTCTTCAATCGTCCCTTATCCTGCAAAACCAAAATAAGAGAAATGTGCAAAAGAAAAGATTAAAATCCGTCGTTCATGATTTTAGGTTTGTTTTGAATACCTCCATCCAATGGTCCATATTGGTTTCATCCAAGGGCCAATAGTGTCCCCTACAAAAGTTAGGTGGGGTTAGGTGAGGTGATCATTTGATCACATGGGTCTCCTTTTTGAATGGGGCCACTAGTGTGTTTTGAAAGTAAATTAGTTATTGCCTTTTATCCTTGAATTATATTAAATAAAATTTCCCCTTATTAGTGTAGTTGAATTTTACAATGAAGAATTAAATAATTAGCTTGGTGTAAATGAAAGGGTTATTATTTTGACTTGGAATTTAATTATTTAATTTTACATGACCCTAGGAAATCACTGTATTGAATTTATTTAGGATCATTTGAATGAAGTATGTTAAACCTAATCATAGATTTAATCAATTATTTTATTTAAATATTATTATTTAATTATATTTGTGATGATCATTTTCTAATCTAGGGATTGCCCTAACGTTGCTTTCGTCATTTAAAAAAACATTTCATAGTTTTTCTAGTATAATCTATGTTTGGGTTTGGATTTTGTGTATGATTTTTTTTGCGGGTATTACATTTGGTATCAGAGTCGTGGTTTTAATGCTTGGACTCCAAGCACACATAGAAATGACAAAACAAAAACAAAAAACCTATTACAACTTTAAACCTGGTAAACACAACTATGCACGATGTTTTAAAACATAGAAATTTTAGGAAACTGAAAAAAAAAAGCTTAGATGATCATTAACTAACTCTCACCTTGGTCTATCCAGGAGACGTGAACATAATAAGGGGTTCCTCCACGTGGACCTATATCTACCACCCCCAGATCAGGCAGTAGCCGCTATCCTTCCTCAGATATTGTAGACGTTACAAGAGGTTAATGCTGCTATACATGATGGATTGATAGGAGGGTGACCTAGTAGGGAGGAAAGGGAGCCATAAGTGTAGGATCGTGTGCCTTCACATCACAGTACAAAGGAGAGGGTAGAGAACTCCCACGTGGAGTCAGTTAGACATGAGTCACCTTGTAAAGAGCTCAGAGATCAAGATGTGATGCACAAAGACAAGTCTAGGAGCCCTAGGCTGAGAGATGATCATGTAGAGAGGCCTAGAGGATGACAGTCGTATGTAGTGGAGCACATTAGAGAGATAATAAAGTTTCACCCGCCTCATTTTTCTAGAGACACAGGAAAATTTCATGCCAAGGAGTGGTTGGTTAGCTTGAGCAGATGCTTCAAGCTATTCCCTTGTTCTAGCAACACGAAATCTCATGTTTTCATCCACCTTCTAAGAGATGGAGCCACAATATGGTGGAGGAATGAGGAGTAGAAGCTCCATGCAGATTATGAGATAGTCACTTGGGAGCTCTTTGAGGAGCATTTATAAAGAAGATATATTTCTAGGATGTTCATTTAACAGCGGATTGATGAGTTCCACGATCTACAACAAGCCTCCATGATGGTAGTAGAGTATGAGGGATGGTTCTTGGATCTACTTCAGTATGTAGATTACATGAAGGAGGAGTAGGTTCGTGTTCACAGGCTCATCAGGGGCCTGGAATTGGACTTGTGTGGGGCAGTGCACATTCATTGCCCACAGACACTATCAGAGGCCGTGGAAAAGGCCTATATTGGAGAGGAAACTAGGGGGAAGATGTAGCTGGAATGTGACAAAGTGAGGAGTCACATATAGTATATGCATGATAGTAGATCAAGGGGATCAAATCCTCCTCCTCGTGGTGGACACACATCAGTGTATTCTTCCTTCTGGCCTCCTCTAACTCCTCAGTAGTAGCAACATAAGACCCAACTACCAATTCAACCTCCACATAAACATGATGCTCAAAGAGGGCATAGTATGGGACCTCTAGCTAGGGGGCCCAACATGACACAGGCTCCACCTTGAGCACAGTAGGTAGGAGCACATGCACCGCAACACCCAGAATGATCTATGGATGGATCATCAGGTCCTTTGACACGTACTACTGGGCCACATTGAGGACTATCTACATAGTGGAGAGTACCAGGAAGATGTTATAGATGTAATGTGGATTGACATCATTGGAGAGAGTGCCCTTAGAACCCTGCTAATGAGCGTAAGGCACCTATTTCTTAGCCTAATGTTGTTGACATGGCTAGGAGCCACATGATATATGTAGCAGTCAAGAACCACCAAGAAGAGCACCAAGGTATAGTGATAGAGACCACAGGTAGCATTGGTTGTATTTCTATCCCTATTTTATTTGACTCTCAATCATTAGATTCTTTCATTTCGCTATCTTTAGTAGAGCATTACAGGCTGGTGGTAGTTAGGCAAGGCCTTAGTTGGGACATCGAGATGGCTTCTAGAGCCAAGATCTCAGTTGACACCTTAGTCAATGAGTGCATAATGGACCTAGACCCTTTTCTGCTACTTTGGATCTTTGCATCCTTCCATTGGGTTCTTATGGAGTGATTTTGGGCATGGACTGGTTGTGTGCACATAGAGCAAGAGTTGATTGCTAGAGTAAGATTATATCTTGTGCAAATGATTTGGGTCTAGACTTAGTGATAGTTGGAGTCAGGAGACTCACTTTCTGTTCCCACTATCTCTACTATGCAGCTGAAGCGTTATGCGTGACAAGGTTGTCAATTGTATGCTATTACAATTAGTGATAGGTCGTAGGATGGGGCTAGTGGACGTTCACTTGATGATCACCCCATTTTGGAAAATTTCTCATATGTGTTTCCTAGTGAGATTCCAAGGATGCCTCCCGCACGTGAGATATATTTTCACATTGATTTGGTTCTACGACTGGAACCTATCTTGTGCGCTCCTTATAGGATGACCACACCTGAGCTATGTGATCTCAATTTCTAGTTTGAGGTCCTTCTTGATAAAGGCCTAATCCATCCTAGTGTATCCCCTTGGGGTTCCCTGGTGATATTTGTGAAGAATAAGGATTAATCCTTATGGTTGTGTGTGGACTATTGCCAGTTGAACAAAGTAACGATCAAGAATTGTTACCCCCTTCCTTGTATTGATTATTTATTTGATCAAATGAAAGGGGTTACTGTATTTTATAATATTGATCTTAAGTCGGGATACCATCATTTGATGATCACAGAGGGATATATCCACAAGTCATCTTTCTTCATGAGGTATGGCCACTATGAGTTCACAATGGTGCCATTTGGTCGAACAAATGCCTCTGCAGTGTTCATGAGTTTGATGAACAGGGTGTTTAGGGCCTTTTTAGACCATTTTTTACTTTTATTCCTTGATGACATATTGATATTCTCACATGCACATAAGGAGCACAAGGAGCACCTTCGTTAGGTTGTGCAGTGTCTTCATGAGTAGAAGCTTTACAGGAACCTAGAGAAGTGTGTGTTCTTCCAGTTAGAGGTGTAATATTTGGATCACATCATTTCTAGGGAAGGTATTGCAGTCGATCCTTCGAAGATTAAATCCATTATGGATTCTCCAGTACACACTATTTTTACCGAGGTGCACAATTTTATGGGGTTGGTAGGATACTACATGATATATGTTCAAGACTTCTCTCAGGTTTCATAGCCCATCACTTCCCTTTAATGGAAAGGGAAGAAGTTCATTTGGTCTGATAGATATGAACAAGCCTTTAGGACAGTGAAGGAATGCCTTATGAAAACACCTATTCTTGCAGTACCAGATGCTCAGGGAGAGTTATTCATTTGCACAGATGCTTCTTAGGGAGGTTTAGGAGGTGTGTTGATGCAGGAGGGCCATGTTATAGCTTTTGAGTCTCACAAACTCAAGGATTATGGGCTCAATTACCCAACTTATGGCCTTGATCTTGCAACAATTTTTCATGTGTTGGTTCGATGGAGATAGTTTATTCGTGGTCAAATATTTATACTCCAAATTGATCACTTGAATGTTTTCCACCTCTTCATGCACCCTAATCTAACTGCTCGTTAGCAGCGTATTGGATGGAGGTTGATTTGTGGGTATGACATGGAGATAGATCATGTGAAGGGGAAGGAGAATGTGGTTACAAATTCCCTGAGTAGATGGAGACATGTGGCTATGGCTACCTTAGTGAGTATATATTTGTGGAGTAGGATCTTATAGAAACTTCCTCACGAAAGCTTCTACCTTACAGTGAGATCAAAGATTGAGTCTCAGATACCCCTTAAGGGGAATTTTTTTGGATTCTCATTAAAGGCAGATGGTCTTCTTAGACATAGAGGTAGGATATATGTTCCCAGAGATAGAGGCTGGAGATAGGATATCTTGACAAAGGCTTATCGTGCACCTTATTCAGCCCATCCATGGTGGAAGAAGATGCACGCTACTTCAAGACAACTTTATCATTAGAGAGGCCTTCGGTAGGATGTATCTCAATTTTTTTCATACTATTTAGAGTGTCAGAGGGTGAAGGCCAAGTATTAGCATCTAGCTGGCCTTCTCTACCCACATTCCATACTAGATTTGAAATGAGACACTATTTCCTTGGATTGCATTGTAAGGCTACTGACGTCAAGATATCACCACGACGCCATCATAGTCACTTTGTATAAATTGATGAAAGTGGCTCATTTTTCTCTAGTGAAGAACACCTATACATCTATTACAGAAACATGAGTATGCCTTGATGAGATTGTCAAATTGCATGAGATTCTGTGGAAGATAATATGTGATCGTGATCCCTTGTACACTTCTCACTTCTTGACTAGCATGTAGTGGGTTCTTGGTACAATTATCAACTTCACTATAGCTTATCATTCAGAGAAAAATAGGAAAACCGAGTGAGTGAATAATATTTTAGAGGATATGTTGCGGTTGTATGTCATGCACCAACAATCTAGGTGGGAGGAGTACTTGTATTTGGTAGAGTTTTTCTACAATAACATTTTTCAGTGTTTGATTGGCATGGATATTGTTAGACATTGTATGGCAAAGAGTGCAAGAAACCCTTGAGTTGGGATAGATTAGAGGAGAGGTTCTCTCTTTGGCCGACTTTGGTATAGGATATAGAGCAACAGGTTGTCTTAATTTGATAGAGGCTTCAGGAAGCTCAGGATAGGTAGAAGAAGTATGCAGATCTGAGGACAAATCATAGTTTTGAGGAGGGTATGAAGTTTTTTCTTCATGTTAGGCATCATAAAATTGCTATCCATTACTGAAAAGGCTCTAAGTTAGCTCCAAGATTTGTGGGTCCCTTCGAGATCTTAGAGTATATCAGTCCCTTTTCCTACCATCTAGCATTACCACCCATCTTATCTCGCGTGAAGGATTCTTTTTCATGTATTTTTACTTAGGAGATATATTCAAGATCCCTGTCATGTTTTGGATTAGACCACATTGTAGGTGCAGGAGCAGAGGTAGGTGTCAGTGGATCCCGTGCGCATCATAGAGTGACAGGACCTTGGGCTTTTGAGGCCATGAGATTGCCTAGGTACGGGTCTAGTGGAATAGGTATGACGAGACTGCATGGCCACTTAGGAGGATGACACTATTTTGTGAGCTCAATTTCCTCATCTATTCAAGTGACTTCCAGGAGGAAGTCGGGTCTAAGGGGAGGGGATGTAGTGCCCACTCATCTTCAACATTGTTCTATCTTGATATTGATACTATTGGACTGATGTTAAGACATTTTATTATGATACATCAAGATCAGTAGATGATAGATTATAATCATATGTGGATTATTGAAACTATGATGTTTATGTGTTACTATGATGCACTAGATAGTGATGTTAGACTATTAGATAGATGCTGGTTTTCCAAACTTTGTGTAAAAACAAAAAGAGACATTAAACAAAATAACCCTGCAGTAGGCCTTTGTTTGTTGTCTGATTTTTCCCCTTTTTCCGCCGCATATACACAATATATGTGTGTGTGTGTGTGTATATCATATAACAACTATATATATGTAAAAATTATTTTCAGGTATATATCACTTTAAATATACACACACACACATACACATACACACACACACACACACACACACACACACACACACACACATCTATATATGTATGTATGTATGTATGTATGTATGTATGTATGTATGTATGTGTGTGTGTGTGTGTGTGTGTGTGTCTATATATATATATATATATATATATATAAATATATATATACATATATATATATACATACATACATATATATAAGGAACATTATTCATGTTTCTCCACTTCTTTAGGAAGGAAAAGAAATCTAACTTGTAACAAAATGGATCTATTGGATAAATGAAATTTACCCAAAGGGGTATTATATTGAAAACAAATTCACATCAAATAATGAAATTTTACAAACCCTTTTAAATAGAGTAGAATAGAAATAGAAAAATAGAATAGAATGGATTTGGGATGTGTATATCCATCCTCAATATTCCTCCTCCCCTACCATGGTTTCCTACTCTTCAATCCTCCCTTAACCTGTAAAACTAAAATAAGATAAATGAGAGAAAGAAAATATTAAAATCCATTCTTAAGGATTTTAGGTTTGCTTTCAATCCCTCCATCCAATGGTCCACATTGGTTTCATCCAAGGGCCAAGATTATCCCCTACAAATTTTAGGTGGGGTTAGGTGAGGTGATCATTTGATCACATGGGTCTCCTTTTTGAATGGGGCCACTAGTGTGTTTTGAAAGTAATTTAGTTATTTCCTTTTATCCTTGAATTAAATTAAATAAAATTTACCCTTATTAGTCTAGTTTACTTTTACAATAAAGAATTAAATAATTAGCTTGGTGTAAGTGAAAGGGTTATTATTTTGACTTGGAGTTTAATTATTTAATTTTACATGACCCTAGAAAACCACTGTATTAAATTTATTTAGGATTATTTGAATGAAGTATGTTAAACCTAATCGTAGATTTAATAAATTATTTTATTTAAATATTATTATTTCATTATATTTGTGATGATTGTTTATTAATCTAGGGATTATCCTAACATTGCTTTCATCCTTTAAAAAAAATTATTCCATAATTTTTCTAGTATAATCTATGTTTGGGTTTAGGTTTCATGTATTAATTTTTTACGGGCATTATAATTCACCTATCTCTTGAGGCCTGATTTCTACGTTTGTTTCTATGGGATTACTATGTTTTGTTTTTATATTTGGTAGACAACTAAATTTTTTAATTTAACACTTGATGATGTTATTATTAACTTAATCCAATTGATGAAGATGTGTTAACATGCTTTGATATGAAATAATATATCATTGTCCATCTTTAGTGTTGTTTCAATTCTTTCTCTCCTCATTACATTGTTTATCTAATTACTGTTATCCAAAATTCACCCCTTAAGGTAATTTTGATAGCACGCATCAGATTCTTTAGTCCCAAGCAATTATATTGGGTCCGGGTAAAAAGTCATGTTTCTAGGGTCCCCTCAGATTTTTTCTAACTCCCCTGTCCAAGAAGAAGAGAGCAAGTTCTGAGGAAAGGTAAGAAAAATTGCAAAAAAGAAACAAGCTCGGGCCAGAAAAAATCATGAAAAATGGCTAAGTCCTAGTCCTCACAAAATTCGGGACGTGAGGGACATCTGGGCGCGAACCGGCCGAAAGGCCGCATAGCGGCCTGCGGCATCTGGGACATCCGGGCCAAAAGGACACGCGGGATGCGGAAATCCGAACTGGCCAAAAAATAGAAAAATTTGGCTAACTGTTGAAACAGGTAGTCTAGGACATCTGGGCGATTAGTACGCGAACCAGCCAGATCGGCCGAAATTAGTCAAGGCAGCCCGAAACAGTTGGGCCGAAGGTACGCGAAGTACGCGAACCGGCCGGATCGGCCGAAATGAGAACTTTCAGTCCGGGACATGCGGGACAAAAGTACGCGAACCGGCCGAACCGGGCGAATCTGGAAAATTTGTCCCAGACGGTCCGAAAGCAAATGGGACATCTGGGCCGCGAGTACGCGAACCAGCCGGTTCGGCCGAAATAGGAAATTTCAGCACTGTGCCAAGTAGGACAAAGGGACACGTGGGACGCGAAAAGCCGAAGCGGCCGAAGGCAGAGGAGAAAAGTCAACATTTGACCCGTGGAACTTCAAACGGCCATAACTTTTGACTCCGAGCTCCGATTTTCACAAAATTGGACTTTCTGGAACGAGCACGATGTCCTCTACGCCACAGAAACTGGATTTATTATTTTTAATGAGGGTAGATATATTTAAATAAGGGAAACATATTCGGCTCTAGTCAGTGAATGCTCATTCCCGTCAAGTGACAGAAAACGCCTGTCAGGCCCAAAAGAGCTACCCGCACTCAGAAGGCCATAAATTTTGCATTTCTCAACGAAATCGCACAAAATTGGTACCGTTGGAATCGTGGTTCCGAGCCCGATGCACAACAATCAAGAAATTCTAGATTTTATCAGAAATTGATTGAGATTTTTAAGGAAACGTGGCCGGGTTCAGAACAGTGTTTTATTTGGTAGCTGGGAGTGCAATTAAGAGGCATGGTCATCATTCTTTCTCTGCTGCAGCACATGGGACAGTATGGGGAGCCTTTTTCAAGTAATGTATAACCATTTCACTCAATTTAATGCCTCTTATAGGTGGTTGAAGGACAGATTTCGGGATTTCCATTTTCCCTTCTCCTCTCCTTCTCATTTTTTCTATAAATTGGAGTGTTGGGCTCATTGTAGAAAAGAGAGTTTTTGGGTAGCAAAGCTCTGTCAAAATTTCTTTGTGAAGCCAGTGTGTTGTAGGCCCTTGTAGTGGACTCCTTGCATGGTGATCCAGGCCCTTATCTTGTAATAGATTGAACTGTGCACACCAGGAAGCAATAAAATACAAGTTTGTGGATGTATCTTCCCCTGCTGTGTTTTCTTGCATTCTTCTTGCCCCTTTGTTCTTTCTATAAGAATATTTTGTCTATTTATTATGTTCTTGCAGGGATTCATTATCATTGTGTATGCTTGGAATATTATTGTGAATGCATTTTGCTAGATTATGGTGAACTGTCATCACCTCTTCTAGTGTGCACTTTGCCTCTGTATTTCACACATTTGGAGATTACTCTCACATCCTCCTTTTCTGGTGTATCACCGCTTTAGTGTAGGCTTTCATTTTATGCATTCTCTCTCCCTGGTCCCTTGGAAATTTAGATTAGAACAGTTAGCTTATCCCGCGTTAGAGTAGATTGTGGTAGGTAGTTTAGGAGCAAGAACCAACTTTCTCTGGAGGTCTATCTCAAGTAGCAGGTCCCACAACTTGGAGATAGTACCCATGTTATCCAATCACACTGTGAGTTCAAGTATATGCACAGGGGTGCTGTGATTCGGTGATAACAATTACATAAATTCTCATATCAATCACAAGATGTCCATTAATCTTGATTATTTTGCACAAATATCTACAACACCATCCCTTATTGCTAAACCAAACTATTAAATAGTTTCCAACCATTTAACGGTCTAGTCTTGAGATGAATATTCCCATCCTAGGCCACCCAATGGTTACTATTCCTTTATATGCCAAGTTTAATGTGATTTATATCCACAAAAATCTATATATGTAATTCTTATACACTCATTTACTCACCAATAACTTGCTTTGTATTCTTAATAGTTCTTCAAGTACAAATCACTTTAAGGAAAGAAAACTTCTCCGAACCTTATGTAATTAAAGAGTGGACATTATGAGCATCCCCTGCATAAGTCTATATCAATCTAGAATAGGTCCAAAATTCAATCTTATCAAATCAAAATCTTATGAAGCCAAGTCAAGTACACGAAATTCAAGCCAACACAAAGAAATTATCAATTATTTAAGTTATTAAATGTTTTTGCGTCCATGTAGTAATGTCACATCTCTAGGTCGAAAAATACTATTGTTTCTATCCTTCTTTGTAGTATTTCAAACATAGGTGGTGTAAAAATTAGTCTTCATCCCAACTACTTACAGTTTTTGTAGGGGTATTTATCTAATATTATTATTTTGGGTAAATGTGGTTCATTTCAGAGGGCTTCATACGTAATGAAGACATGATATTTTATAGATATCCATATATCGTATGCTCATAAGGGATTTGGAAGTTGCAGAGCTTCATGTTTACAACCCACAATGAAAATTTCAGGGAGACAAACCATTTAATAGAATGATCATGTACAAAACAATTCCATCCCTTAGCATAATATAGTTCTAGGATAAGAGGTGAAACATTTTTCAAATATTTGTAGATTGTTCACACTCATGTCACACCGAGATTAGTTTATACACTAGACAAATAAATAAGTAAAATATTTTTCATTTTTCTATCTATATTTTTTCACTTGGTATTATTGATCTATAGTTAAATATTTTATATTTATGTTTAAATATAAGTTTTAATGTTTATTTAACAATATGAATACACATCCATGTTAGACCAAATGTATTTCTATGAGTGTTTTCAGAATTTCTACCTAGGTTTCTCTTGTGCGTGTCACACTTTGTGAGTAGCGAGCTAGTAGATAGATGTAGAATATAAATATTGTGTGAATGGAAATAATAGAATCCCCTCTTATGAAATTTGATACATATGAACCAACACTTGTTCCTTGTGATGGATCTAATCGATGCAAATGGATGTATAGATGCCTTAATAGATGCAACCTTAGTTGATGCTAGATAGTGATTAGTGATTGGTCCCTTATTAGGATCACATAACTTTATATTTATATGATTCCTTCATTTTAATTTCGTAATTAACCTCAAAAAGGTAGACTACCAAAAAGACAAGATGTTCAAATGGATAGAAAGGACCCCAAAAAAAGTGACTAAATTACACAGAGGACGAGGGCACTTAAAGGGGACAAGGGAACTTGACATTTGCATCCTAGTCAGGTGCCTGACTCCAGAAAGGTTAAAAATGAAGTATGAAAAGAAAAACTATGTTAATAAAGATACACGATAGAAATTAGCAATAAAAAGTAATGAAATGTGGCCAAAGACATGGGTTAATTATTACTTTTCACACTCAGGAATCATATGAATAGTAGTATGTGATCGAGACAAGATAATTACCCAAAGTGCGTGATTTTTTTTCTAAAAGGTCATTGAAGACATGTTCATGATGTGTCTTAAACTTCTTATCTCATACCTTTAGATAAATTTTACACTTGTATTTTTTAAATTGGGCTTGAGACAAGAAGTTTTTGTGACATAGGAAGTGCGGTAGTATCAAATACCTCTAAAGTCTCTAATACTTTAAGCAAGAATCTCAAGGCCTAGGGTAAATCCTTATAATGGTGCATTGAAGGTTACTTCTTATGTTGGTGTTATCGCCTTTTCCTTCTTGAACCTTATAAAATTTTTGTTTATTAACACCTCCTCAATTTCGTCAGGAATGGGCTCCAATAATGGACTCATCTTAGGTTTACTTGGTGAAAATATTTCCCTCATCCTCTTTCGTTTACTAGGTAAATCCTTCTGAAGTAGAGGATTATGCACCTATTTAGGCCTTTCCTTTATTATTTTTAATCTTGGGCCTAGAAACGAGATGGGGGACATCGTGGATTAGAGTGTCTTGAACAACTGGGACATTCGTCATTATTTTATTCAATATTTCCTCAGTCCTTTTGTAGTAACCACTCCTCTTTGACATTGATATTACTATGATTTTTCTTATTATGGATTGGAGTTATAGACATTGTTATCATATTTTCGACATTGACAGATGGACATTGTTATATTTAATTATCTTATTTGATAGATAGTCTAGATGTTTAGACTTATGACATGATTTAGAGGATGGATTATATGCATGGATGAACATATCAGTATTTGATGATCTTGAGCTACTACTTTATTGACACACTAGATTTGATATATAGATATTGCAATATGATTTAGTTTATTTTGTGATCTTATTGCTAATTGATAAATTGATGAAATCAAAATATTTGAATTGTGAACAAATTGGTGAATTACTTGTTTTATTTTGGGACTTTGGTTTTTGGAGGAGCTTTCTTTGAGAGTGTTGTTTGGAGCTTGGAGTTTGATTGTGCTTACATGGACTTTGAAAAAGTCTTGGAAATTTATTGTGGATTGGATACTCTTACAATGGCAAGGTAGGGTCTTCACCCATGTTTTCTTTTGTTAATTTTTTGTGCATATGTTTGTGAATGAATGGTTGTTGCATGTGTGATTTTAGGAAGTAGAATGTCCCTTAGGTTGTATAGGAGAATATGGAAATGGAGATATTTTATAAGGAGGCATAAGATTTTTTATTGGGAGTTTTAGGAGGGATTTGGGTTGGGGTGTCCTATCTTGTGTTAAGTAAAGTATGCTTATCTTGTTGTTTTATTGTGGGAGGCAGAAGAGTTGTTTGCCTTGAGGGAGGTATAATATTTTTTTTCTTGGAGGGAGGTATAGGATTTTTATGGGTTGTGATTGATTTCTTGGAGGTTTTAAGGTGGGCACCCAAACCCTTGGGATGAATAAGTAGATTCCCCATGTTCCTTTCTCTTTCTTGGCTTGATTTTAGAGGCATTGTGTTGGGAAACTTGTGTGTGTGGAAGTGATATTTTCTATTGTTTCTTATTGTGTTGAATGTTTCCTTGCATGTGATTGTGGAAGCCTTTTAAAGTTTCCATTAGTTTCCTTATACTCCCCATTGATTATTGTTCGGGCTTGGGGGCCAATGAGGAAGAAGGATTCTATTTCTCATTGGATTATTGGTTGGGTGGAGATTGTTTCCTACTCCCCCATTTTGGTTGTCGTGTTTAGACTTTGGGAAGAAGGTGGAGCTCAAGTGAAGAATGATCTTAGTTGCATTTGGAGAAAAGAAGAAAGATCCCTCTTTGTAAAAATTTTACCATGTTGTCTCCATTTGAATAGAGGGCTTGTAACTTGTATTTTTAAGAATTTAAATCTCTTTGAAAGGTGATGTAAATTGGTTGATTGTTATCAAGTTTTTCAAATGTATGTATGTGGGAAAATAGGAAAAGGAAAGTTGCATTTGTATCTTGAAAATCCCTTTAACTTGTAAACCATATTAAGGTTGTTTTGAATGAAAAATTTGCTTTCTAAATGTGTTATTTTTGTAAAGGAAATCCACCAATTCTTGCATTGTTAAATTAAGTAGAAAACTTTGAAATGGAAATACTTTTCCTTCAATTTAAGTTGTTTCATTGCCTCCAAAGTGTGATATGTTCCTTTTAAAAATATTGAGAATCTTGTTAAAATCAACTTGTTCTTTTAAATGAGTGGCATTTAATTATTGTAAGAAGAAAGGAAGAAAATAGTTTCTTACTCCTTATTGAAAAGAAAGTGTATTGGAAAATATGGAAGTTTCATTACATTTCTTATTAATTTTAGAATGAGTAAAAATATTCCCTTACAAAATATATAGGTTTGGATAACAAATCTTATTATTCTCTCAATTTTAGTCTTAGATGGAATAAGCAAAAAAAGATAAATAAATGTATGTATACATTGCTACCTAGATGTAACTATGATTAAGTTTATTTATATATGATTGTTTTACAAATTTTTTATATATATTAAACTTATTATTGTTTTATTTATCAAAAAAAATTAAATAGGTATGATTATTTTTTATAATATTTTTGTATATTATTAATGATATTAATATATAATATAGTTATATATATATATATAATTATAATAAAAAGATATTATTGTGTAGTATTTAAGGTTTGACTATCGTGCGGCCTGTGGGAAATGTTTTTGGTTTAAGTGGGGAATGGAGTGAGTGTCACCGGCCCCACTCCCCACCCCATAGTTATATGCGATGGGGGTGGGGTCGGCGACCCTCCCCCCAATACAAAACAAATTGCCTTATTAATACCTTGCCTCTCTTTTAAAATAGTCGACCCAAATAAATTTCAACGTAGATTGTGTAAAATTCTTAACCATGACATTTATAAGGACGTATACACACACGTGTATATATACATATGTGTGTTTGTGTGTGTGTATTAGTATATATTTGTATATATATTAAATCATATAAATCACATTTGGGGTTATTCTTCTATATATATATATATATATATATATATATATATATATATATATATATAGTGAAGAATAACCCCAAATGTTATTTATATGATTTAATATATATACAAATATAAATCACATTTGGAGTTATTCTTCACTATATATATATATATATATATAATATATATATATATATATATATATATATATATATATATCTGTGTGTGTATAAATATATATACATATATATAGAAGTATATAGACATATATGCATTCAAATATTGGTGTGTATACATCTATTCTATAACTAGATTTGTTAAAATGGGGAAAATTCCCATATACCCAAGTAGGGAATATACAATGAAAATGGTCAACAACAAATAAAATTGTAATCAAACCCTAAAAAGAATTAAAAAATAGAATAAAAAATGAAATAGTGAGTATCCATCGTGGAGCTCCATTATCCTTCCATGACTTCCTTCTTCTTCTTCTCCTCCCAAAAAACCTGCAAAACAAAAATGAAGAAATAAGTCAAAAGAATGAATAAAAGATTTCTAAAAAGAGGATTAGGGATAGTTTCAATCCATAGATCCAAGGTCTAATATTTATCCCATCCAATAGCTAAGAAACATCCCTATAAAATTTAGGTGAGAATTTGGTGGGAATAGTTTTTAAAATAAAATGCATGTGTAATTTTCGAATGGGACCACTTAAGTGGTGTAGGACGAAATTTTATTTTGTAACCTTAATGTCTATTTGGTTACTCTTAAAATGAAATCCCTTGAACCTTGTAATTATTTAAATCTAATTTACTCTTTAGTAACTAGGAAATTTTATATTAGGGATTAAATTTAGTTGTATTTAATTAAATTAGAGGGTAAGTTTAGACTTAGCCCTAGAATACTTAATTATTAAATGACATTTTAACAATGTTATTAAATTAAATAAGGATTATAATAAGGGGATTCTAAGCCCGAACTAGAGAATTAAATAATATTAATTAAATGTTAATTAAAAATGAATAAAATATTAATCGAGAAATAAGATAGATGTTGTAACTGGTTTTATCAAAATAAATTATTATTTCATAAATTTTCAAATCTAACTATTGGATTGTCTTCTATTTTGTGTGGCAAATTTATGAGTGCTATACCTTTGTGTCAATTCAAACACAAAGATCCTTGTCTTGATAGTGGTTGGAATTATCTCTTCCACCTCTCGTGCAGTTGGTCCCTTGATGGAAATCTATGGAAATTTTAACTTAAGGGGATTTTAAAAAGTGAACCATTTCAAAAAAGTGGAAGTATATCCTTCATTTCACCATTGGGCATGTATTCCTCGAAAACTGCAGTATTTAATAGGAAAAAATAAAATCCCTTTCTTACTAACCACAACAGGGTTCTTCTTGATGATATGATTAGTAATTTAATGTAGGGACTTAGTATCATGTGTAATCCAATCAATGGATGACACCCTATGTGTTACAATTTTTTTATCTGTGTAGTACTTGATTACAAAATATCCTTTATCCACGAGGCCCTTAAGAACAGTTGCAACTTTGTAGTCAATGACATGAGTGAGGGTCATTCAGGAAAATTCATTAAGTCTCATAGTTTCATCATCCCTATATTCCATCTAGTAGTCCTCATAATAGGGCTCATGGTCATATGTATTACTAAAATATATTTGCACTATCCAATTGATTTCATAATTGTGCATGACCTGAAATTTATGCGTAATCAACTCATCTTCCAGGATTTTATTCTTACCCATAGTGGGACATGTGTATCTTCTGATATTTATTTGTAACTTGACATTAGTTTTATGCTTTCCTACAATGATCTTATGGATATCCATGATTAGCTTCCTTGACAACTCCAAGAGTTCCCATTTTTCATCTAGGTACCTAGGCAACATGTATGGTGTGCCCTAGAAACCAATTACTCTAATGTAAGTGAAAAATATAAATTGGATTAAATAACATCCATATGCATTGATCAATTATCTTCCCTAGCTGACATCCTATATGGTTCCCATTCATGATTGAGAAAATAATGTATAGGTGTAGTGCCCAGCTAAATAAAACAAAATAGAGAAATGGAATTAAATATAAATAATCATAATCATAATTAAATAAAGGAATCAGATAAAATTTTGGCATGGAGGAAGTTAATAGAGTTGGTAAGAGAATTTATGGAGGACGGCATAGTTTGGTGTGTGGCAGGGGTCTGACAAGACATAGGCTGCCCAAAGGAATTTTCAAGCCTTTCATTCCACTTGTAAAATAATAGAAGCTCTTTATTTTTGGATCAAGAGTTATTAACAATGCTAAAACCCGTGCCAATGTTACAATTTTAACATAAATTGAAAGGTTGTATTTTTTGTCCAAATAAAAGAAAGAGACAAATTCTAATGGAAGGCATTGTGAAAGTGTAGAGAAGACATGGGTTTCCTCATGAGATATTCACACTTTTTCACCTATGCAACAAATAGGTCTTGAACCTGATAAGTTTACATGTTTCTGTGTCTTCCTGAGATGTGCCAAAATGTGAGCTCTAGAACAGGGTATGGATGTCCATTAAATCCTAAAATATAGAGGTATTTCATCAGATGGTTTAGTCAAAATTCTTTGGTAGATGTGTATGTAAACTTTGGGAGCATAGATAGGTGCATGGACTATTTGAAAGAATGTATTACGGAAAAGCATGGTTTTGGTGGACAACTTTGATTGCAGGATATGTGTAAAATAATGTTTGTTAAAATGCCATGGAAAGATAAATCAAGGCAATTGAAAGGTATAAAGATAAATTTCACAATGTTTCCATCAACCTCACTGCTTGTACTAAGATGGGAGTGTTGAAGTTGTGTTCGATATGTAACTACAAGTGTGTTGGTAGGTATGTAGGGAAATAAAATCTTCACTTTTGTTTTAACCCTTTTGTTGGCTGCATATTTTTGTTGAGTGATAGAGATTGTGTTGAGATTGGAAGTGGATAGTATGGGCATTGTATGATTTAAATTTAATGCCTAGCTTTGGACCGTGATAATAAACATGGTGTATGGGTTGTGAGGGTTGTTGGGTTGAGTCCTCATAGATATCTAAGTGTGTTAAAAGGCATTAGAAAATTTCAAGCAATGTAATGGACATGTTTAATGCAGCTCGACAACCTTTGTTTGTATTAGATATTTGGGTCACTTGCATGTTTAGTGGTTGATGGATGTAGGAAATGCTATGCATGCCTTATTTCTTTACACCTACAGAATATCATTTTGTGGGCATGGTTTGTCAGAGTAGGTATTTACCTTATCTCATGTTCACCTAGCTACTTTATTTACCTTTATTGTATTTATCCTCACCCACTTATGTGAGTGGATATTTCCTTTATCTTATTTAGATATTAGGAGATATTATGTAGTTGTCAGGTATAGTTCTTTCCTTGATCTATGGTATTGACTAGATCCTTGACCTCTAGTTCTCTCCTAAATCTATGGTCTTAACTAGTTCTTTGATGACTAGTTATTTCCTTGATTTATGGCTTGATCTACGACCATGACTGGTTCTTAGATTGTTATTACTTGCCTATTTAAGCAAGGCCCTTTCTCAATGTATTGCATTGAGTTCTATAATAATATATGATATTGTTGCTCATTTGTTTACAAAGGTTTATGTAAAGTTATTCTGGTGAATTTATTTCATCTTATAGATTGTGGTGTTTGATTAGCATCTGTGTTCTTGGCTTGGTATGATGTAGTTATCATTCCTGTAATGGTTGACCTCCTTACTTTGCTATATATTTTAAGAAAACTCAAAACTTTATGGTTAAAATTCCAATTAAATCAATGATAGTTGTGAAGATCCATTTGGTTTGTGTTTGTTTTGATTAGTGGGGGTTATGGTTTTATTTTCTTAAGTGTTGGAAAAACACATAGGATAATGGTAGTTTTGGAATAGGTCTAAGGACCACCTTAGCCCATAGACTTTGAAAGCACTTAATAGTCAGTGACTTGGATTTATACTTGGCCATGCATGGTTAGAATGGTTTTTTTGTCCACTAGGTAAATATGAATATGTTGCATACGCTTGGGCATGGGTTGTTGGACCACTATGTTTTTACTCCATACGGACTTGGTCGGGTGGCATATTTGGTAGCATTAGTGGAATGTCATTTAGTCTTGAATAATGATTGAGAAACAATGTGTGGATGTGGTAAATCTTCTCTAAAAATACTTGACCTATGAATAAATCTACAACAAATTAGGACACTTATTGCATTATGGAGGATTTCATAAGGTACATGAGATGGGCTTGGTGAAAAAGGCTTTAAAACCCCTCTATTAACTATAACCGGCTCATTGAACACGAAAACCTCTTATCTTCTATCATCGATCGATTCCAGGCATGGTTCATTTATCCTTATCTTTCATAATTGTCGTATTTTAGTTTTCCTTTTTTCAATGAAATAAAATTTTAAACCATATGATTATCATATGTTTGATTGTTTTAAATAAACTTGTTTCCAAAATAATAAAACAGTATATCATAACTTACTTAATCCAATTAATCCCTTAGTATTCAATCATGGAATTAGAACCTCATTTTGAGATGATCTAACAAAGTTCATAACCAAACTAGATTACTACAACACCCTTTTTATTGAAAAGTTGATGTTGAGTTCCTTGTAATGATTTCAATCATTTCCTTTTAAAAAACTAGTAAAACTTGATTTTTAGAGACTCACAAAACCAGTAATTGTGTGACGTGTCTTATGTGCTCCTTGTTATGAGGAGAATCACATCAAGCCTTACATTGAACCTAATTGATCATTTGTATTATCTTCGCTGCTCCTCTAGGAGCCTTGTTACCCATTTTACACTTTTAGGAATTTGTTAAAGATTAAAAATTTGGGTTTTGTATCAGCTCGCCGTGTGGGCCCTAAACAATGAAATGTTTTTCCACCTTCGAAAACCCCTACTATTTTTACTAGAAAATTTCTTGGAACCTTAAATATGGGAAAATCACATTCCTGGTTTGTTTGGAAAAGGGGAGTCATAGGCCTCCGGTCGCTATTTGATTAGGTCAAACTTAGCTGATTACGACTGGTGGTTTTAGAAAACCATTCGCTAATTGTACACCGTTCACCATTTTTAAATCCCATCAGTCCCTATGGATTCTTGGTACATAGGTGGACATGTAAGAATTCACCTGTCATGAATTTTCTTATCGGAAGATAGTTTTTTAACACATTTTCTTAGCATCCAAGCCAAAATTAGGTGTCTTTGTAACTAGCCATAAAATGTAAAAGAAAGTTGTAGGTCCCTAGTCAAGTTAGCAAACCATTTAAGAAACTTATTAACACTTATAAATAACTATTTGAAACTCTATATTGTGACTTCTGTGAAATTTGACATTTGGAAAAATAGTTTTTCTCTCTCCTCCCTTAGTTAAGGAATGAAATAAAATGAAATCAATATATGCACCTAACTAACTCTTGTTGCATGTGTATTTTTATCATCATTTAAATGAAAAACCAATAATTTTAATTATGCTAGATTTAGGTGGATGCCATGTCAGCTACTTATCATTGATTTCATGTTCACATGGCTTTGTAGGATGCAAGTAAGATGGTGAAACATCGTGGATGTAATTCACTGTGTATTATTGTAATTTATATTTGAAACAATGTAATTATAGAGTTTGAACCAACTTTTTGTAATTGATTGAAATACTTATTATTGAATTTTTGTAGTATGTATGAGATGCTAGTTTTAGGGGTGCTTTAGAAAATGTGCATTAAACCATAGGTGTCGTTTTGATTTAGATATATGTACGGAAAAAAATAAAAGGGATTGAATATATATGTTAAATGAAATTGAATTTAATATCCTATAGTGCAATTCAAGTGTGAAATTGATGATTAATTAATTGGTGTTTTGTTCTCCTTACCTTGAAAATGTAGTAAAGAAATATAAACGAAATAGTTAAACCCTAGTAAAAAAATTGTAAATAACTATTCTTCATGTGCGATTCATTTAGCATAGGAAAATAAAACCTTAGGATAAACTTAAATGATTACACTCGATGACACCTTCTAGTTAAATAGGTAAGAGCCCAAGTTGAAATTTCCATCCTAGCCTACATGTTTAGGAACATTGTCGTAATCCTGGCAATTAGGGATGACATTGTTAAACCTTGTTCTAGTGTATGTCTTCCCCTCATAGGATTGATAGTTTGGTATGTGGTAATGATAATGTGTTCTCCTAGGGTAGGGGGCCATAAGAAAACCAACATTAAACATAGTGTAAAACCCTCTTGGTCAGGCACACGTGTAGAGTGAAGAGTTTTATGTGGTGACAATAGCCAATCACCCTTGGAAGTCACCCTTAAGAGTTGGGATTATAGAATAAATCAATAATTAATCTTAATTACCTTTTGGGTTCTGTGATGCAATGGTCAGAGTTAATGGTAAAAGTTAACAACATTTTATTTTATGATTATTTTGTGAAAAAGTAATAGTAAGATGATGTGCTTAGAAAAATGTGAAAATTAGATCACTCATATAACGTATCCAAACCATCTTTTGGTGAGAAAAGGGATCCATGTTGTGTAAACTCTAGTGTGAACCTTAACCCTTTAAACAATAGACTTCTCCATCTTGCTCTCCCACTTTTCCTATTGTGTAATGTCTGTTTGATGTGAAACTATATGGCCCTGTCCTTGAGATAAATCCCCTAAGACAAAGAATAGTAGATTCGTGAGGGTACAAATGCCCTATTAGAAAATAGATTTCGTAATTCATTAAAAAAAATCATATGAACCTAGTTATGGAAATCCCTCTTAAGTTGGACATAAACGAAATTGAGGAAAAAAAATCAAGAAACAAAAATAAGGAAGTATGTTGCAATGTTATGATCATTCGAATCCTTAATTAATTATTGGATTATAAGTATAGTAAAACTATAATTGAAGCCTAGCCTTCGGGATCATAACTGTGAGATGATATCCCTCAGGAAAATTGAAACATGATCTTCATTGTAATGTGATTAAACTCTCTTATTTTGGGTAAAGAACCTAATTAATATAATACTTATTATGTACTAAATAAATTTTCCAATTCTAAATGAATAAAAGAAACATGACCCATAATCCTTAAGAAAAAATGTTAACTTCACCTCAATTGGAATTACACTTGTTCTATTGTGTAACAGAGGTATGAAATAAGATCAGGATGCCTAACCTTAGGAAAGAATCCTAGAGATAAGTCCTTGTAGCCTCATATGTATGTAAATAGCCTTATGTGTAACTAAATATCCTATTAGCGAATGAGCGATTTAAAAAAGTAATTGAAATAATGTAAATGATTCTTATTTAATGAGATACACCATAAGTTAAATTTTAAACAATATAAAAGAAAATATAGCAAAAGGAAAAAGAATGTATGACTCACATATTATGATCCTTCCTAGGACTTAAATTAAAGATTGAAACATGATTGTAATAAATGTGTAATCCTAAAATATCGTGTCATGGGAAGATCCTATCTGTAAGTCTTTCATGTAGTTGAATTGTCATGTTATGCATTTTCATTAAACAAAAGTGACCTTATTGTGCATCAAGTGGTTCATGTTACCTATGTTGGTTAATGTTTGTGCAATCATATCTTGTGTTGTGCATTATCCTAAGTGATCTCCTATAGTGCCGTGTATACTATAATGTAAGTCAAAAAACATTATTCTAGAATTTTTATTGTTGTATTTGTGTGTGTGATATGTGGGCATTATATTTGATATCAAAGTGGAGGTTCATGCTGTCAAACCTCTGGGATAGATTGGAGTTGTGATGGGTTTCAATGGTGGTAGTGGAGATTCGAAGAGTAATGTGATATATGTTTTAATGTGACCAACATTGTAATTGTGATATTTTGAATGCACACGTGGTCCATGTCACGTAGTTCAGGTTTTTTATCATGTTGATGTGCTTGTGATGAGATTATTATATCTCCTTTTCGTGGAATCAATGAGGAGTCCAAGTGTGATGTGGTGCCTTGGTATGTGTGAAAAGAATGTTATTATGGATGGGGGTGTGTTGCAACATCTTATAATTTTGTGATATGTATGTGTGTTGATGTGTTGTATGACAAAGACTAGTTTATAGTGAATTGGATGGTATCATGATGTCACTACCATGTTGTGATGAATCATGTGTGTCACCGTGTTGTATTGAGATTTACTATATGTTGTAATGTTAGTCATTTTGTTCATCTTATGTATAATGTGTGTAATATGTGATATCCATGTTGTGAATTAGGGGCATATGGTGATCATATGACCCCTATTCTGTAGTACTTGCACTTTTGGTGCACTTTGTGGAAACATGATATATCGTAACCCTTGAAATTAATTATTGTGTTATACTCTGTATATAGACCATGCGTAAGACGTTATGGTTATTGTGAATGAATCACCATTGTGTTAGTGATGTAGTTATGTGTTATGTTCTGAACCTTACACTAACAAACCCTAAGGGAAATAATCAGTACAAAGTGTATGTATGGAGAGAGGAGGCATGGAACATATTTTCATAATCTTGAGCCGAGTATGAGTTAGGAAGTGGATTCTTATATAGACTGAAAACTCACTTCTATCTGTTTACTATACTTTGATATTTCTTAGTATATTTTGGATGTGCACCATCTTAGGCTCAACTTATGTAAACTAGCATCCCCTACTCTCTCCTATTGGGTTGTCCATCGAACAATCCTATGTTATTTTTACTATGCTGAGGCTTATGCGAATATGGAGGGATGATTTAGGAAGAGATTATGATAGTTTTATTATTTAATATGTTACTTTATGAGCCGAGGATCAATGTTTGAGTGCCACCAACTAGATGAGTACCCCCTTGGTGGTTATATGCGGCCAAATAGTGACTATAATTTTTTATTTCTCTCTACATATTTTATTCATAAATTGATCAATATCTCTTTTGTTATCAGAACCAATAGTTTTCTTGATTAACATGTTCTTATATTTAGGTAATTTAACTTGGTTGTTGCACTAACATGCGTATTTTTCCACTAACTATGGCTATTTGACCATTTTTTTTTCTTAGTTTTAAATTTACGTATCAAGTTTATTTTTTTATAGCCTATCCCAAGGCTTAGGATTTTTTCTACTTGGCATTAGAAATCGATCGTTATGTTGGTTTCAATGTGGTAATGTGTTGCAATAGATTCATGGGATTCACCATGGAGTGGTTAACCCTATGGACCCATTTTGTTGTATGGGGGTACGCCACAAGTAGTTATAGATAACTAGCATGTTGTTGATCAACAATTTATTATGTCACTTGGGTTAGAGGTGTTTGGACTTTATATGCCCATGGTCAGAGGGTGACCAACCTCTTTTAGGGAGCTAAAAGGAAAATTTTCCTTTATTTTATTGCTTCAGAGGTAGATGGAGTTGCTTTGTGAAATTTGTGTAGTTATTTTATGATGCCTTTAGAGGTATATGGAGATTGTTTTGTGATGCTTATGAGGTATATAAATTTTTCTTGTGATTATTATGGATGTATATGGAGTTATTTTGTGATGTTTTTTAGGTATATGTAGTTATTTTGTGATGCTTGATAGGTATATGTAGTTGTTGGTAATGCTTTAAGAGGTATATAGAAGTTTTTTGTGATGATTTTGGAGGTATATGGAGTTTTTTTGTGATGTTTTGGGAGGTTTATGGTGTTGTTACTTTGATATATGTATACTCATGTAAGTCTAGTCATGTTTTGTGATGTTACTGTTGACCAAAATAAGCTCACACTTATTTTGGGTCAACTAACACAATTTTTCCCCTTTGTGCTCCAATGTGAATTTTTAAATAATTTAAGAACTTAAGGCCCCCTAAAATCACTTCCATCAGATAGAAAATTTCTTCCCCTTTCCATAGATATAAAGAATTCCTTCTAACTCCTGATATTTCACAAGTAACAGACCAACGGGCTTTGGAAGGATTTTTTGCCAAAAGCGAGAAGGTGTGCCTATGGAAAAATGTGGGCCAGAGGGCTTAATGATGAATTTATGAAAAATGTGGTTCTGTGGAGCCATGGAGGAAATTTTACCCAAATTTGAATAGGGATCGGTGGGTCTACGGGGAACTTTGAAAAAATTTCACCTTTCACAAAATGGCGCAATCTTCAAGTACATGCATGTGAGCCTCTGGGGGTCTCATCAGCCATTGAAAATTCATGAACTGGTGAAGGCTTCCACATGTCTCAATGTCGTAACTCCAACAATAGAATCCAAAATGGGTACCCTAAACAAGTGCTAGGCCTCCACGTGCCCTAGGTCCAAGAAGGGACAGAATCGGCAGTTAAAAATTCAAAAATGGGGCAGACCCAACAGAAAGTGCCACGTGTCAACTCGATGCAACCTCAAAGATAAAATCTAAAGTTGGTTACCTGAACAAGCGTAATCTCGCCACATTATCAGAGTCAACTAAGGGGAAAAATCCAACCATTTAAAATGACTAAGTATAAGGGTGTCGGTGGAAGCCTCCACATGTCTCATCGATGTAACACCAAGGCAAGGTTCAAAGAGCAGAGACTTAAACAAATGCCAGCTTTCCACGTACCTCAGGGTCTGAAAGGTAGCAGGCCAAAATTGGCTAAGTATGGAAGATCCAGTAGAAGCTTCCACATGTCTACATGGTGCAAATTCAAAAGGCATGACCTAGGGAAAAGACTCAAGCAAATGTCAGCCTTCCATGTGTCCCAGGACCCAGAAAACGTAGAATCAACCTTTTAAAAGTATAAATAGGGGGAGAGCCTCCGGAAGGAGACATGTTTCAATACAGCTCAACATCAAAATTAAAATTTGGAGTGAGTTCTCAAACGTGCGCTGAGCCTTCATGTGTCCAAGGTCAGATATATGGCCCCGCTAAGCAAAGGGGGCTTACCCAAAATACAAGGTGATAGGGAAAGCTAGTGGAGGAAGCCATGTGTCTCTTTGGCACACTTGCAAGAGGTGAATCAAGAGGTAGTCCCCAAACATGCACCATCCCTCTGTATGTCTCACTAACACAATTTCAAAGGTGCAACCCAAAAGGTAGTTCAGAAACAAGTGCCAACCCGCCACGTGTCCCAGAGTCCGGAAAGGTGATGGCGGTCGTTGGAAAGTCTAAAATCCTGTGGAGGCCTCCACGTGTCTGCACCACATAACTTTAAAGATAAAATCATGGGATGATTTCTAAATGAGCGTGAAGCCTTCACATGTCTCGTGTCTAGCACATTGTCTTCACAAACAGGGGGGACACAGGAAAAATACCGAGGAGCTCGAGGAGCTTGCGGAAGCAGCCATGTGTCAGTCCAGCACTATTTTAAGCATGAAAGGAAGGAGCTAGATCTTAGAGATGCATGAGGTTTCCATGTAGACCTAGTATGGAAATACTCCTTTAAATATTGCGCACCTGTGACCCTGATCTTCAGATAGCCATATCTTTCGACTTGAAGCTTGGATTTGAGAAGTAGAAGACATTTTGGAAAGGTCTCGCCATCGTCCACGCCATGGAGCCCTAAAACCCTAATTTTGAGAAGTTTAGGTGGGTAAAAAATAGCAAAACATCTCTTATGCCATTAATGTAGCATCCGATTGCTTCAACAACTAGTTCATATTTTATTTGATCTGTCATTGTACCTTCTTCAACACGCCAAATAGACATAGAGCGGCTGAAATGAAAAATTGTAGGTAGATTTTCCAGGGGCATTAAGGGATGGTGGTTGAGCTTTCAGAGTAGGATTTAATGCATCACAGGGGTGGTTGGAGTAGAGTTAATTTTCCCTCTCTCTTTCTCTCCCATTCTTCTATATATTGTGAAAGAGGGGCATATTCAAAGGGTTGGTCATTGTTTCTCCTCTTCTCTACTCTCTCTTTCTTCATTAGGGTAGAATCTAGAGTCTAAGCCTCTTCTCATGGCTTTGTAATGGCATTTTGTTCCCTCTTGCCCACTGATGATGTAGAGTGTAACTTTTAGAGCAATAAAATATGTTTTGTGATGCTTCTGTCCATCCTTTCTTATTTTTTTGTCTCTTCTTACCTCTCATCGTTGTTAGGTATACTGTGCATACTATGATATTTAGTGCAGGTGTTGGTAGATGTCCTTAATGGGTTTTGAACTGGTGTTCTATGTGAAATCTATCTTTGGTCCATGGTGCATCTTCTCCACCCTCTGCTCTGCTCACCTCTCTCCACTTAATGTAGTTTGGGTTTGTGATCATCAAATTCCTTTTCTGGTGGATCACTACTTAGTGTAGGCTCTCTTTAACCCTCTCTCTCTCCCTGTCCCCTTTGAATAGTAATATTAGGATAGATTAGGTCTAACTACAGTAGAGTACCTTGTGGCATGTAGATTAGGAAGCAGGAACCAGCCTTCTCTTGAGGTTCATCTCAAGTTCTACAAGTCCCATAGCTTGAGAGATTGTCCACTATTGTGCAATCACAACCAATGCCCCATTCAGATGCCTAGACATTCCGGGGTGCTGTGATTTTAGACATTCAGATGCCTAGACATGCCTAGTGGGACACTGAGGTTAGATTTTCTCATCTTTATGAGGTTTCTCATTATCAACAAAAAATCATAAGCCACTGTGTGAGCACACTAATAGTTTTGGAAAGCCTAGTGGGAGAAAGAAGCATTCACTTCATTCCATCAAGTTGATTTTTTCTTGGTGAGATTCATCCTTTAGAGGCATATTCAAATCATATATAATGACTCCATCTGGTCAAGGACACCCTTCTCTAAGTTGTAAACCTTTTCCATCCATTTCCACCCATCTTTATTCATCTTTCTTTTCACATATTTCATATTCTATCATTCATGAAGTTGTGCAATCATGACTTCATTCCCCTCATGGAATTCACACCTATAGCAGTGCATTCCACCTCTAACGTAATTCCCAACTCCTCTAGATCAGCATTATGATTAGATCCAGAATCATTATGCTTACCCATATGAGCAGTGTCAGCGTCAGTTTGGCTATGGAGTTTATCAAGAACAAGTGTATGCATATGATGATAATAGTTAGATGGGAAGTGTTGATCTGCTGGAGAATATTCAAGGGATGAAGGCTTGCATGGTGCAGTCTAAGGCTACAACAGAGATGAAGGCATTCAAGATTGGTTTCAGGGCACCTTGTCTATGGGCTAACCCTTTTCCAAGACATTACAGCCCTCAAAAGAAGCTTGAATTCATGACTAATAAGTTGCCTCAACTTACATAGTGGATTGAGGATATTAAGGCATATGAGCAAAGTGTGAGACAATCTTTTCAATGGGTAAGTCAACCACTAGCTCCTTGTCCTTCATTTTCTCTTTCTCAAACTCAATCATTTAAGTAGGGTCAAGAGTCAAGCCCCTAATCTACTGCTCCAAGTATTGATTTCCCATCCCCATATTCTATTCTTTCACCTCATCTCAATTATTCTACCCTTTTCCCTTCCAAATCTAAGTCCCGTCATGATGAGTCAAAAACAATGCCTTCCCCTCTACCAGAAACAAGGAAACAACTAGTGGAGACCCCATCTACCACTCCCCCTACTCTCCCAAGTCCATGTCAGGGAGATAATCCAAAAACTAGTCAAGGAGAACAACAAGAAGAGGAACCAACAAAGAACAAATGATAGAAAATATTAAGAGTTGGGTTATTAGATTTGAGTTTACAAAGATTCCCTTGTTGGTTAAACCTATGGAGGAGGCTGAGGTCAAGCCACAAGTGGCGGAATATTAAGCTTCAGTAGAAGTGTGGGGAGAAGAAGCTACTCCAAATCCAAAAGAATAGGAGTGCATTCTAGATGTGGAGGAAGACTATAAAGTTTCAGAGGCTCCAAGTGAAGAGTATGCCATAGAAGAACATCTAGTTCTTCCTCCCACTTTACCCTCTTTAAACTTTAATGCTGAATAAGATTTTGAGCTTTCAAAATTCATGTTTGAGGATGAGGGGAACCATGGTGATCAAATTTCAGATCAGGAGGACACCATGGAGCAGGTCAAATACATGCACCAGGATAACAAGGAGGCAGATTATTTGTCTGACTTGAAGGATTACTCTGATGGAGAGGATCCCGAGGAGATCACATCATTTGGTCCTCCATGATTGACCTTCTAATAACATGAGTCCATTGCCATGGAGGAGATCCTTCAAGGACCATAGCCTGAACTTCATGACAACCTTCTAGAACCAAGGTTGAAAGATATGAATCTTCCATACTCTACTAAGGAAGAGGAAGTAAAAGCGGATGAGGATCCCATGTCTCCCATTTCTCTCACACCATCCACCCAGGAAGGTCTGCAGGAAGACTCCATCCTTGGAGTCAGATTTCAAAAAAATGGGTACTTTCAAATGATCAGACCATGCCCAATCAAGTAATTGGCTTCTTTAGAGCCAAGGGAGAATCCAAAATAAGTCATGCCCACTTCAGGGCATGAGGATGAGCTCCAAAGTACCAAGGATTAGTTGCAATACCTCTTCAATCCAAATGGGGAGCAACTAAAAGAGGATTTTTTCTTGTTTCCATTTGACACCTTGATGATATGGGTGGAATATCGGCCTCTTATCAGTTTCTCACTCATTTTAATAGCCATGTTTAGTGCCAAATCATATACATGGCCGTAATTTTTGAGAAAGGGAAGCTATTTCTCCCTACCTATGGGAGGTTTTGTTTAAGCTTTTCTCTGTTAGGATTAGTCTACAAGTAGAAGTAGATTTTACTTTCAGTAGAAGTGCTTGTGCACACTCTACATGTTACACTTGGAGCATGTATGATTTCAAGTTTTGTGTATACTATTGTGGTGTTTTTTTACTCATGCACATGACATTAGAAGTAGCATCTGCTAAGGTCAACTCTGGTGCCAGCGGCATTCCAAGTGGCTAAGGGATCATATCTTCAAATTTTAGATAATATTTTGGTTTACCAGGCAGACTCCATGCCCAATGGATGCTTCAAGGCCACTGATCATTTCACCTAGGAGACAAGTGATCCCCGTGAGTCACCAAATTGTTGACCAAAATAGGCTCACACTTATTTTTGCTCAACTGACACCATTTTTCCCCTTTTTGCTCCAATATAAATTTTTACATACTTATAGAAATTAAGTAAACCTAAAAGCACTTCCATTAGATAGGAAATTCTTCCCTTTTCAAGAGATATCAAGAATACCTTCAAACTCCTCAGATTTTGCAAGTTACAGGCCGGCAGGCCTTAGAAGGATTTTCTGCCAAAAGTGAGCTAGAAGGCCTAGGGAAGATTTTGTGCCATGGAAAAATGTAGACTAGAGGGCTCAAGTATGAATTTTCTCTAAAAGTGGGTTTTTGGAGCCATAGAGGAAATTTTTCCCAAATGTGAATGCGGGCCGGCGGGTCTGCAGGGAACTTTGAAAGTTTTTCACGTTTCACAAAATTGCACAATCTTCAAGTGTAGGCCCATGATCCGGTGTTGGTCTTATCGGCCATTGAAAATTGATAGACCAGTAGAGGCTTCCACGTGTATCAATGGTGCAACTCCAAGGATAGAATCTAAAAAGGGTACCCCAAACAAGTGCCATGCTTCTAGGTGTCCCAGGTTCAAGAAGGGATAGATTTGGCAGTTGAAAAGTCAAAAATGGGGCAAAGCTAGTGGAAAGTGCCACGTGTTGACTCGGTACAACCTCAAAGATCAAATTCGAAGGTGGTTCCTTGAACAATTACAAGCTCTCCACGTGGTTAGAGTCAACAAAGGGGACAAAGTTGGCTGTCTAAAATGAAAAATTATAAGGCTGTCAGCGGAAGCCTCCACATGTCTTATTGGCACAACACCAAGGATGGGTCCAAAGAGTGGAGACTCAAATGAGTTCCAACTTTCCATGTACCCCAGGGTCTGAAAGGAAGTAGGCCCAAATCAGCTAAGTATGGAAGAGCCAATGGAAGATTCGACATGTCTACACGTTGCAAATTCAAAAGGTGTGGCCCAGGGAAGAGACTCAAACAAGCGCCAAGCTTCCACACGTCTCAGGACTTGGAAAAGGTAAAATCAACCATTAAAAAGTATAAACATGGGGAGACCCTACAGAAGGATCCACTTGTCAACATGGCACAACATCAAAAGTAAAATTCAGAGTGGGTTCTTAAATGTGTGTTGAGCCTCCATGTGTCCAGGGTAAGATATATGGCCCCGCCAAACAAAGGGGACTTAGCCAAAATACAAGGAAAAAGGGAAAGCTAACGGAAGAAGCAATGTTTCTCTTTAGTGCACTTTTAAGAGGCAAATCCATAAGTGGTCCCCAAATATGTGCCAGCCCTCCATGTGTCTCACTTGTGTAATTTCAAAGGCACAACCCAAAAGGTAATTCTAAAACAAGTGCAACCCCACCACATGTCCCAGAGTCACAAAAGGTGAGGGCGACCATTGAAAAGTACAAAATCCTACAGAGGCATCCACGTGTCTACACTGCACAACTTCAAAGGTAAAATCAGGGAGAAGTTTCCAATTGAGGGTGAAGCCTCCACGTGTCTCGGGTTAGGCTCATTATCTCCTCTAAGAGGAGGGACGCAGGAAAAATACAAAGGAGCCTGAGGAGCCCATGGAAGCAGCCACGTGTCAGTTTGGAGTGATTTCAAGGGTGAAAGGAAGGAGCTGAATCTTAGAGATGCATGAGGCTGCAAAGTGAACCTGGTACAGACATAATCTTTTAAATATTTCACACTCGCTACCCATATCTTTTGATTAGAATTTTTGGAAAGGTCTCGACCTCGTCCATGCCATGGAGGCCTGAAACACTAATTTTGAGAAGGTTAGGTGTGTAAAAAATAGCAAAACATTTTTCATGCCATTAATGTAGGATATGATTTCTTCAACAACTAGATTTGATTTGACTTGATCCACCGTTCTTCATTGTTCAACATGCCAAATAGACATAGAGCAGTAGACTTAACAAATTATAGGTGGATTTGTAGTGGGAATTGAGGGATAGGGGTTGAGCTTCTAGAGTAGGATTCAACACATCGTAGGGGTTGTTGGAGTAGAGTTAAAATTTTCCCCCTCTCTTTCTCTCTCATTCTTCTATATATTGTGAAAGAGGAGCATATTCAAAGGGTTGGTCATTGTTTCTCCTTTACTCCCCTCTCTATTTCTTCCATAGGGTAGAATGTGGACTCTTAGCCTCTTCTCATGGCTCTGTAATGGATTTTTTCACCTCTTTCCCACTGATGATGTACCGTATAAATTTTGGAGCAATTAAATATGTTTCATGATTCTTTTGTCCATCCTTTCTTATTTTCTTGTCTCTTCTTACCTCTCATCATTGCAAGGTATTCTATGCATACTGTGATGTTTATTGCAGGTGCTGGGATCCGTGCTTAATGGGTTTTTAAGTGGTGTTCTGTGTGAAATATATCTTTTCTCAATGGTGCATCTTATCCACCCTCTCCTCTACTTACCTCTCTCCACTTTACACAGTTTGCGTATATGATCACCCACTTCCTTTTCTAGTGTGTCACCACTTAGTGTAGGCTCTCTTTCACCCTCTCTCTCTCTCTCTCCATGTCCCCTTGGAATGGTTAGATTAGGATAGATTAGGTCTTCCTGCACTGGAGTATCTTATGGTAGGTAGATTAGGAAAAAAGAACTAACCTTCTCTTGAGTTCCATCCCATGTTTTAAAAGTACCATATCTTGAGAGATGATCCAATGTTGTGCAATCACACTGAATGCCCCACTCAAATACCAGGATATTTGGGGGTGTTTTGATTTTACACTAACAGATTTGGCACACCCAGTGGGACTCTAAGGTTAGATTTTCTCATCTTTCTGAGGTGTCTCATTATCAACAGCAAATCATTAGCTATCGTGTTACTATACTAACAGTTTTGGCATGCCCGATGGGAGCAAGAGGTCTTCACTTCATTTGATCAAGTTGATGTGTTCTTAGTGAGATTCAACCTTTAGAGGCATATTCGAAGAAAATACGGTGAGTCCATCATGTCAACAACCCCCTTCTCTTAGTTGCATACCTTTTCTGTCCATTTCCACCCATATTCATTCATATTTCTTTCCACATATTTCATATTATGTCATTCATGAAGTTTTCAAATCATGACTTCATTCCCCTCATGGAATTCACTCCTACAACAGTGCAGTCCTCCTCTAATGTATTTCCCAATTCCTCCAGATCAGTTTTATGATCAGATACAAAGTCATTATACTTACCCATATGAGTTGTGTCAAAGAAAGTTTGGCTATGGAGCTTCTAAAGAACAAGGGTGTGCATATGATGATAAAAAATACATGGAAAGTTCTAATCTACTAGAGAAGATTCAAGGGATGGAGGCTAGCATGGTGCAGTCCAAGGATACAACACAGATGAAGGAATTTAGGACTAGTTTCAGGGCACCTTTTCCATGGGCCGGCCCTTTTCCAAGACATTACAACCTTCAAGAGAAGCTTGTCTTCATGACTGAAATGTTGCCTCAACTTACACAGTTGATTGAGGATATTGAGGCATATGAGAAGAGTGTGAGACAACCTTGTCAATGGGTAAGTCAGCCACTAGATCATTTTCCTTCATTTTCTATTTCTGAAACTCAATTATTTCAGCAGGGTCAAGATTCAACCCCCTCATTTGCTGCCCCAAGCATTGATTTCACTTCCCCATCTTCTACTCTTTCAACTCATCTCAATTATTCTACCATTTTCCCTTCTAAATCTAATTCCCCTCCACAGAGGACAAAAATCATGCCTTCCCCTCAACCAAAAACAAGGAAACAACTAGTGGATACCCCAAGCACCACTCCTCCTACTCTCCCAAGTCCATGTCAGGAAGATACTCCAATAAACAGTCAAGGAGAACAAAAAGAAGAGGTACCCAATAGAGAAGAAATGATAAAAAATCTAAAGAGTTTGGTTTCTAGATTTGAGTTTACGAATATTCCCTTGTTTGTTAAACCTATAGAGGAGGCTGGGGTCAAGCCACAAGTGGTGGAAGGTTTAACAACACCACAAGCATGGGAAGAAGAAGCTACTCCAAATCCAAATGAAGAGGAGTGAATTCTTGTTATGGATGAAGACTATATAGTTTCAGAGGCTCCAAGTGCATAGCAGGCCACAAAAGAACCTTCAATTATTCCTCCCACTTCACCCTATTCAACCTCTATTGTCAAAGAAGAGTTTGAGATTTCAAACTAAATGTTTGAGGATGATGGCAACTATGGTGATAAAATTTCATATTAGGAGGACACCATGGAGGAGGTCGAATACATTTAGCAGGAAAACAAGGAGGTAGATTATTTGTCTGAATTAGATGAGTGCTTTGATGGCGAAGTGACAAGGAGATCACATCATTTGCTCCTCCATCATTGACCTTCCAAGCACATGAGTCCACTGCCATGGAGGAGATCCTTTAAGGACAACAACCTACACTTCATAACAACCTTCTGGAAGCAAGGATGGAAGATATCAATCTTCCATACTCTGCTCAGGAAGAGGAAGTAAAATGGAACGAGGATCCCATCTCTCTCATTTCTCTCACACCATCCACCCAAGAAGGTTTGCAGGAAGACTCCATCATTGGCATTAGATTTCAAAATAATGGGCACTTTGAAAGGATCAGACTATGCCCAATCAAGTACTTGGCTTCATTAGAGCTAAGGGAGAAGCCAGAACAAGTCCTGCCCACTTCAGGGCATGAGGATGAGCTCCAAAGTACAAGGGATCAGCTACAATTTCTGTTCAATCCAAATGGAGAGAAAATAAAAGAGGATTTTTTCATGTTTCCAGTTGTCACCTTGATGATATGGGTGGAAGATCGACATCTTGTTGGTTTCTCACTCATTAGAAGAGCCATGTTTAGTGCCAAATCATATACATGGCCACATTTTTTTAGAAAGGGAAGCTATCTCTCCTTTCTTGTGGTAGTTTTTGTTTAATCTTTTCTTTGTTAGGATTAGTGTAGGATTAAGAGTAGATTTTGCTTATAGTAGAAGAATTACTTGTGCACACTCTGCATATTCCACTTGGAGCATTTATGATTTCAATTTTTGTATATAGTGTTGTGGTATTTTGTTGCTCATGCACAAGACATTGCAAGTAGAATCTGCTGAGGTCAGCTCCGGTTCCAGTGGTGTTCCATGTGGCTCAGGGATGAGATCTTAAAATTTTAGATCAAATTTGTGTTTACCAAGTAGACTCCATGCCCAATAGATACTTCAAGGCCACTGATCCCCATGAGTCACCAAATTGTTGATCAAAGTAAGCTCACACTTATTTTGGGTCAGCTGACACCAATTTTCCCATTTGTGCTCCAATCTAAAATTTTAATAAGTTTAAAAAATTAAGTTTGCCTCAAAGCACTTCCATCAGATAGGAAATTTCTTTCCCTTTCCAGACATATCAAGAAGTCCTTCAAAATCCTTATATTTCACAAGTTACAGGCCGGTGGACCTTGGAAGGATTTTTTGCCAAAAATGGGCCGACGGGCCTAGGGAAGATTTTTTAACAAGGAAAAATTCCGGTCAGTCGGCCTAAAGATGAATTTAACCAAAAGTGGGTCTATGGAGCCACAGAGGAAATTTTTCCCAAATGTGAATATGGGCTGGTGGGTCTGTAGGGAACTTTGAAACTTTTTCACCTTTCACAAAATGGTGCAATCTTCAAGTGTGGGCCTATGAGCCCATGGGGGTCTCCTCAGCCGTTGAAAAGTCACAAACTAGTGGAGGCTTCCATGTGTCTCAATAGTGCAACTCCAAGGATAGAATAAAAAATGTGTACCCTAAACAAGTGCCAAGATTCCACGTATTCCCAGGTCTAAGAAGGGACAGAGTTGATAGTTGAAAAGTCAAAAATGGGGCAGAGAAAGCGGAAAGTGTCATGTGTTGACTTAGCACAACCTAAAATATTAACTCGGAAGGATGTTCCCCAAAAAAGTGTAGGCTCACCATGCTGTCAGATTCAACAAAGGGACTAGAGCCAACCATCTAAAAAGATAAAGTATAAGGGTGTCAGCAGAAGCATCCACATGTCTCATCGACGCAACACCAAGGTTGGGTCCAAAGAGCAGAGACTCAGGTGAGCACCAGCTTTCCACATACCCTAGGGTCTAAAAGGCATCAGGCCCGAATTGGGTAAGTATGGAAGAGCTAGCGGAATATTCTACGTGTCTTCATGGCACAAATTCAAAAGGTGCGGCCCAGGACAGAGACTCAAACAAGTGTCAAGCTTCCACATGTCCCAGGACCTAGAAAAGGTAGAATCAACCATTGAAAAGTCTACATAGGAGGATATCCTATGGAAGGAGCCATGTGTCAACATGACGCAACTTCAAAAGTATAATTCAGAGTAGGTTCTCAAACATGCACTGAGTCTCCACATGTCCAGGGTCAGATGTATGGCCCTGCAAATCAAAGGTTACTTAACAAAAATATAAGGAAATAGGTAAATCTGGTAAAATAAGCCACATGTCTCTTTGGTATAGTTTCAAGAGGTGAATCAAGATGCGGTACCCAAACACGCGTCGGCCCTCTACGTGTCTAACCAGTGTAATTTCAAAGGTGTGGCCCAAAACGTAGTTCCCGAATTAGCACCAACCCACCACGTGTCCGTTGAAAGTTCCAAAATCCTACGGAGGCCTCCACATGTCTGCACCACACAACTTCAAAGTTAAAATTGGGGGGCATTTTCCAAATGAGGGTGTATCCTCCACATGTCTTGGGTCAAGAACATTGTCTTTGCCAATAACAGGGATGTAGGCAAAATACAAAGGAGCCCAATGAGCCCGTGGAATCCACTACGTGTCATTCCGGTGTGATCTAAAGGGAGAAAGGAAATAGCCAAATCTTCAAGATGCGCGAGGCTGCCATGTGAACCTGGTACAGATAGGCTCTTTTAAATATTGCGTACCTGCGACCCTGGTCTTCAGACAACCATATCTTTCGACTGAAGCTTGGATTTAAGCAGGAGAAAACTTTTTGGAAAGGTCTTGACCTCATCCATGCCATAGAGGCCTGAAACCCTTATTTCAAGAAGGGTAGGTGGTTAAAAATAGCAAAACGCCTTTCATGCCATTAATGTAGGATCTAATTGCTTCAACAATTAGATTAGATTTGATTTGACCTGTTATTCTTACTTGTTCAACATGCCAAATAGACATAAAGTGACGAACTTGATAGATTGTAGGTAGATTTGTAGGGAGCATTGAGGGATGGTGGTTGAGCTTTCAGAGTAGGATTCAATGCATCGTAGGGGTGGTTGGAGTAGAGTTCAAAGTTTCCCTCTCTCTTTCCCTCCCTTTCTTCTATATATTGTGAAAGAGGGGCATATTCGAAGGATTGTTCATTGTTTCTCCTCTACTCCCCTCTCTCTTTCTTTGTTATGGTAAAATGTGGAGTCTAAGCCTTGTCTCATGTGTCTATAATGGTGTTTCCTTACATCTTGCCCACTGATGATGTACCATCTAACTTTTGGGAGCAATAAAATATGTTTTTCAATGCTTCTATCCATCCTTTCTTATTTTGTTGTCTCTTCTTACCTCTGATCGTTGCAGGGTATATTGTGCATACTCTGATGTTTATAATAGGTTCTGGGAGTTGTGCTTAATGGGTTTTTAAGTGGTGTTCCATGTGAAATCTATATTTGGTTTGTGGTTCATCTTGTCCACCCTCTCCTCTACTCACCTCTCTCCACTTCACATAGTTTGGGTCTGTGATCAGCTACTTCCTTTTCTAGTGTATCACTGCTTAGTGTAGGCTCTCTTACACCATCTCCTCTCTCCTTGTCCCCTTGGAATGGTTAGATTAGGATACATCAGGTTTTCCTGCACTAAAGTAGCTTGTGGTAGGTAGATTAGGAAGCAAGAGCCAGCCTTCTCTTGAGGTCTATCTCAAGTTTTACAAATTCCATAACTTGAGAGATGGTCCAATGTTGTGCAATCACAACAAATCCCCCACTCAGATACCAAGAAATTTGGGGGTGCTTTGATTTTACACTAATAGCTACTCATTGAGATTTCAATTTGATCCCCTTTTTAATACTATGTAGCTATAGTTATGGTCTTGATTTTAGTGAAACCTTCATATGTGTAGCTGTTGGGAATTCCATGTTGTAGTAGTCTGCATATATTACGAGCATTATTATGTCAGGGGCATGTGTAATAAGTAATATGTCATGAGGGCTATGTATGTTCTTTCCATAGTTTGGTTGAGTTTTTGTGATGTGATACAATCTTGGAAATATGTAAAAATATATTTTGTGGACCATTAGTGTTGTGTCTTGTCTTTTTGTTGTATCGCGATGTCAATTTATGTGGGCACTAAGAAAAAGGTAAACTAAAATATGAAGAATTGAAATATAAAGAGCTTGAGTTTAGGGATACTATAAAGGACAAATATTAATGAAGTAATAATCTAAACTGTAAACTACCAATATTTAGAGAACATTAAGAAATTATCAAACTTTTCCCTCTTCAGTAAGGTCTCACTTTTTTAATAAGTACCTCTTATCCATTGGTGATATGAGTCGTTGATTATTTTCCTCTTTTCTCATGGGTATCATTTCTAACCTTGGCATTGTGTCGCATTGAGGATGATGCTCTTATAAGGGGAGCGAAAATGTAGTACCTACCATTAAATAGTAATAAAATGGAATCAAATGTAATTAAATGGAGGGGGTAAATACGCATAGATCAGGAGTTAAATAATGAGAATGGTTGGAGGAAATTATGTGACGTGGATGTGAAGGCACGTGGCTTTGGTAAGAGAATGGATTGAGGTGAATTGGTGCCAGGTTGGTGTGCATGAAGTAAGAAACTGTGCAGAGCATGGCTACCGTTTTTGGACTATGTACGGCCTGTCATTCCAATTGTATAAATAATCCAAGCGCTTTATTTTTAGATCTAGAGACCTTTGACAATGCATTGAAACCTAAAATGCCAATGTTACAAGTTTCCCCCCCTTTTAAATTTTGGTTGTGCATTGGATGTTTGGCAAAGCCATTTGAAAGCCACTACGTGAGACAAGTTCTCATGTAAGTGTGGTTTATTGTATGCCAACTGAAAAAAGGAGGCAGCTTCTCATGGGATATGGTTACAACAGTGTGTAGAAGACATTGTCTACAATCACACTCTTTCACCTATGCAACAAACAGGTCTCCAAGTTGATCAGTTTACATTTACCTTGCGTACTCCTGGCCTATGCCAAAATACGAGCTCTTGAAACAGGGTATGGAAATCCATCATAAGCATAAAAGATACATATAATTTTTTCAAGATGTTGTAGTTGAAAATGCTATAGTAGACATGGATGCAAAATGTGGGTATTCAGCTTGTGTGGGAACATGAACTATTCTGAACAGAATGTCTTAAGGATTAACATGGGTATTCTTGTTTTGAGAATTTTTTTTACAAGGTTTAGTTGAAGCATTCATATTTTAATCAAAACTCAATGGATTTTCATAGGTATAAGCACTATCAATCTTGTGAGATTGCATTCCAATCAGCGATCCCTTGTCTGTTATTTACCCTCATATGGGAGTGAATCAAAATCCCTAGATGGCTCACATCTACTAATTACAAGTGTACAGGTCACGACCCTTCTAGGGAACCATAAGCTTCCCTTTTTTACCCTTTTGTTTTCCACATACATTTTTTGATCGATGTAGATTGCGTTAAGATTTTAAGTGCTTAGTATGGGAATTGTACAATTGTAGTTTAATGCCTAGCTTTGGAGCGTGAAAACATTACGAAGGGGTGTGTCCGAAGAGAGGAATTTGAGGATTTCCTTGTATATATTTGACCTATGTTCAATGCCAAATGTAAAGCTGTGGTCAAACAATGCAATGGACTTGTTTAGCCTAGTTCGAGACCCATTATCTTGAAGTTCTACTACTTACCTGGAATAAACTATATGCTTAGAGGTTGAGGGTTGTAGGAAATACCATGCGTGCCTTATTTCTTTACAACTATAATAGATCATTTTGTGGGCATGGTTGACCTCCTTACCTTACTAGAAAAGTTAAGGACACGTGAGATGCATTCTATTGTGAATATGGTAATTAAATCAATGGTAGTCATGAAGATTTGTTTGCTTGAGTTTTAAATAATTCTTGATTTGTGGGGATATGTAGATTTGTTTGAAATCATAGAAGTTCTGGAAGAATTCACATAGGAGAAGAATAGTTTTGGAATGTGTCTGGAAGGACCACCTTATTCTATATAATTTTAATGCAATTGAGGATACCTTTGAAGTGAACTAGATTGGGGAACATGACAAATGCGTAGTTGTAAGGGAAGTTTTAGTCCACTTAGTTAATCCAAATACTTGAGATATGCTTGGGCATGGGTTGTTGGACCACTCTATTTTTCCTCCACATGGACTTGGTAGGTGGGCATCCTTGGTTATATTGGTGGACTATAATTTAGTCTTGAATGATGACTGAGAAATAAGGGTGAGGCTGTGGTAAAGATGCTGTCAAAACTCCTTAACATATGAGGATTGTCTGCAGATAAATTTTAACAACTTATTGCATTATGGAGGATTACAGAAAGATATATGAGATGGGATTGGTGAAAAAGGCATTGAAACCCCTCTAGCAACTACAACCGAGCTCATGGAGCACCGAAACAAGCTTATCTGCTATAATCAATCAATTCTAGGCATGGTTCATATCTCTCCTTATCTTTCATAATTGTCTCATGTTTTAGTTTTCCCTTTTGTACAACAAAATACAATTTTAAACCCTAGGATTATCATATGTTTGATTATTTTTAATAAACCTATTTTCCAAAACAATAAAAAGACATATCATAACTTTCGCAATTCAAATAATTCCTTGGTATTCAACCATGGACTTAAACCCTCATTTTGAGATGATTTAATAAAACTTCTTAACCAAACTATATTGTTACAAAACCCTTTTTTATTGACAAGTTGAGGTTGAGTTCCTTATAATGTATGTCGATCCTTTCCTTGTAAAACAAAAACCAGTAAAACATGATTTTTTGAGACTCACAAAACCACCTTTAGGAACCTTAGAAAGGAGGTCTCAAGCTTTGTACGTGACTCATTGCTATGAGGAGAATTGCATAGTAAGATTTGAGATTTCCCCCAATCGACCGTTTGTACTCTCTTTGCCATTCCTCTAGGATTCCTGTTGTACCTCATTTTGCACTTTTATGAAGTTGTTAAAGATTGAAAAATTTGGATTTCGTATCAACTCGATGTGTGGGCCCTGAAAAATGAAAATTCTTGTCTTCCTTCGTACAAACCCCTAGTATTTTTACTATAGAAAATTTCCTGAGAACCTATTAGTTTTGGAAAATCATATTCCTAGATTGGTTTGGAAAAGGGGGTTTCATAGGCCTCTAGTCATTGTTTGACTAGGTCAAAACTTGTCTGATTATCGCTGGTAACTACAGAAAACCATTGGCCAATTGTACACCGTTCTCCAAATTTTTGAATCCTATCAGTCCATGTGGATTCTTTGTATATAGGTGGACATGTAGGAATTTTCCCATCATGAATTTTCTTATCGGAAGATAGTTTTTGAATGCACTTTCTTAGCCTCCGAGCCAATTTTCGGCATCTTTGCAACTAGCCGGTAAAATGTAAAAGAAATTTGTAGGACCCTAGTCAAGATTAACAAACCATTGCAGAAACTTATTAACATCTTGTAAATAATTTTGTAAAACTCTATCTTGTGACTTGTGTGAAATTTGACTTTGGAAAAATAGTGCTTTTCTCTCTTCTCTCTCTTCCCTATCTCTTTCTCTCTCCTCCCTTAGTTAAGGAGTGAAATGAAATAAAATGAATATATGCCCCTAACCCTATCTTGTTGAGCGTGTGTATATTATATCATCATGTAATTAGAAAACCAATAACGTTAATTATGCTAGATATAAGGTGGATGCTATGCTTGTCGATTTATCATTGATTTCATGCTCGCATGGTTTTGCAGGATTCAAGTAAGATGGCGAAACGACATGTGGTTGCAATTCACTGTGTATTATTGTAATTTATTTTTGAGACAATGTAATTGTAGATGCTAAACTAAATTTTTGTAATGTATTGAAAGACTTAGTTATTTAACATTTGCTAGTATGTATGAGATGTTATTTTTAGGGATTCTTATGGGAAATGTGTATTTAACTATAGGTTTCATTTTGATTCAGATATATGTATGGAGACGCAAAATAAAAAACAAGGGGTTTAATATAATATGCTAAATGAAATCTGACTTTAAATATAATATAGTGTAATTCCAGTGCAAAATTGATGATTAATTAATTAGTGAGGTTGTGTTCCTCACCTTTAAAAATGCAATAAATAAATCTAAACAAAACAGTTCAAACCTAGTCTAAAATTTGTGCTTAACTCTTCTTCATGTGGGATTATTTTTACCATAAGAAACTAAAACATTAGGATTAACTTAAATATTTACACTCAATGACACCTTCTAGTTAATTAAATTAGATATTAAGTTGAGGATATCCATCCTAGCTTGCATATTTTACGTAAAATTGTCTGTGAATCCAGGTGAGCTATGAGACAACATGGTCAAACATTATTCTTGAGTATGTGTTCATCCCCTCACAGGATGGTATAGTCATGTGTGTAGTAAGGAAAATTTATTCTCTTAAGGTAGTACCCCTTGGGTAACCAACATTAAACATAGTGTAAAACCCTCTTAGTTGGGCACACATGTACAGTGAAGAGTGTTATGTGGAAAAAGATTCGCCAACTACCCGTTTAAAAGTCACCCTTAAGAGTTGGGATCATGAATTGAACTTGATACCCCAATTTCTATTATCGTTTAGGCTTCAAGGGTGCAATACTAAGAGTTAACTGGTGAAACTTAACAACATTTTAGTTTATGACTAGTTTGTGACTATGTAATCGTAAAATAAGGTGCTTGGAAAAAGGTGGAAAATTAGATCATTCTTATAACGTAGTTTGAATTATCTTTTTGATGAGAAGATGGATCCATGTTTTGTAAATTCTAATGTGAACCTTATCCCTTTAAACAATGGAATACTCCATCTTGTCTCTCCCACGTGTCCTTTTATGTAATGGACGTATGATGTGAAACTATGTGATCATGTTCTTATAGATAAATCCCCTGAGATAGGGACTAGTGGTCTCATGAGAATTCAAAATCCCCTAATAGCAAGATACGCTTTCAAAATTTGATTAAGAAAGGCATATGAACCTAGTTAGTGGGAAAAAACCTCTTAAGTTAGACGTAAGTGATACTCAGGAAAACTCTAATCTAGAACCAAAAATAAGGAAGTATGTTGTAATGTTAATATCCTTTGAATCCTTAATTAATTATAGGATCATAACTATAATAAATACTATAATTGGTGCTCTGGCCTTGGGGAGATGTAAGTCGTGAGATGTTATCCCTTAGGTAGATTGAAACATGATCTTCCTTGTCATTTAATTAAACACTCTTGTTGTGGGTAGATAAACCTAATTCATAATAATACTTATTGGGTACTAATTAAATTATCCAGTTCTAAATCATTGAAAGAAACATGACCGTAAATTCTTAAGAAAACAAATGTGAAATTCACCTCAATTAGAATTACACTTCTACCGTTGTGTAACAAAGATATGAAATAAGACCAGGATTCCTGCCCTTAAGAGTTGAGTCCTAGGGATAAGACCTAGTAGCCTCGTGTGTATGTTTAATAGCCTTATGTGCTTAACTAAATACCTTACTATATGAATGAGTAATTTAAAAAAGTAATTGACATAATGTAGATGATCCTTAATTAAATGAGATATAATTGAAAGTTAAATGTCTAAAAATATTATAGGAAATATAACAATAGGAAAAAGGAATGTATGATTCCCATGATATGAGTCTTTCTAGAACTTAAGTTAAATATTGAGACATGGTTTTGATAAATGTGTAATCCTAAAATATCGTGTCATGGGAAGACCCTATCTATAAGTGTTTCCTGTAGTTGAATCATCATGTTATGCCTTTTCATTAAAAAAAAGTGACCTTGATGTGCATCACGTGGTTCATGTTACATATGTGGGTTATTATCTATGCAAACATATCTTGTGTTGTGTGTCATCTTGAGTGATCTCCTATACTGTCATGTATGCTACAATGTAATTAAAAACATTATTCTAGTATTTTTACTATTGTATTTGTGTGTGTGATATGTGGGCATTACAACAGGGGCAAGGAATGCATCATTAGCCAACCTAAAATTATACTTTTTGTTCTACAAGTTGAGTTATGGATATACATCATATACCTTGAATTTAAAAAATTCCTTGGCCTTCATCAATCAATGGAATGATCAGTGACATGTAATGTTAGATACCATAGATGAGTTCATGTATAATTGACATTTGGTTTTGGAATCTCCTTTTATTTTCACTTTGATCTTGATGAGTTGGTGATAGATGGAGTTACTTATAAGATCTCATCACTAGATAGGTGTATTTCCACTCAAAACAATTTGGTTGTACCTAACATCCAATCATGGTAATGATAAGCAGGTTCATTCCCCCACAATCCAATTCAAAATGGTAATGAGGTCCCTAATTTCTTCAATGAAATCATCCATGTTATCCAAATAACTCTCCTAACTATTTGGATGAATTTTACTTTCACTCTAGCTCTAATGCTTCACATTTCAGGTTGTACACCCATAGGCTTGCTCATCTGGAACTTTGAATAGGCTGTAGTCCTTCCACGTGCTACCTGCACCTCGTAATTCTTATGTGTGCCCTTATGTAGATCCCATGTAGATCAGCTAAGTTTTGGGTCTTCCTATCATGCACCCTCCTTTCTTTCTGCCGTCGTGCACCCTTTATTAGTTGGATATTCAACCCATGCTTCCATACTTGTCTTTCACAAGTATGCATTCATTTATTCTGCGTGCACACCTACATGTGTGAATTCTCTTTCCTTTCCTCTTGCGTGCTTGCATCTTTCTGTGTTCCTCACTCACTTTTCACCTTCTTTCTATGTGCCCTTGCACGCCTTCTTGTTTCTTCCTTCGCATTCTACTCCCCTTCCATTTCCCTCCTTTTGCACCTTCCACCCATGTGCCCGCTTTCTTCCCTTTATCCCCTATGTGTACCTTCTTTAATATATACTCTCACCTTCATCACACATGCCTTCCCTTTGTTTCCGTTCCGCACCTTGCACCTGACTCCCGAACTTCAAAATTCCATAACTTTCAATCCACAGCTTCGATTTTCACAAAATTGGACTTTTAAGAATGGGCATGGCATCCTCTACACCAAAAAAGATATATTCTTTAATTTTGATGAGAGTAGATGTATGACAATTAAAGAAACATATCCAACTCTAGTCAATTAAATAGTCAGTCCTGTCAAATGACAGAAATTTGTGGCAATTCCAAAGTAGGTGCCTCCACTCATAATGCCATAACTTTTGTAGTTGTCAATGAAATTGCACAAAATTAGTACCATTAGAATCATTGTTCCAATACCAACACATAGAAATAAATAAATTTAGGATTTAACAATGAATTGATGGTAATTTTCTAGAACACGCGACCGGTTCAGAATATTGTTTTATTTAGTAGTTGGGGGAAGCATGGGATGACATTTCTCACTACTACAAGTCATGGGACAACATGGTGAGCCTTTTGCAATAAATAAAATATCATTTCACTTCATTTACTACCTCTTACAAGTGGTGAGAAGATAGATTTTAGGATTTTCATTTTCCCTCTCTCTCTATTCTCTCCAATTTATATAAATTAGAGTGTTGGGCTCATTATAAGGGAGGTAGTTTTTAAGTAGAAAAACTCTATCAAAATTTATTTGTAAAGCCAATGTTCCACAAGCCCTTGTAGTGGTATCCTTGCATGGTGATCAAGGACCTTATCTTATAATAGATTGAACTGTGCATCATTGTGAAGCAATAGATGCAAGTTTGTGGATACTTCTTCCCCTACTATGTTTGTTACATTCCTCTTGCCCCTTCAATCTCATTACATATATAATGTGTCTATTTTATGATCTTGTAGGGATTCATTTCATTGTGTTTGTATGAAATGTTTTTTTGAATGCATTTGTTGGATTGTGGAGAACTATTATCACCCCTCCTAGAATGCATTTTGCTTCTACTTTTCACACATTGGAAGACTATTCTCACACTCTCCTTTTCTAGTGTATCACCTCTTTAGTGTAGGATTTTTTTTCATGCACTCTCTCTCCTTAGTCCCTTGAAAAGTTATATTAGGATTAGATAGTCTTGTTCGCATTAGAGTATATTCTGACAGGTAGTTTACGAGTAAGAACTAGATTTCTCTATAGGTCTATCTCAAGTAGCAACTCCCACAACTTGGAGATAGTACCCATGTTATCCAATCACACTGTGAGATCAAGCACACATACTTGTGGAAACCATAGGGTTCTGTGATTTGGTGATAAAATTTCTTGCACACCCAGTGGCACAGGTTTAAAGCACCTTATCACTTCATCTTAGCAGGTTGGTGTGTTCCTGTTAAATATTCATCCTTTAGAGGCACATGCAAAGGACATATAGGAACTCCATCTAATCAAAAAACCATTCTATGAGTTTCAGACCTTCTTTCCGCATATTTCATCTTTTTTCATTCATGAAGTTTTGCAGTCATGATTTCATTCCCATCTTGGATTTCACACCTACAGTAGTGCAATCAGCCTTTAGCAACTTTCACGACTCCTCTAGATCAGCATTATTGTCAGATTCAGAACCATTATGCTTACCCATATGAGCAGTGTCAAATACAGTTCGGCTATGAAACATATCGGGAACAAGGATATGCATGCCATGGTAATAGTTATGTGGAGAATACCTATCTGCTAGATAAGATTCAAATAATTGAGGCTAACATGGTTAAATCTAGGGCTACAACACAAAATGAAATCTTTCAAAATTGGTTGTAGGGAACCTTGTCCATGGGAAGGCCCTTTTCCAAGAAACTATAGCCCACAAAAGAAGCTTGATTTCATGGTTGAAATGTTGCCTTAACTTGTAAACTAGACTTAGAAGATAGAAGCATATGAGAAAAATGTAGCACAACCTTATCAATGGGTAAGTCAATCACTAATTCCTTATGCTCCTTTTTCTCCATCCCAAGCTTTTATCATTTCAACAATGTCAAGATTCAAGCCCATTGTATGCAGCTCCAAGTGTTGAATTCCCTTCTCCATCTTATAATCTTCCATCTCATCTCAATTCCTCTGCCCTTTTCTCTTCCAAAAAACCATTCCCTCTGAAGAAACAAGAAATTCCACTTCCCTCACCACCACAAACAATCCCAAAACTTGTTAAAGCCCCATCCACTCCTCCTCTTTCCTTCCCAAGCCCATGTCAGGAAGAAATTCCAAATACCAGTCAAGGAGAGCAACATGAAAGAGAGCCAAATAGAGAATAAATGATCAAAAGCTTGGTAAGCTTGTCTCTCAAATTTGGAATAGAAAAAATACCCTTGATAATTAAACCTTCAGAGGAGGTCAGGGTCAGAGCAAAGGTGGTGGATGCTAAGTTTGAAATAGAAGAAGAAGAATAACAAGTACAAGGAGATCAGAAATCTATTTTCTCTGAATGCAGTGTGCATAATGGTACTTTGTCTGAAGAGGATGCTGATCTAATCCAAGATACACAATCAATCAAGAAGGAAGAAGGACAACGAGCTCCATGTCCTATTAAAGAGGAGTAGTTGGAAGAGATCAAATTAGATTTGAAGCCACTTGATGAAGAAAGCATTATTGAATATTTATTACTTTCATTTGACGAGCCTGATTTGATTGATGAATCCATGATGGAGGAGATCTATCTAGAAGACTGTGCTGCCCCAAATAGTCCTCTAGAGCAGTGGATTAAAGATTTTGATTTGACAAATTTCATTCTACAGGAAGAGGTTATCCAAAATAAAGTAAGTATTCAAGCAAAAATGGAGGAACTCCAGAGCAAACACTATGTTGTAGTAAATTATAATGATGCAAAAAAAACTTCATTGGATGTTACAATCAGTAAAAATTAGCTACAGATTATAGAAGGGTTCCATACTACCATAGAGGAAGGAAAAGAGAAAGAATATCCCATCTCTTCCACATTGTCCACCAAGGAAGGTTTATGGGAAGACTCCATTTTTGGGGTTGAATATCAGAACAACAGGCACATCCATCGGATCATAACTTTCCCAATCAGGTACTTGGCTTCACTACAGCCAAAAGAGGAGTTGCTAATAGTCATGCTAACTCCTGAGCGTGAGGATGAGGTTCAAAGTACCAAGGATCAACCGTAATGCCTCTTCAAACCAAGTGTAGAGAAACTAAAAGAGGTATTTGTCTTATTTCCAGTTGATACCTTGATGATATGGGTGGAGGATAAGCCTCTTGTGCATTTTTCACTCATAATAACGGCCATGTTTAGCACCAAATCATATATATGGATTCCTATTTTGTGAAAGGGAAGCTACTTCTCACTGCCAATTGTAGGATTTGTTTGAGTTCCCTTTGCTTTCAATAGAAGAAGTTCTTTTACACACTTTGCATGTTCCACTTGGAGCATGTATGATCTTTCTCTTTTGTACATAGTGTGTTGTAGTTTTTTCTTTCTCATGCACAGTACATTGAAGGTAGTGCTTGGGCAGATTAGCTCGAAATCCAATAATGTTTCAGGTGGCTCAGGGAAATGATTTCAGAGATTCAGATTAGAATTATATTTATTACAATTGACTCCATGCCCAATGGATACTCCTATGGCCACTGATCTCTTCATCTAGTAGGTAGATGGCCCCGAAAGTCACCAAATTGTTATCCAAATCACTTTCCCAGCTATTTGGATGACTTTTACTTTCACTCTGGCTCTGATGCTTCACATTTTAGGTTACGCACCAATAAGCTTACTCATCTTACACTTTTCATAGGCTATAGTTATTCCACGTGCTCCCCGTGCCTTGTAATTCTTCCATGCGCCCTTCTTCAAATGCCTTCCAAATCAGCTAAGTTCCAGGTCTTCCTATCACACACCCTTTCTCAGTTAAATATTTGAGCCCTACTTCCATACTTATCTTTTTCAAGTATGCATTTTTTTCTTCTGTACACATACCTACACGCATGCATCTTGCCCTGTGCCTCACTCCCTTGTTGCCTTCTTTTCATGCACCCTTGCACACTTTCTTGTTTCTTCCTTCGCATTCTGCTCCCCTTTCATATCCCCCCTTTGGGCCTTCCTCCCATGGGCCCAATTTCTTCCCTTCTTCCCATGTGCACACCTTCTTTTTTATCCCATTGTGCCTTCCTCACATATGCCTTCTCTCTGTTTCCATTTCGCGCCTCATGCCCAACTGTCGAACTTCAAAATTCCATAACTTTCGATATAGAGCTCTGATTTTCACAAAATTGGACTTTTTAGAACACACATGACATCCTCTGCTCCAAAAAACATAGGATTTCTTAATTTTGATGAGGGTAGATGTATGAAAATTAAATAAACATATCCAGCTCTATTGAATTAAATACCCAGTCCTGTCAAATGAAAGAAATTCCTGGCAAATCCAAAACAACTGCCTCCACTCAGGATGCCATATCTTTTGCATTTATCAACGAAATTGCACAAAATTGGTACCATTGGAATCATGGCTCCAATAACAATGCACAAAAATAAATAAAATAAATATTTGAAAAGGAATTTATGGTGATTTTGAATACAATGTGCCTAGTTTAGAATAGTGTTTTATTTGGTAGTTGGGGGTGCATTAAATGAAGCATTGGCTGACATTTCTCATTGTTACAAGTCATGGGAAAGCATGGTGAGCCTTTTTCAAGAAACATAATATCATTTCACTTCATTTACTACCAATTGCAAGTGGTGAGAAGACAAACTTCAGGATTTTCATTTTCTCTCTCTCTATCTCTCTCTCTCTTTCTCTCTCTCTCTCTTCTCCAATTTATATAAATTGGAGTGTTGGGCTCATTGTAACGGAGGTATTTTTTAAGTAGAAAAATTCTATCAAAATTTATTTGTGAATCCAATTTATCATAGGCCCTTATAATGGAATCCTTGCATGGTGATCCCGACCCTTATATTGTAATAGATTGAATAGTGCATACTTATGAAGCAATAGATGTAATATTGTGGATACTTCTTCCCCTTTGTTATTTGTTACATTCCTATTTCCCCTTCAATCTCATTACATATATAGTGTGTCTATTTTATGCTCTTGCAAGAATTCATTTCATTGTGTGTGTATGAAATGTTGTTGTGAATGCATTTTCTAGATTGTGGAGAAGTATTATCACCCCTCCTAGTATGCATTTTGCTTCTACTTTTCACAAATTGGAAGACTATTCTCACACTCACCTTTTCTGGCGTATCACCGCTTAGTGTAGGATTTTTTTTTCATGCACTCTCTCTCCATGGTCCCTTGGAAAGTTAGATTATGATTATATAGTCTTGTCCACATTAGAGTAGATTGTGGCAGGTAGTTTAGGAGTAAGAACCAAATTTCTTTGGAGGTCTATCTCAAGTAACAAGTCCCACAACTTGGAGATAGTACCCATGTTATCTAATCACATTGTGAGCTCAAGCACAAATACTTGTGCAAACCATAGGGTGTTTTGATTTGGTGATGAAAATACCTTCTCAACTTCTTGGGGATTCTAGTAGCCAATATCCTTGTCTTCTTAATCTATTAGTTGTTCAATACCTTGAAATACTTTGCATTATTGCAATTCAAAAAATCTCCTAATTTTTAAATGAAATTTATTCCACTTGGTCAACATTGGGTATCCCTTGTATATCATCAAAAGTATCTGAGGTCAAATATAAAACTAGAGAACCATTTCCATCTCTAACTTCTCTCCTCCCAGGGTCATATTTTTGTGCACATGTCCACACCAATTCTGGATATTTAAATGAAAGGGGAAATATAGATCTTAGGTAAATGGAACTTCTCTCAAAATTTATCCATGATTTCTTTCATCTTAGCTATGTGCCACGACTGGAGGAAGTAATCTAAGTTTGCATTTCTGAAATTTGTATATGTTATTTTTTTCATGTAAAAAATGAGGTGGTACAAGGTCAGGACGTTGTTCAATTGGATCTTCATTATCATAGGGAAAGAGGGTAGATAAATCAATTGAGGGGAGAATACTGATAACAACTCCAGACATAAAAAATAGTCCTTTAATGCTTAGTAAAACCTCTGAATACTAGAAAACACATGGATACCTTGTACAAGAAATTACACACATAGAAAGAAGCCGTAGTTTTCCTTGGGACCAACAAGAGAGCCCAAAATTTTTTTAGAGCCTGACAGATGTACCTTACACAATTCAAACATAGAAACTAGGGATTCATCTCATTCTAGGGATCCAAAGTATGTAGAAATACTGAAATTAGAAAGAAAAGTGTAGGAATTGTCAAGAAATTCAACCATATAACATCCTCTGCACTCTCTCATTAATGGTGGACATAACTCCACAAATTTTTTTATTTGTGACCACTTATTTTATTATATGCATTTTAATATGGGCCTTAGACATGGACATATTGGCCATATCAAACTTAAATTATTTTTTATTCATTCATTTCCCCAATCATTAAGACAATTTTATTTACTTTTTACTGTCTATATTGGGTATTGACAAGTTTCCTTTCGTTCAGGTTGGTGGGGGTAAGAGAGCAATTAACAATATTACAAAAATGTGAAACTTCTAACTGTGGGGCTGTAAATTTTCCATCGTTGTATAATTCCACCATATGTTTCAATGTTTCCTTCTTTTTATGCCTTAAATACGAAAGAAAAGTCAATAATATTGTAAAAAAATACAAAAATGCCAACTGTAAGACTACGAAATGTTCCTCTTGCCAACTATTATCATATCATTTCATGTGTCCTTTCTGTGATGCTTTTAAGGTGAAATTGTAACTTGCAGTCTTAGGAAAACTATGAAGCTGCAAACTACAAAACTAAAAAGTCACTCTTTTGTATTATATCATTTAAATTCTATGAATATTCCTTTTTCGAGCCTTGGGGAAGCAGTTGCAAGTTATAAATTTTCTTTAACTATGAATTTGTACAAAAGGTTAGCAAACATAGGAATATTCCTTTCTTGGGGATAAAACCTGCAAGTATAGTTTTTAACTTTGCAAAAATTACAAATGTCTTTTAAGAACCGCATACCCACATATTCTCCAAATATTCCTTTTATTGCATCCTAGGGGTGGATTTGCAGTTTACAAACTTATAGAAATGTAAGCTCACGTAATTGTAAAATACTAAGTTCCAAAGGAAAGGTGCCTTGTCTACGAATGCTCAAATATGTAATTATATTTCTAAAAACATGGCCTATGCCATGAAATCTTCAAATCATTAAAAAAATAAGAAATAAAAGAAATGTTAATGTGTTAGCAAAAAAATAGATAGTTTTATAGGAACATGACATGATTTCAACCATTGGAGCTTGAGAGGTCACATAATGACTTGAGAGAATAGTTATACAACCAAACTAGCCAAGATAAGTTAACATTGACATAGAAAAATATGAAACATGTCATGATTTTTGACAAGATTAAATCAAGCACTAACAGGGCAAGAGGAGGAAACCTTTACGAAGTAAAACATATATAGTGTGTAATAAATTGAATAATCATCCTAATCAAATCCAATATGGTATATTGACCCATGACCCACATGGAATATGATCGAAATAAAGGACCAACTCATAATATTAGATCTTTCAACCACAAAAAATCATGTTTCTTTGGGTGATGATAATTCTTACCAAGTTTAAGGCATAGGGAGTATAAAATTTCCTATCAACAACCATGATTGTAATTTCTCAAGAACCTTATATGATCTTGGACTCACTAACAACATTCTATTAGTAAATCAACTACTAGATAATGATTTGAATGTTGAATTTTATTGTATAAGTGGCAATACATTTTTCTTCATAACGAATAAAAAACTAAAGTATCAAATTATTACTCATTCATCAAGAATTGGTAATATGTTTCAACTTTATTTTTCCTCTACAATAGTCAGAAACTCATTACAAAAAGGTAAAAACTTCAAAAACTTTAGGCACCATAGATATAGTGATGTGAGTTTATGATATCTTATTTTACTTAGATAAAACAATATGGTTAGAGGATTGACATAGTTACAAAAGGAAAAAAATGTCTATTCTAGTTTTCTACTAGGAAATAAGTATAGGACAACATTCCCATATAATCCAATCAGAGCTAAATACTGACTAGAACTATTTCATATAGTTCTTTGCAGAAAATATGACTTAGACTTCCAATGAATATCATTATTTCTAGCACTTTATTGATGTTTATCCATGAAATATGCAGAAATAATTTCAATAAACAAAAGATCAATCCTTTTAATCTTTCTATAAGTATAAGGAACTTAATAAAATTAAAAAGTTAAAAATTAAAGGTAGTCCCCTCAAATTGAGAGGAATTTGCAAGTAATGCATTGTATGCTTATGTGAAGAAACATGACATTCATTTCCAAATTATTGTACCCTAATTTTTACAGATAAATGGAGTTACTTAATGGAAACCCCATAGTATAGTGGAAATGGTGTATTCTATGATTGAGGATATCTATTTTACATGAGTATATTACACATAAGTAGTAGAATATTCATATAGTTATTGACCAGGTCACTATTTACACTTGATAATATGACTCCATAAGAAGAATGGTTAGAGAAAAAATTAAAAGTAAATAATCTACATGTTTTTGGTAGCAAATCTAACATGCTAGTCCCCAAATAGAAAAATAACAAAAATTGGACAAAAATTCCTCTTCTTACATATTTCTTGGGTATGATGAAGACTTACTGAGATACAAATTTGTGGATCAAAAAAAAGAAATATCTACATAGTGAGGCATGTTGAATTTTATAAGATAATTGGCTCATGTTGATTGTCCAAAATTTCAAATACAAAGAGTATAATAAATAGATCTATGGAGAGATTATATGATGAATAAAATGGTGACATTGGTGATGGGATTGATGGTAAAAAACAACTTCCACAAGTCATATCTCAACGCATGTCAAGGTGGTTTAGAAATTTTATCAGATATGTTAAATTATATGGTTCTCAAAACACATCTACTCGTAGACCATGAAATCACATAAAATCAAGAGAAAAAGACAACATGGCCCTAATGAGTAGAGTAGTTGAAAGAAGTGAACCCACTATGTTTTGAGAAGTACTAGATTCCAGAACTTGGAGAGAATACATGGAGGATTAAAATTATCCCCTATTCAATAACATAACCTGATAGCATTTAGATGTTCCACTTAGAAATAATCCAATTCGATGCAAATGGATTTTCGAAACAAAATACAAGTCAGATGGTAGTGTTGAAAAGAACAATACAATACTCATCACAAATTGGTATGCAAAATATAATCCATTAATTACGAGGAGAAATTTTCTCCCTTAATTAAGTTGAAATATACTAGGATGATTTTTTCTCTACCTAAACAATTTGGATGGAAAATACACCACATGGAAGTTAAAAGTGTCTTTCACAATGATGATATTAAAGAATATGTTTTATTTATACAACTATAAAATTTTCCCATTCTAAATTAGGAAATATAATTTTTAGGCTCCTTAAGCTACTATGTGGTTTAGAATCCCTGCACCTGAAAAATATTACATCAAGATTGATGGGCATCTCATTCAAAATGGATTCAAGAGGAATCACGATAATCCCAATATCTACCTCAAACAACAAGGAGGGGAAATATTGTGGTTGTTATAGTCTATGTCAATGATATAGTCATCACTTGTATTTTATCGACTATAATTAATGAAACAAACTAAAAATTAAAAGATCTTTTGACATGACAAATATTAATATTCTCCTCTATTATCTTCGATTGGATGTTTGGAAGAAAAAGATTCACATTTTTGTGAGTCAAATGAATCATGTCAAGAAAATGCTCTATAAATTAAATATGATGGAATGTAAACCTATTTCTACACCCATGGAGGGAATCCATCAAATGTCTCAATTATATCTATCACTTTACGTAAATGTATCTCTCTACTGACATTTTATTGGAAACTTCATTTACTTGACCTATAATAGGAAAAATATGGACCGCTATGCAGTTAGCTAACTTTCTCGATTCATGCAAGATCCCAAAGAAATACAATGTAAACTAGGGAATAAAAAACTTAAGTATATCAAAGGAATAATTCAGTTTGGCCTAGAATACAAAAAAATGACCAATTCTTTTTAATAGGATATGTAGATTGATACTATGCTTCAAACATTAATGATAAAAAATTCACTTCTAGATATATCTTTTCTTTTGGTTCTATTCATATATCATGTGAGAGAAAGAAGAATAATGTTATTTCTCATTCTACTACTAAAGTATAATGTCATGTTAAAAAAAAATCCATCTATAAAGTGATATAGATACATCACATTCGTGAAGGTTTAGGCTTTCCACAAAATTCAGCCACCATCTTGCCTTGTGATAATGAAGGTGTAACAAATCTTGTTCATAATTGTATATTTTATGATAACACCGACCATATTGAACTATAAGTTCATTAATTACATGAACATATTCATTAGCAAAATATATAACTCCAATTTTTTATGACAGATGAACAATGAATGCAGATGTCTTCATCAAATCTCTTACATGTGAAAAATTTGAGGAATTTAACAAAGTTATGAATTGTTCACTTAATATTATATTGAATTAAGGTGGACTAATAGAAATAATAATCTAGTTTTATTGTACATTGAAATTCATCAGTAATATTAATAAGGCACATGAGGACAATTTCGTCAATAGGTTTCATAGTTCCAATGTTTTACTTAGACTAGGATGTTGACTCATCTAATGAGTCATGTTGTTATGTACAATTAGGGAACTATTCATGCAATTTATCTTTATATTTTATATAAATTTTTGCACTTTCTAATTATTTATTTTAGTGTTAAAATCATAGTGTAACTCTATTGCCTAATTTGTATAAACAATGTAGTATGTTTTTTATTAATATAATATTCAAATTGTGTCATTACAACTAATCTGATGTTGTAATTTTATCAATCTACATCCTAAATAAAACTATTTAAGAGAGAATAACCATTCAATGGTCCAATCTCATAGAAAATGGTTTCGTCCCTAAGAACAATAAAATTCACAAGTCATAAATAAAGAATTTATATATGATTCCTTACATGTGCATAACTTTATCACACCCAAATTACCTTCTAAATTCGTTAAAGGGATAAATACACTATTATTCATTTATCTATATTTAGCACATTCTCTAATTGATCTATCTTTATATATATATATATATATATATATATACATATACACACACACACACACACACACACATGAATTTTAATAATTATTTATTAATCTACATAAACATCATAATTATAACCCTAAACTAAATTTAAATGAGTAATAACCCCCATATTCAAACGTATTTTTCAGGTAGATCATTTGGTGCACCAACTTATTGATAAAATTATTAACCTATTTGGCTTAGGTTACCCTATTCCATATAGGCGTTATACACAAACCCTAATCATATTTAAGGATTCTCTCTATTTTTTTCTTTCAATATTCGTTTACAATTTTTTTTTTATCTTAATTTTATGGCCACCTCTACTAGCCTTTCCTGAGGGGAAAATTGTCATGATGATTCGAATCCTCATTCCAAAAAATTTGATTTTATTAATGAATGAGAATTTATATAATTTACAATGCTTAATCCTTAACATGTTGATGCACTCTTATATATAGCTAGGGATGAGAAACATTACTTAGCTACATATAAAAATCTTGTATCCAATATTCTAGAATTTGCTATTATTTCATCTTTTATCTCTACATCTACTATTGTCACATCTACTAACCCTCTATGTATTCTTAGTAAGCAGGAATTTATTATCCTCCTTTAGCAAGTTACAATTATCATCATAAATTATACTACTACTCCTACATATCTTTTTCACACCCATGGGATCTTGGATTCTCCCTATAATGCATATGCCCTTGATATTCTCATAATTTTTATTTATAGAGTAAGGTGTTGCAATAACATATGGGTGTATCTATAGCTTCTAATATCATGGATTATAATCAAGTTCTTTATAATAGACTTGCACATGAGGTATAATATAATCATTTACCCATAGGTTTTGTGGCCCCTAATATTCCTATGTATGATGGAAAAGGTGATCCTAAACAACACCTTCTCTTTTCATATTTCTTTCTTATATGATTTCAATGATAAACATAACACCAATATTTTTCATATAAGTCTTATGGATTATTTCATATACTGGTTATATGACCTATGTAATAAATCCATGAAGCCTTTACTAGTAATCGATTTATTTCACACTTTTCTATTAACATTGTTGATAAGGTTTCCCATTCCCAAATGGATAAAATACATCAAGGATTCAATAAACCAATTAGTTATTATATATTGCGCTATGATACAATACTTTTGAAAATGATAAATATCTATGAAAATAATGAAATTTAAGATCTATTTATGCATACTCTCATATTTTGATCCTTTAATAAGGATATGGAAGATCCTAGGAATTTCAAGTTTTTTTGTATGAAGTTGAAAGGTCATGTGTATTTTTGATGGAAGTATCTCCAAACAAACCACGTATAGCATAAAAAGTAATAAATCGAGACATGGGATAAAATGGTGGTGAATCTCAAGGAAAATATTTCACCTACATATTTCAAACTCAATTTGTTGTAAATTTTACATGGTTTGTAAAAACATAGAGCTTAGTGTTAAATAATATAATAAGGAATTTTACCAAATCTCTAATAGTGAAGTACACGTGGAGGATGATTTGGAGAGATGTGTAGAAAATGATTTAAAGAAGATATCCATATATATAACAATTTTTTTGATATTGATTTAGGATGAGTTTAGTATGTTACAATTCCATTCCATAGAAGATGCCTATCACTGTAATTTGAAGGAAGAGGAAACATTAGCACTTGTTTTCATGCAAATGTCCAACAAGGAAATTAATAATTTTTGAGAATGAAATCTATACCCCTGTGTTAATTTTTTCAAGTCCTATCATTCCAAGATTCCCCAAGTCCATCTAACTAGTCCAAATGACCTCCCGAATAATTTAATATCATCCCCTAGGTGATTTAGGAAATTCCATTCATTCCCCCTAGGTGATTATAGGAGTTCATTTACAAGATAGAGGCAATTGTGGGAAGGGCTATCGTTGGTCTTTCTATGGACAGAGCAATCCCATAGAGCGGAGAATAAGAGCCTAAGTGGATGTGGAGGTGATTCAAAAGTCTTAAGACATCATGGGAATACTTCAAGAAGATTTCAAAAGGGTTCATAGAAGTTGGGGTAGTTTCGCCAAAATTAGGGTTCATGGGCCTCGTTAGTACACAACCCTAGTCACTACACATACCAAAACAATCGTTGACCTTCAGAAGGTGATTTTAGGATCTCTAGCTGGAGTTACGAGAAAACTGGAAAATCACTAGAAATCTAATTCCAAGCCCTACATGATGGTAAAATCATATTTTTCAGAACACTTTGGTGCATTAGTTCTGCAGGTAGTTTTTCTCATGCACATGTGGAGTAACAAATAAAAAATCATCATTTTTAGGGATCAAATGAAACATACAAGACATAAAACCCAAACCATTAGATTAAAAATGACATTTCTAATCAGGATCCTATAAATTTTTTCTGAAAACATCCATCGTGAGCTCAAGTTATCATCGTCATAAGTTGTCCTCTTTGGAGCGAGTTCGGGAATTGGCCAAATTTTGGGAGGACACATGTCATCTCTAGGAGCCTAGTGTGATTTTGTGTCCCTGATGTGCCTCAGGGTAAGGTAAATAAACCTTGGAAACATTTACCTATCCCCCATGTGACCTCGGGAACCCCATACAACCATCAAGATTGCTAGTTCAGTCCCCGGGTGCAATTTGGATCTCAAATCCCCTGCCGTCAGATCTCTGCCACATGTTAGCTCCAAGACCACCGTGGAATTTTATGTCCCTCACGTCCCTCAAAATTTAGGTACATAAAACCTTGAAAAAAGTTCCCATCCTTACATGATAGAGTTTTGGTCACCTATGTGACTCGCTTTCCGCACCTCAGTGCTTTAAAGCTTTTTTTGGAGCACTCACTCCCTGCTGTTGGATTGATGCCACGTGTTGTATTATTTCTTACCATGGAAATTTATGTTCCTAAAATAACTTTGAGGTGAGTGATGTCAAGGATAAGAAAATGTTCCCAGCCCTCTCTCACCATGATTTTTAAATTAACTATTTACCTAATTCCCGCTTCTAACGTTTTACACTCTCGTGCACAACCATATCTCTATACTTCCTTTGCAACATTCTTGCATGACTCCAACATTGCAAATGATAAGAAGAGCTAAAAAATGCACTAAAATACCTTACCCATGGTGATATGTAGGTCTCAGAAGGACTTTTCATCAAGTTAAGAAGGAGAAATGAAGAACAACGAAGAAAAAAAAGGTGAAAATCTTCATTGCCGTAAAACAAAAATTCATACAAATCTTGCAAATGAGCACACGAAGCAATGAAAAGTTTTTTTCTTTTTTTTCCTCATTCCAAGACCATAAAAAATATACTTTCAAAATCTCCTCTCATGCAATAGATCATTCACAACGAAGAAATCTCCTTTCTGACTCAACGAACAAAAATTTAAATTTCCCGTCAAATCAGTTTTCAGATTGAAGAAAAACTTCACATGAAGAACCAAAAAAAAAACCATATCAGAAATATAAATACTTTTCACAAATGGAGGAAAATTCTAGACTTCCATTTTTTAGGTCCACTAATGGCTGCTACGTCTAGAAGTAGTCAGGTAAAAAATTTGAAAGTTTAAAATCTCCTGGACCATTAAGTGGGTAGGTATAAAATTTCAGAGAGGCGATATCGGGGAAAAAAATCAATAAACTCCATTCCACATAAATCCATCCCCCAGAAGCCCACTTTCTAAAAATATCAGGTCTTCGGCATAGGGGACTGCTATTTTGGGAAAGTTAGCAATAGAAGAACTTGTGAAGGACACAGAGACATTGGAGTTATACTGTAGTTGAGAACTCATTAGAACGGGCATTTTTGCAACTTACTAAAAATAGTAAGTGGTCCCATGAGCACCTACTAGAAATAGAAAGGTTACCTAGAAGGAGAGAGGAATGTAGGGAGAAGAGGAAATTAGAGTCACAACATCCAATTGAGGTACGAGGGAGTTAATTTTTCATACTTACTAAAAATAGTAATTTACTATACTAGGGAAAACATAAAGCAGAAGTGGATGAGAAAAAAGTTGGCACAACCCTTCACCTATGAATATGAGATAGATGAAAATAATGTCTTGTACATGGACCTAAATGACCTAATAACTCACATGACAACCAAAGACTAAAAGAATATTGAATATTAGATATTCATCAGTGGCATGTTCATTTCTACAAGACACCCAGTGTTTATCCAAAGTCATGAGTTGGTCCTAGCCTGCTCTCATCACTATGAATCTGAAACATGAACCATTCAAGATGACAATGGTATAGTGATGGTGGTCATTAGCACTCGAACCATTTCTATTTCTCTACATATACTAACATCATCCAACATGGTCATCATATCAAAAGATAGAGCCTTGAATGAATTGTAAACGATGGATGCATACATAGAAGGAGTTATGCTTGGGTCATGGTTGGAAACAAAGAGAAAGCCCTGAAGGATGCCCAAGAACCTTTTAAGGTGTGAGTTCTGAGAAAGGTATTCATATTTCATCACTCTCATCAGTAAAGTAATGGGTGAAGAAAACAAAAAAATAATTCCAAGACTTGATGGGCCTTTTCATCTTGACGTTGACATAAGGAAAACAATGAATTGACTAGGGGTAGATCAAAAATGACAACCTCCATCTGCAACTACTCCAAGTACCTATGAAAAAGATGTTCCACATGAATTCTTACTTTATATACCTACTCGCTAGCTTAAGATCATTCAAGGGATTGGCTCTTATGCAAAACATTTCCACCAAGGTGCATGCGTTTGAGAAACTTCCAGAGGTGGTAATGGAGTAAATTCATAGGCATTTTTCTCATGTAAATGATGCATTCAAAATTTATGTAGTCCAAAGCTTGGAAAAGGATCTAGAAGCTAGGATGTCATCAAAATTTTTGTCCTTGATCAAGAAGTATGGCTGCTATTTCATACAATTCTCAACATTCTCCTACCTGTAAGTTGATAGCTTTGACCAAGTACCGCTAAGGCTGCCAAAGTGCCTTAATGATCAAATTGTATTGTTCAAGCTCTACAGACTAATCATTCAAGTTAATAACAAGCTTAGAAGTAGGAGGAAGAAGTTGATTCCATTTCCTATCTGTCTCGGGGTATTCACATGTAAGAACTCAAATGACGCATCTCATCTGGAGGCTACTTTCGCTCATTTGAAATTTCATTCTTACAGTGCCAGGCCTGATTGTGATATCTGAGAATATCTTGACTCTGTCTATGTCCCAAAATTGTAACACAAGCTGCAAGTCGAGGAATACTGGGCCAATTGCATTGATGAGGTTGAAGTGCATGAAAAGGACCATGTGAGGATGATGATCAATGAGATGAAAAAATTCAATTTCTCTTGGTATGAAGATATTTTACATGAGATGGGACAAAGATGTATGATCTTGAGTATGGAGAAGTCAAGATGTCCCTTGTACCTCCAATTAACTAGTATTTTTGTGAATCATGGGATATATTAGAGCGGACTAAGAAGGTGGTGAGGTGTTACGCCCTTAACCTATTGCTTGTATTAGGATATGAGCAGATAACTTGTAGCTTACCATATCATCATTTATACTTTATTATTCTTAGTAGGTCAGCCTTGGTGATGGCCATAACATATGAATAGTATATATAGGGGATTATAGGTAGTGGTTCATCAGGATTGGAGCATTTGAGTCTTATTATATGGTTTGGAGGTTGCCCCCTTGAAGTGGAAAAGCCATTACAATTGCATATTGAGATCGTTATTCTAAAATATTGTGTTATTTGGTGTTATATTGCTGCTTATAATCTGAATTATACCAGAAATTTCATTACAAGTGGTATCAGAGCTGCGATCTAGGCCAAAATCAGGGCAAAACCCCTAATTTTTTGTTTCCACCATATATTTTGAACCAGAGTGAATTGGCAGAAGATATTTTTACTAGAGTTGAGAAACATTTCAAGTAAGGTTCCCTTGAAAATTTTAGACTTTTTTTATTTAGTTTGCACAAGTTATTAAAAATTTATGGTTTTTCATAAAATCGCTCCCTAGGGTGCAAATTGTGGAAGTTTTTCAAGTTCTTTACATTTTCGGAAAGCTCTAAAAAATAGTATTAGTATCTTCTCTGTGTTTTTTCCTATTCAGCTGAATTTGTATCGAAGCCCTAAACCCTAAGGTTTGACATCATGGCGAGGCCTTCCACAAGAGCCAAAAAGAATCTGGTTACTTTGGGTAAAACCCCAAATAACGATGGGGTAGTGATTAAAGAGTTGGAGTCAGAAGGGGTAAATACAAATTCCTCAACACTAGGGTTTACTTTAGTTGATCATAAGGTGAGCCAACTTGAGTATGAGCTGTGAAATTTACAATCTTAGATGGCCTCTAAAGGAGACATAGACCAAATCAATCAGCGGTTAGATAATATCATGCAACATATAAAGGGTAAATAGTATGTCCCAAATCAGCCCCATATCAGCCAAGGAGGATATTCAGTTCAAAATAATGGACAAAATAACCATGTTGGATCACTTTTCTAGCCCAATCAAAATCCAACTTATTCACAACCAAAAAACATGAGGCCGAAAGTGGATATGCACAAATTTAATGGGAAGGATCCACTGAATTGGATAAATCAAATGGAGAACTTCTTTGAGTTACATCAAACACCGTCAGGACAAAAGGTGAACTCTTGGCATCCATGTATCTTGAACCAGACCAATTCATTCGGTATCGATGGTTATGTGCTCAAAGGCAAAAGAATGGTCTCAGTGTCACTTGGATAGTTTTTACCGAGGAGTTGCAATTGCATTATAGTTCCAGTGTTTCAGAGAACTACTTTAGTAAATTGTAAAAGTTACAAAAAATAGGATCAGTCAAAGATTATGTGCACCGATTCCAGAAATTTTCCTTAAGGGTGGAGAATATTCGAGAAGGGAATCTGAATGACCTATTTCTTGGGGGTCTTAAGGACCACATCAAGCATGAGGTACGTATGTTTAATCCACTCAAGATTTATGATTCCATTATCATGGCATGTTGAGCAGAGGAAAATTTTATTTGTAGTGGGAGGAACCATTTCATTATCACCAAATACTGTAGTATCTCTTCCCCTTCATTTTCTCAGCCAATTAGACTGACTCCTCAACAAATAGAAGAAAAGAGAGTAAAAGGATTAGGTTTTAATTGTGACACAAAATATGGACCGGGACACAAATGTGCTGAGAAGAAGTTTTTTGATATTGAAGGAGGAAATGAGGATGACGAGGAAGCTAAAATGATAGGAGAGGATGAAAAACTAGTAGAAGATGAAGTAGAAGATCACCAACCTATAATTTCTTGCCATGCGTTGTCAGGTATTAGTAATCATCAAACACTCAAGGTTACTGGACCAAAATTTGAAGCCCAGACAAAGTTACCAGAACTTGATGAGGAAGGAAGAATCATTTTGGAGCCAGATAATATTTTGTAAACATGTGATAAGAGGTTAAGAACTAGAGACATTAAGGAATATTTGATCAAGTGGAAGAATCTGAGCATAGAAGATGGGACTTGGGAGGATGAAGGTTTTCTGCAGCAACATCCAAGATTAGTCAACGTTGAGGACAACATTGGTTTGAAGGGGAATGGCATGCTATGCCCTTAACCTATTGTTTGTATTAGGATATGAGTAGCTGACTTGTGGCTTACCATATCATCATTTATACTTTCTTATGCTTAGTAGGTCGGCCTTGGTGATGGAAATAATATATGAATAGTATATATAGGGGATTACAAGTAGTAGTTCATCATCATTGGAGCATTTCAGTATTATTATATGGTTTTGAGGTTGCCCCCTCAAAGTGGCGAAGCTATTACAATTGCATATTGAGATCATTATTCTGAAATATTGTGTTATTTGGTGTTATATTGCTGCTCATAATCTGAATTATACTAGTAATTTCATTAGATGAGGAGAATGAGAAATTTTTTTCAAAATAAGCGAGCCATAATCATCTAGTCGTGAGGAATACTCCCAAGTCCGAAGCAAGTCTCTAATCAGTCATCTTCAAAATTCGTAGGGGAAAATTCTAGTTCTAAGCACTCCAGAGCAAGTTCAAAAAGGAAGGCCACAAAAGTGGAAGCTTCTCCTCACGATAAGATTACAACTAAACTCATAGCAGAAGAAGGATTGTTTACATCACTTCGAGAGGAATATTTGATCACATAAATGCTAGAAGAACACCCCATGGAAAAGACACAAGTTGACGAAGAACACATGATTCAAGATTCAATCTTCAAGCCACCATGGGAAGTTTCCCCTCTTGACGATCCTCATGCCTCTCTCATTCAATATTTTCCTCCTTCAGAACATAGTACCATTGGTTCACCCATCATTGAACCTAAGTCTAATGAGATGTTTCCTTGGATTTAGGAAACAATTCTCACTGACACCCGCCCTATGCAGCAAGTTGTAGCCCCTTATCTATCAGCAATTGTCTCATTGGCCAAATAAAAAAGATCCAGGAAGTTTGCACATAAAGCCTCACGGTTATACAGTGGGGAAATGGGTAATTAATACATCAAAGTGGGTTAGCCCAAAGTAATCAAGAAAGTGTGTGAGATGACACCAACTGATTATGAAATGAACACAATTCAACTGGGACCAGAAACTCATGAAGGGGATTTGCACATGTATCAGTAATTTTCAAAATGCATGGTGGCGAGGCATAAAGAGTATAAGAAGAAGATTGTTGAACTAAAATAATAGGTGTGAAATTTTTCATTCTATGTACAACATCTAGTTGATCCTAATGCCTCAATAAATACCATTAACAAATTTTCACCCATCAGGAAGACACACGATTTCACCATATAGAAGCAAGTGAATAATGAATGGATAAACTCAATTTCTTGAAAAGGGAAGATAGTTCTCCAAGTAGTGGTAAAAATATTCAATAATATGTTTGCAACAACAAATAAGACACAGATAGTCAAGGAGGACTTGGAGAAAAAAAGGGACGACTGGGAGCCTTTGCACCTAATAGTTGAGAAAAGTATTAAAACTCATTGTCAGGAGTTGATCGATAGGAATATATTTGAGATTCCTTCAGAAGACTTATCACATGTGTAGGAGAGGGCCTTCAAAATGAGTTTTAAGGTAATCAATCGGGCCATCACAAAGTTGGAGGAGAACGAGGAACAAGCATACAAATTTCAGGATAGTGTAAATCAAAAAATTCAGAAACTTGGAATACCTGTAATGGGCAAGGATACAAGTATTGATGAGTTGATTGGTCCATTCTAAGAATATGTCAAGAAAGAGGTAGACATCCCATCTTCCTTCACTAAGGATACCCTCAATTTACTCTTAGATATTCAGGCCTCTATTGCAATTATTGCATAGAAACATTCATCATGGTTTGGGAAGTGAAAAGACATCAACAGTGTGGTTGATGGATGGACAGATACCTTGAGTTTTGTTCACATTCCTCATGCTGAAAAGGTGGAACCTGCAGCTGCATGTTTTAGTAAAGAACTTGGAGGAATAAGGGCCTTATTAGAAGCGTGAAGTAGAAACTAGTAAAGGAGTGATATCAAATCCACTGTAATGGCTCATCCTTCTACATAGATCTTCTTCTTTCTCTCTCTTGTCTCCTCACTCAATGCTCTCTCTCATCAATTTAATATTTTTGTGTTGAGGTTTCCACTTTTTAATATAACTTTAGGTAACTTAAAAAACATAATGTAAACTTTAAGTCACCTTTTTTTTATAAAATGGACTTAAATATTAAAGTGGAATATGAACATTCTAAATTGACATTAAATTATTTGAAAAGTCATTGGAAAGATGAATAGTTTCCTCTTCTTCTATAAATTGTAAAAATCTCCTCATGTGAGCTTCTTCTTAAACTTCTTAATCTTCTTAGAAAACTTCTGAAACTTCCTAGATGTTGGAGCTTTTTTTTGGAATTCATGAGAGAGATATCCTTGTCAAGAAAGCAAAGAGATAGAATATTCCTTCCATTTTTCCTACTCAACAATGTCTTCTATTTATATTTTATGTACAATTTTTTTTTGAGGTTCAATAAAGGAATATAGAATTTTGGCCTTTTTTTACTGAGGAGTTTAGTTGTACTTTGTGCTCATTAAGTACTATCTAGTCTTGTTGTTGTTACACATATTTGTTTTCTTCTAAATTCAAGTGCATGTAATAAAATTTCTGGCTGATGTATGCAAGTCTCTAATTTTCTACTTACAACATTAGTTTTTCTTTTTTCTAACTTTCTCACTCCCTTTCCCTCTTTCCTAGAAAATTCCTCTCTTGAAGATATATGCAATATTTTTCTGCAGGGTTAGTGGAGTGCCCCTAATGGATCCCTAGCCAAAAGGAAACTAGGATGAAACTCACTTTTTACTTGTGCATGCATGTATGGAAGCTGCACGGGTTAAGTAGAGGGACTTAGATTCCCAGAACATTGGCAAGATAACCACAATTTTTTCCTGAAAAAATTTCTCGCCAACACACACAAATGAAAAATATCTAACTATGAAAAGAAGAAGTCCTGGGAAGGCCATATATTAGGTGGATGGATAGATAATTCTCTAAAAGGTGAAGTAAATTCATGATTAACACTTCAACATGAAGGACCATCTTTGTGGTGTAAATGCATCTAGGGGTAGAGGATCCTTTGGTCGTAGAAGATGCACATATTTAGCAACACATGTTATAGGTTTCAAAAAATAGGGCATAGATTATATGAGTTCTTGTACATCCAAAATGGCAGTAAGAGAAGTGTGCACATTGTGCAAGGTGAAGTATATTGAGTTTTAAGTCATGAACTAGAACTAAATATGGTAGAATTGATAATTTTCAAGTGCATAAATTTTGGAAACCAGAAAAGGAAGAGATTATTCCTTAGTAGAGAATCATTTTTTATAGGATGACATGTAAGATAGGGGGAAAAGTATAGAAGGTTGTAGTGAATAGTTAAAATAATGATAATTTCATTGTATAGTAAATGGTGGACAACATAAAACTTCAAATAATTGAAAATATTAATCCATATAGGGTTCCATAGTTTCATAAAGGACATTATATAATTGTGAATGAAAAATATCTTGTTAAATTCCATATGAAGAGATATGAGGATGAGGTGAAGTGTGACACTTTGCCCATGGGTGCATGCCATTTACTACATGGAAAGCCTTATTAGTTTGACCAAAATGTGCAACATGATGATTGTGTAGACATATACATAGTGGAAAAGGATGGAAATATGTACACTTTAAACCTGTAGTGGGGAAAGGGTGAAACAACACTGAAATTATCGCTTCTCTATGGAAAATAGTTCATGATTGTAGTAAAGTAGCATAGTGCATGGTTTATGCTCAAAGTGAGGACCAAAAAAAGAGAATGCATGGTAGAAGTAGTTGAATGAGACTAACTAATGCCACAAAAAGTGAAAAAGATGTTGGGAGATTTTTTTAGAAGTTTTTATAATGAATTACCTAAATGGTTACCACTTATAAGATATATTATTCATTGCATGGAATTAATTATAGGATAAAAATTGTTGAATAAAAATATTACATAATGATACTATAGAAAAATGTGGAGATATATAGGAAATTCCAATAATTTTATGATAGAGGAATCATCAAAGATAGTGTGATTCCATATTCTATGTAAAAATATTTATAACTAAAGAAGGGTGGGTAATGGTGTATGTGTAATAATGTAAGGGCCATAAATAAGATTGTAATCAAGTACGTGTTTACATTTCAACATATATATGATATTGTCTATTTTCTGAGTGGAGATAAGTATTTCAGGAAGGGTTACCAAAAGATCAGCCACAATCCAATTCTCATAAGGGAGGAAAAAAATGGAATATAGCATTTAAGACTCAATAAGCATTATATGAGTGGTGTGTGATGTCATTTAGATTGAGAAACACAATGAGTAATTTTATGATATTGATGATCAAAGTATTGAAACCAATTTCAAGAATTTTTTTGATCACATATATAGATGATATTATAATTTTTAGAAGGACACATGAAGAGCATTTTCTACACATCAAACAAGTGTTGTAAATATTGTGAGAAGAGAAGTTGTTGATTAATTTGAATAAATTTAATTTTAAGAAAGAATAATTACTATACATGGGGTTTTTTATTTTAGAGGAAGGACTGAAAATGGACCATAATAAGGTTTTTGTAGTTGTAGATTGGTCTTTATCTTAGATTTTATTTGATAAATGCAATTTTCATGGGTTATCTATCTCACACAAGAAGTTCATCAAAAAATTAAGTGGTGTGAGTGTGCAAATTAAAGATTCATGGGAGGAGATAGAAACAAGTTTTTCTAGAGCACAGGTGTAGTAAATAGTTTTGTGGAGCTAATAAAGAATATAATTGACTATCCAGTGTTGGAATTGCCAAATTTCACAAAGGTGATTTATGTTGATTTTGATGCTAGTGGTATAATAATTGACATAGTGTTGATTTACGAAGATATACATGTTGTATATATTTGAGTGAAAAAAAGTATGACGTGAAGAGGAGGTGATGTTTTTATGATCAAGTGTTTTACGTAATTGTCTAAGCATTGAAGAAATGGATACGTTATATGTTTCCTAATAAATTTATGTAGAACACATACCATTAGAAATAATACTTTACCAATAGCGAGGGAGAGTAAAATAAAATAAATGTAAGCGGGAGGATTAATTACAAGGATACACATTTGGGTTGAAATAAAAGAGTGCAAAATATAACAATGTGTAAGATGCACTCAATATGTGTAAATATTTATTGACATGTTTGAGACTAGAAGTTGTGGGTTTTGAATACATGAAGGAGATGTCTGTACAAGTTGAATATTTCTAAGAAGCATGGAAAGATTTCACACTACCCACAAGTGTTGAAACGACACCTTTTTTGAAGTACTTTATACATGTCAACTATTTTTTCAGCAAAGGGCATTTTTTCATTGTTCGTAGCTCAATATGGGGAAACTTGGCTATGGAAAATCATTTTATAGGATTAGTGGGGTAGTTTGGCTTGGATAAAACCTTAGTATAGTTAAGGTAGAATCAATTTTTTCCATGAATGAGTGTAGATGTATGTAAGTTTGTGAAAACATGTCATTTTTATCATTTTCCTAAATGAATCTCTCATAATTTAGGGTTGTATCAACCTTTTCCCATTCCAGAGACAACGTTGGGTGATATAAACAAGGATTTTATTTTGAGATTTATTAGCACATAAAGGGATATTAATTTAATTTTTGTAGTACTGGACTGATTTTCAAATATGGAGAATGTTATTTCTTACAAGAAAACTAATGAAGAAATGTATTTTACAAATCATTTCTTCAGGGATATTATTTGACTACATGGATTACTACACAACATAGTGTCTAATAGAGTTTTTATATTTATGAGTCATTTTAGGTGAATGTTGTGGAAGAATTGGAATACTAAATTGAAATTCAATCCAACATACCATCATCAAATTTATGGATAAAAATAATTAGTAAACATAATCCTTGGAGATTTTTTTTAAAGAAGGAACTTGGGATTTATCTTTAGCACATGTAAAAATTTCATATAACAATTGAGTAAATAGGAATAAAAGGAAAAAACCATTCAAATTTGTATATGGGAACAACCAAAGAGGATTTGTAGAGTTAATATACTTACTAAAAAATTAATAGACGAGTGTTTAAGTAGGAGACTTTATAGAACACATGAATGAAGTGTACCAGAAAGTACACAATCAATTGTAGAAGATGAATGCATAGTAAAAAACATAAATGATAAAAAGAGAAATGTTGACTATAATATTAGAGACATTATATTAGCATAATTACATAAGGAAAAAATTCCTAAGGGAACATGCAATAAGATTAAGTGGAAGAAAATAGCACACTACATAATTGTTAGGAAGTTTTTGTAAAATTGTTATAAGGTTGAATTTCCTATAGGCGTTGTTATCTCTAATATATTTACTTTGGAGGATATGTACCCATAGAAGGTAGCCTAGGAAGGTGATGAGGTATCATAATATGAAAATGGTGGACTAGATTGGAGAATATAGATGGTAGAAAAAGAGCGTGATGAAACGTAAGGGAAAATAGACACCATAATCAAGAAGACACACAAAAGGAGTGTAGAAATTATTTGGTCAAACCGACAAATAACAAGAATCAAGATGCAATGTTTCTAAGTGATACAAAGTTTACACAACATGGAATGTTGATTACTTGAGCATGAGCTCAAGCTTTATAATTACCTAACATTTATGATGTATGTAGTGTGCACTCCTCTTCGACATTGTTTCATTATTATGTTACTATTGTTGGATTGATACTTAAACATTTTGATTATTATATCTTGATTAGTAGACAATAGACTGAAAATATTTGGACTATTGACATGTTGTGATTTACATTATCATTATGATGCACTAGATGACGATGATGGATAGTTGTATATGTTGATTTATAGTATTTTGATTTATACTAAGATGTCATATTATGGACGCATCACCTATGTTGGATGCTTTGAGTAGAATTATGATTTTATGGATGTTATAACTAAATTAATTAATATGATGATAGGTGATAGAATATTTAATTTTGGATGAAGATTATTAAGTTTTATATGTATATTATTCTCGATATTATTGATGCGGTCATAGGGATGGAGAGGTATTTTATTTATGTCCTAGGTAAATTTTATCAAAAACATCAAAATGGGATAGGGGACCAACCACGGAACGATGTTGGGTGTTGTGAAACATGGCCAAAATTTGAAAACTTGTGTATAATTTTGTGTTGTGTTATTACATGCTTTGTTAGGAGCTTCCCATAGCGGGGTGACTACATTTATATGGCCATGGGTGTAATGTTTTTACACTTATTTTAATTTTTAATTCTAATTGATTGAATTAGTTGTGCATGTGTTTAATTGGGAATTTTTGTTTCTTTATTAACACTTGCTAATTTGTCTTAATTAGATAGTTTATCTTAAATTTAAATTAAGAGGGAAGAAATGAGTGATAATAAATTGGGTAGATGGTCCTTGAAATTTAATCAATGTAAATTTGATTTGTGTTGGGCTTTGTGTTGTGTACTCTTTCCCAACTCCAAAATTCAGATTTTGACTTGGGAGAGTGTTTTGGAGGCTTGTGGGACAAGCTAAGCTTTTCCCATGCCTCTTAAATTCATCCAACAAGCATATATATGGTATAGGGAGTTAATTTTAGGTTTAATTATGTTTTTAGGATAGTAAAAATGGTAAATAAATGCAGTTGTTACTTACCACATTTAAGTTTTTCATTGATAATTATGGTGTGCAAGTTGAAGTGTCATGTGGACATGCCATAATTCTTACATGTAAATTTAATTTCTTTGGATTTGGTGTTTGAATTGTGTGTTGTAATGGAGGGATGATGAAGTGGCATACTACATGGAGCCACCTCATCATCCACACACCCCTTTTCTATTTATTCGATGATTTCAATGGATTTTGGGTTATTTTCCTTATTTTCTTCTCTTGCATTTTTAAAAATTGGTCTTGGTTTTCATCCTTGGGAGTTTTATTTGGAGTTGAATATTGGATTGAGCTTGGGTGAAGGATTTAAAATCTTGTTGAGAGAAGGAATTGGATGCTTAATGGAGAGGTAGGATTTTCTCTTTTTACTTTTTTGTATTAATGTATTTGATGTAGAAATGGTGTTTGTTGTATATAGTATGAGTGTTGTGGTTATGTTTATTTGTAAATGCGTAGATTTCCTTAAGTTGGGTATGAGAGATGGATTTATGGGACAATTGAGGAGGGAAACTAGAGATGTGAGGTATGCATTTTGGAGGGAGTGTCAGTTTGAGTTCCACCTATGGGGAGTGAAAAGGATAACATGGACATATTTTGCACATTTAAAAAAATAGAAATAAGGATTTGATATTTTTTTTAGTTCTGTAAATGGAAGATTTTGGGTGGAAATCATACATCACTTGGGAGAAAAAATGAGGTGGTGCACATATTCCATTGCTCCTTATTGGCTTGTTGTTGCCAAGCCTTTGTTCTTGTTGGGAAGGTTAGGATATTGTTTGAGTGTATTATTAAAGATGTTATTTGAATGTGTTATTTTTTGGAATGCTTGTTGTGGAAGCTTCTTGTAAAGGTTGTCAAATATTGCATAATACCCCATATTTTTCTTTGGTTGGGGCTTAGAGGCCATTAAGGGGATGGCTTCTCCTCTTATTGGATTATTGGTTAGTTGGAGTGAATTGCCTACTCCCCTGTTTTGTTTTTGTGTTGAACTTTGAAGAAGATGGCGGTGCTTGAGTGAAGATTTATTAAAAGTTGCATTTTGAATAAAATGAAGAATGATCCTACCTTTGTAAAATTGTTGCCATGTTGTTTCCACTTAATGTGGAAGGCTGATAAACTTGCATTTTAAAAGAGAAGTTATTGGATATTCTATTTATCAAATTTTCAATGTTATCCTTTGTTGTAAAATGAAAGTGGAGAAATTGAAATTTAATATTTTACAATTCTTGAAAAGAGGGACTATTATATTGTAAGAATGAACCAAGTTATTGATAAAAGATTGTATTGTTATATAGTTATAGTTGTAACAATTTAATGGTTGGAAAGAAGAACTTGAAATTTGTATTCAAATGGAAAATATATTTCTCTCAAAACTGAAAATAAATTCATATTTTCTTGTGATTTCCTTTAGTGAAATGGTTGAGTTGGAACTAGAAAAAGTTTGCAAGTGATACTTAGTTTTTACTTATTGCAATAGATATCATTCTTGGCATGAAAAGGAAGGAGTGAAATTTTCTTTTTAATAGTAAAAATAGGCATTTTGAAATTTTTGGAAAATATAGTCAATCTCATATTAACTATAAGAATAAAGGATATTTTCTCTTCATTATTGTCTTGGGATTGGACAAAAAAAAAGCCTTTAGTTTCTCTATTTTTCACTTATAAATGAATAGGTAGAAATTTTCAAATCATTGTATGTATATATTAACCCGCTAATTAAATGATCTTAAGTAAATATTTATACCTTTTTACTACAAAATGTGTAATGCTAAATGTATATTTACATATATATAATTACATAATTTTATATATATATATATATCTATATAGATAATATATATATATATATATCATAATATATATATATATATATATCGATATGTATATCTCTCTCTCTATATGTCTCACTTGTCTCTGTCTGTCCTGGTCTGTCTGGTATGTATGTCTGTACTGTCTGTCTCAATCATATCTCTCTTATCCTCCAATACTAACAAAAAAACCCTATCTTCCAAACCCATCCTGCGCTTTGATTCAGCCATTGGTGCTGGTTGTATTGTTTTGAATAGTATTATGTTTGGGAATGGGGGGGGAGGTCACCATGGGGAGTGGGGTCAGCAACCTCCCCCTATTCACAAATATAAACCCTTACCACTTAATAAAATTTGGCCAATACAAGTTATTACGGCCTACACAATTTTTAAGTTGCTGCCTATTTTATAATCATTGTGCATTAATTTATTGGGGCCAAACTTATATTTAACAATTAATATAAATAAAAATGTGTGTGTCTGTACATATATATATCAGGTTGGGTGGTGTGGATTTTTTTTTTCAAAACACGAAATATGTGTGTGTGTGTGTGTGTGTGTGTGTGGCACACACACACACACACACACACACACACACACACACACACACACATATTGTATACATATGTATGTGTGTGTGTGTGTGTGTGTGTGTGTAGATATATATATGACCCCAAATCAATTTTGTATATGCACCATTTTAAAGTAGATCTAAAAATGGGGAAAAAATGCCCATATCCAAACAGGGAAAATAGAAACAAAATATGCAATAGCTAATAAAAATGTGAACAAACCCTAGGAGAGGGTTACAAATGGAATAAAAAATAAAAAATTATATCCATCCTTGATCTTGAGTATACTTCCATGGCCTCCACTCTCTTTCTTCTCTTAAACCTGCAAAATTGAAGTGAATAAATAAGAAAAAAGAAAGGAATATGAGATTTTTATGAGGATAAGGGTTACTCTAAATACCGAAGATCCAAGGGCTCTAATGGAATCCATCTAATTGTTGATAATCAACCCTAAAAAAGTTTGGTGAAGATATTTTTGTGGGAATGTGTTTTTAAATCAATTGTATTTATAACTTGTGAAATGGGCCACTAAAGGGGTGTTACGAGGTAGGATTAAAATGTGACCTTTATTGTTTTAGAATAGCAACTCTTATAATCGCCTTGTTTTGAAATTAATTAAATTAAACACAAGATAACTAGACAATGTTTATTATAAGGATTAAATTTACTGAACTAAATTATGGGAGCGTAAGTTTGGATTTTAGCACTAAAGTATTAAATAAATAAATGATTTTAGAACTATAACGATGAATTAAATAATTTTATAATAGATTTATCTTAACTAATGGTTCATAAGGGTTAATTAATGAAATTTATCAGGAACCCTAGGAGGGGAGTTAAGGCTGCGATGATTGGATTTAAATAATAATTATTAACATTTAATTAAGTATAAGAATTTATTAACCGTAAATTATTTAAATATAGTTGGAGATTAACCATTGCAAGCCATTTTCAAAAAAAATTATTCTCTAAATTTCCCAAACTAATTATTGGGTTTTATGTTGGGTTTTGTGTGGGTGTTATGCTTGGTATTAGAGCCTTGGGTTTAACGATTGGAAACACGAAACACAAAAAGTAAACCTAGCACATCTCTAAACCTAGAACACAAAACATTGTAATTTTTTTTAAATGTAGAAAACCTACAAAACTGAAACAAAACCTAGATGATGATGAACTAACTCTCATCCTTATCTATGCAGGAGGCGTGGATTGGATGATGAGTTCCTACACGTCAAGTTAGATATTCACCCCGAGAATAGGCGGTTGCTGCTATATTACCACAGTTACTATAGACATTATAGGATGTCAATGTATTTATATGAGGTGGATTAGTGGGGGGATGAGATACTCAACATTATAAAGAGCCATCAGTATCAGTTTATATCCGATCATGACCTAGTGAGGAGTATAGAGCAGAGAACTCCCATGCGGAGTCAGCTAGGCCAAATTCACCATAGAGGGGACATGTATATATAACTAAGACACATAGAGACAAATCTAGAAGCCCTTTGCTAAGGGACGATCATGCGGAGAGACCTAGGGGCTGACAGTTAACATTGAAAGATCAGATTAGAGAGATATTGAAGTTACACCCACCTCATTTTGTTGGAGACATAGAAGGATTTCAGGTCAAGGCATGGTTGGTTAGCTTGAGCAAATGCTTAAAGCTATGTCCTTATTCTAGAAACATGAAATATAATGTTTCCATCAACCTTCTAAGAGATGGAGCTGGAGTTTGGTGGAGAACTAAGGAGTAGAAACTCCATGTAGATTCTGAGATAGTTACTTGGTAGCTCTTTGAGGAGCATTTCAGGAGTAGATAGATATCTAGGAGATTCATCCAGAAGTAGATTGATGAGTTTAATGATCTGTGATAGGCATCCATAATGGTAGTAGAGTACAATGGTTATTTTTATGATCTACTTCAGTATGTAGATTACATACAGCATGAGAAGGTTAGGGTTCATAGGTTCATCAGGGGCCTGAACTTGGACTTAGGTGGGGCAATGTGCATTCAATTTCTACATACACTATAAGAGGCCGTAGAGAAGGCCTACATTTCATAGAAAACAAGGGAGAAAACTCAATATGTACAAGAGAAAGTGAGGATCCATATACAGTAAATGTAGGATAGTAGGTTGAGGGGATTAGCTTCTCCTCGTGGTGGACACACTTTTACACAGTCTTCCTTCATGCCTCCTCCTCAACAGCTGCAACACACTCGACCACCCTTTCGACCTCTATAGTGGCATGATGCTCAGAGAGGGTGTCGTATAGGACCTCTAGCTAGGGGGGTCAACAAGACACATGGTCCACCTCGAGCACATTCAATAGGGGTATGTCCACCATAACATGCATAGAGATCTATGGCGGGATCATCAAATTTTATGACATGGACTATTGGGCCACCTGGTGGATTATTTTCTTAGTGGAGAGGACCAGGTTGTAGCTATGGGTGTGGTGTACATGGACATCATTAGAGAGAGTGCCATCAAAACCCTGTGAATTAGGCTAAGGCAGTTGTTTCTCAGCCTACATTTGGTGACATGGATAGGAACCACATGATTTATGCAATGGTCAAGAACCACCAAGAAGAAAACTAGGGAATGGTGATTAAGACCACATGTAGCACTGATGGTATTTATACCCTTATCTTATTTGATTTACGCCCTTAAGATTCTTTCATTTCACCATCATTATTAGAGCGATGCATGTTGGTGGCAGTTAGGCAGAACCTTAGTTGGGTTGTTGAGATGGCCTCTGAAGCCAAACACTCAATGGAATCCTTACTTAAGGACTGTGTAGTGAACCTGGGACCCTTCACCACTACTTTGCATCTCCATATCCTTCCCTTGGGTTCATATGGAGTTATCTTGGGCATGGATTGTTTTCTGCACATAGAGCTAGAGTTGATTATTAAAGCAAGGTTATATGTTGTGCAAACAATTTGGGGGTTTATTTTGTGATGGTTGGAGTTAAGAGACCCATCACTATTCGCACCATATCCACTATGTAGCTGAAGCAGTGTGCACGACAAGGTTGTCAGTTATATACCATCACTGTTAGAGACCGATCATAGGATGAGACTCATGGACCATCAATTTATGACCACCCCATTTTACAGGATTTTTCTATTTTTTTTCCTAGTGAGTTGTCATGGTTAACTCCACCAAGTGAAATAGAATTTCATATTGGCCTTGTCCCTAGAGAAAAGCCTATCTCACGCGCAGCATATAGGATGACCACACCTGAGCTATGTGAGCTCAAATTGTAGTCAGAGGGCCTTCTTGAGAAAGGCCTAATCCATCCTAGTGTATCTCCTTGGGGTGCACAAGTGATTTTTGTGAAGAAGAAGTACAAATCCTTGCACTTTTGTTTGGACTACATACAACTGGATAAAGTAACGATAGAAAATTAGTACACCCTTCCATGGATAAATGATTTATTTGATCAAATGAATGGGGCACTATATTTTCTAAGATAGATCTTATGTCAGGCTACCATCAACTGAGGATTTTGGAGGTGGATATCAACAAGACAACTTTCCCCACTAGATATCACCACAATGATTTCACACTAGTGTCATTTGGTCTGACGAACTCCCTTTTAATATTTATGAGTTTGATGAATGGGGTGTTCTAGATGTTCTTAGATCACTGCATGCTCATGTTTCTTAATGACATTTTGATATACTCATGTATGCGTGAGGAGTATGAGGAGCACCTTCGCTAGGTTCTGTAGTGTCTTCGTGACTAGAAGCTATATGAAACTTGGATAAGTGTTCCTTTTTCCAGTCAGAGGTTCATTATTTAGGTCACATTATTTCTGAGGAAGGTATCACATTCAATCCTTTCAAAATTAGATCTATTATGGATTGGCCTATGCCAACCAATGTGACAAAGGTGCGTAGTTTCATAGGATTGGTAGGTTATTATAGGAGGTTTTTAAAGTATTTCTCTCATATTATGCATCCAATTACTTCCCTTCTTTGGAAAGGGAAGAAGTTTACTTGGTGAGATAGATGTGAGTAGGCCTTCAGCAAATTGAAGGAATGCCTTATGATAGCACCTATTCTTATATTGCTAGATCCTCAGAGGGATTTCTTCATGTGTATAAATACTTATTTCATAGGATCAAGAGGTGTATTTATGTAGGAGGGCTGCTAGTAGCCTTTAAGTCTTGCAAACTCAACGATTATGAGCTCAATTATATGACTCACGACCTTGAGATTGTAGTAGTTATGCATGATTTTCTTTTATTGAGACATTTCCTTCTAGGCAAGAGATTCATTATCAAGATATATCACTTGAGTCTTCGTCACCTCTTCATGCAACCCAATATCAACACTCGTTAGAGGTGTTGGATGTAGTTTCTTTGTGTCTACAAAATGGAGATAGATCATATGAAGGCGAAGGAGAATGTGGATGTGGATGCCTTGAGTCATCAAGGAAATTTGGTTATGGCTACAGTAATTGGTAAAAACTTGAGGACCAAGATCTTGCAGTAGCTTCCACATGATAGCTTCTACCTTTCAGTTAGAGAAGAGATCAAGTCTTAGAGACCCCTTGAGGGGATGTTTGATGGATTTTCATTAGAGGAAGATGATCTTATTTTTCATAGATGTCAAATCTATGTATCCATAGATGGGGGATTGATGTACTATATACTTATTGAGGCTCATCGTGTACCCTATTCATCCCATCTAGGGTTCAAGAAGATGCATGCCGCTTTCAGAGAGTTGTACCATTGGAGAGGGCTTCCGAGACATGTAGCTCAGTTAGTGTCTCATTTTTTGGAGTCTCAGAGGATGAAGGCTGAGCATCAACATCCAACTGACCTTCTTTACCCATATGCTATGCCGAAGTGGAAATGGGACACCATTTCCATTGATTTCATAGTTGAGCTATCGACGTCGAGATACCACCATGATGCCATCATGGTCACGGTGGATAGATTTAATAGAGTGGCTTATTTTTTTCCAATGAAGACCACCTATAAAATTATTGTGGTGGTATAAGTGTACTTAGATGAGATTGTCAACCTGCATGGGATTCCATGGAAGATTATTTGTTACTATGTTCCCTTATACACCTCTCATTTTTTGACTACCATGCAACATGCCCTTCAGAAAAATATCAACTTCAGTACAACATATCACCCAGAGACAGATGAATAGACAGAGTGGGTGAATCATAATTTAGAGGACATGCTTTGGATGCACATCATGGACCATCAATTGGGATTGGAGAAGTATTTGTACTTGGTTGAATTCGCATATAAAAAATTCTAGATTTCGATTGGTATGACACCATTTCAAACACTTTATATTAGGGAGTGTAGTACACCACTGATTTGGGACATATTAGAGGACATAGTATCTCTTGGGCCACCTTTGTTACAAAAAATGGAGCAGCAAGTTTTGTTATCATAGAAAGGCTACATGAGGCACAAGATAAACAGAAGAAATACTCAAATCAGAGGAGAGTTGACAACAACTATGAGGTGGGCATGAATGAGGTTTCTTCATGTCTGACCTCACAAGATCCATATCCATTATGGAAAAGTCTATAAGTTTTCTCCTAGATTTTTTGGTCCATTTGAGATCTTGGACTGGACCAGTCCCTTAGCTTATCGTCTAACATTGCCACCCAGCTTATATTGCGCTCACGATGTATTTCATGTTTTTGTTCTTAGGAAATACATTACATATCCCTCTCATATATTTGATTGGACAACATTGAAGGTGCAAGAGAAGGGGGAGGTGTGTGTTGAATCCATGCATATCATCAAGTGTAGGACCATAGGCCTTTGAGGTCATGACATTTACTAGGTATCGGTCTAGAGAGATAGGTATGATGAGACTGCACCCACATGGGAGGATGCTACTTTGTTACGGGGCCCCTTTCCACACCTATTTCAGTGACTTCTAGGAGGAAGTCAATTCTAACAGGATGGAGATGTAGTGTCTGATCCTCTTTGACATTGTTTCATTATGATGTTATTATAGTTGGATTGATACTTAGACACTTTTATTATTATATCTTGATAAGTAGACAATAGACTATGCAAATATTTGTACTATTGATATGTTGTGATTTACACTCTAATTATGATGCACTAGATGATGACGATGGATAGTTATATATATTTTTTTCAATATTTTGATTTATACTAACACGTCATATTATGGATGCATCACCTATGTTGGATGCTTTGAGTAGAATTATTATTTTATGGATGTTAGAACTAAATTAATTAATATGATGATAGGTGATAGAATTGTCAATTTTGGATGATGATTTTTTATTTTTATATGGATATTATTCTCTATGTTGTTGATGCGGCTGTAGGGATAGAGAGGTATGTTTCTATGTTGCAGGGATATTTTATCACAAACATCAAAAGGGGATAGGAGACCAACCACGGAAGGATGTTGTGTGTTGTACAACATGGCCAAAATTTGACAACTTTTGTATAATGTTATGTTGTGTTGTTGCATGCTTTGTTAGGAGGTTCCCATAAGGGGTAACCTCATTTATGTGACCATGGGTGCAATCTATTTCCCCTTCTTTTAATATTTTTTTAATTTGGTGTGCATGTGTGTAACTGGTAAATATTGTTTCCTTACTAACACCTTTAATGTATGTTAATTAGCTAGTTTAGCTTAAATTTAAATTAAGAGGGAGGAAATTACATGTGGAAACTAAATTGGGTAGGTGGTCCTTGAAATCTTGTGGATGTAAATTAGATTTTTGTTGGGTTTTGTGTTGTGTAATCTTCCCCAACTTCAAAATTCAGATTTTTACTTGGGAGGATTTTTTGAAGGCTTGTCAGACAAGATAAGCTTATCCCATGCCTCTTAAATTCATCTAGCAAACATACTTATGGTACGGGGAGTTAATTTGAGGATTTATTATTTTTTTAGGATAGTAAAAAGGGTAAATAATTGCACTTGTTACTTACCGCATTTAAGTTTGTCCTTTATAAGTATGGTGTGCAAGTTGGAGTGTCATGTGGGCATGTCATAAGTCTTACATGTGCATTTAATTTCTTTCGGTTTTGTGTTTGACATGTGTGTTGGAATAGAGGGATGATGAAGTGGAATCCTACATGGAGTCACCTCATCATCCTCACATCCCTTTTCTTTTTATTGGATGATTTTTATCGATTTTGGGATATTTTCCTTATTTCCTTCTCTTACATTTTTTTAAATTGGTCTTGGTTTTCATACTTGGGAGTTTTCTTTGGAGTTACATCTTGGATTGAGGTTGGGTGAAGGATTCAAAATATTTTTGAGCAAAGGAATTGGAGGCTTGATGGAGATGTAGGCTCTCCTATTTTTGCATTTTTGTATTAATGTATTTGATGTAGAAATGGTGTTTGTTGTATATTGTATGAGTGTTGTGGCTATGTTTTTTTTGTAAATTGGTATCTTCCCTTATGGTGGGCATGGGAGATAAATTTATAGGACTATTGGGGATGGAAAATGGAGATAAGATGAATGTGTTTTGAATGGAGTGTGAGTTTGAGCTCCACCTATGGTGAGTGAAAAGGATAACAATGATATATTTTGCAGATTTGTAAGTGTAGAACTAAGGATTTGATTTATTTTGAGTAGTGTAAATGGAGGCTTTTTTAGTGTAACTCCTACATCACTTGGGAAACAAAATGAGGTGATGCCCATATTCCATTGCTCCTTGTTCACTTGTTGTTTTCAATCCTTTGTGATAGTTAAGAAGGTTGGGATATTGTTTGAGTGTATTGTTAAAGGTTTTATTTGAATGTGTTGTTTCTTGGAATGCTTGTTGTGGAAACCTCTTGTAAAGGTTGTAAAATATTGCATAATAGCCCATATTGTTCTTTGATTGGGGCTCGGGGGCCAATAAGGGGATGAATTCTTCTCTTATTGCATTATTGGTTGGTTGAAGAGAATTACCTACTCCCATATTTTGTTGGTCTGTTAGACTTTGGAGATGATGGTGGTGCTCAAGTGAAGATTTCATCATAGTTGCACTTTGAAGAAAATTAAGAAAGATCCTACCGTTTCAAAATTGTTGCCATGTTGTTTGTACTTAATTATCAAGGCTTGTAAAATTGCATTTTAAAAGAGAAGTTCTTGGATATTCTATTTATCAAATTTGCAATGTTAGCCATTATTGTAAAATGAAAGTGGAGAGCTTGAAATTTAATCTTTTACTATTATATTGTAAGAATGAACCAATTTTTTGAGAAAAGACCGTATTTTTATATAGTTATAGTTGTAACATTGTAATGGTTGGAAAGAAGAACTTGAAAGTTGTATTCAAATGGAAAATATATCTCTAAAAACTAAAAATAAACTCATATTTTCTTGTAAATTATTTTAGTGAAGTGGTTGAGTTGGAAAAAGAATTTTTTTGCAAACTTGATACTTAGTTTTTACTTATTGCAATAGATATAATTCTTATTATGAAAAGGAAGGAACTTGACATTTTCTTTTTGATAGTAAAAGTAGGCATTTTGAAATTTTTGGAAAATATAGTCAATCTCATATTACTTAAAACAATAAGGGATCTTTTCTCTTCATTATTGTCTTGGGATTGGACAAGAAAAAAATCCTTTAGTTTCTCTATTTTTCACTTATAAATGAATAGATAGAAATTTTCAAATCATCTTGTCTATATATAAACCTCCTAATTAAATGATCTTAAGTGAATGTTTAAACCTTTTTTAGTAAAAAATGTGTAATGCTAAATGTATATTTACATATATATAATTATGAAAATTATATATATATATATATATACCTATTATAATAATTAATAACAAAATAAATTAAATTAAAAATTTTTTTTTTTGTGAGCTCGGTTAACTCGCGGCACGGCTCTATTATTTTGAATAGTATTATGTATAGGAATTTGGGGGGGAGGTCGTCGACCCCACCCCGACCCCATATTTGTATGGGATTGGGTGTGGGGTCAGTGACCACCACGCCCCCCCCCACCCCCCCCCCACCAACAAATCTAAACCCTTGTCACCTATAAAATGTGGCCAATAGAATTTATTATGGCCTGCATATTTGTAAAGCCATGACCTATTTTATAATCAGTGTGCACTAATTTCACTACGAACCGATCTTATATATATATATATATACACACACACACACACACACACACACACCCCCCCAAATCACTTCTGTATATACACCATTTTAAAGTAGATCTAAAAGTAGGGCAAAAATGCCCATACCCAAATAGGGAAAATACAAGCAAAATATGTAATAGATGATAAAAATTTGAACAAACCCTAGGAGAGAGTTACAAATGGAATAAGAAATAAAAATGTGTATCCATCCTTGAGCTTGAGTATACTTCCATGACCTCCACTCTCTTTCTTCTCCCAAACCTACAAAATGAAAGCGAGTAAATAAGATAAAAGAAATGAATAAGATTTTTCATAAGGAGGATTAGGGTTAGTTTGAATATCTATGAACCAAGGGCTCGAATTCAATCCATCTAATGGTTGAGAATCAACCATACAAAAGTTAGGTGAGGATATTTTTGTGGGAATGTATTTTTAAATTAATTATATGTGTAACTTATGAATGGGGCCACTCAAGGGGTTTTAGGAGGTAGTATTAAAATGTGACTCTTGGTTTAGTATAGTGACTCTTATAGAGGAACTGTTTTGAAATTAATTAAATCGACCACAAGATAACTAGACAATGTTTACTATAGGGATTAAATTTATTGGGGATTAAATTTATTGAACTTAGTTATGGGAAGGTAATTTTGTTCTTTAGCCCTTAAGTATTAAATAAATAAATTATTTTAGAACTATAAGGATGAATTAAATAATTTTATAATAGAGTTATCCTAACTAATGGTTCCTTAAGGTTAATTAATGAAATTTATCGGGAATCCTAAGAGGGGAGCTAAGCTCAAAATTATTGGATTTAAATAATAATAATTAATAGTTAATTAAAATGAAAAATATATTAATCGTAAATTATTTAAATCTAGTTAGAGGTTAACCGTTCCAACCCGGTTTTTAAAAAAATTATTCTGTAAATTTTTGTAACTAATTATTGGGTTTTATGTTGGGTTTTGTGTAGGAAAAATGTGGGTGTTACAATCTAAGTGAATCAAGGTCTAGATGAAACCTTGTATCAACTAAAAATATCTGAATAATTAGTATTTACATATTGAAGATTGTGTGAGTATATTGTGCAATTCTTGTTTAGTGAAATATCCTTTACACATTGTCATATATGTTGTTAAATTATTTCAGTGCATTAAACAATCTACACAATCTTGTTTGAGCTGTGAACTTAGAAATAATTTTAAATGTTTAAATGCACAAGTTTTGAGAAAGGCCAAATTATTGTGCTTTGTTCTATACTTGGTTCCTTCAATATATTTGTATGAATTGCAAAAGTTTATAGTCTTACACAACTACAAAGGGGGGGTCATTCAAGACAAAACATAGAGAATAAAAAATATAATTTCATCTCAAAATTTTCTGCTTTTAAGTTTTAATACACCAGGGCAGGGTATCATCTACAATGAAATTTTATGTTCCGTCATTTACTACTATGCTAATTTTGTGAGGGAATTTAAATACCGTGATTCCTACACTATCAATTTCTCATCATTATCACTACTCTGTTCTCCGGAAACGTGTGCACTCTTCAAGAATTGAGATATTTTTCCTCTATGTTGTCATGTGCACAGTAGCTCCACTGAGATTGATGGTGGTGTGAAATCAGTTTCTCCTCCCAATTTTGCTAAGATCTGGAAAAATAACTTCATCCTAAGCCATGTTTGATGGTTATGCCATCTAAATTTCACTGGGAGCAGACTTCTTAACTTTTCAGATAATATAAAACCACTTTTGGGTGTTCCCATTTGAAGTAGCCATAGGCAGAGCAAAGTCTGTGGGTTTGCAGGTATAGTTCTTTCCCATCATTTGTTTTTGAACTGCGTAAATACCTCTGTGCATTGTTTATACATGGATTTACTATGTATATTTTTTGTTCAAGAGAGATTATTTTTAGATTTTTTTTTAGGATGATGGTTTTGTTATCGAAATATTTTTCCTTTTATAATCTTTATCTAGTCATTTGGCATGTTGGGTTCTTGACTCCTAGCTGAAAAACCCTAGGAAAAAATCCCCCACGACCTCTACATTTTTGAAAACATATAGTGTGCGGAGAGTATAGTAAAAGTGCCAAAAATTATTGTGTTGTAAGATCCAAAAAAGTGAGATATCTGATGACGGAAGGGGCCAAATCCTATATAGGTTTTGTCTCTTTTGGTTAAATTCATTGGTAGAAGGCCATGAAGGAGCAAGGCATTCACAATGTCTATCGTTTCCATGTGTGTTAAATCATTGCCCCCTAAACCAGTCTGTAGCACCTCCACACAATCGAAGTACCAATGAAAGGATGTAATCCTAGGATATGTTATATTCCATCAGGGGGACCTAGTCCTGAAGATGCTTTCTCTCATAAATAATTCATTGATGATCTGTTAGGAGCTCGATAGAGACCTCCAATTTCCCTCTTAAGATCCAAAACAAGACCTATTAGTTGAAAACATATATTATTTCTAGAGATGGATCGAATCATTAATCGATGCCATGTCCGAGGCTTTTTATTTGTAAATTTACATTCCAAGATTTTGTCAAAGAGTTCGCATCTAACCACATTATCATTGCAGGTGGATGAAAATTGGGTTGCCAGAAATGGCCGCTTTTAATACTCCCTTAAAGCTTCTAGCTGGAGAGAATCCGGCCCAACTTCCAATTTTGTCACTGGCATGTTGTCTTCCACAAACTAAGGTTTTCCTTAACCCGGACACCACAATTTCAAAAGAACAACTCAGTCTATGATATTTCCTAATCATCCTCAGCCATGACCTCATCGTTCCTATCAAGATGGCTCCAAGTCTTTATTTTTTCCTTTTTTTTATATCTTGTCATTTTGTCAAACATTTGATAGGATCCCTCAGTAGAATGGCATCGGTTCTTTGGGGTTACGAAGGAAAGAGTATACATGGTCTTCCCAGATTTGACCACATTCTCCCTCTTGAATCCACCTGACATCCAAAATGTCTTTCTTTCTAATCAGAGTGTGCTCCATATTTTTGCTGTATTAATCTTTTCAAGATCTAATAATGTAGATTGTATGTCCTTTACATAAATATGTTATGGTAGTTTGAGAGGTGCGACAGTTTACGAAATGAATATTCTTAGATAGCAATCCATCGAACCCAATAAAATTACTACCGTGTAATCTTAATGAAATATTTTTAGACAACTAAGAATAGAAGAAAAGGAAAATAGGTAAGTACATATTTAGGATTTTATTTGTTCCTTAAAGCACCAAGAAAATGTTTTAGACACAAATTTTGATGTTGTTGGCATACCCAAATCAAAGTTAAACAAAAGATAAGACTATATCATTTTTATTGGCTATGGAAATTGAAAATAGAACCTATTTCAATGATAATGCCTGAGGATGTTTAAAAAATACCTAAAAGATCGATTATAATAAAGGAGGAGAAAATTCAAAACAACCAACATTATCTTGCAATCCTAATCATTTGAAACATGAATAAACAATATATACCACTTGGGAAAACTCACTAAAACTTAGATATTTCTTTTAATCTAGAAAGGGATTTCATTTTTTTTAATCATAGCTAATTACTACGTATCTTACATATATTTATATGAAAATATTATTCTAAAAAAACATTAATAGGATATGGTTGAAGAGAGTACCAGTGAGTCTATATTGGCTACATGATTTCAATTTTTGAAGCCTTCCTTGATCGTTGTATAGTGAGACTTTGTTATATAAAACCATTATGAGAAACTTGTAACAAATTCTTAGTCACTTTCAGATCCTTTCCTTAGGAATTTTCACTAAGCCAAATTAGCATGTAGTATTGCAGGTCATAATTTTATCTCTGACACCATTTTTTAAACTTGATTTCCTTGATTCATTATAAAATGTGACTATTTTATTGATGAGATTGCAATAGTGTGTTGTTGGGAATGGTGTGTTATGGAAAATTTCTAAGTGGGAGTATGTTTTTAGTTTTCTGAAATAGGTAGACATACCAGTTTTTTCTGCAAATTGGTATTTATTGTTGTGGGTACCTGAAACAATGAGTTGATACTCATGGTGGACTTGTTCCATGAGTTGGTACTCAATTAATCACTAATTTTGTTATGGAATTTATAAGAAAATATAGAATAAACCTCATAGATATGTTACTTAATTGCTACAAACTTTCTCCTTTCTAAAATCTACTACAAATCCTCCTCCTGCACAATAGCCTCTCAAAAATAAATAAATAAATATAATTGAACTACCTGGGATCTGAAGTTGGAGTAATACTTTCAGCCCATCCTATTAATCATATCCAATAAATTTATCATTTATTTTATATTTAAGATTGGTTTCTTTGCAGTGTTTCTAGATTCATCTGGGTAAAAATGTCACAGTTTAGATCCCACTAGTGGATCCATGATTAGGTGAACAAAGGATCAAGCCATTAACCATGGTATTATTTTTAGAGTTTGTAGGAATTAGAAAAAATCTTATGTTCTTGTGCTAATGATTGATCACAGACTATGATTTGAAATGTCTATTAATTATATCCCATACAGGTTTATTCTTGAAGCTTTTTCCAAATCCACACATTGTTTTCCTAAACAGTAGACAAATCTTAATTTCTATGAGAAATATTAGATAAATTTGCATATTTTAATTTTCTAGTATTTCATAGAAAATAGTGTGCTTAAAGATTTGAATGGTAGATTGGTATATTTGTCAGTGGCATACCTAACAGTTACTACGGAATATTTCAAGGAAGTTGATAAAGAGAATGAACATAGATCTGAGTGTAGTAATTTCTTATTCTTCTATCAATGTAGGGATTTCATCCCAATTCAATGTTTCACATTGATTGTCAAATTCTTCTCAACGTAATGTTTTTCTTATATCTCCTTCAACTTCACTATGTATCCCAAATGTAGATGAAACTGACATCTCTTCCTCCATATAACAGCTCAGATATTTTTCTGATAATGCAATCCGATAATAAGTATCATCTTTTTGTCCAAAAAGCTCATTTATTACTGCTACTTCATCAAAATTCCAAATAGGATAATGAGATTGCTTCCCAATCTCTAGATTAATAGTTCAAAGATCAGTTTGGATGAAAAAATTACCACATTTTTTCGTATCATTATTAGGGTGCATCTGTTTGTTACAATTTGCAAACAATTTATCGATATGGGAATCAGTGCGAGAATGAATGGGTATGTGATTTTTGGGATCAACACCTATATTAATCAGATTCTTAATGTAATAATTATATAATTTTTTGATATTATTGTATGTTCATCTTTGAATTATCTTTGCAATCATTGCCCCCATGTTCAATTTAAATCCACCACACCACATTACATTGTGCCAATATACTTTTATAACATATTCAAATTATCACAAATTTCTTTTAATATATTTGCAGGGTAGTGATATGTTGTCAATTTTTCATGCCATATGTTAGGAGTTTAACTTTGCTAAGTTCTTTTTTAATCTATAAATGCATTCAATTAGGCACTAGATTATATAGATTGTTTCCATCTCTATTCTTGTTTGGGTAGAATCGTATAGTAGATTTATGATTACGAGTAAGCATATAACTAAACTAATGACCACCTTCAGATTAAATTTCAATTGATTAATAATTCAATTTATTAACATATCTGAGGTCATTATATTTTTCACTATGAAAAATATTATACTTAATAACAGAAAAATTAGGACCTTGAATAAATTTTGAAGGTAAATTAGTGAACTTATAGTGAATGAGATGATTTTGAATCCCAAGCCTACTAATGACCTACCCATGTACAACAATGAAGAATCTTGTATCTAAATAGGAAAAGTGAAATCAAAAGAATGGCGTTTGTTCTTTTTATATGTTGGGTTATTGTAGAAGGTTAGAGATTGAAATTAGAAACATACAAGTCATATTTCTACAATTATTAGTCTATCTTAATCATTGCCTAAATAATGCATAATTTCATTAATTGAAGAACTACTTTCCTTTTCAAAATAAAAATGGCAATCCAACCTAGAATTTTCGGTATTAAGGTTACTCCTAGTGCTTCTGCATGTATGTAAAACTCTATGAGAATGATTATCAAATCCACACTTCATAGAAAAGTTTTGTTACCATATCTACTATTTTAAGATATCAATTAATTTATCTTTATCTTCTTGTATTTTCCTTACATGAGACTCTAAGAACATACCCCTTTTCTTCCAATATAATATGCAATTAATCCACTGAACATTGCTCCAAACATTGTCCCATAGCGATCCAAATAAAGAAAATTATGTAGAATTTAATAGCCAATTTATCAACAATAAACTTTCCCTCACTTTGACTTGATAAGTAGACCCATATAAAGCTTTAAGGAGAAGCTACCTCTAAAATTGTTAGGCCAAGATCACTCATAATTCTACTTTGAGTAGGTGATAACTATCAATTTTGCAACAAGATGACTGATATTACCTTTCATGTCTTTTAACTTCCAAATATGTAAATTAAGTAATATTTGGCTTGGTTACAATTTACAAACTAACAAACCAACTCCTGCTTGATATGAGAAATACTTCACTTGATATCATCCAAAGGTGGAGTAGTGGAAAAGAAATACAAAAAAGGACTTTCTTAAAGTATGACATTGTACTCTCAATTTATAAATCTATAAGGATTTGTGCTCTTTCACTAATGGAGGCTAATGAATACTTTCAAACTGGACTTAATTCATTATAAAATGTGAGAGAATTTCTTTTGTCTAGTTAGAGATTCTTCTTAGTTATTTTTGCTATCCTGACTAGAGATGTTTGGCTTTGTTTCTCCGAGAGATAATGATCTTCAAGTGTCCAAAATTGAGATATGATCCTGGGCATGCTAGATCGATTGGGTTCATTCTCCTAGGCAATATTTGATAGCAGGGGAAAGCAACAATGCCGACATAGAAGAATGATTAGACGATGCACCTTTAGTGGTGTTTATTAGTCCAATAGTCATCTTATAGTGACAATAACTCATCTCTATATTAAATCTAAATCTCATAGCCATTTTTAGACCCCTTCTGTTTTTATCTTTGACCTCAGGTGTTAGAATTGATAGTATTTTGTTACCATAACCATCAAGGATAACTCTGTAATACCTTCTCTTGGCTGAGGCCATTCTCTAGAGAACTTTATCAGAATCCTGAGTGGCTACAGAGTCTTTCTAAGTATTTAGGTTCATTCTCTACTAAGCTTGAGGGGTGTTCTATATTGAGTTGCAAGTTTGACCTATTGTTTTTGGGTCCCCAATAACTATGGCCACCAATTTTTCCAAGGTGGTGGAAAAATATTCACTCTATGATAATGATGAAGACTAATGGTTTTGCTTACCCTACTTCACATATCTTCTGGGATAGCATTCCATTTGCCCTTTTTTTTCCTCCTTGGAATGTTCTTTTATAGCTATCATGTGTTTTTATTTGGTTGTTGTTTTCTCTATCCTAGATGTCTTACAACTTCCTTTTATTTGCAATCACTTCAGTTTTTCCTCTGAAGTTTGATTGACTTGTTCTCATTATTAGTGGATATTAATATAGTATTTATTTTAATCTTGTATTGTTATCATTCATCTACAATAGTTCATCATGATTCTCATAAATCATTTTCTCTGTCATTGGGACATCATTGACATTTAGAGATTCATGCTTTTATATGGAGTCTATAATACAGCCAGGGGAGATCATATATTGATTGCAGATGATAACTGCAGCTCTCTTTGGTCCATTAGTATAATGAACTTTAATAAAGGCTACTAATTGGTCATTTTTAATAGATTAGATTAATTTTCCTTGTCTAATTTCTTCGACTGTTCCTTTTTTGCAGGTTTCATTTTCTTATCTTGATCTAGTTGGTCTGGAGTGGCTTTAGTGTAAGAAGGTAAGATAAGATGACATTCTAGTCGTAGATATATTGGTAAATAGTTAGAATGTGTAGATACTTTTTTTATTTTACTTTAAATATTTTCCCGTATTACTATCCCGAATGTTACTTATTTCTATAGGACTCTATTATCTGATTATCCATTATACTTGGACAGAATGGAGAGTCAGGTACTTTTATTTTCTGTCACTTGCATTATTTCTTGAATAAATTGAATCTCAATGGAGATTAGTATTATCATAGTCATGAGTTTTTTCATTATAAATAGATCTTAAATAACACTCATGATGCACCCTCTTTTAACTTACAAAAAATGGATAAGTAAGGGCCAAGGACAATATTTTTCATGAGTAGATGGAATATATAATCGCACAAACAACCTCATATTCCATAGTAATGATGTTTTAGTTTATGCAAACATCATAAAGGAATTATTCATTTCCAAATGATCAAAATGTTAGTCTCAAGTTGAGAAGTAGATAGTCATTATTTAAAGTATATGATTCATGCAGGATAAAAGTATATCTTCATCTGAATATTTAGATGAACATGTACCGAGACATAGTCCAAGGACAAGTGAATAATTTAATGAAATGATATATTACACTTGTGGAAAGTGCAAAAATAGTAAATTAAAGAAGCGTCGACTAATTGATATCCATAGGTTGAAGTATGGATCTTATATAGAAGAGGTATACTATAATGATGATTAAAATATGCTTGTTATTAGAAAATATTAAATTTTTATATCGCATTATTATTAACTATTTTAAACGATATTGTAATGTATAGCCAATCCAAGTTCATAATAGTGATTATGAAAGAGCATATGGCACTGATGATAATGACTCTCACAATGAAGGAGAAAGCACATATATGGGTGATACCACTCCTCAATTAAATGAGGATGGGGTGAATGAATTTATGTAAGAATTCTATGCATATGCTAAAGAAGTTGATGATTCACCCCTAACTCAACTTGTTAGGACACTTCTTCACCCAAATGAAAATTTATCTGTATTGGAAACACTCATATTATTTTTAAACTTGAAGGTTATGCATGGAATGATGAATACATGCTTTATTGATATCTTGAGGTATATTTTAAATTCCTCTAAACTATATCTCTCCATGTCATTTAAGTTTTGAATATTATGTATGGTGAATAATATAAAGATATTTTGTTGTTCTATGTAGACTCTTGGTAGAGAAGATACTTCCAAAGGAAAATAAGATGCCTCGTTCACAAAAGGAAGTATCTTCAGCAATGAAAGACATTGGAATCGAGTACAAAATGTATGATGCATGTCCAAATGACCATATCTTATACTATGGTGAAAATGAGAACTTACAACAATGCCCAATATGTCACACCAATAAATATCATGAAGATCAAGTGTCTAAGAAATTTCCCTATAAGGTTCTACACCACATTCTAATAACACCAAGATTTGAGAGGATGTTGAAATGTAAGGATTTGGAAAGATTTATGGACTATCATGCACTAAGAAGGAGCCAAGATGGTGTCACACGTATGGTGGTTGATAGCAAATATTGGAAGGAGCTTGAATAAAAATGACCTAAAATAAGAAATGAGCCAAGGAATACAAGAATTTCATTAGAAATGGACGGTGTCAATCCTTTTAGAGATCTTAGAACAATATACTCTGTTTGGCCAGTTTTCCTTTTTGACAATAATCTTCCCCCTTGGATGGAAATGAAAAATTAGCATGCAATGCTTGTTATCACCGAATCACAGCACCCTTGTGTTTATACAAGTGCATATACTTGTACTCACGGTGTGATTGGATAACATGGGTACTATCTCCAAGTTGTGGGACTTGCTACTTGAGATAGACCTCCGGAGAAAGCTGGTCCTTGCTCCTAAACTACCTGCCACAATCTACTCTAATGCAAGGGAAACTAACTATCCTAATCTAAAATTCCGAGGGACCAAGGAAAGAGAATGCATAAAATGAAATCCTACACTAAAGCAGTGATACACCAGAAAAGGAGGGTGTGAGAGTAGTTTCTAAATGTGTGAAATACAGAAGCAAAGTGCACACTAGAAGAGGTGATGACAGTTCTCCATAATCTAGCAAAAGGCATTCCCCCTTGGATGGAATTGAAAAATTAGCATGCAATGCTAACTCTAATAATGCCAGGTATATGAAAATTTTTAGTGCTATGTTCTCTTGAAGAGGAATTAAATGGAAATAATTGGAATATTTAGGGAAGCTACATGTAGTTGGAAAAGTGGTGCATGAAAGGAAATGATAGATAACTATTATTAGAAGTTTGCACATGACAAGGTAAACTACCAGTGCATGTGAAAAAATGCAAGATAAGTTAATTAGAAGATCAGAGTCTCCAAGGAACGAAGGATTTCATATAATATGATAAAGGCTTATGCATAAGACACAAGAACAAGATGTGGGACCATGTGGCATACAAGCCACCCGTTTTGTATCAGTTAAACTAGTGTAAACTGGACTCAAAGGCTAGTAGAATGTTTAATCAAACTAATGAATGATAAGATCTTGTTAATATAAATACGCCATTGAGGGACTAATTTAAGACACATAGAGTATGAAGGGATGAAGAGACATATAAATATATAGAGAGATCAAAATATAGAGATTGTATGAGAGTATTAAGTATGCAAAAGTGATGTATGATAAATATGTTTATAAATGAAGAGAAAATAACTTTGAGTTATTATATTATTCTTTCAAATGAGTATATTTTTACTAATGTTGATTCTATTTTCATGATTTAATGTTAGTATTTATAATCTATTGTGTCTCCTAAGTAAATAGAAACCGACAATAGAATATTCGATGTCTAGGCTAAAGATGATGGGGAATCAAATTATCTCATTGGTTGAGTGCACTAAGGTAATGCATTAGTGTGATAAGATTATGCAAGGTGGTGCATTTTATCTCTACACACCAAGATGGTGTAGGCTTGTGCATATATTAATTTTTAGCGTGGTAAACTAGATGCACAAAAGGGGTAAACAAGGACATCATAAATTAAAATGCCAAGTAATATTTCACTAGAATTTTTCATGTATGGTGCTCATAATAGTAGCCACTTAGATTAATGAATATAAGTGTTCATATAATATGTTGGAATAGATAAATTAGGAAAATAATAAAATTATGAAGTACCACGAACAATAAAAGGGATCTAAGAAGAAAGTGAAGGAGTTACAAAACATTGATAAGTCATATGATAATATACAAATACAATATATATAGAGGAAAGATAAATATGAGAACTAGGATAAGCATGTGGAGGAATAATGTTGGAAGAAATATAATACATTCCATATAAGAAGGTAAGGGAGGTGTCTGAGGAAGTGTTCGATCATTAACAACATCTAAATATCCACGATTCACCTTACAGCCTATCTAATCTTTAATAAGCCCATTATTATGTTCTTGAGATTGAGTTTTAGATTTTATACATATTTAATATCAAACTTTATATACATTAAATATTTCATAGTGTTTATTTAAGGTATATTTTATAATATTGAGTGAGCCTTGCATTATAGTTTGATCCTATAGTTAAACACTAATCCTTTAATACTTGAAACTTCAAGAGACACATGAAAACCATTTAAAGTATATTTATCCGTACGAGTCTCAAGAGGGGTTATTAAAATTTCAAGGTTAAAATTAGGGTCATTAATAATTATCATTTGGATTTTCATGGATTAAATTTTAAGATTAAATATGGGAATTTTTACAAGTTTAGTTTGATTGGAATTTAACCTAGCACTTTTCCTAGCTATAGTATTGGATCTAATCAACTTGGATGTCATAAAATATATAGCATGTAAAGTAATAATGTATGAAAAACATCAAAAATACAATATATATGAATAGAATATTGGAATTTATAATATAAATAATGGGAAAATCAAGTCTTTCAAAAGTAGTAAAGAGAAATCCCTTGAAATTACTTGAGAAATGTACATTTTATCAAAACATGGAACCCTAATAGGTTAGGTGTTCAATATAAGGGTGGGATCATCAAACTATTAAACCATAGGTTGTATGCAAGGCTTGGGTTAAAAAAAGGGAAATCCTAAGGAAGGTGCAAGATGATTTTACATTTCACCAAAATAGAAAATGTAAAGGTATGTACAAGCTAAGTTTTATTTACTAAAAGTGAAACCCTAAGGAATATTGTGAGTTGATTGCGGGTTCATAAAATATAGATGTGGAAAGTGGTTTGATAGTAAGAAATGTACTAAACTAACAATATATAAGTGGGTTACACACACACACACCATGAAACATTCCTAATTGAATAATATTGAAGTATATAATGTCTAAAACAAAGACAAGTGTACAATAAAGAAAAATGATAAAAAGAGTTTGAGAGGAAAGTTATATATTATAATGAAAATGGAGAGACCAACATTTTATTCACCCTAAACCCTTGAACTTCATTTTTTGAACACAATTAACATTAAATTTTAACTATCTATAAATGGACATGGATTTTTTTTGTTATTCAAGGAGTACCATAATGGGGATCTTCACCACTTTCCCACTGTCATCAATCCAACTTGTATGCCCATACAACAAATTTGTAATTTTATTGAACTTTATAGTAAAGGTAAAATTTATGTTTGAAGCACCTTTTCCAATTTTTAAAATGGTAGGATTAACTTTCATTTTGAGTCCTTCAGGTCCTCCACCACTAATTTATAGAAGGAAATGTCATCATATCCTACATTGCTTAATATCCTCGTCATCCTAAGTGGAATTATTGTTGAAAATGGAAATTTTCATAAGTGAGGGAAAGATCTCAATGCATCAAGGTCAGGGATAATGGGTCAAAGAATAGGCATTCCACTTATATTAATGATTTGAATATTTTGGGTGACGTAATTAAGCATGTATAGGATGTTGAGGAAGTCCTATACAATCACATAATAGATGAGGCCAAAATCAATGAACTTATATGGGTTCATGTATAACACAAGAAGTATAATGTTATGGGTAAGCAGAAGAACTAGAAATAGGTGAATTAGTAATGATAACAATGAAATACCTAAAGGTTGAAGGAGAAAATTATGATTGCAACATAATAGATGACAAAATTTTCACACAAGGTGAAATATTGGGGGAAATATTGTATGTTGGTGGTAAATAGAAAGATTAGAAATAATGTGGTATCTATTATGATGGTACAAAATTTGGGATTGGAATGCAAAAGACATTCGATTCCTTAAAGAGTGAATTGGATGATGGAAGGATAAGAATGGGATGGCTGAAGGAGAAGTTTGAAGTAGAGATAAAGGTTAGGAGATTCAAAAATATTTTTTTGTGTGATATTTTACAAATGGGTTGATGCCATGTATTATTGGGATGAACTTAGAATTTTAACAAAGATATGCTATACTATGGGAGAGATAATATTGTTATAGTGTATAAGGAAGGGGAGAATTAAATTTTATTTCCTTTGAATGGTGGTAATAAGGTTACTCTTACACACCATAAATCATAAGGAAATTTTGTGTGTACTTAACTCCTAGTGGGTTGGGGCAATGTAGTCAATGTAGGGGATGATGAATTGATGATTTGGGAATATCCTGGATAATATGAGGATGGTGTCAATTGATTGGGAGTGGGATGTTAAGGATATGGGAAAGGTGGAAGGAAATTTATCTATCAATATTATTGAGAGATAAATACCCACTCATTGAGGGAAACAAAAATCCTACAAAACTTCTCAAGGTGGATGATATAGTCAAGGATAATGGTGGTATAGATTTCTTGGCCTATGTTGTGTTCAATGAATGGGTGAAAATTATTTTGGTCAATGTATATGAAATAATTGTTAGATGATGGATGGATTTCATCTAGAAAGGTCATATGAAGAATGAGAGGGAAGATACAATACAAGAGAATATACTCAAATCTCTAGTGGAAGTAGTTATATCTTGAGAAGATGAATGGGATAGTTGTATTAAGAGGCCTCACCATTAAGAATGATGAGTTGTGACATGATGAGTGTGGGAGAAGGTGTAGAGAAAAATAGTTATCATCTTAGCTAAGATAAAATATCATCCTAGATTTTTTATGGCTTGAGAGGAGAAGGAACACCAAGAAATCATCCAAGTCTTCATAGGAAAACATGGATGCCCAAATTCATCCATGGTGGAGGAGTGATTGTTGTATGGTGATATCTATGATATAGAGAATAACACAAATATATCCTGATATGAGGGCTATGTATATGGTATAGCTAGAATGCGAGCTATGTAGATGTGTGGTCACTATAACAGGATGTGCGTAGGTAGTTTCATAATTGAATATGCACTATAAGGATATTTTGGTTAAATACTTATTGAAATGGATTTTCGATGTCATACAAATCAATATTTGTTCTTTTTTTTAGTTTGAGCATGTCTTGAAGATTGAAATGGTGAAAATATATTTAAGATATGTTGTAGGTTATAGATGGGATGTATTCTAAATTATTCAGAATAGAAAGTAGTATGTTTGGTTGTATGGTGTTGTCCACTCAAAATTTCCATGCTTTTGAGAAGTTGAAAATTGAAAATTTTTAAGTTAAAAGCCATCTCTGTTGTCCTGGTAATGTGAAAAGTCAAGAAATTGGAAATTTTTTCCTTTTTTGGGTCATTTTGTGTAAATTTGCAGGCCTGTTGGACATTTTTTTCCCAAGTGTCCCAAGTTTATTCGGGCTCTTTGTTCCCCGATCGGCCTCTTTACCCGAAGTTCGCTTCTCTTGCAGGCCCATCGGAACTTTTTGTTCCTAAGTGTCCCAAGTTCGCCCGGACTCATTGTTCACTTTTCACCCGATTCAGACGAATCGCGTACTTCTGCATGCTTTCATTCCTCATGTCCCAGAAGCATTTGTGCATACTTGTCCCCGTGTCACATCGCCCGTATAGGCCGAATCGCGCTTTCGCGTCCCGCGTGTCCCAAATGAACCAAAGGCCATCTCAAGTTAATTTTTCCCGCTCTTCACAAATATCTTGCTTTCCAAGTTGGTAGGTGTGTATTTAATACGCATTAATTACCTATTTTCTCTCGCAAACGATTATATAATGAAGCTGCCCCTATGAATTTTACACACTGCTTTCTTGCTATCCATTGCTCATACCTTTGCGATCAAGATTTCTGTGGGCATACTCATTTCCCCTGTAATTTCATCTCGAGTATAAATTGTAACCTTGGCTCCTCAAATTACTAACAACATGAAGATTAAATTCCAAGGCTAGGAGCAAGTCTCACTGCTCGAGTTTTCTGTTCCCGATATTGGGGACAATGAGGTTCACCACCTTGACTTTGGAGATTTTTGGGTAAGAATGACAGACGCGAACCCTTCACCTATGGTGCATAGATGATTCATGACAGTGGTTTAGCATTCACCGGTGGTTTCCCTATCTCGGTGCAATGCGCAGATACATGGTACTCTCCTACGGTGCTCATTTCAATCCTTGATTTGAGCGAGCTGACGAATGTGCATGGGGAACTCATTGCCAAAATTGATGCTACCACCATTTGCGCTACCCTAAGAATTCCAGAGATGGACAATGCTATAGTAATCTTCTCAAAACCAGGCGCAAGCCCTCTTCGATCAGGACACTGAGAAATATAAGGCACGGGTGGCGAAGTCCTGGCTTAAAAACCCTAAAAAGGGGGCATCCTCATCTATCCAAGGTTCTGTTTCCGTGCAAATTTCAATGAGGAATTGTCATATTTTATAATGCTTACTGGCTCGGGTCATGGGCTTACCCTCTACAAATGAGTTCCATTTTTAGATGTGGCCGCTTATCAATATGGTGTGCGAAGGGAACTCAGAATATCAACTGGGCAGAGATCATCAGTATAAACCTAGCAGAGCAGTTGTCCAATGTACAACAAACCAATAAGTTCTATATGAATTCATATCTTGATGTATACTCTGGTAGCATTGAGGCAATAGTTTGGCTTCTCATACATTGATGCTCACAAGGGTGACCCCGTATATGCCTATTGCCCTCAGTTCACCCTGGAAACTAGCAATTGCAACTTCAGAAGGGTGAATGATGCCTTCACCATGTACATTATTGTCAGGCTTCTGGAGAGCGATACCAGTGAGGAGGTTTTCTGATGAAGCTATGAGCCTTGATATCGTACTACGGTGCCTACTTCATCCAATTCAGAAAATTTTCCTATATAAGGCTTGCTGGCTATGAGAGCACCCCTCTCAAGCTCCCCATGTTCTGCAATGATAAAATGGCCTTAATAGAGAGTATGCAGGGAATTGGAAAAGTTGCATAGAACCTGCAAGGATAAGAAAATTACTGGTTTGCACTTTCCCTATCTCTTTGGGAAACTACACCTACAAAACGGATCTAAATGCACAAAACATAGAAAGAGCCCTAGCTCCCATCACTGTCCATTTCTTCAGGCCAAGAACCTGTTTTGACTTGAATAAGTTTATTGAGTAGAACATCAAGATCACTTATCATCATAGGGTAGACACAAAATATTATTGGGCTGACTGTGTTGATGATTTTGAAGCAAGAAGGAGGCATTATGGCAGATTTTCTCTTCAACTAATTCAAGAGCTTAACCTGTACCAAGTTCCTGAAGGGCTCCAGGATGATAATTCTGACATGTACTCATATGAGTATGATAATTTGGTCAAACACACTCCCTTGGAGGATTTGGATTGGTGCAAAAAGGATAAGGATGATCTGGCAGAAATCCTAGCTCCCATCTTGGTAAGAACCAAAATCTGGTTTGACAGGAGAGTTCGTGAGCTTAGAAGGCATTCAGGTGAGTCCTCCAAAGGATACTTCAACACCAAGGAAGGAGGCATTGACACCTGATTCAAAGCACCTATACAGACCCCTCCCGCCTCATCAACTAAAGGTCCTACATCCTCCACTCCTTCCTCATCCACCCAAGTATATCAGAAAGAAAATCAAGGAAGTCAAGAAGGAGCCTGTTGAAGAAGATCCCCTGATGAAGCATTCAGAATTGCCCTCAGGACCAGAGAACATTATTGTTCTCAGTGAAAGCGAAGAGAGTGAAGTGCCAGTCTCCATAGGCATACCAGAAGCCCCTATGGATAAAGAGAAGGAAGTTCAAAGCACCGAGCTCCCGAGAATTGTTGACTCCTCTGTACCAAAAGCCCTGAGTGCCCCACTCATATCTCAACTAGAGGCAACGGATAGTGAACACTCTGAGTGCCATGAGTTCTCTTTCTCTTGGTCCTCTTGCCCCACCTTCTTCTTCCTCCTCTTTTGCATGGGTGCAGCCTTTCATTGATAGTAGGAAGAGAAAGTCTTCCTCTCGAGATCTCAGGACCCAATTTTGATGCTGTGGGCGGCCTTATTGGGTACTACCCCTCCTACTCCTACCAAGAAAGCCAGGACCACCTCTAGAATAAATATCTGATGCTCAGGGCCAGCAATTCCTGGAGATAGCCAAGCCCAAGGTTGACAAGCCAGAACAGGATTTGCAAGCATCTGATCTAGAGCTCTCAAGGATCCCCATGAGAGAATCTACCCCTGAAGGTGAGATTCATAATCTTCAAGAAACAGTCACCAGAGTCATTGGAAGAGTGGAAAAGGGAAACAAACAATAGAGAAGTTGGAAGAGTAGGCTCAGGTTCTTGTAGGTTTCATCAAGTCACTGCTGTCCAAAGATAAAGTTTTAGACCCCACCCCATTGACTACTCTTCCACCACCTGTGATTCTCAGCCAAGAAGAAGTCTAGAGTATCAAAGATATACACAGATATTCCATCTATGGAAGGGCTATGGAGGCCATGGTGGATGATATGCTCGTCACAGGATTGAATTTCATTGGTAAAGCCTTCAAACTCAATGAGAAGGTAACTAATCTACAACAGAAAACTCTCCTCCACCATTGGAAATATAGATAAAGAGCTCAAACTCTGGAGAAGCTGTATAGTATACCTTCGGTTCATGGGATAGGCTGATGAAAATATTTTAATGGAAAGAAAGGTCTTCGATGATGCAAAAGATAAGTTTTCAAAATCATGGGTATACAGTGTGGAATGGAAAATCAAAGTGCTGAAGGAAGCTTTGGGATAATAGAGAAATAAATGGCAGAAGGGTGAGGCCTTCAAGACTTTGGTGGTATCTGCTTTCAAGGATATACATTTCCACCTCCATAATGAGACCTCCAGTGTGCCTCTCTCCTTTCAGGAAATTAAAGCTCAATTCAGAGATTTTTGTCAAAGGAAATCTATTCAAGGAGGAATCCATCACCAAGGAGAAGATGAAAGAAATATGCTCTCTCTAGTCTGTTATTAAAGAAACAAGTAAGGATTATCATACACACGTCGAATTCAATAAAGAGATGGAGAAGTGTCTTGGATTTTGGACTAGTCCACTGCCAACACATCAGTCCCACGTGGCAGAGACATAGCAGAGGCATTAAAAAGGTTTAGACAATGGATCCTCAAATCAGTGGGCCCTTCTCAATCATGAACACTTGTCTTCTCCTCCTGAGTTTTCTCCCTTCTGCTTGTTTCCTCATCTCGGATTTATTGTAATTAGTTGAGGTTTTGCGTTAAGTAGCCCTTTAACTAAAAATTAATTAAAAGAGGTAGTTACCAAGAGTAACTGATTTTGTAAAACTATATAGTGGCCTCTCTTCACCATTTGAAGGAGGAGGAACTTGGCTTGTTTTTGAAAGTGTAAGAAATAGTAAAGAGATCAATACAAAAGGATCTTCTTTCTTTGTTAATCTGATTCTTTTATTCGCAAGCTATCTATTGAATATTGTTAGATCATTTGTTTGCATTATGCTGAGAAGATTTGTATTCTTGTAGATGTTTTATAGAACTGTGTGTCTTTTCAAATTTCATCTTATTAATTCGAGTACAAATGATCTTATTCCAATTCGTTATATTCTGGCACGCATAAGGAATTATTTTTTCATCTATAATTCTAGATAATTCTTTTCTGCTCATTTCCACGTCTTCATTCCTCTGTACTTTTGTGATTGATGATCTATTAAAAAAACGCTTTCATGATATCCAAGTTCCGTGGTAAAACTATGATTTGTACATATGTAAATAAGTTTTTTCTTTTGAATAAGGGAATCTCTCCCACTAAAGAGGAGGGACTTCTTGTCCCTTGACTGTTGTTCTTCTTGAAGTCATTTTTGACGACCAATAGTTTTTGGTGGCTCCACTGGGGAAATCATTTCTTGATGTATTCTAGTTCCATAATCATTTATCGATCATCCTTTGATCTAGAGACTCCACATTTTACTCATGGGAGAAGGGCCTGTGGTATTGAAGATTATCACTTTCAGCTTTTAGAACAACAAATTTTTCCCTTCCCTTCAGCAGGAAGAAGTAGAAGAGTTCGTTCAACAAGCATTTTCTCCTGTCAAAAGGTAGAACCCCCATTGGTGGTTTTTCTTAAGAACAACTCGGTCCTAATCTCCATGCTCTGATTCTTGCTGGTGTTTCAGTTCCCCTTCAAGCCATTTTTCAAGGAATGGCAGTAGCATTGCCTTGGGGCCATTGTGTTAGGCCTCACGCCCTTCCTGAACATTTACATGAGTTACCCAAAGTTAATCGAGAATATCTTTCCCCAAATTCAGAGGTGATGGTAAGGTACATCCTGATGAGCATATTCACAGCCTTTATAGTTGCATGTGGGAGTTCTAGGAGTTGAACATGAAGATGTCTCAGTAAGGCTTTTTGTTGAAAATTTACAAGATGATGCGGTTAATTGGTTCTATCACCTTCCAGCCGGAGATATCACTAGCTGGAACACAATGACAGACGAGGTTTGAGAATTGTTTCAAACTCGGCGGAAGATGTGCATGCTTTGCTGGTTCAAATTTATAAAATAAAGAAGGAACCAAAAGAGCCCACGAGATAATTTGTAGCCCGATTCAACAAGTTGATTAACAAAATCCCACCAGACACTCAACCTGTAGATCAATTTCAAAAATGCTTTCTTCCTGGATGCCCAATTTCCAGAAGTTAGTTATGCATTGAGAAGAGTTAATCTTGCAACATTGGATGAAGATCAAACTCCCTGCTGTTAGTATCGAAGATGATTTAATAATGTCAGGGATGTTGAGAAGAGATCCTTCTAAATCTAGGTCTTCTTCCTCCTCCTCTTCCAATACTAGGCATAATACTGATCCATTAGTACAAAAACTTGCAAATAATCTCATCACCATTAAGAAACAATTGGCCCAACACGCCCCCTATGCAGATGTTCCAAGGATGGACTTTTCAGCCCAAAAATCATTTTCCTTACTTCTCAAAAAAAGGCTAGAACGTGAAGGACCTCCTATTAAGGTCCCTATTAACACAACCTGTGAAGTTGAAGAGCCGGAAGATAAATAGGTTAGTGAATATTGTGAAGAATTTTGTTGAAGAGGTCGATAAAGAAGAAGATGAACTTTGAGGGATCTCGAGTTAATTTCTTTACTACTGAAGGTGTTGATGAAGAAGATGATTATGACGAAGTAGTAGAAGACATGAATGGTCGAGTCATACGCTGTCATGACTCGAGTGCAGACAAACAACAAGGAGAAAGTAACGCAGCCTACCCGAAAGGTCCAAGGAGTATCCGACGATTATCCCTGTAATTTCAAAAAAGAGGATCTCCTATCCCCATTATGTCCACACCAAAGGTGAGTCCTATCAATTCTGCTACTAAAATAACTTCTTCTTCAACTCCTAAAACTGATAAACCTAAGGTTCCGAGCGATGATAACCCATCCACTTCTGGGTCTTTCGATATCATTGATCACCTGAAAAAAGACCAAGGTTCAAATCTCAGAGGCTGAGTATTATCAAACCCATCCCAAGGATTTAGCTAAAATGGTTCAATTTGTCAATTCTCGTTCCCAAAAACTACCTCGAAAGGCCTTTCACCCACTCCATCTTATACACCACAACCCAATATAATAGCCGCTGTCACCTCACCCAATGATAAGTTCAAACCATTCTTTGTGACCCCTCCTTATAGTAGGCCATAGACTCAGCAATTGCTTCATAGACTCAGGGGGGATCAGAGACAATATAATGGATGCCAAAGTAGCCCATTCCTTAGGCCTAACTCTCACACACACTTATGGGTCTTATTATTCTATGGAGAGTAAGGAAGTGCCCCTAGTCGGAAGAATTAAATATGTACAAGTAGCTTTTACTACCTTGCATGAGAATAAAGGTTTTGGATACTATCCTAGTAGCAGACATTCCTCCTTCATATGGGATGCTACTTAGTAGGAAATTCTATAAGGACGTGGGTGGAGAAATTCAAATGGATTGGTCGCATGCCCTCATACTTGTTAATGGGAAAATGATGAAGTTGTTGCCTAAGAAGCAATCTGTGTATATTGTACAAAAAAATATATGAACCCAAAGAACAAATATTTTATGAGGATATGGGGCATGGAAACTATATGATTATGATCTGCCGGAGGAGATCCAACTTCCCAAAAGATCGACATGGGGATCCTAATGGTGTTTGGATATTAGAGTTTGATGGAAGTTGTTCCTCAGCTAGTTCTGGAGCTGGTGTAGTATTGACATCTCTTGAGGGAAAGGTTTGTCCTCTCTCATTCAAGTTACAATTTTAAAATAATACTAATACAACAGAGTATAAAGCTATCATTCTTGGGCTTCATGTGGCAAAAGAAAAGGTTTTGAAGAATCTTCTAGCTCGAGGAGATTCAGAGCTGATTGTCAAGCAAGTTAGAAAACCTTTTTCAGGTAACGAATAGAAGGTTGAAACATTATAGGAATCAGGTGTGGGACTCCATTGAATTTCTTGACGACTTCTCCATTGAGGCAATGCCTAGGGAGGAGAATATAAACGCTAATTCACTAGCGTAATCTCAGGATCATTGCTGATACCTCATCCTAAATTTTTCTCAAGATAAGTTTTACCATTGAAATGATCCATAGGCCCAGTGTACCTGATAATGCAAGTAATTGGAAAGTTTTTCAATGATGATCAACGTTTTCTTTATTTCTTAGAACTCTAGGGATAACTTTGAACATTTTTAATTTGAGGGAAGTGACAATTTTCCTCGTGAGAGTGTGCCTTTCAATAAAGAAGTTGTCAAAGAAGAAGAGACAAATCAAGATGGATGTATCAAACTGAAAGGGGAACAAGATTCCAAAGGGACTGGTGAGTTTAGAATATTTGTTTGACAAACATGATAGGTATGTGAAGTTTAACGCTTCTACTGGATCACAACAATTCATCTGAGTATGATAAAACTAATATTGGGGAGTTCTATTGACCCTAAACTCGTGAACATTGGAAAAATGTTGCACACCAGAAGAAAAAAAAAGAAAATAATTAATCTTTTAAGTATAAATATGTTCTTTGCTTATTCCTATGAGTATTTAAAATCCTTTCAACCCAAGGAGATGTAACATTTCATCCCTCTCAAACCTAGGATTAAGCCTTTCAGGAAGAAACAAAGGCAATACAATCCTAAGATAGCCGACACTATTTTTTAGGAAATATAGAAATTATTAAAAGCCAAAATCATTTTTCCTATCCACCATTCAACATGGATTGCCAATATTGTGCCTGTTAGAAATAAAAATGGTGAGATTCATATCTTTGTTGACTTCAGAAATCTGAATCAAGCTTCTTTAAAGGACAACTATGCTTTGTCCATGATGGATCAAGTCTTACAAGCTGTAACGGGATTTTAAATGTTGTTTATGCTTGATGGCTTCTTAGGATATAATTAGGTAGAAGTTAATACCGCATATCAACACAAGATGGCCTTCACTACCCCTTGGGGTACCTTTGCCTACAAAAGGATGCCTTTTGGGCTCATTAATGCCAGTGCCACTTTCCAAAGAGCTATGAACTTGGTCTTTGGAAGTTTAAAAGGGAAGTGTATTGTTGACTTAACTGTATTTTCCAAAGCAATAGCGGATCATTTTCAGCATCTATAAACAGTTCTTTTTAAATGTAGGGAGCATGGGATCTCTTTAAATCCTAAGAAATTTGTCTTTTGTGTCACAGAGGGAAAATTGTTAGGGCATGTTGTCTCTAAAGATAGTATAAAAATTGATCCTGAGCGAATTCAAGCTATTCAGTAGATTCCCCTTCCAACTAGCAAGAAGGGAGTGCATTCTTTCTTTGGTAAGATTAACTTTCTAAGAATATTCAACCTTGATTTCACAGAGCTAACCTTGAATATCTCCCAAATGATGAAGGGAAAATAGACATTTGGCTGGTCTCTTGAAGGTAAAGAAGCCTTTAAAGGTATTAAAAAGGCTATTGCTAGAACTCTTGTCTTAGCATGTCCAGATTTAAGCAAAGATTTTATCATCTATTGTTATGCCACAGATAACACCCTGGCTATTGTTTTAACTCAAGAAGATTCTAATGATCATGAACTCCCAATTGCATTTATGAGCTACATTCTAAAAAATCATGAGTTAAAATACACCATAATGGAGGAACATGCTTTCGTAGTGGTTAAAGCTGTTAAGCAGTTTCGTTTTTACATTATTAACTCTCACTCCACAGTATTTGTACTTGACATGACCATCAAGTTTGTTCTCACACAATAGGAGTTTGGATCCAAGAGAGGAAACTGGGTGGCCAAGGTTCAAGAATATGACATTGACACCAGACCAACCAAGCTCATCTGTGGAAAAGGCCTATGTGAACTCATCGCTAAGGGAGCTAGACATGAGTTACCAGAGGATAAAGTTGATCTCCCTACCATTATTTTTCTTGGCTCAATTGATGAATGGTATGCTGATATCGCACACTTTCTCACATATGGAGAATGTCCCTCTCATTTGACTACCAAGGAGAGGAGATCTGTTAAGCTAAGATCAGCCCAATATGTGTTGTGGGAAAATGCTTTGTTTAAGCATGGGTTGGATGGAAGATTCCTAAAATGTGTGGACAAGGAACAACAGAGGAAGCTACTTTCAGATTTTCATAATCAAGCATGTGGAGGGCACTACTCATCAACTGTCACTACTCATAAGATTCTTCATGCAGGATATTACTAGCCTACCTTGTTCAAAGATGCATCAAAGTGGATTGATAAATGCGAAGCTTGTCAAACCTTCATGGGTAGACCCAAGTTAGCTTCTTTGTCCTGTCGACACTAAAATTTTCCTCCGTAATTTCTATTTCATTAATGTATGTATTAGGAATAGGATGTTGTTAAGTATAATTAGTAGTAGTGTCCAATAGAAGATAATGGCACTGCCAGTACGATGCCGCTAATAGTCTATAGTACGATAATAGTCAAAATTACAATAGGAATGTTGTGGTAAAAAGTAAATATTTGTCGTAAGTGGTCCGGTAATGTTAAAATGTCAAAGTTGGGGTACGTAGAGTAGTAGGGTCTACATGATTAGGAATTAGAAATATTATATTGGTAATAAGGACAAGGAGTGAGGTCATAAATATTTTGTGTATTTTATTTGTAAAAAGTATAAAAATGTGGAACCCATGTGAAATGATAAGGTTTATCTTATCTTAAAAGATAAGCTTACATGTACAAATAAGAGTTAAGGTATGGAATATGATTCGTCAGAGTGAATTTCTTATCCTATCTTAGAGGTAAGATGGATAAGCCTGGAAGTTCTATAAATAAAGAGGCCACCCCCCCTCATTTAGCATAGAAGGAAGTAGTGAGAAATATTGTATGAAGTGTGTAAAGGAAGCCATCAATTTAAAGGTGTGTTGAAGAAGCCATTAAGAGGTGTAATTGTAAAGTTTCTCCCATAGTCTTGGTGGAAGGAAAGTGAAGTCAATAACACTTGAAGTACCTCGTGGGTGAGATTGTAACAATTTCATGTTAATATTATAATTTACTCTGATATTTCAGATTTATCATCATTCCTTCTTATCATAGCCGACGGTATTCTTGTGTTATGTTTGTTGTTGTGTTTCTAAATTACATCCACCAAACTAAAGGTTGTGCACTAGTAAATAATCATATCATGAGGAGTTCCTAGTGAAGAATTATCATAGTGCCGGATTGGTGATGACAATCCCTTAAACCAGTTGTGATTGAAGAGCCTTTTCAACAATGGGGTTTAGATTTCATTCGAACACTTAATCCCTCTTCTAGTGCTGTTCACACCCACGTATTAACTGCCACCGATTATTTTACTAAGTGGGTAGAAACCATTCCAGTGAAGAGTACTACTTCAGAAGTAGTATGTAGTTTTATCAAAGAAAACATCTTGTTGAGGTTTGGTGTACCAAACAAGATAGTGACAGATAATGCTTCAAATTTTTCCTCAACTGAGATGATGGATTTTTGTTATGGATATGGCATCTCCCTGGCTCACTCCTTAGATTATTATCCTTAGGGGAATGGACAAGTAGAATTGACAAACAAAAATCTGGTGGCTATAATAAGGAAGCTAGTTAATGAATCTCAAAGGAACTGGCACAAGAAACTTTATGATGCTCTTTGGGAAGATAGGATCACACCTAAAAGAGCCATTGGGATGTCCCCTTTTCAGGTAGTATATGGAGTGGAAGCTCAATCGCCAGTAACAGTGGAACTACCAGCCTTGCATTTAATGAAGGCCATTGAAGACACCAGTTTCAATGATTCTTTAGATAAAAGGATCATGTACCTTCATAAATTGAATGAGGAAAGGTTGCGGGTTGCGTATAGAATATCTACTCATCAACAGAAGGTAAAGGCCTTATTTGATAAAAATGCCAGGTCCAAGGATTTCAAAGTTGGTGACATTGTTTTGCTATGGGATAAAAGACATAAACCTCATGGTAGCCATCGCATGTTTGATTCTCTTTGGCTCAGACCTTTCAAGATCAGGCACTTTGCTGGTGAGAATTATTTTTACCTTGATTATATGGATGGTTCTTCCCTCCCAATTCGTTATAGTGGGCAGTACCTGAAATTATTTAAGTCATAGGTGATTAGGAAGTCCTTTGTATATTTTTTATAGCGTGTGTGTGTTTCCCCTTCCTTTTCCTTTTTTTGGTGTGTTGTTCGTTTGGGGTGTTGTCTTCTGTATTGGTTTGCTTTTGACTCTATGGCCTAATGGATAAGGTATTGGTCTGCTTCCTCTAGATTTTCTAAGAGTTCTTTCCTTGTCTCATTCTTTTGGACTTTAGCCAAGTCATACCCAAAAGGAGCAAGTTGTTTTCCTCTCAAAATTTTACCTCTTTTGAGAAGTTCAAAATTGAATTTTTTTTTGAGTTAATGCCTTTTCTATTGTTCTAGTAAAGAGAAAAGTTGAGAAGTTGAAGAAAAACTACGTTTTTGAGTCATTTTTTGTGATTTGAGGGTCTGTCAGACATTTTTGTGCCATGTATCCCAAGTTCATTCGGGCTCCCTGTTCGCCGATCGGCCACTTTACCCAAAAATATGTTCTCTTGCAGGGCCGTTGGAACTTTTTGTTCCAAATGTCCCAAGTTTGCTCAGGACTCACTGTTCACCTATCACCTGCTTCAGCTGCATCCCACACTTCGTGTACTTTCATCCCTCATGTCTTGAAAACATTTTTGCATCTTTTCCCCGTGTCACCCGCATCGGCCGAATCGCTCTTTCGCGTCCCACGTGTCCCAAATGAACCAAAGGCCATATGGGCTAATTTTTCTCACTCTTCCTGAATATATTGATTTTTAAGTTGGTAGATGCGTATTTAATGCACATTTATTATATTTCCCTCTCCTAACAGCTATTTAATAAGCTACCCCCTACACATTTTTGCACACTGCTTTCTTGTTATCAATTGCTCATACCTTCGCAATCAAAATTTATGTGCGCATACCCATTCCCCTTGTTATTTCATCAAAATTTCAGATTGTGATTTTGTTTTTTGGATTGCTATTAACATGAAGATCAAATTCCAAGGTCAGGAGCAAGTTTCACTACTCGAGTCTGTCATTCCAGATATTAGGGAAAGTGAAGTTCATCACCTGGACTTTGGAGGTTTCTGTACTAGGATGACAGACCCAAACCCCTCTCTTATGGCGTAAATGATTCACGATAGTGGCTTGGCATTTGCCACTGGTTTCCCAATCTCAGTGCAGTGTGTAGACATGGTACTCGCCTGCGGTGCTCATTTCAATCCTGACTCGAGAAAACTAACAAATGTGCATGGGGAACTCATTGCCAAGCTCGATGCTGCCACCATTAGCACTGCCCTAAGGATTCCTGAAATGGACAATTCTATAGTAAACTCTCAGAACCAGGTGCAAGCACTCTTTGACCAGGACAGTGAAAAATACAAGGCAAGGGTGGCTAAGGCTTGGCTTAAAAACCCTAAAAAGGGGGCGTCCCATCTATCCGAAGTTCTGTTTCATGCCGATTTCAATGAGGAGCTATTAGATTTTATAATATTATTAGCTCGGGTCATGGTCTTACCCTCTACCAATGAGTTCCATTTCTGGATGTGCCCACTTATCAACATGGTGTGCGAGGGAACTCAAAATATCAACTGGGCAAAAATGATCAACATGAACTTAGTAGAGCAGCTATCCAATGTACAACAAACCAAGAAGTTTTACATGACTTCATATCTGATGTATACCCTATTAGAATCAAGGAAATGGTTTGGATTCACATACATTGATTCTCATAAAGGTGATCCTATATATGCTTACTGCCCTCAATTCACCCTAGACACTAGCCATCACAACTTCAGTAGGGTGAATGATGCTTTCACCATGTACATTGTAAGACTTATGGAGAGAAAAACCGTAAGGAGGTTCTCTGATGAAGCCATGATCCTAATATCAAAGTACAGTGCCTACTTCATCCAGTTCAGAAAGTTCTCCTATATCAGGCTAGCAGGCTATGAGAGCACCCCTCTTAAGCTCCCTATGTTATGTAATAATAAAATGGCCTTGATAGAGATATGCAGGAAATTGGACAAGTTACAAAGAACCTGTAGGGATAAGAAAACCACTGGCCTACACTTCCCTATATCTTTGGGAAACTACACCTGCAACACAGATCTAGATGCACAAAACATAGAGGGAGCCCTAGGTCCTATCACTGTCCATTTCTTCAGGCCAAGAACTTGTTTTTACTTGAAGAAATTTATTGAGCAGAATGTCAGAATCAATTACCATCATATGGTAGACACAAAAGACTATTGGGCTGATTGTGTTAATGATTTTGAGGCAAGGAGGAGACACTTTGGTGGGTTTTCTCTCTAACTGATTCAAGAGCTTAACTTGTACCAAGTTCCTGAAGCGCTTCAGGATGATAATTCTGACTTGTTTTCATATGAATATGACAACTTGGTCAAACACACTCCCTTGGAGGATTTGGATTGGTTCAAAAAGGAGAAGGATGATCTGGCTAAAATCTTAGCCCCTGTCCTAGTAAGAACCAAAATATAGTTTGACAGGAGATTTCATGAGCTTAGAAGGCATTCAGGTCAATCCTCCTCCAGGGATACTTCAACACCAAGAAAGGAGGCATTGACACCTAGTTCGGAAGCACCTATACAGACCCTTCACGCCTCGTCAACTAAAGGTCCTGCATCCTCCACTCCTTCCTCATCTACCCAAGTATATCAAAAGAAAATCAAGTCAAGAAGGAGCTTGTTGAAGAAGATCCCCTGATGAAGCATTCAGAATTTCCCTCAGGACCAGAGAACATTATTGTTCTTAGTGAAAGTTAAAAGAGTGAAGTTCTAGTCTCTTTAGGCATTCTAGAAGCCCCTATGGATAAAGAGAAGGAAGTTCAAAGCACCGAGCTCCTGAGCACTGTTGACTCCTCTGTACCAGAAACCCTGAGTGCTCCACTCATATCTCAATGAGAGGCAACAAAATTGCACACTCTGAGTTCCATGAGTTCTCTTTATCTTGGTCCTCTTGCCCCACCTTCTTCTTCCTCCTCCTCTTTTGCATGGTTACAACCTTTCATTGACCGTAGGATGAGAAAGTCTTCCTCTCAGATCTCGAGACCCAACTTTGATGTTGTGGTGGCCTTATTGTGTACTACCCCTCCTACTCCTGCGAAGAAATCCAAGACCACCTCATGAATAGTATCCGATGCTCATGGCCAGCAATTCCTGGAGATAGCCAAGCCTAAGGTTGACAAGCCAGAATAATATTTGCAAGCATCTGATATAGAGCTCTCAAGGATCCCCGTGGGAGAATCCACCCCTGAAGGTGAGATTCACAATCTTCAAGAAACAGTCACCAAAGTCATTGGAAGAGTGGAAAAAGGGAAACAAACAATAGAGAAGTTGGAAGAGTAGGATCAGGTTCTTGCAGGTTTCATCAAGTCGCTGTTGTCCAAAGATAAAGTTTTAGACCCCACCCCATTGACTACTCTTCCACCACCTGTGATCCTCAGCGAAGAAGAAGTCCAAAGTATCAAAGATATACACAGATATTCCATCTATTAAAGGGATATATAGGTCATGGTGGATGATATGCTTGTCGTAGGATTTAATTTCATTGGTGAAGCCTTCAAACTTAATGAGAAGGTAACTAATCTGCAACAGAAAATCTCCTCCACCATTGGAAATATACATAAAGAGCTCAAACTCTGGAGAAACTATATAGTAGACCTTTGCCTTATGGGATAGGCAGATGATAATATTTTTATGGCAAGAATGGTCTTCGATGATGTAAAAGATAACATGTCAAAATCATGGGTATACAGTGTGGAATGGAAAATCAAGTTGCTGGAGGAAGCTTTGGGAGAATTGAGAAATAACTGGTAGAAGGGTGAGACCTTCAAGACTTTGGTGGTATCTGCTTTCAAGGATATACATTGCCACCTCCATGATGAGACCTATGGTGTGCCTCTCTCCTTGTAGGAAATTAAAGCTCAATTTAGAGCTTGTCAAAGGAAATCTGTTCAAGGAGGAATCCATCACCAACGAGAAGATGAAAGAAATATGCTCTCTCCAGTCTACTATTGAAGAAGCAAGTAAGGATTATCATACACACTTCGAATTTGACAAAGATATGGAGAAGTGTCTCAGATTTTGGACCCATTCCACTACCAACACATCAGTCCCACATGGCAGAGACATAGTAGAGGCATTAAAAAGGTTTAGACAGCGGATCCTCAAATCAGTGGGCCCTTCTCAATCATGAACACTTGTCTTCTCATCCTGACTTTTCTCCCTTCTTTCTTTCCTCATCTCGGATTTATTGTAATTAGTTGAGGTTTTGCGTTAAGTATCCCTTTAACTAAAAATCAATTAAAAGAGGTAGTTACCAAGAGTAACTGATTTGTAAAACTATATAGTGGCCTCTCTTTACCATTTGAAGGAGGAGGAACTTGGCTTATTTTTGAAAGTGTAAGAAATAGTAAAACAATCAATATAAAAGGATCTTCTTTCTTTGTTGATCTGATTCTTTTATTCGCAAGCTATCTATTGAATATTGTTAGATCATTTGTCTGCATTATGCTGAGAAGCTTTGTATTCTTGTAGATGTTGTTTATAGAATTGTGTGTCTTTTCAAATATCATCTTATTAATTCGAGTACAAATGATCTTATTCCAATTTGCTATATTCTAGCACGCACAAGGAATTATTTTGTCATCTATAATTATGGAGAATGCTTTTCTTCTCATTTCCATGTCTTCATTCCTCTATACTTTTGTGATTGATGATCTATTAAAAAACACTTTCATGATATCCAAGTTCTGTGGTAAAACTATGCTCTGTACATATGTAAATAAGTTTTGCTTTTGAATAAGGGAACCTCTCCCACTAAAGAGGAGGGACTTCTTGTCCCCTGACTGTTGTTCTTCTTGAAGTTCTTTTTGACAACCAACACACATGTTTCCTTGTTTCATTAAATTTTTATTTATTGAAAATATATGAAGTTGCACACCTTTTGGTCCTTTCGAATATACATATTTTCTGATATATGAAATAAAATGGAAATTTAGTATTGCATATGTTATTATTCATTTGAGAGTGAAGTTGTTTAACATTACCTGCAACTTTGATTTGTTTTTCTACTCTTAATAATTTTGTTTTATGATATTTTGTGCTTCTTCAACAATGTGCCTAAAGGGTTCTCTTGCAAGATTAACTGATCATGACATACCCTCTACAAATGCACTAGAAAATACTAACATGAGAGTGCTGCCAAGAAATAAATCTCGTACCATAATTTCTACATCCAATATTGAAAATTTTAGTATTCCAATTCCATCAAGCATGCCAACACAGTATAACATGAAAGTTAAGGAGTAACCATTCATGTGTGGGTTGTCTCTGAATTCACTCTCCAACACCACAACATGCTTCCTTGACAAGTCTCATAGAATCACAAGCCAATATTTTAACTCTCCTACTGGATACTCCTAAATTTTATGAAGTTAGACAGGAAGTAATTATGAAAATTCATGCATTGGAGTCTACATTGCTGGAAAGTATAGGTCTTGTTGTACCTAAACAAATACACTTATGATAATTAATTGTTTCTAAAACAATCATAAAAGTAGTCCTGATTATCATTCATGTGTTATAAAACATTCATAAGAACAATTTTTCATATTGCATGGTTTACAATAGTCCTAACAAACATTCATGCTCTATAAATGTAGGAAGAAAATGGCATGTCCCATGATATACCTATAGGGGAAGCTACTGTGACCCCTACGACTGCAACAATCTCCATAGTGAACACAAATGGAAATAAAGAGGTTACAATCTTGTTAACCTCAGATGGAAATGTCCTAAAAGATGAAATGGGGTCTAAATCTTTCCAATTTCTATTTCATTGTGTAGAATGCCTAATTGGAAATACCATACAAGTGGATTGGAGAAAGCAAGCCAAGTCTAAGAAATATGAACTCTTTGAAGATGTCATAAAAGAGTTTTGAAATCCCAGTTTTAACAAGGATTTCATAATGGATTATGCACGTAAATTCATTCATTCTAAAAGAGACAAAATAAGGTCAAAGCTAACAAATGACCTGAGATGTCCTCGACCATCTTAGATCACTAACCAAGCAACATGGTATGAGCTTATCAAAGATGCCAAATTCAAGAGAAAGTCCTTCAAAAACCCAAACTACATGCCATATGCACGAGAAGGAGATAAAATATTCCTTTGAGATACAACAAAGGCTACCCAAGCTAGGGTGTCAAGTATTGTGTCCCATAAATTGGGGTCGGGTGGGTATAATAGTATTCGTGGGAGCTTGGTAAGTGAATAATTTCATTTATTTTTTACATTTTTCTAGTGAGTTGAATGTATTGAATGAGAAATAATACTTGCTAAATTAAAATATCTTTGTACACTTAGGTTCACAAATTTTGAAAGGAATCTTCAAATGAAGATATGAAATATGCTTTATTGCATGGTTCCCAATGCCTCCGACAACATATGATAGATTGAGGGGAGAAATTGGTCCTTAAGCATGAATCTGAGGTAAGTTTATTTTAGTATTTTATGACATAATAAACCATTTAAGTATCAATGTTTTGGTAATTTAATTAACTAAATTATGTTGTTTAATAAGATGTGAAACAATCAGAATCCTTAAAGGGTGCAATTGATAGTGAACATGAAGAGGCCATAAAAAGATGTGATGCTTTTGTTGTTTGACAAAATGAATTGATTGACCTTCTTGCAACTCATTTGGAAAACAACCCAAAAATCTAACAGACAAAATTTCAGGATGATGAGGATTTTTAACTTGATTATCATGTTGCACCATCTACTATAGTTCCTCATTAAAAGAGGACAAAAAAGAATAGATGTTTTTCAAATTTGGATAAATAGAATTAAATGACAATTTTTTATCAATTATTGGCTATTTCATTACAAGTGAACTTAAATTATAGCAATGAACTATTTATTGAATGTTAGATTTAAAGATCAACACTTAGAGCATATTATATTTTTGGATTAATTGATCCATGTGGGAGAGAAGAAAATGAAATAGAAAATCTAATGGAAAACTCTATTTTGATGAAGGAGAGATTGTAAATTCCTAAAAATTGTCGAGAAAAGATATTTTTTGAATGAAATGATAGATGAATCCTTGATCCTCCTTTTATTTCATTCATAGATGACTTGTTTTCATTCCTTGAAAATACTTTTGGTGATTCCAAAGCTTGTATATTACTAGTTTACATTAATCAATTGATAGTGAACATGAAGAGGCCATAGAAAGATGTGATGTTTTTGTTGTTTGACAAAATGAATTGATTGACCTTATTGCAACTCATTCAGAAAACAACCTAGAAATCTGACAGACAAGATTTCAGGATGATGAGGATTTTTAACTTGATTATCATGTTGCACCATCTACTATAGTTCCTCGTTAAAAGAGGACAAAAAAGAATAGATGTTTTTCAAATTTGGCTAAATAGAATTAAATGACAATTTTATCAATTATTGGCTATTTCATTACAAGTGAACTTAATTATAGCAATGAACTATTTATTGAATGTTAGATTTAAAGATCAACACTTAGAGCATATTATATTTTTGGAGTAATTGATCCACGTGGGAGAGAAGAAAATGAAATAGAAAATGTAATGGAAAACTCTATTTTGATGAAGGAGAGATTGTAAATTCCTAAAAATTGTCAAGAAAAGATATTTTTTGAATGAAATGATAGATGAATCCTTGATCCTCCTTTTAGTTCATTCATAGATGACTTGTTTTCATTCCTTGAAAATACTTTTGGTGATTCCAAAGCTTGTATATTACTATTTTACATTAATATTTCATTAACTATGTTCAACTGTTAGAAGGTACTATCTCTGTGAGAGTATGCAAGTCCTTGGATCAATGTTTGTAGGCATTTTGAATCAGTGTTTTGTGCTCAAGTGTATTCATTATGTTTGGTACAGACCTACTGCTAAGTACTAATATTTTCTATTACATTGTGACTAGAGATGTATTTAGCATGCAAGGCCGAAAGTGAACCAATCAAGACTCCATGCTCACCTAATAGGTATGTCATGTTTAGACCTCAGTTCTCTCTTTTCTGCTACCATGGATGGAAATAATTAACTATATGTTATTCACATATACTTAATTGAGGATTCATGTTTCATTATAATGTTCAACTTGATTTATATTGACATGGATTAATAGAGTTTAATTCATGATGAATAGTAAAGTGAAATAAATGACTGATTTGCAAATCCTATGCATGATTGGAATGATTTGTAAATCCACCAAAATGACAAGACTTACTTATTGGTAATGTGGGAGATTCAAGAGTAGTTTTGTGTACAAGAGGTCAAGACAATTCTTTGGCTACAGTACAGTTGACAGTGGATTTGAAACCTAATCTTCCAGGTATGTATTGCAGTTTGTTTCTCTAGTGCAGAAATATATTTTAAATTCCATGCTTACTGTATTTATATTCTTTATTGCAAATATATCATTTTGAATGTTGGCTAATTTATCAGTTTACTAGAAAGAAAAGATTAAATAGAAAAAACACAGGGCTTAATTTTCAAATCCTTTTTTCATGTTTACCATATGTCTATAAGGTAATAGTTATTTGGAGTGTACATTTCCTCTTTTCCAAACCTTTGTTTTAACTAATTTTTAGAGTTTGACTATTAATGGGGAATTTAGCTATATCTTTCAAGAAAATATATTTTTTGTTAGAACTATATAGTTCCTTTTATTTTTTTCCCATGTTACGTGCTTTGATCTTAAACTTTTTGTCTTGTTGAATGCTACATATTTAAAATTTTGTAAATAGATTTGCATTGTAATTTTTGAATAATTCAATACTCAAATCCTTAGGTAAATCATATAAATGATTAGAATGATGATAAAACTATGCTTCTTGTAGACTCTATATAAACATATATTATTATTCAGATTGATATGGTAAGAGAAAAGTGTACACAGGAGCAGACCTTGAGATGAATTCAGGTCAGGGTTCTGTGTGTGCAAGCTGTTGTAAATTTTCATCCAGATATGTAATACCTGCCCAAGCTATGCAATAAAAAGGATTTACTTATGGCGATGTATTTTTTAAAACAATAGTAATAAAGTAAGGAGATATTTTGGAAATTCATGATGGAAAGATACTGATGAATGTTGTTATCAAAATGAAGTGAATGATGGAAAGCTACTAGCCTCCTGCTAGAATTCGAAATAGTGTTTATGAAGTTGAGAGAACTATAATATTAGATCACATAGTAGAAGTGATAATTACATTAACAGAGAACCCAGTCATAGTCGAGAACACATGGAGTGTAATACCTAAATGAGACAAGGAAAGAATGTTGTTCTTATAATGTCTCAGATATCAGACCAAACTAGATGGACTAAGTTGATCAACTCAACAAATCAGAGAAGAAACCAATTTTCTCTACAACGGATTTTATAGAAGAAAGAGTGGTGATTCAAAATTCAAATATTTAAATATTTGGGAAGTACGCACGTGAAGTATTTGAAAAAATTATTCAAGGGATTTTCAATTAAAAAAAGTGTTACTTTGTATGCAAATGGAAATGATAGCATTGGACATATAAGACTGGGCTAGCTTGGCATAAAACAAAAGAAAATCTTACATGGTCAGGGTTTCTTTGCATTTGGAGAAATAATGTTAATGCCTCGTGAGGATATCCATGGTTTCTGTAAGCTACAATTATCGCATTCCATGAGAAGACATCTCATTCATTCATTTGATCAAACCCTTCACATGCAACACCTAAACTTCGGCACTTTTCATACATGCATATAAGGGTATTTTGTAAAAGTTTTTACGTGGCAAGCTTAGATTCCCTCTCATTAATTTGGGTGTGGATTTACCTACCTTCTGAAAGGTTTTTATTCGAAATGCAGGTCTGCAATAGTTGAAAGTATGTATAAAAGTCTACAAGGTTATTATGTGTTATAAGCTGAATATGTAGGGATTCCTTCAACCGACCTTCGGTACAGATAATGTTGTAAATTTGAGATTGAGATTGGCAGGGGATAACATTAGCATTGGCATTAGAAAATGTCTTTTTTTTTTTTTAAATGTCTTCATAAAAGTGAAATAATTGTTTTTATAAATTAAAGAATATTTTTTAATTTATATAAAAAACAATCATTTGACTAAAAATAACCCATAAAATATTGTAGAGGTTTTACCATTTGAATCTTATATTTTTGGAGGTTTTACCATTTCAATTTTCAATTTTTGAAAATTTCACTTGGAGTGTACCTAAAATAGCTTACTAATCATCAATATTGTTGGCTCAAATCAAGACTACATTCTATAACATTAATCTCATTATCTTTTTTATAGTCAATATAATTTCAGGGAAAAGTACATTGGCTTGTGCTATGTAAACTACACTCAACAATCCACTCAATAGACTCATGCCATGGAAAATATGTTATAGATAGAATATTCTAAATAAATTAATCTATATTAACCATACAATCTAGATTATAGTTATTAATACTAAATGTATAGTCCTGAACTTGGATCTGTCTAGCATTAACCATACAATCCAAGTAAATGTACATGTCAAAACTAGTGCCAAGAGACATGGATAGATAATTTCAATCCATATATTTAAATAAAGCACTGCAAGCAAGGTGGTGGGAATTGCCTTTCTGTACATTATCTTTTCTTGTTTCGGTTAATCCTTTCTTCCATTTTGGATCCACAATGTCTTCAATATGATATCCTTTGGTGATTAGTCTTTCATCATTTCTAAGTCTATGAGAGAAGTAGTTGTTTTCAGTAAATTACATGTCATCAATTTTGCTTTGATTTTGGCTTTTTTTTCGAAAGAAATATTCTAAATGGATCATCATTCCTTAGATTTTGATCAAAAGTGCTGAAACCTGATGCAGATGCCCGCAAAAGGAGCCATTTCTCTTTGTTAGATTTGCATATTTGTAAAAGCAATTTAGCCAATTCTATTTTATCTCCTCAAGTTTCTGATTGCACCGCATAATGAAGTCTAGTCCTGCCATCGCAGTCACATTCTTTCAACGGATGGGCACATTGGGTAAATAGAATCTTTATTGTACCGGAGTCTCCACATTTTATGGCTTTATGAAGAGCTATTTTTCCAACGAAATATCCCCTCGTTATATATTTTGTGATATTCTTATGGCTGGACAAGAGCACTTTCACCAGGTCTCTTTTTCCTTGTGAAGTAGCACCATGCAATGGGGTTAGACCCTTGCGGTCTATCAAATCGAGATACATTTTATATACTTCATGTTCCTCATACGACTCTTGAGTTAATATGCAAGATATAGTTGCTTATTGTATTTCAATTTTAAAATATTAAGATTATGAGTTACATTCAGAATGAGATAGCTTCTTAAAGAGGGAGATTTGTTGACTTTTATAGTATACCTATTCCAGACAATATATTTTGTTGTTCAAGTATTCAAGTATTTATTTGAATGTAAACATGTAGGTGAGGGAATTATATTATCTCCATTCTCATCGTATCATACATTGTGACATGAAGCCCTAAAATATTCTTATTAGAGTTGGCGGTCTTGTCAAGCTAAACATTAAATAGGATTTACAATTGAAATCTTTAGATGACACAATGTTACTTTATTATGTTATCTTCCATTCGCCCCCTAAATTGGTTGCTTCAAAATAACCTTGTTCTAGGAGTTTTGTTGTGGTTGGAGTGGGCCTATCTATTATTGGAGCTGGTCAATCTTTTGCAATCCCAGCAGCTATGAAGGCAGTTGAGTTAGAAATTGGTGATATTGATCAGTTTGAAATAAATGAGCTAAAAGTAAAAATGTGATGGATTTTGAACTTAATATCTTTAGCTAATCGGCTGCATTTATTGAAATATACTCTTTGGCGACCACATTTTTTTTCTTAAAGACATTAGTTGATCAGTTACAGAAGCCAGCAAAGTTGTTTTTCTATGTGCATTCTTTATCTTGGTTGACCTTATTTGTTGTTTCTTTCATAATTAGTTCAGTAGAAAGAGTTTTGAAATAATTTCTAATCATTGTATACATTCTAAACTGAGATTGAGGAAGCTTATAGAAAGCTTTAAGGTCTGTCCATTCCATCCACTTCCCAAATCTGTAGCTCCAAAAAGTACACAACCCAACAAGCCCAAATAGTCCAGCCAATGAAAGAAATACAAAATACAGTTGAGGAGATGGATGTGTTGTTATTAGGAGATGATGATGTTCCTATCATAGCTATAGAAATTGGAGATATGGTTCTTTCAAATGGTTTGATTGATGGTGGTTCATGTAAACATTCTACCGCAAAACATGTGTAAAATTTTAGGAAAAAATACCACTAATAGAAGCATATTTAAGATTAATATTTCCAAATCAAGAATGGATTGGGCCACTCGGTATATTATCAGATGAAGATATAACAATAGCTGGAAAAGGATAATGTGCATTGTTAATGATTATATAAATTGAAAGTATTGAAACACTATGGTGAAATATAAGGACTTTGTAGTGTCCCTAGTGGAGGATTTTCAAACATGAAAAGAAAATGTTTTATTATCATCTCACTGAAATTTCATTGAAAAAAAAGATAATTTCAGTTTTCTCCTTTTCATTATTCACACATTTTTAACTTGATATTTTTCCTATATAAAGTTGAAGATGGTTACCTACATATTAATCTAACCATTACACCTGCATGTGATATTTCTAGTTTAGTGCAATTTTCTATGTTTTGTGTCAAATTTAGGTTCCCTTTATACCATGTTTCTTTAGCACTTGTTCATGTTTTGGTATTTCTATTTTAACTTTGTGGCTTCATCAACAACTATCAATTTTTTTTATTCTCTTCTATATGGAAAATGCTTTATATATTATTGCTAGTGGTCTAAAATATGCAATATGTGTTTCTACAGGTGATGGAGATGACACAAGTTTGTTTTGTGGAGGATAGGGCACAAGGGATCATTTTTCGACCCAAAAGGTATTGTCTAAGATAAAAAAAATTCTTTACTATATTGTGTTTTAGATCTGTTGAAAATTACAATAGATATCTGTGATTACTTTATTATGTTGAAATATTTTTATATTTCACACAATTTTAAAGGAATATTCAACAATTACCATCACTAAAAATTTGTTAGATTTCCATGGATGTCAAATTTAAATTCCATAGGGTTGTGATCAACACTAATGGTGACAAACCTTTCATAGGTGCCAAGTTTTAACCATTTCCAGTTTTTAATCATGTTTCAACTTTTATATTTTTTTATCCTTTATGTTTTTATTACTTCTGTAGATTGCCAAAGCGATATAAAGCCAAAACTAACTTACTGTGTTACTAAGAACAAGAGGAATTCAATTTTTTTGTTGGCTGCATTAGTTGTGGTGTTTTTAGTGATACAGTTTCTACAAATTCTTTGACATGTATAATATGGATGCATGTATGTGATTTAAAATATTTAGTGCACAAGGATATAAATCATATCCTTTGAATTCAGGACCGAAAAATATATTACAAATTCATTCCCCATAAATGATTGCACATGATCTCCTGCATAAATGTCTAATTGTTATAGTTTAATAATTCATATTTTTGACTATTTTGTTTCTTGTAGTGCCAACCTATACGAAGCACATCCTTGTCAAGCAGGTAACATTTTCTCAATTCTAGAGCATATCAACAAGGGAAAAGATTTTCTAGATATTCAGTTTTGGAAGCATACAACAGATTCTGTGCTTATCCATGATCCTTTTTCATTTGTCAGTTGGATGTTATTTTGCCTCCCTAGTTCATTGACAATAGAAATTGAACCATTCATTTCTCTCGTGCATCTTTTCTATCTGGTTTGTTTGGTTCAGGTAATACATGTTAATGTGATTTGAAATTTGTATGTTCATGTTTCACATTTTTTTATTGAATTCTATTGATGCATCATGCAGCTAATGATGTCCATGTTCTTATTCATTATAGGAAATTGCATATGCCGGAAGATTTGGTTTTCTTGATTATGAGTTAAATTTTGGTTCTCGTTATTTTGTTGGAAGCATCTCTACAACAGTATCAGGGACTACAATGAGGTTATTATATTTGGAATTTGTTGATGCAGAACTTTTGTTATTTCCAAAATAATTGTTGATTCTCCGTTTGACCTTACCCTTCTTACAGAGGTGTGCTTTGTCATATACATTTCTCTATTCTTCATCTACCATTTCAAATGAGAAAAATGTGTTGGGGGAAACAACAATGAATATGATAGATCATTGTATGGAAAATAGACAAGAGATTTTAAAATAACTGAAATAGATTCACTATTGTGGATGCATGCGTGAAATTGAAAAGATTCTCCCAAGTATTGTTCACCATGATTTATCCAATCATGGTGGTAAATACCTTGGTGTAAGGGGAACAGGGAAACAAGAGATGTAAACTATCGTCTTGTCCATTGCATCTTCGAGTGTAATTGTTATTTTTAACTCAATAACTATGTGTACCATTGTATGTGAAGGGTTAACAACACCCTTTTGTATTTTATCTTACTTGATATTAATAAAATGTTTTTGTACCCATATGTGGGCACAGGATTCAAATTAAATTATTTTTAATTTACAATATTAATTACCAGCCCACCCTGACATCATAGATGATATGCAACCATTGATTGCACTATATAATATTTGGTTATTATTTATTCTTGAAATTCAGTTTTTTGTTCTTTAAATTCGTATTGTCTCTAGAGAGACAAAAACGATATTCTCTCAAGAGACAAAAATGATATTGTCTCTCAAGAGACAAAATATGTATCAATTTATATGTTCTCTAAAGAGACAATAATTAGAGACAATATTAGAGACACCCACTTTGAGACAATAATAGAGACAATACACAACTTTGTTATTGTCTCTATTTGAGACAATTTGGTCAAGTATTGTCTCAAATCACCCCTCTTTGTAGTAGTGTTAGGAGGTGGTATGAATGACAATATAAGTAGAATCCTAATTTCCTTAGGGAAGTACTTAAATTTTTGGGTTGTTCTAAGAAGAGTGTAGATGTAAGATTAAATATCACATTAGCATGTCTTGTAAGTAATTTGACATAACATGACATAATGAAGGTGTAAGAAGTTTGAGTGAATGATTACATTAGATGGAAGATTTTCCATACATTATTGGTATGATTAGAGAGTATAATACTTATATGATATAAGTTGTACTATGTTATATGTTTTTTCTTGGTCTGATGATGCTATTTCTATGAATAAATATCGAAAAAGATTTTTTAATTCAAATCTACATTCATTTGATCTTTCTATCAATGCATGTTTTCTGCCTATTGTGTTTTTATTCTATGTATATTGTGAAGGGTACGTTGTGTAAGGTGGTTCTTCATTGACCACCCTAACCGTATTTGTGTTGGTCATTGAAGATCATACATTTTTTTCATTTTAATGAATGTACGTGGAGGTAACTAAATTAGATTGCACTTAAAGATTTTTTGTAAAATAATGTGAGGAAGTTGCAACAAATAGTTATATCGTCGCATGCAAGTTATTTTAAGGGTTACATCGAGCAAACTAAATGTAATGTCAAAATTAGGGTTAATATAATTAACACTAATTACTATGTGCAAATGTTATGGTTTAGAATATAACTATTGTGAAAGCAATAAATAAAAAATTACCAAATTATGTAATGGTTAAACATAAAAATACGAAGTTCTTGAAATATGGATAAATTGCAAGTAAGGTTAGGGTTTGAAAGAATTTAATTTTACATGGGATATGGAGTAAAGCATAGTGAGACTATAGAAATATGCTATGTGGAGTCTCATTAAACTACTTATAAAATCTAGAGTGATGAAATTGAGTACAAGGTAATATGACCCAAGTTGCATAGAAATAATGAAAAATTTCAACCTACGTGGCAAATATTGACCTATGGTGATTTGAACTAGGTCTAGATCCTACTATTTGATGTTTCTTCTTCTTTGGGTTTGGGATCTCTATAATTTTACAATCACACCTTTGTGGTGGAATATGGCTTCATATTTTTGAATACCCAACTCTTTGCTTGAAGATTTGGAAAAGGGGTTAGTTAGATGTGGCTAAATTAACCTCGCCCCACCCCATGTGGTGTGATGAGCATTGCAATAGGTACAAATACTTGGAAGAGGGATACATTTGCTCATAGTTCTCCCTTCCATTTGATGTGTCAAAATGCGCCATAAACAATCTTTTGGCAAGAAAATCATAAGGCCTATAGTAATGTGGTAATGATATTTGTTGTGAGTTTTTGAATGTGATAGTGATCTATGGAAGCAACATGAGAATTCCAACTTCATAGCCTATTGACGTACTCTAAGGTCTGACAATGCAATGAGTTGGGCCAAATATAACATTTCTTAGAGTTTTTGAGTGTGACATGACCTAGATAGCCAAAGATGTTCATAACGAGGAGGCCATATGTGTTTTTATAACTGATTTATGTGAAGTATTTCCCCTTTACTAACCTTAAGTTGATTATGATAACCTATGCATTCAAAAAAAATGACTGTCATAAGTGTTTAGGACAGAAACGTCGACCAAAGTTAGAACCATCAACCGATGTTATCCTTGTTAGACGATTCTTTCCATGTTTAAGTTGGGACCTAATCTAAAAGAGTAGCTGAGTAGCCATAATTTCAAAGCTGTATTCAGTGTATATTACGTAGGTTTCTAATGAATTATTTAATTGAGTGAAAAATAGTGACTTAATAGCTTTAGAATACAAGAATCGAATGAAATGTATTTAAGATTAAATCAACTAATTATATAAGTAGAAAAATAATAAGATAAATACTAAATAATTATTACCAGATACCTTTCCGTCCAACTTTAGAATATCACACTAAAATAGATTCGTTACAAAATGCGAAAAAATCTTAAACTTGCTAACGATGGTACATAATTTACAAAAACTAGAAAACCTAATTATTCCAGTAAAGCTTCTCTTGCAAATAGAAACAAAGCACACAATATATTAGTAAACGATAACCAAATATTGAGAGTTAATTTTAAAACCAATTTTTTTTTTCAACATGAAATCTATTCAGAATCTCCACTTTCCTTTAGTTACAAATTTAAATGCATCATATTATTAAATAAAAGGAACAGTTGCATTAAAAGTGTGGCCATTCATATATTTTGCATGACGGCGAAGGTCCACCTTCAAATCTCATCCCTCCTGAATCCGTGATAGCAATTTAGCATTGACATTGTTTAAAACATTATTTCCTACAATTTTGGGATTAGAATATTCGAAAAATGGCAATTGTTAGGAAGGAGTGAAAGAACCCACACACCACCTCCACAAATATAAATTTATTGTTATGATATACGTTGTTAGATAAGCCATCGTTTTATATGGTATCAAGGAAAAAGACGGGATAGACCACTATAAACTAGTAAATATTTAAATACAAAATCTTGATAATATTATTTGGATTTCTCATAAAATTCTTATTATTTAAGAGTTTTGTATAAATTATTGATTTCGATAGAGAGTCCCAATTTAACTTTGTTAGAGTTGAATCAATCTTTGTTAACGAAAAAAAGGGCTTCAAATGTTACCATATGTCTATGATATCGTAATTTTTGGAATGTGAAGAGAGTCTCCTTTAGTATAGTTAAATGGATGTCAAATTTAGGGTCATGTATGTTTATTGGCATCTCAGCAAATTACACTTCACCACCACCTCTTTGCTCTTGGCATGCCACTTTACGTTAGTAAGAGCTATGCTCATTAATTATTAAATGAAATTGAGATTTTTTGCTAGTGTGTTTTAGTCATTACTCAAATGACCTTCATGAATAATAGTTATTGTAATGACATTTTCCCTCATTAAGGAATAGATGCTTTAGAAGTTGACTTTTGGATCTAATTGAATAGATTTTTTAAACAATTTGCAATCTAATCCACTATGAAAATAATCATTTCATAATGACATATTTCCTTGTGCATTGGATAATAAGTATGAGATTACCTTATTAGATTTTCTTCATATATATTATTATTAATATTCATAAGAGACATGGACCCACTTAATATAGAAATACAATATTGTAATTTTTTGATCACATGTTTCATATACAAAGAGAAACTACATTATAACAGTCCAATGTATATCAATTTTATAAATGCCAAGTATTTTAATCTACATCTCATTGGCTTACACTTCACCACCACACCCTTGGCTCCTAGCATTCCAGTGTAGTTTATGTGGAACAACTATGTTGATTAATAACTACCTAAGATTAAAAAAAATTACTAGTGTGTTTTTAGTCATTACTTAAATGACCTTCATGAATAGTGGAATGGCATTTTTCCTCAACAAGAAATAGATGCTTTAGAAATTGACTTTTGGATAAAATTGAGTAGAATTTGTAATAAATATCAATATACTATTTCAACTAATCCACTATCAAAATAATCATTACATGATGCAATTTTTCCTCATGTACCTTTGATAATAAGCATGAGATTACCTTAATTACAGAAATGATTCTATAATAGTCAAATATGTGTTTTATTTAAGGTCAATTACATTTATTGACATCTTGTTGAATTACACTTCACAACCACTGCTTGACTCCTAACATACCACTGTAGGTTATGTGAAAGAGCAAAAATGATTACTTATCACGTGAAATTAGATTTTTTTAGTAGTGTTTTTTAGGCATTATTCAAATGACCTTCAGGAGTAGTCTTTAGTGTAATGACATTTTTCCTCTTAGAAATTGACTTTTGGAAAAAATTTAATAGAATTTGTAATCAATCTCCATAGACTATATAGAACTAATCAACTATGAAAATATTCCTACATAATGACATTTTTCTTCATACATTTGATATTAAGTTACAAGTATGCGATTACCCTAATTATATTTTTATGAATAAATATAAATAAAAAAAAACACTTAACATATAAATATGATAAATATTTATCCAACAGTATTTAATATTTTAAAAAATAAAATAAAAATGGTAAATTACTCTTCCTTTTTTCCGTTTTTTTTTTAATTAACTTTTTAGAATTCCCACCCTCTTATTACCTAGAAGATATATTGAAATGTTGTAGAACAAGTCAATGTGAATTTAAGCTTATATTTTAGAAAATCAAATCTTTTAGTGCTTAGATTTTTTGTTTTTGATTGGCTCACCATTTTTCATATTTAAAAAATTATAATCCCAATAGTTTATTTGTATACCAGCATTCTCCAGTAATCGACTTGGCACCCTTCTATATTAAGACACCTTTTGGTTACATGCCCACCAAAAATTCAGACCCACCAATTTGGAGGTCACGGTTTTGAATCCCGAAAGTAACCTGGTATTCTTGAATTCAGCTTACCATGGAAGGACTGTTGCCTTACATTTACAGAGCCATCATTCAATACAGGGGAAACGTAGGCTAGAGGATCTATGGCGCTCTGGCTTCCTCTCCCCCTAGTGATTCTGGAAAATTTTCATGGGACTCTACATATATCAGCCTTCCAAGAGACTCTGCAAGGTTCACTTCCGACATTCATGGCTTTCTCCTGTCTTCTAGGACGATTTACCCACGTCCACAATTTCTAGCCCCTTCAAATAACGCTATTAACAATCGTAATGAACAGTCTGTGTCTGGAAACACTACTCTACATTAAGCTATAAACATCAGAAGGTTTCAATGATCTGTTTAAGACAGAAGACTCTAAATGTACATGGTCATTTTACTCAATTGTATATATACCATGTCTAATGTTGTTGGACTAACCACAAAGAGTTAAGTTGCCCAATTTCCTGAAAAAGAACAGGGATGTTCCTGGAACATTGAACACAACAGAATGTTTTGGTTTTAATTGTTCATGATTTCTAGATTAATGGATTGTGCAAGTTGAATTCTTTGTTTTTGTGGATGATAATGTTCGTGTTTCAAAGATATGCTTCACAGATCTTATAATTGTTTTGGTTAGAAGAAGAGTTTCTTGAACTCATATTACAATTTGCCACCTTTAAAGAGTTGTGCCTAACCATTGCCCACTTTAAATGTTGGAAATAAAGAATATTTTTGTAAAAATAATTTTAAAAGTACTTCCAATTCAGTGGTAGACTTTTTACTTTGCAGTGCAGAAGTTATGGCCTGATTTACCTTCAAATTGATAAATAAAATAAGTGGGACTATGATGTTTTACCTTCAAATTGATAATTTAAAATAGTAGTTTCATTGTGATGTATTAATGAATAAGGAAAGTGATAAGTATAAGGTTTTGAGCCACTCCACCCTAATTTTCCCTTTAATCAAACAATAATATGAAATATTATTCAAATTTTAATATCCATACATAATATAATACAAAATAAATAAATAAAACAATAATATTTATTCATAATACAATCATCTTTACATACTCAACAAAAGAGTTGCCCTCTAGAGTGATTTCTACATGTTATTTGGCCAATTGAAACGATGGATTCAAAAGTATTAAATAGGTGTAAAAAGTTCCCCACCCACTCACAGTTTCAATCATGTTAGAAAGCAAAAGAGGGAAAAGAGATTTGCATTGTTTACAGAAAAAGTAAAGGGACCTGTTTTATTATTTTCTTTTTTAGAAAGGTATATGTAGAGGTGGTTTTCAATAAATTTGTTAGCCATTTTTATAAAAGCAGCGATACTTTTTTTGAATAATACTCATAAAAATAGACACGTGCTGAATTAATCATGACCATCAATTGCTAAAAATGCAATTTTGTAGCAATGGTGGGAACAATGGTTTAGTGTACGGTAGGGTTTGAATTATTTTGTATGAATTTGTATCCTGTATAGTGCTCTAATAATTATTTAATACATGATACGATTCAACGTAGTTATTTATAGGAAGTACTTGATCTTTTCTCTTTAAATATAGGGTGCTTAGCGATCTCACATTAGTTAAAGAAAAGTTTAAGAAAATATTTCAGTTTTGTTGATGTGATCCAGTTAACATTGTTTGAGAAGATCACATGCTTTCAGTGCTAAATATCAAATTTGTTGTGTGGATGAGCTTAAAGAAAAATTGTGTTGAAACCCTAACTATGGCTAATTAAAATTCTAGTCACATATGTGTTGGACATGATCAGTTGGAGGTGAGGCCATATCTATGTAGATAAGGAGGAGAATTGGTGGACTTTATAAAAAAAGAATGATTGTGTGAGTTAGTTAATGGAAAAATGGGATAACTTACTATTTTTATTGTGGAATCTTATCAGAAGGAGAGGTTAAGTCATACTAACATAACTAGAACCTTTCTAAGATGGGGAGGGAACATAACAAACTTGTGTTATTGTGTTATACCCTCCTATAACAAAGATGTAAGAACAAGGAATCTCTTGATGAAGAGAGTAAATATTGCAAGGCGAAATCGGATCCATGAGAGAGTAGAGAAGTTAGTGTAGAGTCTGAAAGAGTCTCAGACCTACAATCACCTAACATCAATTCCTTTGTGTTCCTTGATTCTCCAAGCATACATGTTCTTTTAAAGGAGAAGACGGGGAGTGTATGTGCATATCATGGACGAAACTTAAGAGACATTTTTGTCGCAGATCTCCAATAACTTTCAGTGTTCTAGCATATGTAATGTTTTTTGGAGTGCAGGAATCCCATCACGCACAATTTGTAAGGTTGTTGGTGACATGCGAAAAGGGTGTGTTCGAATAAGGGTATCAGGTGTGAGGATGTAACGCGATGTATGTCATCATGAAAATTAGACGCACAATTTCTTTTTTGGTGTTTCAGCACGTGAAGAGGTAAAATACAGGTGTATCCTTTGAACGCAGAGGTGGAGGAAGAAATGGAAATTTCAATCAATTGTCATGTCATAAGTGCGATGTGATGGATCACTACGTCACTACAAGTGTTAGAATTTCCTGTGTGCGCACAAATTTTGGCACGGGCACAAGCTTTGACGTGTGTCTGGACTTATGTAAAAGGTTTGTGACAGTGAAAAAGATTGGAAGGTAGGTAGCATGATAAGGGTAGCTCAACAGGGCATATTGCGGTGAAAACCAAGGTTAAATTTGCATCAGATTGGTTCAAATACACAAGTAAATATCATTACAAGGAGTATGTTTGACATGCAGAAGAAGGATTTTCATATGCCTCATAGAGATAATGATGCATGGTGCAAGGATACGATTCCTGGAACATAACAAGTTAGCGAGTTACTCAAACCTTAAAGGGAGAGGAGAAAGTTTCGTTCAAGATGGAAACGAAGGTAGAAGATCAACAAACAAAGGAACCAAGCTCTACGTAGATTGTGTAATGTATATATATATATATACAAATTCAATGATAAAAAGGTGGTGTACTCCTTTTTTTGAAGACTCGACTTCAATGAAGTGTGGGGATTGTGCATGAGTCACATAGTGAGTGCATGAAGGATCCCTATGTAGCACAACACTTCAGGTATGATTAGGAGTGACTCATTAAGGACAATATGAATGTGTAGAATGCAGATAACATCTTCATTGACACCACTGCGAGAGTAAAATCCTTAAACTAATGATGCATGGAAAAATATCGGGAGTTTAAAATTTTAAAAATCGTCAATTTTTTTGTATATATAGAAAATATGACTATTTCTAGGCCTATTGAAATCTTGTGTAAGGTAAAACATGATATAGTGGAATGAAGTTCTCTTGTGAATTTGATGTAATAGAGTTCACAAAGGCAATTTTGTGTCTAGTGTTGCTTGAAAAACCATGCTATTATGATAATCAGGTGGACATGTGAATTGAGAAATATATCATGAGTTTTAATTAAAATAGGGATCAGATGGTTTTTATTACCTTGGATGATGCAAAACTCCCTACATATGTTGAGAGTGTGGATATTGTTGAAGACATTAACAATATATAAAATATTACCATACATGGAAAGCAATAATTAGAACCCCACGATGATGGAAGATTGAGTTGGAAATGTGGGAAATTTGTATCATATTTATCTATTGTAGGATGTCAAAGGTGGTTACAATAAGATAATAAGGTGACTCAAAGAAATTGCGTAGAAGCTAAAATAGCAGCACAAAAAGAATAAGAAGCTAGCAAAAATTAGAGTTGAGTGGTGTAATAGGAAAAAATATGATAAAAAGAATTTGAATGGATGTGTAAAACTGAGTTTCATGGGTGATACAACTTGCAAAATTCATGTCAAGGATTAGTAAAGGTAAGATGGTGTACATATACCTAAATTTGAACATTTTTTTTTTTGAAGATTTATCCTTAGAATTTATCATAGCCCATTAATCATTGTGCACTGAATCAAACAATTCCTTCATGCACCTTGTTCAATCAACATTACTAGCCAATAGGTCACACTTGTTATCCATCATTGACTATTAAAACAAACACATTTGAATACTATCTCCAACTAATAGATTCCATTTTTTGATTCACCAGCATAAAGTTGGCTATAACATAAAAAGTTGCTTGGGTGACTTTATCTTAATCTAATGATGTCATCTTGCAAATCTTTAATAGTTGCATTTTCAAATTCACATGTTTCCCCAATCATCCGTATTTCAATTGAGAGGGAAAAACATTCACAACAGTCACCTATAAAATCACATTCATATAACCCATTTGAAGGGAATATTACCATACATCTTTTAGGACTACCTCGGAGATCATAGAAAATCGCCAAATTGCTAAATCAGTCTATCAAGCATATCAACCAAATCTAAGTGTACACACATATTACATGGCTTTCGTAATCTATTTTGCAAAGACACATCACATCAAATATCATTGAAAAGTGTTGGGGGCTTCATTCAAAATCACATTTCTATATATATCTTGCACAAATACATTGAGTGGGGAACTATGAGGGTGGGTTTGATGCCTCTTAAAGTATTGCTTCATATGCATTGTAAAGGAAACTCAACCAAATTGATTTTTAGGTCCCCAAAAAAATAATAAGAAGAAATATCGCTAAATCTATTGCACAATTACAATCATGGAATTTTTTTCATATAGACTTGGTGAAACTATAGACATAGAAAAACATATTTTTATGGGTGATCTGAAAAATCCTTACTGAGGATAAAACCATCCATATTGGAAAATGTCTTTCCGAGTGAATTTTTCTGCACCAAGCAACTTCATTGCGCACTCAAATTAAGAATTCCATATTTTTAGAAAATCTCATTACACTCTATAAATCCTTCCTACAAACACTCGAGTCATTTTCACTTTGTTTCATTTTGCAATCGGTGCAATCCTCTTTGAATCTAAATTGTAAATTCATGATGTGTTTCGTTTATGTACTTATTACAATTTCTATATTTATCTAGAAATGATTTAGAATTTACATGTTTACTTTCATTTGTTCTATTGTGATTTTATTTCATCTTTACAGAAACTAATTCAATGTAACTAGATTAAACACTAATTTTTGTATTACATATGGAGACATTACCTAAATATGATGAGACCACCTATGTGAAGATTTCTATGAATGGTATAGAGACTTGCATGCTGAGAGAGGTGGATCAACTTTTAGTATTGTTTCACATCATGTGAGATACTACTCCATGATGGTGGAGGACACATAAACTAAATTTACTAGCATCTAGGTGCTAGTGAAATTGTTTATAACTTAACCCTAACATTTTCTATAATATAATTAAAAATCCTACATGGCATGCATAATTCCATTGGATAATATTTTTGAAAATAGCCATGTAGGAGTAAATTAACTAGTTATTGCATTTCCTCTTTCACAAAAACTTATAATCAATATGCACAAGCAACTCTTTATTTTTCAAAGCAATTTTAAAAGATTGATAATAAGTTGATCAAATAATTCTTTCTTATATTAAATAAAGACAACCACACCTAAGTTGCATCAAACATGTGTTCAACCTAATGTGTCCAACATCTTCCTAAAATTTGATTTTTGAAACACAAAATATATATTTGTCAAAGAAGTGAATATTTGTTATTTTTGTGGTTTCAACATCCCTAACAGACATGCATACCTTAACACATCAAATGTAGAAAACCAAAACACTAGTGGAGTAAATTTGATATCCAAAAGAAATTGTCCACACTAAAATAATCCTTTTCCCCTGAAAATGTATCAGAGCTCCTTCCACCACTTCCAAACATTCCATAAATTATTTCATATCATTAAATCAAGATTCATTATTATTTAATGAATTGTATTAACTTATTGTTTGATATGGATCTATTTGGTGGTTATCAAAATGGAACGTTTGTAAATAATTTCAACATGTGTTTTTCATAAGTGAAGCCTAAATGAGAATCATATATTTGAAGTGTATTAACTTCTTGTTTTTGTATGGATCTACTTGGTGGTTATTAAATTGGAATATTTGTAAATAATTTCAATAAAAATCCATTTTTCGTAAGTGAAGCCTAAGTAAGAATCCTAGATTTGAAGTGTATTAACTTCTTGTTTTGGTATGGATATAGTTGGTGATTATTAAAATGGAATGTTTGTAAATATTTCAACACGAGATTTTCATTAGTAAAGCCTAAGAGAAAATCCTAGAACATAAGAACTCTTCTCCATCATTGAATATTTTATAGTAAGTGAAAACTATTGAACAAAGTTGAATGTGTACACTTGATAAATTTTCGATGTCAAATACACTTTTTTAATGGCAAGGATTTCAAGTGCCTTAAAAGTTATTTATCTTAAATAAAATATTTTATATATTAAAAATCATAGTATTTAATGTATAAAAATTCAAGATGTAATGAATGATCCCTCCATTGTTGTCCCTTACCACCCCATACATTCGTTAAAGGATACCAATAAACATGATGAAGGAGAATAAAAAAATTGAATAAGGAAAAATAATGAGAAAATAAAACAAAAATTATTAGAACCTAATCTAGCAACCATATGTGTATACAAATCATTCCTACAATATGTATAAACATTTACTACAAGCCATAGACCAGTAACATATTATAATAACATTGCATAATCAAGTGAACCAACTTATATTAGATTGTGTAGAAACTCAAATTTGGTAATTTACTCTTTGACATTTTTGGTTTTGACGATGCACTCTTGCTAATATAAGCACACTCTTTTTATAATTTCTTAGTACATATGAGGTCTCTTATCTAAATTGCTTAGACATATACACTAATATGTTGAAAAGTTCTATAAGTCAACTACATTGAATCCATATAAAAACTATAATTGACAAGGTGAAAATTTTGTTTTTAATGTTTCGCATCCATGTGCAAAACCATATAATTTGGTCATGATTTGCTATCCAATCTTGGAAGACTTCTATGGATTTTCACTGACATATCATCCATATTTTCTTTTAGTTTTATATTCTTTATTGGGTATTTTTATCTGTACGGGTTTTCCTTTTTTCTATAATTTACTTTTAGAACCCTATATAGGAAAATATAGACTCTTTCATTTAGACACCTAGAAATTATATCGGACTTCATTGTTACACTCACTTCCTACACTTGCAAAAGGCACCCAAGGATTCGTAAATATCACCAAATACAATGAAATCTCATTATGGTTGATATTACTATAGGTCTAAAGCATGATACTAGGTCAAGAGGTCAAGTTATCTGATTTCCAAGAACTAAAACATCATTTCTCCAATTACTTTAGCAAAATCCAAAATAAAGTCATACATTTCCAAAGAATTTCAAATTTTCAAACAATAGTTATATTCATTTAGATATGACATGATAGGTGGAGAATGATGTGCAGTTTAATGCTTCTTCAAAGTAGTACCAATTTCAGCAGTGCACATGGGCTCCCAAAACCCAACTAATGTTTATTTTGTAGGGTATTATGCCAATGGCTGGGCTTTGGATCTTGATTTATTACTCAAAATGTTTAGAGAGCTTCACAACATGATCAATAATTAGGTTTTGATAGCAACAACATTTATAGGAAGGCAACACTTTCAAGAATTTACAAAACCAAATTCAAATTGAGTCCAAAACCATACAATAGAGTCAAATACTATATGGATGGTTCTGGAAGATTTATATGGTCCACCCTCATGTAAATTTGTAGTCACATTTCTAAGAATAAAGCTATATAAGGTTTTATCCCCTAGTTTTAGTGGTATGCACATCCATAACTTCCCAACATCATATGTAATAAACTAAGTGCACTCATCCCCTTCTCTTTCTAAGTTTCTAACATATAGTGTAAATGTTAAATGTGTTGTTTTAATATTGTATGATTATTTTTGGAATTTAATTACTTGAAATAACCCTTTGTATCTACCATTTTCATCCTTAATGTACTTAACTCAATAAAGATAGATTCCAAAATCTAAAAAGGGTGTAAACATTTTGGTGAACATGACTCTTGAATTGAACATTAATTTTCAAACAATAGTTTCCTTATAGTTCCTATACTATTATATGATTCTTCTTCTAGGACTATTTATTATACTTTTGGTTGCAAGAATGGTATCTTTTGATAGTCTAGCCATATCATTACTTGAGTATATAAAGCATTGAACTACATGTAAAGATGTTTTCATTAACCTCCTTTGCAACCCATCATTCCTGAAACAACTCCTAAGTATGTATTGACATTCTTCAATGTTTATTTTTATTTTTAAGAGCATCCCATAAACTTTAATTCTAATGACCTACCTGCTAGCTAATTTCACTACCCTTGTGGAATTAAACAACGAAAAATCTTACAATTGGTCAAAAGAGGAACTTGGTAAGGAAAGCCAAGGTCCAACAAATTATCTACAAACATTTCTAGCCTTAGCATGAGCCTCTCTGAACATAAGTTTTGATAAAAGATCAAGAAGTCAGAAGCATGAGGAGTTGCATGCCTAGGGACTAGCTAAGTTACTACCTAGCTCACCGAGATCGTGTGAAAAATGTAGACATGTCATTGTGACTGGATTATTTTGACTCTAAATTCCCATTAAAGTTGTCTTGAGCTCTTGACCTGGGCTATGTAAATGTGTCCTGACTCAAAAGGATGGACCGGGCTATTGGGTTACATACCGAGCTCATATGGAGTTCATGGAGCTGATAGGAAAAATGAGCTAGGTCTTTAGGGAGTTTGAGCTACATTACAACCTAAGCTACTCCATAAGGATGATGGCGAGTTGTATACACAAAGATACATTGGTTGATTCCCTGAGATCGTGCATTATCTTCACTGAGATACCACATTTTCATGGTCACCAAGTTGTTTGGAGTATGGGAACTGAGATAAAATGTGCATTGAGTCATTCCTTGGGTCATCGAGCTAATTATACAGCAATTTTGAGCTATGAACAATGTTGAGCCAAGATATTTTACAACCCGAGTTCTAGCCACTATGCAACCCAACCTTCATAGCTGCCCACCAAATTGTGCGTTGAGCTCACAACCGAGATGTCAAGAATATTTAGTGAACCATATGACGAATTTTAGGGAGGGATCTTAGTGACCAGATCGAGTTGCTACCAAAGGATCAAACTATTTCTGATAATGAAGCGAGATGCATCCACATGGATAACATGAGATCAGAACATGTGTTATGTATACAAACTGAGCTCACTTTTCTGAAGCATGAATCAAAGAAGCAACACAAGGAAATTATTCACAAGGCACCAAGCTATCTATAGTTCCCTGAGCTCATAAATCAATCCACCAAGCTAGTTTAATGAGACCATACATGCATTGAGGGATCAAAGATCTAGCTTGCAAAGATATCCTGCTCATCTAGCATAATGATATTGTTTGAACTCAGAGTGTCTCAAGAAGGAGGTAATCCAAAGGTTTTTAAGAGTGGTCAGAGCCCGATGGAACACCATCTAGTTGAGTGGGCTACTCTTTTGAACATGGGTAGAGTAAATCTCGTCCTAGGTTGAATGAAATGGTTACATGTCATACGAGGGAACTGAGTCACTTCCATGCAATGTCGAGCTATAAAGTCTCAATGGACCATGAGAGTGAGGATCAAGCTATGGCATTGGAGTAGAGAGATTCAACAATAGTATTAGGGAGCCGGTTCGAACAAGACTAAAAAATTGTAAAATGACCATTTCCACGGTCATTGACTCGGCGAATTCTAAAGGCCTTGGAAATCTACTGTGGGTATGTTGAGTCAAGATAACCCTCATGACCCACGGAACAAGTATGCCTCACAAGCCTAAAATTGTCACATAGAATAGATCTCCACGATATATGGTGATGGCCGAAGTCTGAGGCCCAAATGGTCCATGGGCCGTGAATGGAAAAGAAAACCAAAATGGCCGCAGGGTTACATTATACGAAGAGTGAGGAAATTAGGAGCCCGGATGTCCGTAAGTGGGTTGGGATGTGTGGAACATTAGGAGTCAAAATCCCAGCAAGGCATGGGCAAGAAGGAGTGTGGGGATGACAGGTTCAAGAAGTCCAGGCAGATCGGGACATAAATGCCTGAAATCTCTGAGATGGACGTGGCCTGCAATACATTGCACTCCGAACTTGTAAGTTGTAATGACGTGACATGTGGTGGATGAGCTGGTGAGTCGATGGGAGCCTGCATGTGGTGGCTGGGAACTAAAAGGAACTACCCGTGACATAAAGGGGGTTGCCCACAGAGTTAATTTGTTGGTAGTGTAGAAAAATAACATGCTCGACTGAGCTATCCAAGTTGAATCGTCCATGTCAAACATAAAACATCAAACCCCTTCCCTATACAAATCAATGAAGATCAATAAAGAGGCCCTACAAGAATTTTAAATGCAAATCATTTCAAACAAAGGGGAAACATTAGAAAAAGGAGAGCAAATATTTAAATGAGAGTTCCAACAAAAATATTTAATTCTCATTCCCACAATAGCCAAGAAAACATATGCAATACAAATGAGTTACAATCGCTAAACGATTCATAACTAGAACAATTTTCAAATGATTTTAAAAAAAATTCTCTTGTTTGAATCATGGCACAACAATCGAGAAATCTAGAAATTAATAAAGATTTGATGTGGATTTTCAAGGAAAATGATCCCATTTCTATTTGGCTATTAGAAAGTGGTTGGAGGATCATTCAATGAGCATGGGAAATCATTCTTTCACTACTGTAGGTTATGCGACACCTTGAGATTGCTTTTACAAGTATAAAATCACCAACCTCACTCATTTATCATGGCTTGCAATTGGTTGAAAAGTTGATTTCGAGAACCGCATCCCCTTTCTCTATCTCTTCCAAAATTATATAAATTAAAGTGTTGGACTCATTGTAAAGGAGGATATTTTTGAGTAGTAAAACTCTGTCATTTTGGTTTTGTGAAGCCAATATACTACAAGCCTTTATAGTGGACTCCTTACATGGTGATCCAGGCCTTTACTTTGTAATAGCTTGAACTATGCTTATTATGAAGCAATAGATACGAGTTGTGGATGTATTTTCCTTTGTATTTTTTTCATTTCTTCTTTCCTCTTCAAACTTATTTGAAATCTATTTTATCTATCCTATGCACTTGCAGGTTTCATTCTCATTTTGTATGCATGAAAATGTATTTTGAATGTTGTTATTAGAACGTGGAGAATTTTTATCACCCTCTCTAATCTGCATTTTCCTTTCATTTTTACATATGGGGGGATTATTCTCTTACCATTATTTTTGTGCATCACTTTTGTAGTGTAGTTTTCCTTCATTTGCATGTTATTTCTCTCTCCCTTGTCCCTTAGAAATTATAGGATAGAGATACTCAGCAGCTTCATTTTAGTAGAGTTAGCTTTCACCAAAGTAGGATGAAGAACCAACCTTCTCTTGAGGTCTATCTCAAGTAGCAAGTCCCACACTTGGATATAGTACCCATGTTACCCAGTCACACCGTGAGCTCAAGCACATACACTTGTGAAAATTGGTGGGAGTTGTAATTTGGTGATAATAACTTTGGCACACCAGGTGGGAAAAGAAAGAGGTCTCCATCTTAATTTCAAAAATTTTGGTGTGCACTTTTTGTTATTTCCATCCTATGAGAGGTTTTTAAATTTCACATCTGGCGACTCCAAAAGGGAAAAATTCACTTGTTTTAGCAACCTAATCTTGGAAAATTTATGAGAAGAATTCAAATAAGGTTAATAACTAGAGAGGAAGGAATCTTTAAATAATTGCAGTTATCTCTAGGTAGAGGAAGAAGGGGTGGAAGAGCTCAAAGGTTTCCATCTCCACTAAATATAGCACTATCAACACCTCTGCTAGGTAGGCCTTTCATTTAAACAACAAGAGTTCTTAGAAAAATTATAATGGCACATCTACAACAACAACCACCACAAGGGCCACCAAATCCCTATCTCAACTTCATGGGAAGAAACCACAAAATCCAATTTCAGTTGCAACATTGAAGAACATTCCATATTTCACTAGAGAAAACCATAAAACTCCGATTGATCACATTTAAGATATTACAAATGTTTGTGCTATACATGTGGTTAATGAAATGGACGTGGTTGTTAAATTATTCGATTCTTCTTTCAAAGGAAAGGATTTACAATGGTTCATAATTTTGACATTAGGATCAAGTCAAAATTGGGATCAATTGTGTACAACTCTTTGTGGTCAATTTAGAGAGAAGGAAGACAACTTGTCTCTATTTGAAAAAATCATGGTTGATATCAAATTCAGGTTTCAAAGGACATGGGATAGGATTCCACTTGTTGTGAGGCCAACAACTAAAGGCACTTTTCTATACTTCCTAAAAGCTCTAAATTATGATATTGCAATCCACGGGAGGTAAAAATTTACCCATAACTTATAATATTGTTATTAGAGGTGAAAATTATCTGATTCAAGGTTGTAAACTCACACCTAAGCCACCCATTCCTCTTTATCCAGAATTAGGAAGCCAAAGCACTAGCCAAGCACCTACATTAGCTCTCATTCCTACCCCAAAAAATCATAATTCTGCTAAAGCCTCTACCTCATCTTCTAGCACCTTTAATGATATCCAAGAAGTCATAAAATGGTTGCAAAACTTAGGGAATGACTTGGTGATGATTAAGAGGCAACAAGCTCAAAACATTAGGTCATATCAACCTCAAACCCAACCTAATAAACCTTCGTATCAACCTAATAAGTCACTATCTCAAGCTACAAATCATAAGAAAGTAAAACCTCATGCTAATAGCCCATTCTAGCATTACAACCCCAATGTTGTATCCATGTCTAAGGCCATGACACCAGTACAAAATAACATAGCTCAAGAGTATGACTAGTGCTTCCCATGTAATCAACCTCATAACCAGTCAATGTGTTTAAATAGTTCCTTGAATCAAGATATTATGGTGACAACAATGGGTGTGGAACAAAAGATAAGCCAAGAAAATTAGCAGCAGGAAGCCACCCAAGAGGCACCTCCGAATGAAACCACACTTTTCAATTGGTAGGTATAATATTTTTGTGGTATAAATCAGGGCCGTTCTCAAAGTGTGGAAACAATTACATGATTTAAGAAGAGGAATATTGGATAGGGAGATTCATCAAACTCAAATGATTCACAACCCTCTATTACTCCAGAAGGCCTTAGTAACCAAAATGTAGTCCCGAATGTGTAAAGTCAGCCCAAACCATCTTCTAGACCAGCTCAAGCACCGGTTGTAACAACCCATGTGCAAGAGAAGACTATGCACGGTAAAGGGTAGTAAAAAATAGTTCATCCCCCTTTAACCTTCTTGAGGAAATGAAGAAAATGAATATGAACATTTCAATGTGGGAGTCATTAGCTATCGTAGGACATAAAGATCTATTACAAGTTGTCATGGAAAATTGGTCTGCATCAAATCAATCATCTAAAGATCAAGCCAAGGTACTCACAAATGTAACTCATCAGGGAGGCAATCAAGGAGGTCAACAAGTTAAATTCAAAAATATCCCCCATTCTACATATGTCTAATTGTTGGAAACAATTTTGTACACAATTACATGATTGATTTGGAAGCAAACATCTCTGTCATGCCAAAAAAAAGAGTTGATCAGCTGGGTCTTCAATATGAAGTCATTTAAAGAGGTGTGGTGTAAGTGGATGTGACAACGTTAACACCAATTGGACTAATCAAAGGATTGGGCCTCACATTGCATGCATGTCCAAATGTCACCATTTTACAAGATGTATCAGTCATAGACTTACCACCACTCTTCGCATTATGTTTGTCAAGAGACTTGACAACTAAAATAGGAGGTTAAATTTGTCTATTGATTGGTCACACGTGTTATTCAGAAAGAGATATGGAGCTAAGGAAACAATTGGATCTAAAACAATTGAAAACTTTCATATTGAGCCTCATACACCAAATCCAATCAATGCAAATTGTTCAGGATTTGATGAAGAAGATTTCCCAAGCACTTATGAAGCAGATACCAAAGTAAGAAGCATTCTGGACCTAACTCTTTACGATTGGGCCAATAAAAGGCATGATTTTGACCTTTACAAGGAAATGGAAGAAGCTAAATTAGCATTCTATTACTTGTAAAAATAAAATTCACCACTTCACAATATAACCAAGCCCAATACTAAAAATGATAATGAGGTATGAAAAATTTTCTTTGATGTTGCAAGGAGTAGACAAGGTGCTACAGGATGATCCATACTTGTTTCACCATAAGGTACAAAATATTACTCAACTTTACATTTTAAATTTGCTTGGTCAAACAACATAGCTGAGTATGAAGCCTTGATTCACGGATTGCATTGGGAAAGGAAGAGAGGTATTAATAACTTGCAAGTGTTTGGGGATAATGAGTTGATTATGAACCAAGTAAAAGGATAAAATACTATTTAGAAAGGTCTATTGAAGAATTAAAAGAATCGGGTATGGGGCCTTATTGAAGATTTTGAATCTTTTAATAACAATTCCATATCAAGAAATAAAAATGAGGCAGTGGAGAGACTTGCAAAAATCGAGGCAAGATTCGATGGAGTGGAAAGTATTGAAAGTGATCAAAACTATCCTCATATGAAATTGGTCATGAGACCAACTATCCCGGATAAAAATTAAAGTTGGAAATTATTTGAATGCGATAAGCAAATCGTCTATATTCTACAAGAAGAAGTGTTAGGATTAGCACACTGGTTGTACAGATAATATATCATATCTAAGCATACATGAAATAAAAATAAATATTCTACCAAAATAAATATATAAAACAAGAGATATAAATCAACACCATATTTAACGTCATTCACCCAGTGTGGGCTACATCCACCAAGAAATAAGCCAATATATTATCCAAAGCTTTCATAATATATACAATGAGGATTCACAATCTTCCACACATCTCACAAAGTACAGTTCTTTCTTTCTCGGAAGCTTCTCCTTCTTCTCCAAGAATTCTCTCGCTCACAATTATTTTCACAATAATTATTAACTCTCTTTTAAGCCTAGCTTCCTAGCTTATCAATACCTTATACAAACTTAGGGAACTTAGCCATGTAATTACAATCAATAGATCTGCTTTAATACTAAAATTATATCTAATTCCCACGAGTTAAATAAAACACTCACACACAGGTAACTGATGATAGTTCCTACTTGCCTATCTAATGTCATTCATAGGTGACCGATGTTAGTCCCTTTTTAACTGGTGCCTATTACTATGCTTTCCAACAAGTTGATATAGCATTCTAAACCTAATTAATTGAGCTCCACATCTCAACAATCTTCCATTTGGCGATAACTTACTGCACTATACTTGTATAACGTCATCATTCGATCATTTCCTTAGATTTGTTTCTTCCTCTTCAAGTCTCAAACTTGAAGACCAACAGAAGTGGAGTGTAGCTCCAACTTCTCTTTTGCTAATGGATTCTTTAGCATATCCGCAAGGTTTTCACTTGTATGAATCTTGTCTAGTTTCAGCTTCCCATTCTCCAATACCTGTAGTATGAATTGATATCTCAACATAATCTATTTCGTTATAGAATGAAATGTTGAGTTCTTTGCCAAATGAATTGAACTTTGACCATCACTAAACAATTTGTAATCATCTTTCTCCTTTCCCAACTCTTCCATGAACCTTCTCATCCATATCATCTCTCTACTAGCCTCTGTTGCTGTAACACACTCTGCCTTTGTAGTAGATAAATCCACAATATTCTATAATCTCAAAATTCAGCTAACTGTTGTCCCACCTACTTTGAAAATATATCCAGTAGTGCTTCTTCTACTATCTAGATCTCAAGTAATATTCGAATGAACATAGCCACATAATAAAATATCCAAACCTCCATAGCATAAATGGATACTAGATGTCCCTCTCATATATCAGAGTAACTATTGGACAATTTTCCAATGCTCTTTACCTATATTGGTAATAAATCTATGCACAACCCCCTCCTCCTATGCAATGTTTGGTCTGGTAAAAACCATAGCCTACATGAGACTCCCAAATACTGAAGCATATGGTACTCACGTCATGTATTTGACCTCCTTAGGTAATGAATGACACTAATATTTTCTCAATTTGAAGTGTCCAACCATAGGTGTACTTACAGGTTTTGCATTCTACATTTTAAACCTTCGTAACACCTTGTATATATAATCCTCCTGAGACAAAAAAAAATTCTTTTTCTTCCTATCTTTATGTATTTTCATGCCAAGAATTCTTTTTTCAGCTCCTAAACCCTTCATATAAAATGTGTTAGATAGCTTTCCCATAAGCTCACCAATCTCCTACCTATTAGATTGTATAATAAACATATCATCCAAATATAGTAACAAAATAATATATCTCCCATTTTCAAGCTTTTTGAAATAAGCACAATAGTCATATTCACATCTCAAGTAACCATGCTCATGCATGAAACTATCAAACCTCATGTACCATTTCCTTGGATCTTTCTTGAGCCCATATAGGCTCTTTTTCAACTTGTACACTAATTACTCCTTACCCTTGGCTTCATACCTAAGTGGCTATTGCATATAAATCTCTTCATCCAAATCACCATGAAGGAAAGTTGTCTTCACATCTAGTTACTCTAAATATAAAGAATCTACTGCAACTAAACTCAATACATTACAAATAGAAGTTATCTTTACATCATGAGAAAATATTTCACCAAAGTCAATACCTACTTTCTTTACAAATCCCTTTACTACAAGCCTTGCATGGTACCATTTTTTTTTCACCCTCTTCTTCCTTGATCTTGTTAACCCATTTGTTCTACAATGTCCTCTTATGTGCTAGAAAATTAACCAAATCCCAAGTCTAGTTTTGTTGCAAGGAGTCCATCTCCTCATCCATGCCATGCTCCCAATGTATGCAGGTATCATCCTGCATTGTTTATGGTTCACCACTATCATTCAATAGTAAATAAGGTAAAGAAGGTGTAAATATTTCTAGAGGTTTACATACCTTTTGTGACCTTCTCATAGGATTTTGGGGTACCAGAGGCTCATTCTAGACCTCCTGGACATTTTTTTCCAATTCTGATAGTGATCGACACTAGTCATCTGTAGCCAATGACGGTTCTACTAACTGATGCCGATTTGGCTCTTTTGTAACCGATACTGGTTCAATTGATTGATGTCAATTGGTCAACCAACATAGGCTACTATGTAACCATGAGTTATGTGTTTTAAATCCGAGAGTTCATTTTCATTCAAAAAATTCTCAACCAGTTCATCCTTGGGTACCAAAATTTCATCCCTGTACATTATCTGTTCATTCCTTTCAATGTCACAACTCCTAATAATTTTATAATTATTTAATTCCCAAAAATGGAATCTGAAATCACTAGATCCATAACTAATGAAAGTGCCGCTCTTCAATTTTGCATCCACTTTTTTCTCTTTTCATTATCAATATGCACAAAAGCTTCTAAATGAGAAACTTTAAGAAAAGAAAGAACTACCTCTTTTCTAGTCTAATCTTCCTCTAGTATTCCTCCATCTAGTGAACTTGAAGGCCCAAAATTAATCAAATAAACCATTGTATCAACTGCTTCTACCCAAAACTACAAGGGTAATCCAACATGTACCCTCATACTTCTAGCATGTTCCATGATTGTCATATTCATTCTTTCTACAACACTATTTTCTTGTGGTGTTCTTGGAACCGTCCTTTCTTTATGTATTTCATTCATAGAATAATAATCATTGAAATCCTTGCTACAATATTCACCACCATTTTCAGATCTAAGACACTTTAAATTTGAATTTGATTCATTCTCTACAAGGTATTTCCATCTTTTAAAAGTCTACAAAACATCAAATTTATATTTAATACAATAAACCCATACCTTTCTTGTGGCATCATCAATGAAAGTAACATAATACTAGGATCCTCCATGAGAATCTACCTGGGTTGGTCCCAACACATCTGAGTATACAAGCTCCAAATTCTGCTCCTTCTTAGTTGCCCCAAATTTGAGAAATATCACTCTTTTGCTTTCAAAAGACACAATACTCCTAGAAATCAAACTCTAAATCTTTCAAATATGATAACTTACCCTTAGCCTTTAAGATTTGCATTATTTTTTTACTCATATGGCCCAATCGATTATGCCACATGCCTGTATCTAAATCTAAAGTAGATAATATACAAAAGGAATCAATAACACTGGTAGATAAATATAACATTCCTACCTTCTTTCCTCTTCCTGCAACAAAGGGACCCTTGGTGACATCCCAAGAGCCTGTTGTGAATGTAACCATGCAACTAGCTTTACCTAGTTTCCCTACAAAAGTAAGATTCCTCCTGAGGCTTGACACCTGCCTCATATATTTCAATACCCATGTATTTCAATTTTGAACTTTAAGATGAAATTCTCCTTTACCAATAATACTGCAAAGTTCATCCTAACCCAAATAAACATGCCCAAAATTTTTCTCAACATAATTTCTGAAATAACCCTTATTAGGAGTTGCATGGAAAGACCTCTAAAATCTAAAACCCAAGATTTTATTCTATTATCCAAAGAAAGAATAAGATCATATTGCATTACCTCTGCTGCAATATTTTCCTCTTTACCTTTGTCTGGGTGTTGGTTCTCTTTATCCTTTGACTAAAAATATTTCTTTACATGTCCTTTTGTTCCACAATTCCAATAGGTAATTCCCTTACCTCTCATTTATATATGCCATTCCTTGACTTTGATTTCCCATTATTCTTTCTCTTGGATCTCTCCTTCTTCCTCCCTCTGCTTTCTACATTCAAACCACTCCCAGATGATGATTCCTTTGTACATTTTCTGTGAATTTTTTCATTCAATATTATAGTAACCACATCATCAAAATTCAAAATAATATTAGTAGATGTTGTGTTATTAACATCCATTACCAATTTATCTTAACTATCAGGAAAAGAACTTATGAATAAGAGTGCTTTCACTTCATCATCAAATGGAATATCAATTGATTTTAACTGATTTATAATAGATCAGAAATAATTCAAATGGCTAGTTGCAGATCCACCTTCACACATCTTAGAATGAAATACTTTCTTCATCAAATAAAATTTATTTGAAGCACTAGGGTTTTCATATAAAATAGCAAGATATTTCCTTAAAAATACCATAGATGTCACTTCTGTAATATTAGAAGCCACAAATGCTGCCAGGATCAATCTTATAAATCCCAAAGCCTTTCTATTAATAATCTTCCATTCTTCATCATTCATATTTGTATGTCTAGAACTTTCATCCAATGGTAATTATAAATCTCTTTGATATAGATAATCCTCAATCTGCTCCTCCATAATTGATAATTTCAGCCATAAAAATTCCCTCACTTATTTTTTTGGTATTATGCCATTCTTGTAGCTCCCACTCAATCAGAAAAGCCTCTATGAATAAATTTGTCAACAAAAAAATACTCAATTAGAAAACCCTCTGTCAGCACACTGGTCATATAGATAATATATCATATCTAAGCATACATGCAATAAAAATAGATATTCTACCAGAAGAAATATATAAAACAAGAGATATAAATCAACACAAGATTTAACATGGTTCACCTAGTGTGGGATACAAACACCAAGAAACAAGCCAATCTGTTATCCAAAGCTTTTAGAAGATATACAATGAAGATTTACAATCTTCCACACCTCTCACAATGTACAATAATTTATTTCTTTCAAGCTTCTCCTTCTCCAATACTTCTCTCTCTCATAATTATTTTCACAATAATCAATAACCCTCTCTTATAACCCTAGCTTCCTATCGTATAAATACCTTATACAAATTTAGGGAACTTAGCCATACAATTACAATCAATAGATTTGTTTTTAATACTAAAATAAGATCTAATTACCGTGAGTTAAATAAAACACTCACACACAGGTAACCGATGTCGGTTATCCCTAACTAATGAAGGTTCCTACTTTTCTGACCAATGTCGTTCCCTTCATAACTGATGTCAGTTAATTTAATTTCCAGCACTTTGATATAGCATGCCAAACTAAAGTAATTGAGCTCCACATCTCAACAAGAATTTGAGTTCTCTATTAGAAACTAGGATAAGTTGGAGCAGAAATATTGTGACCAAGTGGTGCAGTTGAGAACTAAGAAGTTACCAAAGGGCCTTGTGACTTTGAAATTTATCTTCAATCCTAATTATTAGTTCTAGAAAGAGAAGGAAAACATTCAGGTGAAGGGTGAAGATTCAAATCCTATTTGAGTAGGTGGAGGAAAGATGTTACAGATTGGTAAAGTAAGTACTCAACAAGAGAAATATGATTTTGTTCAACTTTTCGAAGATTTTCCTAGAACTATAAGGATCTAAGAGGTTTCAATCCAAAAATAGCTCAACATACTATTAAACTAGATCACGAATCCTAGCCCATAAGGTAGAAGCAAAGACTGATGAATCCTCACATTAAAGCTCTCATGAAGAAATATTTCAATAAGTTGATTGAGGCCAACATCACCTTACCTCTCAAACATTCAAGTTGGCTTGCAAAATTGGCGTCGGTGAGAAAGAGAAACAAAGAAATCAGATTGTGTGTAGACTTCTGTGATCTAAATAGAGCATCACTTACAAATACTTATCCACTTCCATCAATGGATCAAATATTGCAAGTGGTAGATGGTTCTGAAAGGTTTTCATTGCAAGACAACTACTCAGGGTATAATAAAATAATGGTGAATGAATAAAATTAGTTCAAGACAACCTTCACTAGCAAATGGGGAACCTATGCTTACAATAAAATACCATTTGGACTGTTAAATGTCAAAGTAACATTTCAGCGCGCAATAGATATGGCATTCAAGTGACTAATCAACAAGATAGTGCTCATTTACCTTGATGATATCATTATCTTCTCAAACAATGCATTAGAGCACCTCTTTCACCTCATGAAAGTATTTCAAAGGTGTAGAAGATTCATAGTGTCTTTGAATCTGAAAAAAAGTGTATTCTTGACCATGAAGGAAAATTGTTGGGCCATATTGTTTCAAAATAAGGTTTAACAATTGATCTCAAAATATTTGAAGTTATCAAAAATTTTCCATTTCCAATTCACAAGAAAGCTCTCCAAAGATTCTTAGGAAGGATAAACTTTGTCCATAGATGTGTGCCTGATTTTTCCCATCTTGTGAAGCGATTAAAAATGATTTTTAAGAATATCCTTGCATTCAAGTGGAGAGTAGAGGGAAAAAAAGGTTTTGAGGCTATCAAGCATGAAATATCAACATCTCCAACTCTTATCAACCCAAATTTCTCTAAGGACTTCATCTCATATGCTTTTGGAGGATCGGATACAATTTCAGCTATCTTCGTAGAACTGAATAAGGAAGGTTTAGAACAACCCATAGCATTCTTCAGTAAAAGCTTAGAAGATTACGAAGTGAGGTATTCTTTCATTGAATAACATGTTATTTCTATTTTGAGAATCTTGATCCATTTTAGAAATTTGGTCTCAAACAGTAAGATCCAGTTGTTAGTATCTCATGCCAGAGTTAAAGACTTTCTCTTAAAAAAGGATTTGAATGAGAAGAGGATAGGTTGGATCACTCATGTGATGGATTATGATATTGAAATCAAAGTGACCAAGCTAGTTCGTGGTAGAGGTTTTTGTGAATAGCTAGCTTCCAAACAACATGCTAAGTCAGATGATGAAGGAGGAGTTGTTTTAGTGTTGCAAAATGAACAAGAATAACTATATGATGATGCACTTACTCCATTTTGGACTCAAGATATGGTGCATTATCTCCAAACATGTTTATGCCCTCCAGAATGGAACAAATCTAAGATAAGAAATTTCATATTACAATCCATTCCATATGTACTCATTATCGATGTCTTATTCAACAAGGACGTGAATGTGGTATTATTAAGATGTGTCCCAAAAAATTATATTCAGAAGGTATTGCATGAGTTCTATGATGGAGAAGTGGGAGGTCAATTTTCTCTGTGAGTGACAGTTCTCAAGATCATGAAGGCTGGTTACTATTGGCCTATAGAGTTCACTGGTTGCCACTCATGAATCAAAAAGTACAAAAAGTTTTTGTTCTTCACAGGAAAATAAAGGCTAACAGAGATGCCCCTTCATCAAATATCAGTAGATCATACATTAATGCAATAGAGATTGAACTTCATTAGAGTAATCAATCTGAACTCAAGCCAAGGCCACAAGTGGATACTCACAAAAATGAACTATTTCACCAAGTGGACTGAAGTGGTGGCACTTAAGGAGGCAAATGAATCCAACATCTTGGATTTCTATGAGGGTATAGTTAGAATGTTTGGAGTTCCTACCACCATCATTTAAGATAATGCATTGGCATTCCATGACACAAAAATAACTGAATGAGCTATCGGGAATGATATTTATCTCAACACTTCTTCAAACTATTACCCCAGGGTAATGGCTAAGAAGAGACCACGAATAAGAACTTGTTTAGGATCATAATAATAACTCTTGACGAGAATCAAAGAGCATGGCATACCAAGCTCAAATAAGCTTTATGGGTTGATAGGATCACACCCAAGAGGTTAACAGGTAGATTTCCATATAGTATTGTATATAGAAAAGAAGTTGTGCTACCTATATCACTTGAATTGCCAACATTAGAGCTTATGAAGCATCTAGAATCAAATGAGTTTAAACCCATGGAAATTAGGTATGCAGAAATTATGAAACTAGAAGAAGCAAGGGAACATGTAATGCAGACCATGGAAAAATATTAAACACTTATCAAAAAATAATTTGACAAGAAATTTAAAGTTAGGACATTATAAGTAGGAGACTTGGTGCCGAATTGGGATGTTGATTATGAAAAACCAAGTAAGCATTCCAAGTTCGATGCAATATGGAGAGGTCTATATATGATCATTGAATGACAAAGTAGCAATGGCTTCCAGCTCGTTAAGTTGAATAGTTAATAATTATAGATTCTAATCAATGAAATCTATCTCAAACATTGTTAATAGAAGGAATAATTTCTCACCCTTGTACATATTGGTCTATTATTTTTAATTCCTCGAGGTGCTTGTGCGCATTTTTATTTTTGTTATAATAGGTTTAAATTTCCCTAAGTGCCTTGAGAATAGGTTCTATTTCTTCTAATGTATGATTTGTATATATTTCACCATGCTTTAGGGAAATATAATGTTGAAGTAGGGAAGATCGTCATTGTTTACAACGGTTACAGATTTAAAATTCAAACAAATGTAGAGCAACTAAAATTAGGTGAAGAGATAGATTTCAAATCTTCAATTATTTTTCTTCCTCAAATTGGCATTTGAGCTTCTTGAATCAAGAATCAACATTAGGGGCATATTTGGTATTGCAGAAGATGAAATTCCTTAGTGTTCAGTAAGCCTTCAGTCGATGTATAAGAAGCAAGTATGAGCCACTACACATATTGCCAGGGTTTGATAACAATCTTAACAGCATACACCAGTAACCCAAGATTGGCTCCAGTCATAGTAGCTTGTCCAAAGGAATAGAATATTTAAAATAAGAAAGAAATAATAACTTAATAGAGCTCCATGATGTCTAAATTAACATATGTTCATCATTCAATCTTTCGGATTGTAGTTGTCGAGAGAGGGTGAAACTCAGGTTTTAAGGAAATTTTATACTCTCAAAATTCTTGATGTCAAGATTTTCTTACGAAAGTTGAGAGTGTGAACAACATATTATAGTTCAAGATGCAAGTAGTGACATTCCAGGGTCAATTTTTTAGAGTTCATATCAGTTCATGAAGATCATACAGACTCCATACCCATTGGATTGCTCTGGGAAACTGGTAACACTCAATTTACCTGGAAAATGGCCCCATGAGTTGCCTAATTGTTATCTAATTCCACTAGCCTTGTGGAATTAAACAACATGAAAGCTTATAATTGGTCTAAATTGGCACCTCGTAAGGAAAGGAAAGGTCCAACAAATTATCCAGGAAAATCTCTAGCGTTAACATTGGCCTCCATGAACACAAGTTTTGATAAATGATCAAGAAGTCACACGAATGAGGAGTTGCATACCTAGGTCCCAACCGAGTTACTACCTAGCTCACCGATCTCGTGTGAAAAATGTAAACATGTCATTATGACAGGGTTACTTTGACTATAAATTCCCACAAAGGTGGTCCCGAGCTCTTGACCCGAGCTATGTAAGTGTGGCTATACTCAAAAGGAGGGACTGAGCTATTTGGTTGCATACTGAGCTCATATGGATTTAATAGGAAAACTGAGCTAGGTCTTTAGGGAGTTTGAGCTACATTACAAGCCAATCTGCTACATAAGGAGGTTGGTCAATTGTCTACACCAAGCTACATTTGTTAATTCCCTGAGATCGTGCATTATCATCACCCCGCTACCAAATTTTCATGGTCACTAAGTTGCTTGGAGTATGGGAACCGAGCTAAAATGTACACCAAGTTATTCCTGGGATAATCTAGCTAATTATACATTAAGTTCAAGATGTGATCAATGTAGAGACGAGATATTTTACAACCTAAGTTCTAGCCTCTATGTAACCCAGGCCTTATAGTTTCCCACCAAATTGCGCTTTGATATCATGATCGAGCTGTCAAGAAGAGTTAGTGAATCATATGACCAATTTTAGCGAGGGATATTAGCTACCAAGTCAAGTTTCTACCGAAGGATTAAACTATTTCTGAAAATGAATAGAGATGTATCCACCTGGATAACTTGAGATCAGAATGTGATTTCTGTATACAAACCAATCTCACTTGTACGAAGCACAAATCAAAGAATCATCACCAAACAAGTATTCACAAGGAACCGAGATATCTTTAGCTCCCTGAGGTCATAATTAAATATAGTGAACTATTTTAACGAGACCATGTATGTAGTGAGGAAGTTGAGATCTACCTTGCAAAGATATCTCACTCATCTAGCACAAGAAGCCTATTTTTACTCAGACCGTCTCAGGAAGGATGGAATCCAAACGTTTTTGTTGGTGGTGCAAGGCTAGTGAGGTGTACATGTTGCAACAAAGTATGGAGTTATGGAAAATCACCATTCCCAAAGGTCAGATCCGAATGGAACGCCATCCAGTTGAGAGGGATACTCCTTTGAAACTTTTCCTAGGTTGAATTAAATGATTACAAATCATACGAGGTAACTGAGTCACTTCTATGTAATGTCGATAAAGGCATGTATTTCCATAGGCAACATAGGTAGTTGCCTAGGGCTGACAAAACAAAGGGCACCCAATTTTCAAAAAAAAATTCAAAATTCGAGGTCCGGCAGGTCAGCGACTCAAGGGCCTAGGCAGTAGGCTTTTAAATTTTACCAAAACAATTACTATTAAACTGTTCAATCGTGTGTTCTCCTTCTCAAATTTCAATCGATGTTGCCTGTTTATACTTTCAAATTCAACTTTTAGCAACTGCCGCAGTGCTGAGGCCCGACTGTACAGACTACAGTGTAAACAGTAATTTGAAACAACGATTAATATAAATATTAAAAACTTGGCACTTGTGAGTCATGAACGGTGACTTGCAGCTTGCCCTTGGAAGTTGGACAGTGTTGGTCCGTTGGACTCATACTTTAGTCACTAGTGGGCAGTGACAGTCTCCAGACTCAGAGACTCCTCCATGCGGGCAGCGGCGTGGCTCTCCTCAGTCTTCAGACATGAGACAGTCTATCCACTTTTCTCCACTTCTGACTAGTGACTTCTAGTTCTCTAGTCTCCTGTAGGCTCCAACGAACTCAATAGATGAGACACTACACACTGCTACAAAACAAGACTACATCATAGATTCATATATGCGGCCTATGCAAAACGACCAACAAGATTGCATGCCACGGCCCACTGCCCACATTGCAATTTGCAATGTAACTTGTTAGTTGTTACTTCAGGAATCAGACTTCTGAGTCACTGTCAGTGTTGAGTGAGTTGACAGTTGTTGTAATAGTTAAAACTTAACAGTTAACTGAGTTCTAAGGTTCTTAACTGTCAGTGCTAAGTGAACTGTGAGTTGACAGTTGTTGTAAGTTATAACAGTGTAATCTCCTCAGGTATATACTGCACCAAATTTTCAAAAGATAGACTGATAGTAATACAATTATCAGTGATAGTGATCATGATTCATCAATATCATTCATTGTTCACAGACTAGTACTATAGTTTTTGTTACTCTGTATACATTATCTTAATCTTCCGAGTCCCAAGGGCCACGGCCCACTCCCAGGTGATACGTTGTATGCATGTGGCTATATCTAATCTCTAGAGGCTCTGAGGTAGACTCCCACCGTCCACGGGACACTGTAGTCTATCCACATATTATATATAGTAGAGTCTAGACAGAAACTACAGTCCTACTGGCACTCAACACAGTTACACAGAGTGATAGACTAAGGCTAAGAGTCTAAGATAGTCCACTATTACAAGACTTCAAGTACAACTTACGGTTACCTTGAAAGTTGAATGAGATTCGAGAATCTATTTCTTTTCAAGAATCAAATGCACTGCACATGCTGAGGGCTGAGGCACTGATCGCGATTGTATGCTTTTCCTTTCTGTATTGGGATTCGGAAAGGAAAATTATATATCTTAATATACTTGTAAGTTGTAAGTTGTGGATAGTGGACTATGGAAATTTAGCTTCGCTGCGACGCTGAACTGTGAACATTGAGCACACGAACTATGAAGCCTGAAGGGATTTGGGAACTAAAATTTATCAAGTATTACCATATTAAAATTTTAGACTTGAGTTGGTCTGGACTGCCTGGCCGCCACTCACCGATGGGAAGAAGATTGCAAAATTTAATAGGCGCTTACATCAGATCTTTCTCCAAATTCCAAAGCCTAAATTTCCTTTAAAATCAAGTTCAACACCGGATCTGGTAGATCATCATTCGTCTTGGGGGAAGAACATAAAGCTAAGTGATCAAACCCTAACTTCTCTAGCATTGTACATTTGATGTTGCATTAATTTGGTTCTCAATTGCATCAATTATATCATTACATTTTGATTTAAATTTCTAATTATTCTTATTATGTAATTGATTGTATTTATATTATTTCATTTTTGGAATAGTATTGATTATAATTTATAGCATCATTATCAATGACAACTAGTATTCAGGTTGTTATTGTAACTTGATAATTGTTTAGTTCAAATGGATAAAACTAGAAAATTAAGTGGTGCTCGATTTCGAAAAAAAGCTAAAAAAAAATTGAGGAAAAAAACATTTTGAAAAAGATACCTAAAATAAATATATTTTTAAGTGCATTAAATGAAAATTTAAAGTCAAATGTAGTTTTTAATGAAAATGAGAATTATTTTTCACTTAGTGACAAAAATACACAAACAAAGTCAATAGGAAATGAAAACACACAAGAGAAGGAGAACACACAACTACAAGAGGAGAACAATGAAAATGCAGATACTATTGTTCAACCCATCGTTAATGAACTTTTCATTGTTGATCCTGATCCTGCAAAATGGGTAATAGACAACAATACAATAGAATATATAATTTTAAATACGCCGAAACAAGATATAAATGTTGATTTTTCAAATTCAAAATGCCAATACTCAGATTGTTTTAGATATGTTTCTAAAGATTTGTTTCAATGGAAAATTTTAAACAATGAACGAAAATTAAGAGAATGGTTGCTTTACTCAGAGTCAAAAGGAGTTGTTTATTGCATTCCATGTCGCCTTTTTCAAGAAAAATCAACCACATTTTCTAAAATTGGATTTAATGATTGGAAAAATGCATCGGCTAGTTTAAGAGAGCATGAGGATTCCCCTGATCACAGGGCTTCAATTCTTAATTTCATCAATCGAAGTAATGTTTTGGGAAGAGTTGACTCTACACTTGCAAGTCAATACCAAAATGAAGTAGAGTATTGGAGGAATGTTTTAAAGCATATTATTGCAATTGTGAAATTCCTTGCAACTAGAGGTATTGCCTTTCGTGGTGGTGATAATTCATTAGCATCTTCTAGAAATGGAATTTTTTTAGGGTGTTTAGAACTTAGTCCAGAGTTTGACCCATTTTTGGAAAATCACATTTCACAATATGGAAATGGAGGAAAAGAAGTTCCATCTTATTTATCTACGACAACATGTAATGAATTTATTGACCTTATGGCACAAAAAGTTATAAAAAAAATAGTTGAAGAACTCCACAATGCAAAATATTTTTCAATTATTGTTGACTCAACACCTGATGTATCTCACACTGACCAGTTAGCATTTGTGGTAAGGTATGTTTCTCAAGAAGGAATTCCAGTTGAATGATTTTTAAAATACATTCCTTCGGTTGGACAGAAATCATGTGATTTAGAAGCTTTGGTACTTACAACACTAGATGACTATGACATTTTTCGGGGGCAAGCATATGATAATGCAAGTAACATGTCTGGAAAATACACAGGATACAAACTAGGATTAAAAACCACAACTATATGGCTGAGTTTGTACATTTTTTAGGGCATTCCTTAAATCTTGTTTGATCTTTAGCTACAGAATGTTGTACAACAACTATAGATTTTTTTTTCAGTACTTTAACTTATTTACACTTTCCTAAGTGCCTCAACTTATCGGTGGGAAATTTTATTAAATTTTTTGGAAGGAATTTGTCCCGTTGTAAAATTTCTTTCTAAAACAAGATGGTCAGCTAGAGTTGATGTAGTTAAAGCACTTTTCTTGGGATATAGTAAAATTCAATATGTTTTCCTAAATATAGCACAAGACAAAAATCAAACAACTACCACGCGACATGAAGCAAAGTGTTCACAAAAAACTAGACAAGTTATAAACTTGTGTGATGTGTTGTATTTGGCATAGTATTCTTGAAAGAATGAATGCAATGAGCAAATATCTACAAAAGGTAGACATTGACTTAACCATGGTTGTGACTCAATGTAATTCATTGATAGATTATATTCAAAATATTAGAGATAATTTCGATACATATGAGCAACATGCTAAGATCATTAGTGGAAAAGAAGAGTATGAAAACGATAATAAAAGAAAAAGAAAAAGAAAAGTTCTCTTTGATGAAACGAGAGATGTCAAAATTACACAAATAGGAAGGGATCGTATGAGGGTGGAGGTATTCTATGTTATTATATACAATTTAATAAGGGAATTATCATGAAGAAATGAAGCATATAGTGTGTTAAATAATAGGTTTGGATTTTTGAACAATTTAAAAGATCTTGATAATGAGACAATATCGAAATGCTCTAATTCTTTAGTAAAAACATATAACACAGACTTGGAAACCTCCCTTGACATTGAATGCATCCATTTCCAGGCATTAGCAAGACTTGAAAACTTGACAAGTATATCATCAATGTCAAAATATTTAAGAAAAAGTGGACTAGACACCACGTTCCCAAATTTAGATGTTGCAATACAAATGTTTCTTTGCATTCCTGTTGGAAATTGTAGTTGTGAGAGATCATTTTCAACTCTAACAAGAGTAAAAAGCAATTTAAGGTCAACAATGGGTGAAACTAGATTGAATAGCCTTTTTATTTTGACAATTGAACGTGACATTGCTACAATAATAAATTATGATGATGTCAATGAAAGTTTTGCTATGGAAAAGGCAAGAAAAAAACCTTTATAGATTTAATAAAATGTGTTAAGAGTTATACTAAGTCTATAATTGTTTTAAAAAAAATCATATACTGGTGGGTCGTAGGTCCCGGGTGGGAGGGGGCGCATGCTCCGAGTACTGCCTAGGGCACTCAGAAACCTTAATTCGGCCCTGTGTCGAGCTATAAAGACTGAACGGACCATGAGAGAAAGGATCTAGCTATGGCATTAGAGTAGAGAGATTCACCAATAGTATTTTTGAGCTGGTTCAAATAAGATGGTGAAATTGTAAAATGATCATTTCCACGGTCACTGAATCGGTGAATTGTAAAGGCCTTGAAAAATTACTGTGGGTATGTCGGGTCAAGACAACCCTCATAGCCCGTAGAACAAGTATGCCTCGCAAGACGGAAATTCCCACATAGCACGAAGTTCAGTGATATACAATGAGGATTAAATTTTGATTCCCAAATGGCCCATGGGCCATGAATGCACATGAAATCCGATATGGATGGAGGGTCTCATTGTGTAATGAATGTGTAAATTAGGATCCTAGATGTCCCAAAGCGGGTTAGGATGTGTGGAATTTCAGGAGCTGAAATCCCCATGTAGCATGGGAAATAATTAGTGTTGGCATGACGGTTATAAGCAGCCCAGGAAAATCGGGTGGGTTAAGACACAAATCTCTGAAATTGTCGAGGATGAAGTGGGTCGTGATACAATGCACTCCGAGCTTGTAATGAGGCAACATGTGGTGGAGGACTTGGCGAGTTGATGGGAGCCTCCATGTGGTGGATAGGAACTACTAATGGCATAGGGGGGTTGGCCATGGAGGTAAGTGGTTGGTAGTATGGAAAAATTTCCAACTCAACTAAGCTGGCAAAGATGGCTCGTCCATGTCAAACATAAAACATCAAACCCCTTCCCTATACAAGCATTTGAAATTAAAAAAAAATTCAAATAAAGGGGAAACATTAGAAAAAGGAGAGGAAATATTTAAATGATATTTCCAGTGAAATATTTAATTCTTAATCCTGCAACAACCAAGAAAACTTGTGTAAGACAAATCAACTATAATTGCTCAGAGAGACATAACTGGAGTAATTTTCAACCGATTTTCACAAAATTGGTTTCATTGGAGTTGTGGCTCCAAGCTTGATGTACAAAAATCAAGATATACAGAAATTGATGAATATTTGAATGGGATTTTTAAGGAAAAAGATCCTTTTTTTGTTTGGTTGTTGGAAAGTGGACTAGAGGAACATTCAATGAGCATGGGAAATCATTCTTTCACTACTGTAGGTTATGAGACATCTTGAGAATTCTTTTGTAGGTTTAAAATCACCAACCACACACATTTATCAGGACCTAAAAATTGATTGATAAGTGGATTTCAGGAATTGCATCCCATCTCTCTCTCTTCCAAGATTCTATAAATTAAAGTGTTGGGATCATTGCAAAGGAGGATAGTTTTGCGTAGCAAAACTCTATAATTTTGGTTTTGTGAAGCCAATGTCTTGCAGTCCTTTCTAGTGGAATCCTTGCATGGTGATCTATGCATTTACTTTGTAATAGCTTGAACTATGTATATTATGAAATAATAGACAAGAGTTGTGGATGTATTTTCCCTTGTTTTGTTTCTTTCATTTCTTCTTTCCTCTTTAGAATCATTGTAGATCTATTGTGTTTATTTTATACCCTTGCAGGTTTCATTATCATTATGTATGCCATGGAAATGTCTTGTAAATGTTGTTAGTAGATTGTGAAGATCATTTTGTCAACATCTCAGATAGGCATGGTCCTTTGAGTTTCAGCATATTGGAGGATTATTCTCTTATCCTAATTTTGGTGCATCACCTGTGTAGTGTAGTTTTTCTTCATGGGTATGTTAGTCCTTTCTCCCTAGAATCCTTTGAAATTGTAGGATAGAGATATTTAGTAGCTTCATTTCAGTAGAGTTAATTTACACTAGAGTTGGATGAAGAACCAACTTTATCTGGAGGTCTACCTCAAGTAACAAGTCCCACACTTAGAGATAGTACTCATGTTACCCAATCACATGGTGAGCTCAGACACCCACACTTGTGCAAATTGGAGGGTGTTGTGATTCTGTGATAACACTACCTTCTCCACATATAATTTATAATGGAATTCCTTTATATATTGAGTAAACTGTCCACAACAATTTTATTATGTTCTCATAAATGATGGATCTGGACTCAACATTTGTAACTATAGACACTATATCATTCATGTATGTACATTTCTAGGTCCTAATCACATACCACTATTGCGATATGTAGTTCATTAGACTATGAAGACCTAGTAATTCACATCTATCTTTGTCCTCTTTTTTTATTTTTCTTGTATTTTCTTTGGTCTTGTACACCCAAAAAGCTAGTTTCATCTTCATTGATTGGGGGAAATTAAATCTAGGCACCAATACCAATCCAATTTGCTAGTGCCCAATCACTCTCATTCCCTCTAGGTTACCCCCGACCTAGCTTGTATCTTACTCGCTCATTTTGGGAAATGTTTTATCTTCTGCTCATCATTTTTTCTTACGGGTCGGCCTTCAAGTTTAAAATTGATAAATTGTAGGATAAGGGAATCACTATAAATACAAAGATATCATTTCCATAATAGAGGAAAAAACTCTAAGAATCTATTACTATCACCTAAGGTTGCATCCAAAGGTATTTCAAGAACATCAAAGCATCCATCTATCTTCATTTAAGAGACAACGAACTACAATTTCTACATAAATGTATAGGAGGGGAAGTTCATTTTGACATCCACACATCTATCTAGATTACTACATCTAGCTATTACTCGCTATTCAAGTGTATCTTACATCAGAGCCACGTAGGGCACGATATCTTCACACACATGCACACATGAGCATGTGCGAGAACTACATGGAGTCTGAATAGCTAGTGGAGTGCTCAGTTGAAATCTCTCAATTGACTGACCTCCGGGGTAAGTTTGAATCACCATATTCATCTTTTTCTTTATATGATTTGATGTGTTTTGAGGTTTTGGAGGAAAATATTTGTTTTGTAGATTATAGGAAAATTGTGTGGTTATAGTGCAACATATAAGAGACAAACAATGAAGTTTAGTGACATTGGCGTGACACAAGAAACATTACTTTCTGACATTTTGTGTAGTCACAGGAACCCAGAAGAAGTCTCTAATGCATAGGCACCCCTGACCTAATCTAGGTGCCGTAGTCAAGGAATAGCTGAAAGTCACACAATTTTAAAAACATAGTTGCGACAATTTATTCTTCATGTTCATTAGTTTTCTAGTCTAGTACACTTTGGGATCAAGTGTAAAATCAGCTAACTCTTTTATTCCCTCTCTTGCACTTAGGATTTTAATTTCAAATTTTTTATTGCTTGTGTCAACTATGTACTTTAGCGTTTTATTTATCATTTATGACTCTACAATTAGGGTATTAAAAATTCCATTAATTGTTATATCATTTTATGAACCCATCTCATTCGAAAATTCTTGGATCGTCATTTTTCTTCTCTCTGTAGACACAAAATCATGCACTTGGGTTAATTTCAAGGTCCTAATCACATATCACTATTCAGATGATTACTAAGCGAGAAAACTAGTAATTGCTAGCTATCTTGGGCCTTTTATCTATGTTTTTTATTTCCAATTTTCTATTTTCTCCCTAGATCCCAGTTTAAACTTAATTAGTTTATCTTTCATGACTCTTGACACCACCACCCAGACAGGACACCAATACCTAGGCACCCTCGTCCTTCTCAGTGCCTCTAACCTCTTTCTACTTTACACGGTCTTTTTCAGCATCTTATTTCCATATGGGTTGGCCTTCTAGTTGTCAATTTCAAAACTCAACCAAGAGAATCATATAAATACAAATCTATGTGGCCATAATAAAGGACCAATATCTAAACATATATTATTGTAACCTAAGGTTGCATCTAAAGGAATTTCAAGGGAATAAAAAACATCCATCTAGCTTCGTGAAAGGGATAAGGGACTACATTTTTTTCATACATGTATAGGAGGGGAAGTTAATTTTAACATCCACACATTTATCTACATTGTTTCATCTAGCTATTTCTCAATATCAAGTGCATCTTGCATAAGAGTCACGTAGGGAATGATTCTAACACACACATAAAGGAGATACATGGTGTATTAAATTTAGTGCAGTGCTTGGTTATATGGTCACTTAGTCAGGTGACCTCTAGGGTCATTCCAACTCCCCAATTGCATATTTTTGTTTTTAGGATTTGATGTGTTTTGCGTTTTTCCATCAGATCATTTGTTTTACAGGTTACATACGAAATCCATGATAAACTAGTGAAATAAATGTGACAAACAACAAATGTGAGATATGATATTACGACACAGGAAAAATCATTTTCTAAGGTTTTTCGTAGTTCTAGACACCTAGAAGCAGTTTGTAGTGCCCAGGTGTCCCTGACCCAATCCAGATACCCTAGTCTGACTTATTTTGGGAGTTACATAATTTTTTGGATATAGTTAAGATATTATTCCCTCCTATTTCATTAGTTTTCCAACTCAACATACCTCTGGATCAAGTTCAAAATAAGATAAGTCTTTGATTTCCTCTCTTGCACTTATGGTTTTAATTTCCATTTTCTTATTGCTTGTGTCAAATTTTTCCTTCATTATTTTATCTATTGCATGTGACTCAAAAATATGTAGGTTTTTACAAATTCCAATATTTGTTGAATCATTTGGTGAGCTTGTCTTATTAAAATGCTTTTTGGTCTTCATTTCATCAATTATTTCATTTTTCCTAGGGCCCCCTCATCATAGATATTTCCATTCATGATTTATTTCTAGCTAATCCTGAGTGTTGAGCTGTAATAATTTCAATCTTATCTAACAATAACATTCCTTGTACTACGCATCTGGACATAGTTTATCATGCATTTATAGATGCATTTTCTCAACAACATACTTTTCCACCTAATATAGTTGTCAATATTTTTGTTTATGACAATGATCTTCCACTATGTATAGTAGATTGCATTCATAACTAGGGTATCAAGTGAACTATCATTGATAATGGATCTAAGATGAATCATTGTACTATATCACTTGTCCATAACCTCAGTCTTCCGTTTACTTTGGTTACCCCAAAATCCATTTCTCTCCATGTGTATTATTCTTCTATGCATCCATGTATAGCCACTATGACCTTGCCACTCACAGTTGGTCCAAAAACTATTGGCATTGTATATTTGTCATCAATTTCCTACTCCAATATAGCTTCCTACTTTGTAGGCCCTAGCTTCATGCTATGAAAAAAAATCCTACTAGAGTTCACCAGTGCATTAAATTCTTACACGAGGGCTTAGAATATACCATATCCGTTGATTGTGACACATTCAAATAATTTTTCCTAGATCCGACCAATGTATTACCTACTCCTACTTTTGATACTATTTTGCATCATGTTGATGATCAACAACCCACATACTACTATGACAACTTTACTCCACTTGAAGAAATTATTTGTGCCTTGGATGTTGTTCCATCTGCTTCAGCCCCACCCCCTCCTTCTACTAGTGCTATGGTATTTTATCAGGGGTTTTTCTATACATTAAACATCATACCACCCACCTAATCTTCTCAGGAACAACTTGTATCTCTGCTTCTGCATTTCACATGCACTCTTTTTATGAATAATTCTTATTGGCCACATATTCCATTCGATCTTACTAGTTCTAATATTGTTTGCATATATGATGGCTGGTCTTGGCTCGGATTCACACTCGATGATATCCTTCCTCCAAATTATTCTCCTCATCTCTATCACAGATATGCCCATACCACTACATCTTATGGCCTTCACATTTTCCATTTACCAGTCTTTATTGCATGCACTTCTCTCTCATCTCCAATTATATTAGGGAAGTATTAGCTTGACTACATAGGTGGAACATTGGATCTTGATCATATCAACATTTCATTCCCCATGCCCTTCGGCCATGTTTTTATTTGTAATGATTCATTTCTTGAAAATTCAAAAAATGTTAATCACTGGTATGCAGTTTGATTTCCATTACCACCTTTCACTAATGAATAATACATAATGGGCATGTACAATCTGTGCCAAATGGAACTTTACGTGATCAACATGACATTATATCTTACCATGTCTTTGATGCATATCCATTTTACTTCATCCATGAAAAAAATGATATCTTATACGATGTTACTTGATTATTCTTAACATCATATACTTGGGGGGAATCATGCTTAGTCTTTCCCCCCTCTAGAATTCTCATGTGTCACACATTTCTACTTTATCACTATGCACTTTGCATTTTATCTTTCACAATAATCTTACATATCTTGATAGATGCAACTTGTATCATCATTACCCTATGACATCCTCTTGTGCCATGGTTCGCACTTTTGTATTGAGGGCATACACCATACATGAACCTCACATCATATAAAAAAACACATTTCACTCTCTTCCCATTTACGACACATGTTTTTAGCATCACATTCTCACACTTCGTCACTACCCTATGACACACTCTAATTCCATAGATCATACTCGGCAACTATGGGTCTAAATTTTAAATGAACCTTACCATAATCACTCACACTATATGCTTTATGCTTCATTGATCATATATTTTTAGGGCATACATTCAAACCATTCCTCGATGACACACTCTTCTTCTATGGTTCATTCTTGACTAATAAGTGGGCATTTGTAAATGAACCTAATCTCTTGCTCATTGAAATTTTCTTGGGGGGCACACTGCTCCTATCACACTTAGTTTTCATTCTATTCCATTCACATTAATAGAATATTGCATATCATTTTTTCACATACTCTTTCTTTCTTATGCTTGTAACATGTACACTTTGTCTTCATGCTAGATGAAAACATTGTATGTCATTATCTTTCTATATACACACAGGTGTGTTCACTTGCTTTCTAGTTGTGAATGCATACTTCACATAGATATTTCCATGAAACATGGATTCTTGGCACTATACATCTTACCAGTCCCATAGATCCTTCTAGGGCATCTACTTTCATACACATCACAGGTGTTATTGTTTCATTTTATACTTATTCTTATTCTTACTAACACACTACTCTATCGATATATACACATCTTGACATACTTTTTATCTTTCTAATATGATAACGGGTTCTTCATGTGTAACATTTGATTTGTAGGAATTATGCCTCTATGGTTGTCTATTACTTTTCTTGCTACTGTTTATCATTATTTTCCATTGTATACAATTCTTTACAGGATATGCCCTTTGTCTTATGTGCACACTGTATGATTTTAAATGTTTTTTCCCTGATTTTCTTGTCACATTGTTCATGATGTCCCATGTTTGAAACTTTCTTTTCACTATCTACATTGTCTTCTTGCTTTGTGTTGACACCAAAATTTAATCTCCTTCAAATGCTGAGAAGCATCATGGATTTAACAGGACACTCAGAGGAAGATAAATGATTATGTATGTCATTTTGTAGCTGGGGAAGCAATCTATCTAACTTTTTAGCTCTCAAGGATTTGAAAAGGAGTGGGTAGCACCTTAAGATGATTTGATCTATCCTCACTATTTTAGGTTGTTCCTTTCAACCAAGGTAAAAGAACCCTTTTGTAGCCTATTGTTTATGGAGGAGATGGATATGTCCTTCCCAATGAAGTTGTTAAGGAGACCTTGAAGAAAATATGATCAATGCAACAAAATATAACTCTCACGAGTTGTCACTCTAGATAGTGGAGATATTTTCTGGGCAAGGTTCAGGCTACTAAAGACATTTGAAATCTTGATTGTTTCTACATGCTTTGGTAATGGAAATTATGCTTTTGTGCACACACAGGACAAACATGGGTAGTATCGGTAGGATTAGTTGTTTCAAATGAATTTTTAATGGGAGGTGAGGTAGAATGAACTCAATTTTCCTGATCTATAAGAAATCTTACAAAACGGAAAGTCTAATCAACAAAATGATTTAGAATAGCTGAAATGTTCCTTTTAACCATAATAGGTGCTTCAATGGAGGCCCAGATTAGCACCTTTTCACACAATCTATGATATTTTAACACGAAGGATTGAGTTAGAAAACCCAACAAAGTATTGAGATCGAAACCCAATCATGCTTGAGGTACACCTAGAGGTTTACAGACAATCTCTGTCAACAAATGAAAGAAAAGTGATTTTAAATCATTTATTTCATCCCCAGATTAAAGCTCTTCCAGGAAATGAAATTCCAGATGCCACTAAACTATCACAAGGATTGAGACCCATGTGATTAAGACAGATTCTGATACAAGATTGCAACAGGAATAAGAAAAAAATATCTGCATACAATTAGAAATAAAACAAACATATTTGGCTTAAGATCAACACATAATAACTTGAGTTTGATTAAATTTATCAACAGGGGAAAGTTTCTAGAACAATCTCAGAGCTTGTCAATGGTTGTACACTCACAACCACCTTGACACGAACAAACTCAATACAAAATATATAACCAGGTTTCTCAGACGACTTCTTAAAAGACAAGCTTTGTCAAATTTTCCTCTTAGTAATTTTCTTCGACCTCTAACACTCAAACCTCACACTATTTGCACAAAAAAATTGTGTCATTTATAACATTTACAAAAATCCCCTTTCCCCCCCAAAAATCCCGACATTGAGTGCTATCAGTGCTCGCTATGATCATGGTCGCAATTTCTAGAATCAGATCTATAAAAAGTCACCAAATTCTCAGGGGGAAAATCTCTTAGAATATCTCCTGGACATTTAACTCCTCCTTCTGGTACATCACTCTTTCTTCAACTCGCCAACCAATTCTGCCCCTAATCTATCAAATATGGTTCCTTGCGTGCTCGGGAGAAGAAAAATAGAAAATCATATTGAGCCCGAGAGTCAGACCATTTTAATGGCGAAAGACGTCTCAATATCTCCTCCACCAAACTTAGATATAAAAATTAATTCTCCTCTCTATTTGGAGTGTAGGAAATACCAAGAAATCATGAAGACTCACACTTCTAGGAGTGTTTTAGTAAAATGGGGGGAAATTAGATTCAGAAACTCGACTTTCATTAATCTTTACTTTGAATTTGGGCCATCCATGTGGAAGATTCATTTTAGGACAAGCCTGGGTTTCTTCTTTAAATTTTTACAACTTTTGGAAAATTGTAAAATTTTCACATTTTGCTATGCACCTCCACCCTTGAGAAATGAGCTCGACACGTGTTGAAAGGTCGGTCCTAAAAGAACCACAGCCAATTTATACTATTTGACCTCCTTTTTGGAAAAGCATAAATTTTCAAAGTTTTCCCCATAGCTCTGCCCTTGAAAAATGGGCCTGACACGTGTCCCAATGTGGGTCCCAGTGGAACCACGCTTCCTTTTTAACTTTTAAATCTTTTCTCCTAAAAGGAAATTTTTCCAAATTTCCTCCAAGGGTCTGCACCTCCGCCGTTGACTAGAGCAAGTTTTGACTTTTCTCCATCTCATTGTTGATGATTTTAGTCATTTGAAAATCAAGCGGAAAAAAACCAAGTTGCCTCCGATGGCCCGCCTCCCGCCTCTTAACATTTTCAAAGCCATCCTTGACCACCTTCTTGTCGTTGCGGGCCATTTTGATTTTAATCCTTTTGATGATAAGAGGAAAAAAATCCAATTTTCCCCCGACACTTTTCAAGTCACAATGGCGCACCTTGAGATGATCCCCAAAGGTTGAGACCTTAAATGGGCACAGGCTTAGCAAGTGTCGTTATGGCATAAAAAAACTTTAAGGTTTTAAAATGATTTGGTGGGCGGCGCGCTTCAATTTTAGAATTTTATTCCATTTTGTCCAAAAGTCATTCAACTCACCTCCGAATGGCCACATCTCTTCATTAGCTTTGCCATGTGTCCTCCTGCGGGATCAAAGTAAGACTTTTTCCCTATGACTTAAAATTTTCTTTAATCAAAGCCTAGTGGGGCCACAGGGTGAGTTCAAACCTTTTTACAAAGTAGCCAAAAGGAACAAGTTCAAAAACAAATTTTGCCTCCATCCAATTTTAAGAACCAAAAGAACCAATAAAAAATGAGTAGAGCCCCAGGACCAAATTTTCCATTTTTCCAAAAAAGCATGAAGCAAAAAGTTAAAACATTTTCCCACTGTCCCCTGACCAACCAAAAGAAGCCACGTGATCACTAAACGTAAGGATACAAATTTGACGGGGAACACCCATCAAACCGTAAAATGCAAAAAAATGACCATTTGAGCTCGGGGATGAAGTATTTTCCAATGATAGAGGATTTATAAATGTTGCAAGGCTCAAATACACTCTTTATAGCTACATCCATTCATTTTTCATCAAATATTTGGGGAAAATTACAAGGGCAACAAATCTCGACTGTTAAAGAATGGAAAGAACGAGAAAATCTGAGTTTTTGAATGAATAGAGGATGAGAGACCCAAATTTTAGACCTCTTCGAAGAAACAGAGAAACACGGACACAAATATAGATCCATATGTGATCTTCAGCCCAAGGAAAGGTTAATTATGGAAAAAAAGGAAAGTAGAGACTTCTTAGGCACAACACGGGGAATAAAATGTGACAGAGGCCGTAAATCGATGGATTGTGAAAGGAAAAATGGGGAGAGGCTATTTTGAGCACCAACATCAGCTCCGACTTGGGGATGGGAATTTCTTGTGAGTGTCACAAGAATAACAGTAAACCAAGTGCAAAAATATCCATTGGGAAAAGGAGTCGGCTTACACAGAAGAGAAATAGAGGCATCTCCCTGACAAAATAGATAAACCAACAAAAACAAGTCACCAAGGACCAGAACGGGAAAAAACACAAAAGAAAGGAAACAAACAACAAACTATACACTGTATAAGAGATTTTTACCTTGATTCAAGGGGATCAATCCAAGAAATGCTTCAAATGCCTGCCATTAATAGGAAACTCAAGCAATTCACCATCCAAATCCTTCAAAAAGAAGGTATGTTCACCAATCCTAATATCAATGGAGTAAGGGCCCATCCATAATGAATCAAATTTTCCATGCTTGCCCTTATCTTCATGCCTTCTTTCCCATAGCATCACAAGATGTCCAACATTGAAAGCTCTAGGAGTGACCTTCTTGTCAAATAACTTCTTCAGTTTATCTTTGAACTTTACATGCCTCTGGTAGGATGCCCTCCTTTCTTCATCAAGTTCAACAATCCGGTTAATGTGAGCATCATAAGGACTTACTTCTTCATCCTCCAGTTATTGAATGAACTAATATGAGGATAATTTCATATGTAGGGGCAGCAGGGCCCTGAGTTCCATATACTAACTCAAATGGAATCTTTTCAGTAACTCTCTTGATAGTGATTCTATCAGCCCAAACAACAAACTTCAACTGTTCACCCCATTTCCTTTTGTTCAGCTCCAAGGTTCTTCTGATAATCTTCAGTAGGTTTTTATTACTGGATTCATCTTGTCCATTTCCTTGGGGATTGTAATTAGATGCATATGCCAAGTTGATCCCATACTCTTAACACATTGCCATAAGAGGTTTAACTCTTAAAATAATGGCATTATCAGCTACAATCTTGACTGGCACCCCAAACCTGAAGATGATGTGGTTCACCAAAAAATCCATGACAATTTGGTGTGTTGCTCTTTTGGTGGGGATTACATCCACCCACTTGGTAAAGTAATCAGTGGCCACAAGAATCCACTTATGGTCAACACTTGAAGGGTCTGAAATCTCACCAATGAAATCTATTCCCCATTGCTTGAATTGAGCTTCAATTGATACAGGCTACAAAGGAAGGAGCCTAAAGCTTTCAGTCTTCTAGAGAAGCGCTGATAACTCTCACATCTTCTAATCAACAAGTTTGTATCCTTGAAGAGAGTTGGCCATCAATCACCAGCCCTCAGGATCTTGTGTGTTGTGACTCTTGTAGCAAAATATCCTCCATGGAGATCAACAATTATCCTGGGGGCTTCATCTTCAGTAATGCACCTTAAGAGGACTCCCTCAGGGTTCTTCCAAGCTAACCCATAATCAGTAACAACATATTTATGGGAAGCCAACTTAAGGGCCCTTTTTTGGTTCTTACTCAAATACTCAGGGTAGTTTAGATGTCTGAGATAGAAAATCATGTCCTTTTACCACTTAGAATTCATTAGTTTATCAAAGATATCTACCATACCTTCTTCTACCTCATTTACCTCAATAGTTTGCAATTTGCTCTCAGCAATAAGCCTAGGAAATCCCAAACCTCTCACCAGCTTTGTGTTCTGGATATCCATATCATATTATTGCAACTTGTTCACCCACCTGCACCTTTTTCTTGAGACTTCCATCTCTGATAAAATGTCTTTTAGCATGGTGTGGGGAACATAAGCAACCACTTTAGAACTTAGAATGTAAGGTCTAAAAACCTTTGTTTATTTTACTAAGGAAAATGCCTATTTTTCCATGATAGTGTACTTCATCTCAGCCCCCTACAAGGCCTTACTGAAGAAGGAAATTGGCCTCTCAGCCCCTTGATCATCCTTTTGCAGCAGGACAAAAGCAACAGTGTTCTCTGAAGCAAAGGAAAACAGTTTGAAAGGCTTCTTATAGTCTGGATCTCCTAGAACGAATGCATGATTTAGTGCCTCTTTAATCCCATTGAAAACTTGGATGGAAGCCTCCTCCCACTTGATGACCTGGTCCTTCTTTAACATGGAAGTGATTGGCATGGTCAACTCAGCAAAGTTTGATATGAATCTCCTGATGAAGTTTATCTTCCCAAAGAAAGACTGAATTCCTTTCTTGGTTCTTGGAATTGGAACTTTGCTGATGGCCTCTACCCTTTCTAGATCAATCATCACCCGTTCTTGTGACACAATGTGACCAAGAAAATTTTCCTTTTGCACTCCAAAATGGCACTTCTTTGGATTGAGTGAGATGCCATATTCTCTACATCTTATCAGCATCTTCTCCAAATGTAGCAGGTGATCACATCTCTTCCTGGAGAATACAGTCACATCATCTTGATAAACAACAATAAACTCATTGATGTAACTAGAAAAAGCAACATCCATTTCTCTTTGAAAGGTGGCTCCAAAATTCATCAGACCAAAGGGCATCCTGACATACACATATGTTCCCCAAGGAGTAGTAAAGGTTGTCTTGATCCTTTCTGATTCCTTCACCACAACTTGGTTATAACCAGAGAAACCATCCAAGGTAGAGAGCAATTCAGAACTAGTCACTAACTACAGCATGTTTTCCATGTTTGGTAAAGGATAATTATCCTTCAATGATGCTCTATTCAGATTCCTAAATTCCACACATAACCTGATGTCACCATTCTTCTTTCTAACTGGTACTAGGTTTACAATCCAAGAAGAATACCTAGTAGGCTAAATAATCCCTCCATCTCTTATCTTCTTCAGTTCCTCTTACATCTTGAGGGATAAGAGTGGATTGATTGGCCTCTGTTTCTACCTGAATGGCTTTTCATTAGAATCCAAGGGAATCTCATGTTGAAACAAATCCTCTCTGTATGCTTTTAATTTAGCATAGGTCCAAGCAATGAAATCTTGGTGTTTCTTCAACAATTAGATGTATGAATACTTCTCCTCTTTGCTGAGATTGCTGCCTAACCAAATTTTCCTTGGTTTCTCCTTAGTACCAAGATCATGCTCTTCAACATCCCTCAAGGCTTCCATATGTCTATTAATAATGCAATCATCATTATCAAAATTTGATTCAAGAGCAACCAACCCTCTAGGAATGGTATTAGTCTTTAGCTGGATGATGCCCTTGCCAAACAAGGTTTCCTTCCCCTCTGTCACACATACCATTGGCTCCCAATCAATACTTTGATCAACAAAATCTCCCTTGTTCTACAGAAATATTTTGATCTGAGCATCATCATCAAAAACCTACCAATGTTTAATGTTGTCAGGAATAGAGGGTATTGTCAATATCTCAACAATATATTCACAATATGGGGACATTGCACATTTTTCAAAATGATATCCCAACACTGCAAGTTTTTCTACCAAGTCATTGAACTTCCTATCATGATGTATAATGTTGAATGAATCAAACATCTCAATGAAACCCCAAATTATATGCTTGTATTGTTTCATTCGCTGATTATTTGTGGCATATAGTTTTCTTACTTGTTTTACAATTAATTCTGAGTCCCCTTTGATAATGATATCTTTGACACTATATTTCCAAGAAATTATTAAACCCAAAAATAGTGCCTCATACTCAATAGTGTTGTCAGTGCACTCAAAGTTTAGTTTGAAATAAATTTTTTTTTTTTCCTAACCTGGAGAAAGCAGAACAACACCAGCACCATTCCCAAACTTGGAGCAAGCTCCATCAAACAATAGAGTCCAAGGAGATCCCACTCATTCAAGAAATCTACATTCGTCAATCTTGTTCTCTTTTCCATTAGCAAATCCTATAAATTTATCAACATCAAAATTTGTGTACAATACTTCATAGGATGCATTGTTGGGATCTTCAATAAGGTGCAACATCCTCTTTCCCCCATACAACCTGAAAAGGCTGCCTTCAATTGGGATGGTGGCATAGGACATATCCATTTTGACACTCCCACCAACACTTGTGGCCCATTTTATTGACAATAGCATGCCCCACTTGGCTAGGCAGTCAACAATGATAACATCAAGTTTTAAATTTTTACCTGGGTAGGCTGCAAGCTGCACCACCAAACCCTTCACACATCCCACTACTGGAACTTCTCTAGAGTCCATGGCAGTGCATTTCCCATATGCTACTTGTCACTTTGATATTCATATCATTTATGACTTCTAGAGGCATGACATTGCATGACGCCCCTGAGTCAAACATGCAGTTGTGGAGTAGTATGTCCTTAATGATCAAAGTGGTGAAGAATGGATCCACATTCAACTGAGAATCCACCAAGGATGCCCCCAAATAGACCTCAGGTGGTTCACCTAATTCCTCCAATGCTGGTGGTGTCTCTAACTCTTCAATGATTGGAGGAGTCTCCACAATGTTTACATTTCTACCTAAGGCAATCTTCTCATCTTTTAACCCCAAGTATTCGAATGCTCTCTTTTTATGCTCAGGAATCCTAAGCCACTCAAAAATTGGAACAAATAATTTCATTTGACTTAAAACTTGGGAAATATCATATGGGACATTATTTGGCAAGGAAATATTAGAGGGAAAGCTGACACACTCACTAGTCGGAAAAAGATTTTTGACAACTTGGGCATGACGAGGGGTATAATTTTTTTTGGAGCTGTAAAGCATTTGGTAGATGCATCTTTCTTAGGACCATTTCTACGAATGTTTGAAAGTAAGGGAGATTTTGGATTAGATTGAGGACCTATCCTTTTAATAACCTTACTTCTTGTGTTATATTCCTTCTCTTGAGAAACAACAACATTCATCAGTAACTATCTATCTTCCTCAAATGGGATTCCTCCATCATACTTCTTTATCATTAGAGCCCTTAAATATTCAAATTCATTATTGGGAAATTCAAAATCTTGCATAGTATCTACTTCTAAAGTATGAGAGGGAGGAAGAATAGGTACCCTATGAATGCAGTCCCAAAAAGTGGCAGCAGTTCAGGCACTTATCACCTCAGTTGAAGTTTCCCCTTGTTGTGAGATCATGGAACAACCCATCATGTAGACATCATTATCATTATCATCAACAACTTCTTCTTATTTCTGATATTCTTCATAATGAGCATGGGGCATGAAACATCTGTCACACCAATCAATGACATTTGTCTCCTCCACAACATCAACTCTGGCAGCCAAAGGATCAGGCACCATTCTATTTTCCCTACCTTGGGGCTGCCTATTTCCAAATCCAATAGGTCCCTTACCTCTGTCATCAGGTCTTTAGTGGTTTGTGAACCTGTCTTGGATTTTTTGATTGTGTTGACCTTGTTAGCTCTGCCCAATTCCTTTCTCAGTCGGGGCTAGTTTGTAGGAAATTTCTTTAACAACCCCTGCCAAAGTCTTCACAACTTCCTCTAAATCAACAACTTTACTTGTTTGAGGTTTTTCTAGGTTAATCAGCTTCACACCATCCCTCTTGGGAGGTTTTCTAATTTCCTTGATATTGTTTTCAATTTACAAAGCCATAGTGAGGTCCTGTCTCAAATTAACAGGGTTTTTGATCCTCAAGTAGTAAGCAACCTTTTTATCAAATGCATTTGAATATTTGATCAAACATGATTCATCACATGGCCTTATCCTAACATGAAATCTCCCCAAGTTCTTGTTAAACCTTGTGTTGAAATCATGTACTGACTCATTAGGATTCTTTTTTATGTTTTCAAATTCTGTCAGAAGAAACCTAGGGTTAATTTTATCACCATATTGCAATTTAAATGCATTTCTCATCTCAGTCCAAGAATCAATAGAGTTATCTTGCAAAGCTTTATACCAGTCCCTTGCATCCTCTTTTAGAGTATGGATAAACAACTTGATATATACATCTTCATATTCAATCTCAAAATCTTCCATCATATTGATAAAAAGCTTTAGGTGTTGATCACCAGTTATAGTGTTGTTTCCTTGGAACTTTTGTAGTTTGTTCCTCACATCTTAAGGAACTACATTTGGATAACCAGCCATTCCCACAAAATTTATGGTACCAAAAGTGTTTACAAAAAATGGAGGTCTTGGTGGGGGTTGGGCCATATTGTTTTGAGGAGGTGACCTTGGAGGAGAAACAAACTAATAAGGGGCAGAGGGTCCTTGGTACACAACAGAATAAATTTCAAAATGGATACCCCCTAAAGGCCTTGTTTCTTGGAAATCCCTATCAACTTCTGATTTAGAAGAAATCAAATGAATTTCAATTGTTTAATTCAATAATAGAAGCACTTGAATCAGTTTTTTATCAATTGAGATCCCTCTTCTTATCTGTTGTTCTCCCACAACTCTCTAGGATTTTCTTCCTTCTAATTTTGCTTTTCCTAGCTCTGGCAACAATGTCCTAGCAGGATCCCTAGAAAAGAAATATCTCCTTCCTTCCAGATTTGTAAATATTGGTAACAAATCTCACTTTAAAGAGGTTAAGAGACTAGTACTCATCAAGAATCAGATCAACAGGGAGTCACCACTAAATATTTCCACCTTAGTTGTGCAGATGCACTAAAATACGATCAGTTAAATGTCCATCAGCACTAGAAAATTGAAATGAAAGATCTTACTTCCCTTTACCATAATTTATCAGCGAATACTAGTGCAAAAACTTGTAGAGACTGGAAAATTTTCTTACAGTACCAGGGTCTGATTATGAACTATAATCACATAGATGTCCCCGACAACAGTGCTAGAAGCATTTGTTGACGGGCTAAATAGATATGAACTGGCAGTGAATCAACAAATAGTCCCAGCAACTCAAATAAGTCCATGGTAATGGCACCAGAAGCGTGTTGGTACCAAAATTTAATCTCTTTCAAAGGCCGAGCAGCATCATGGATTTAATAGGACACTCAGAGATAGATAGATGATTATGTATGTCATTTTGCAGTCAGGGAAGCAATCTATCTGACTTTTTAGCACTTAGGCTTTGACAAGGATTGGGTAGCACCTTATGAGGATTTGATCTATCCTTACTATTTTAGGTTGTGCCTTTCAACCAATGTAAGAGGAAACCTTTTGTAGCCTGTTGTTTATGGAGGAGATGGAGATGTCCTTCCTAATGAAGTTATTATGGAGACCTTCAAAAAAATATGATCAATGCAACAAAATCTAACTCTCATGAGTTGTCACTCTAGATAGTGGAGATATTTTCCGGGCAAGGTTCAGGCTACTAAAGACATTTGTAATCGTGATTGTTTCTACATGATTTGGTAATGGAAATTATGATTTTATGCACACAAAGGACAAACATGGGTAGTATGGGTAGGATTAGTTGTTTTAAATGAATTTTTAATGGGAGGTGAGGTGAAATGAACTTGATTTTCCCTATCTCTAAGAAATATTTCAAAATGGAAAGTATAATCAACAGAATTCTTTAGAATAGTTGTAATGTTCCTTTTAACAAGAATATGTGCTTTAATGGAGGCCCAAATTAGTACTTTTTCACACAATATATGAGATTTTAGCACGAAGTCTCGAGTTAGAAAACCCAACAAAGTATTAAGATCGAAACCCAATCCCGCTTGAGGTACACCCAGAGGCTTATAAAAAATATCTGTCAACAAATGAAAGAAAAGTGATTTTAAATCATTTATTTCATCCCCAGATGAAATATTTTCCAGGAAATGAAATTTCAGATGCCACTAAACTATCACAAGGATTGAGACCCATGTGATTAAGATAGATTCTGATACAAGATTGCAACAGGAACAAGAAAAAAACTATTTGCAGACATTTAGAAATAAAACAAACATATTTGGCTTAATATCAAAACAGAATAACTTGAGTTTGATTAAATTTATCAGTAGGGGAAATTTTCTAGAACAATCTTAGATCTTGTCAATGGTTTTACACTCACAACCACCTTGACATGATCAAACTTAATACAAAAGAGATAACTAGGTTTCTAAGACGGCTTCTCAAAAGATAGTCTTTGTCAAATTTTCCTCTTGGGAATTTTCTTCGACCTCTAACACTCAAACCTCTCACTATTTACATGAAAAAATTGTGCCATTTATAATATTTACTAAAGATCCCCTTTTCCCCCAAAAAATTACGACATTGAGTTCTACTAATGCTCGCCATGATCACGATCGTGATTTCAAGAATCATATCTACAAATAGTTGCTATATGCTCAGGGGGAAAATATCTTTGAATGTCTCCTGCATTTAACTCCTCCTTCTTGTAGATCACCCCTTCTTCAACTTTCCAACCACTTCCACCCCAAATATATCAAATCGGGTTCCTTGCGTGCTCAGGAGAAGAAAAACCAAAAATCATATTGAGCTTGAGAGTTAGAACATTTTAATGGTGAAAGACATCACCAGATCTCCTCCACCAAACTTAGATATCAAAATTAACTCTCCTCCCTGTTTGACATGTAGGAAATACTGAGAAATCATGAAGACTCATACTTCCAGGAGCATTTCAGTAAAATGGGGGGAAAATCAGATTCAGAATCTTAGCTACCGTTGATCTTTACTTTGAATTTGAGATGTCCACGTGGAAGATTTATTTTAAGCATGGGCCCGGGGTTCTTCTATGACTATTTACAAAATTTTGGAAAAATGTAAAATTTTCACATTTTTCTCTGCACCTCCGGCCTTGAGAAATGAGCACGACACATGTCCCAATGTGGGTCACAAAAGAACCGCGGCCAATTTCTACTATTTCACCTCCTTTTTGGAAAAGGGAAAATTTTCCAAGTTTTCCACACATCTCTGCCCTTAAAAAATGGGTCTGACACGTGTCCCAATGTCGGTCCTAATGGAACCATGCTTCCTTTTTTAGTTTTAACTCTTTCCTCCTAAAAAGAAAATTTTCCAAATTTCCAGCGAGGGTTTGCACCTCCATCGTTGACCGGAGAAAGTTTTGACTATTCTCCATCGGGCCCATGGGTCATTTTGATGATTTTAGTCATTTGAACATCAAGGGCCAAAAAACCAAGTTTCCCTCAATGGCTTGCCTCCCGCCTCTTAACATTTTCAAAGCCAACCTTGACCTCCTTCTTATCGGGCTTGCAGGCCATTTTGAGATATTAATCCTTTTAATGACAAGAGGAAAAAAAATCCAATTTTCCTCCGATGGTCTGCTTTCCCATCTCTTTGACTTTTCAAACTACCATGTATCACAATGGCACATCTTGAGATGATCCCTAAAGGTTGAGACTTTGAATGAGCACAGGCTCACCATGTGTCGTTATGACACAACTTAAAAAACTTTAAGGTTTCAAAATTATTTGTTGGGGGTGTGCTTCCATTTTAGAATTTTATTCCATTTTGCTAAAAGGGAAAAAATTTCAACTTACCTCTGAAGGCCTGCATCTCTGCCATTAGCTTTGCCACGTGTCCTCCTGCGGGGTCAAAGTAAGACTTTTACCCTGCCACTTAAAATTTGCTTTAATCAGAGCCTGGCAGGGTCACGGGGCGAGTTCAAACCTTTTACTGAGTTATCCAAAAGGGAAAAGTTCAAAAACAAACCCGTTGCACCCCATCTAATTAGAAGAAGCCGCGTAAGCACCAAAAGAACCAATAAGAAATGAGCGGAACCACGGGAAAAAACTTTACCTTTTTCTAAAAAATCTAACAGCGATAAGTTAAAGCTTTTTCCCATCATCCCCTAACGAACCATAAGAAGCCACATGACCACCGAAAAATGCAAAAAAAATGACCATTTGAGCTCGGGGATGAAGTTTTTTCCAAGGACAAGATTTAGAAATGTTGCAAGGCTCAAATACGCTCTTCATAGCTACATCCATTCATTTTTCATCAAGTATTTGGGGTAAAATGACAAGGGTAGAAAATCCTGACTGTAAAAATGGAAAGAACGGGAAAGCCCGAGTTTTTGAATGAATAGAGGACGCGAGACTTAAGTTTCAAACCTCTTTAGAGAAATAGAGAAACAAGGACACAAATATAGATCCATACATGATATTCGTCCCAAGGAAAGGTTAATTATGGCAACAAAGGAAAGTAGAGACTTCCCAGGCACAACACAAGGGAATAAAATGTCACAGAGGCCCTAAATCAATGGATTTTCAAAGGGAAAATGGGGCGATACTATTTTGAGCACCAATACTTTGTAGCTTACACATTGTCTTATATATGATTATTTATCTTGTTTGCACTAACACATGTTTTGAGCCACTTTTTTTGCATGTTCCTTTGTTTCTACCAAGCACATTCCCCCTATAGGGCATCTGTTGTAGATAATATTTCAATCCTCTCCTTTAGGTTGCAACCTCTTAGTGATGTTGCATGCACCCCAAACAACGAGGCATAAATCAGGTGAATAAGTCACCCCATTCAACAATACTCGGTCATAGTTACTATGTACATAGTACATGAACAACATAGTCTACAATTACAAAAAGGGATCAAAATCTGACTTGAGTCCCTAACAAAACACAAATGCCAACACCCAACTCTAGACACTAGCGCTTGGGCACTCCTAACCTTTCCAAAGAACCTATAACTAGGGAAAATTACATCCACTTTCTCATATCAATGTAGTTCTCAGATGTTTACAGAGAATTTTTATGGTAAATGGAGAATCCTCTAGCAATCATAATGCATTCTATCTCCATTTTCTACTTGGATAAAACTAGATCAAATTGGAATAAAGAAAGATCACACCATCTACAGTGGTGTATAAATCATCACGAAGCAGTTAGAGTTGGAGAATAACACTAGACATTTCTCCCCAACACTTCTACTGTCATGGCATGAGTTCTCCCAAAAAAATCACACTTAGTGTGAGATCATCCAAAAGCTTGATCTTTGTGCAATCACCTAAAAAATCATTCATGTGCAACGTTTCAGGACACTTTCTACCAATTTTACTCATCACGGATCAGGTGCACATGTTCCTTTTACTACTTTTAACATGTTTACATACTTTTTACATACTTGGATCAATTTTTTCACATATACACGACTTTGACTACTCTTTCACTCTTCTTTTGTAGTTCTATCCTTAATCCATAACAAGAAGCAACCCTTCATCAAGTGATAACTAAAATAGGTACAAATATAACACGGTGCAACTCATTATGCTTTTTACCCCTAGGCTCACTTATTCTTTCCTAGCTTAGCTTCCACGGTTCATTTTTATCACTCCTCAATTTTTTTGTCTCCTTGGCACACTTTCATAATCAATCTGCATGGTTGTTAGGTACACATCTCTTATATAATTTATTTCATTGAATATTCACTCAACAACATAAAGTGGGGGAAATGTAGACACAAAATCATGCACTTGGGTACATTTCTCGGTCCTAATCACATACCACTATTCATATGATTCCTAAATGAGTAAACTTAAAATTGACAACTATCTTAGGACTTTTTTCTATATTTATTAATTTCGATTTGGCCATCTACACCTTATATCCCAATCTGGATTTCATTTCTTTATTTTTTATGACTTTAGACACCAATGCTCTAAAAGGATACCAGAGCCTAGGTTACCTCATCTTTCTGGGCATCTCGACCTATTTCTACTTTACTCACTCTTTTTGGGCATCTTTTATCATTTGGGCATGTTATTGTCTTATGGGTCAGCCTTGTAGTTGTCAATTTTTAAATTTAACCAAAGGGAAGCAAAAATAAAAATGCATTTCAATAACATAAAAGCATCCATCTAGCTTCATTCAAGGGACAAGGGACTGCATTTTTTACATACACATATAGAAGGGGAAGTTTATTTTGATAGCTATTCATCTATCTGTATTTCTACATCTAATTATTGCTTGTTATCAAGTGCATCTTGCATAAGAGCCACCTAGGGAATGATTATTGCAAACACACATGAGAACTACATGGAGTCTTAAATGTAGTGAAACACTTAGTTGTAAGTTCACTTAGTTGGGTGACCACCGAGGTTAGCCAGACTCCCCATTTGTATATTTTTATTTTTAGGATTCGATGTGTTTTGGGGTTTTGTAGGAGATCATTAATTTTGTAGGTTATAGGTGAACTGAATGATCAACCAATGACATACATGTGAAAAAAAAAGGTGAGAAAAGATATTATGACACATGGAAAATCAATTTACGATGTTTTTTGTAATCACAGGATCACAAAAGGAGTCTCCAGTTCCCATGCACCCTTGACCCAGCCTAGGTGCCCCAATCCATCTTATTTTGATAGTTAGATAATTTTCTAGATGTCATTATGACATTCTACCCTCATGTTTCATTCATTTTCCAGCTCAGCATACCTTGAGATCAAGTACAAAATTAGTGAAGTATCTCATTCCATCTCTTGCACTCAGGGTTTTATTTTCCATTCTCTTATTACTTGTGTCAAATTGTTAATTCATTGTTTTATCTATTACATGCGACTCTGCAATATCTAGTGCTTTCTAAATTCTAATATAAGTTAAATCACATGCATGGCTCATAAGGGTTCTCAATTCTCCTTACTTCAATTTATTCAAATGCACCCACATTTCAAATAAGTTACCCATTAAACCCTTATCACTATATATATCCCTATCAACATATCACCTTCACAAGTTAGTTCCATCTTCGATCGTCTCTCTCATGACTCTATTAGTTATAATTCCAATCAATCTATTTACAAATCCATTAAAGCTTTACATTCATTATTTCAAGATAAATTTCAGGTATGGAATCCATGATTACATCTCCTAAATCTGAAATCCAAGATATTAAGGATGTTTCTTAGGCTCATGCTAGTTATTCTTATCATCGTCATTCTATGTCTTCTACATGTGCTCATATCACTGAACCTTGTGTCTTACCATTACCATCACCTCTCAAGTTTGATAACAATGCTAGGTAACAAGATATTCTTCCACATCTCCTCACACATCAATTGATTGTATTGCCATCTACTCACTTCGATCCTCCTTATCGGCTTGCAAAATATCAAGCTCATCCATATTACAATTACCATTAAATCAATAGACATAATGAAAACAAGTTCTCTTCTCTACATCGATAAATTGGCCACCTTAAGTGTTATGGTCTTGTCTCATTTTCTACACAAAATAATTCTATATTTCCATATTCAATTTTTATATCTCATTGGGGTCCTAAATATGATTCATCTATGTCTAATGAGAATCATGTGATCACTTCTAATGTTTCTTATTCCATCACTCGAGCACTACCTATGAAATCCACTCAAATGACGTAACCACCTCTCAAAATCAATCCACCCTCTTCTCCTAGAAAGTTTTTTGTAGTTTCATCAATCCCAAATAAGCTCTGACCAATCATTTTTGTCAAAAAAAATACTCCTTATACTAATGCCCAAGACACATTTCAAGTGCTACCACCATGGCATGGTACTACTGTTGCTTCTTCCTACCATTTTTTTGTCTCTCTCTCTTATCAGGACATAGATAATTCTCTCCCATAATGTCAGGGTATATCTAAAGTTACCACATACATCTCCATCATTTTTACACTTAGGGGGCATCATGCTTATTCTCCCCCATTCCTAGCATTCTCAAGTGTCCTGCATTTCTACTATTATGCTTTGTGCTTAGCATCTAGTATTTTTCATTCATCATACACACAAATTATATCATCATTACCCTATGACACACTCTCATGCCGAGGTTCACACTTGAATGTTGAGGGCATACTAAATTCATGAGCCTCACATCATACACAATACACATTTTACACTTGGTGCATTTATGATACATATTTCTTGCATCAAATTCTCACACATCACATTACCCTATGATGCAATCTAGTTCTATGGTTCATACTCGATTACTAAGGATCTAAATTTCAAATGAACCTCACCACATTTTCATTCTTAATGATCTATTCTTCATTGATCTATCCTTCTAGCACACATATTGAAACCATTTCTTGATGACACACTCTTATTCTCTTATTCATTCTTGAATGTTGAGGGGTATTTCATAAAGAAATATAATATAATACTCATTCACATTAATGCGGGGGCACACTGCTCCTACCACACTCACTTTGCATTCCATTATATTCACATCCACAGTATAGTACATATCTTGGTTGCACTTATTATTGTTTTCTTATACTCCCATGTTATAGTTTGCTTACTATGTTAGCTGGATATCTAGTATGTCATTATCTTTTTTATATATACATGCATGTTAACTTTTTATCTAGTTGTGAATGTAGAATTAGTAAAGATATTTACATGTAGAATGGATGCTTGAAACTATACCTCTTACCAGTTCCACATGGTTCCTAGGGGCATCTAACTTTTTACACATCATAGGTGTTATTGTTTCATTTTATACTACTGATTATTCCTAATAGCATGCTAATTTATCAATATATACACATGTTGACTTAGTTTTTATCTTTCTAACATGCTAACAGGTGCATCATCTATAATAGTTTCTTTGTAGGAACTATTTGCAACTATGGTTGTCTGATTCTTTGCTTGGTAGTGTTTTTCATTATTTTCCATTGTATGTCATTGTTTGTGAGCTACTCCCTTTGACTTGTGTGAATACTTTATGCTTTGCCACTTTGTCCTTGATTGTCTGGCAACATTATGAGTGATGTCCCATGTTTGAAACCCAATTTTCGTGGTCTACATTGTCTTTTTACTTGCTAGATTACAAAGTCTTATATATGTGTATTTGTCTTGTTCGCACTAATGCATGTTTCGAGCCACTTTGTTTATACGTGAGCCTTGGTTTCTACCATGCACATTCCTTTTCCCCATGTTGGGAATTAGTTTCAGATTAGTGTCTAGTCATCTACTTTGGTACACATCCTCCTAGTGACATCACATTCACCTCAAATGAGGGGGCATACATTGGGTAAACTAGTCACCCCATTCATCAACTTACATAGTCATAGTTTAAACCTACACAATACAGGAACAACATAGTCTATAGTTACATAAAGTAGTCAAAATATGACTTGGGTTATCAACACAACATAGATTTTAGTGCCCAAATATAGACATGGGAACTTGAGACCTCCTGATCCTTCCAGGACACCTATGACCATGGGGCAATTATAATCACTTTTCTAGATAAGTGCAATTTTCAAAAGTTTACACAACATAGGCATATTCCTCCAGCAATCAAAATTAATTTTATCTTCCTTTTGTACTTGGATGGAACTAGATCAAACTCAAACAAATTAGGATCACGCCAGCTATAGTGGTGTATAAATTTTTGGAAGCATTCAGGGTTGGATAATAACACTAGACCTTTCTTCCCAACACTTCTTCTGTCGTGGTGTGAGATCACCCAAAAAAATTGCATTTGACATGAGATAGCCCTAAGAACTCATTCTTTACATGAGATCACCAAAAAAACTCATTCCTCTACAACTTTTTTAGGATCTTTTCTATCCTTTTCACTCTTCCCAGATCAGGAGCACACTTTCCTTTTACTTCTTTTTGCATGATTTTACACATTTTGACATATACATGACTTTCACTACTCTTTCACTCTTATTGTGAAAGTATGTCCTTAATACACAATATGAAGTAACCCCACATAAAACAAAAATGAAAATAGGTACAAACACAAAAAAACACATATGCTTCACCCCTAAGGTCACTTCTCCTTCCTTAACTTCAACGATTATTTATGACTCCACACTTTTTCTTTTCTCCTCGCCAAACTTTTTCCATAGATATACATGGTTATCAGATACACATATTTTATCTAATTTATGTTATCACATATTCACTCAAAAACATAAAGTGGGAGAAAATGTACTTACTAAATCATGCACTTGGTTACTATTAGCCCAAATTCACCCCAGAGAAATTTGGTCAAACAAGACCCCACACATAAATAAAATCTAAAGGGGATGATTCAGACCCGCGAGCTCACATTCTAGAATGACAAATAAAGGGACAAGCAAGCTTGACTCAAGGAGTGCAGGGTCAAAATGAGGCTGAACAACATAAAAGAAATCAGAGGCCCAAATGAGGCAAACATAAGCCTACAAAGGAAGAAATCAAAATTCCATTTCACTCAAACAACCTACATAACAAATACTGACAGTCAGGTTGCAGGCTTACTCAGAAATGGAGGAGCAGGGTTGACAAGGAAGTAAACAGTGTCAAGGAAATTAGAGGCTCTGAAGTGAGAAATGGAGAAAGGTTCAAAGTAATCAAGCTTTACAATAAATCCAGAATGAGCCCAAATTGGTTAAGTATGGAAGAATCAGTAAAAGCTTCCACATGCTCCATCAACACTTATCCAAAGGTTAAGTCCAAAGAAGATACCCAAAATAAGCACCAAGCTTCCATGTGTCCCAAAGTAAACAAAGAGACAAAGTGGGCTCAAAATGACTACATATAGAGGACCAGTGGAAACCTCCATGTGTCCAAATGGTGCACTGTACGCCGAAAAAGTGACAAGCGAGTGTGGTAATCTACAGGTAACTCTTCCGCGTACCCGACCTCCCGAGGTCATGCCGAGACAGCCGGTGGTGATAGAATAAGCGTGGGATGCAAACGAGCTAGTTAGGCAATCTAATGTCTTCGACACGCACTAATGGAATTTGTGAATCTAAGGCAAAGAAGGCCCTTCTAACTTGGACTGGTGTGATAGATTGATCAGCAAGGATGACTGCTCGAAGGCTCCAATCAATATCGAGCTCTGGTGTGATTCGATCTATGGGTTGTGGAATACGTGGGAAATGACCTGGGATAGTTTCATGTACATCTCCAGATAAGGTCATATGGTGGATGGTGAATACAATTGACTCTACGAACGACTCTCTAGCCTAGTCCAGAATTCTGTAGCTTTGTTAGCCGCTATATCTAGTAAGGAAAATTGTTTGATGATGATGGGTGGAAGTGGAGTGGATTGGAATACTAGTGTGCGTAGGCCAGTGTTTATATCTGATTGACTTATGGATTCGTTAGGCTGTGGAATTTGTGGGTCACAACCGTAGACTCTTGGTTGTTGCGGTCCTGTTATGGTCATATACAAAATCAAGTCCTAATTCCTAGTATCTAGTAATCATATGATTTCTCAGCTTCTATGTTTAGGACCAATAACTGCGCGATCTTCTCAGAATATCTCACAGGTGTTCGTGCAACCTGGATCCTTAAACTAGTATCTATGTCTGTGAGAGTGTCTCCTGCACCTGGCTGTGGGACCAAAGGATCACAACCAAAGGTTTGTTCTATTTCGAATCCTTCTACAGTCATGTGAATGTTTTGCCTAGGGCAATTTGTAGTTCGGTTGATTTGATCAAAACCTGTGTGCTTGGTCATCATCTATATTTAACCCTCTCAACTGAGAACTGATTAGTTGTAAATCTGTTGTTGTTTGGAAGACTTGTATTCTAAGGTTCTGGTCTATGTCAATTATTGCTGTGACGAGGTTGGGTTGAGGTACGATTGGCTCAAATACATATTCCTTGGGCTCCCAAGGTCCCGTGATTGTCATACAAAACAAAATGTAAATCTAACTGCAACAAAGCAAATTTTGACTATCTAAAACATATATAACTTCTATTTTTGTATTTAAATTTCTAAGAAGAAAAGTAGCTATTTAAGCGTATCTAGAAATAAAAACTAAATAACAATTTAAAAAAAAAAAAATAACTGAGTGTAGTTACTTGTCTGTGCAATTTGTAGATTTATTCTAAATAATGAAATAACTTGCTTTATCTATTTGTGCAATTTCTCGATCCTACCTCAGAAGTGAGGAGTGAATCATAGTTTCTCAGAAACTATCAATCCCCATAGCTTCCCTGGTAATATCGAGAATAGAATTTACTGAAATGAAGCAAATAACTACTTTATTTGATATGATTCTAACTAGAACTTTGAAATTTAAAACCTAGATTCCGCAGAATAGTGGTGAATCTGATGGTGTGTGTGATCTTGTCCCCTCAGTGTGATCTCCTCGTTCTTTCATGGTCATGTGGATCCAGAAAAGCGTGTAATGCTAGCATCGACAGAAGTAGATATTGGGACAAGGACAACTTAGAATGCAGACTGAATATAGTGCGAGTAGGAGAGGGATAGCGCAAGAGTATAGAGCTTGGCTTATGCAATTCCTAGCGGGATTTACTGCGAGTCATGCAACATCAAGCATCCAGAACCTGAAACTATCCTATTTGGAGAGAAAAACCTGAAACTTTAATGGCTTCCTAAGCTATTCTACTCCAAGGGATTGGATAAAACAACAACACTGTTTGCACAAGCTGGATATGTGGCTTACCAACAGTTGAACAATGCTAACTAGACATATAATGAACTAAACCAAGCACTCTAAGAAAAATGAAAGCTAACTCTATTGCAAAGAGAAATTCAGAGACAAACTTCAGGGCCATTTGCTTGAGCACAAGCCACTTATTTATAGCTTTCATTCACCCAAAGATCAAAACCAAACTAAACTCTAAAAACTATAAACAATGGCCAAACACTATTCCAGGGGACCAAAAACATAAATGCAAGCCCAAGTTGGCGAAGAAAAGTTGGTGAAACGTTGATCTTTACGTGAGTCACGTCAAAATGCTTTCTCGAAAAACACGTAAAGGACCGCCGCTCTGAGCAGGGTGGCGGTTACAGGACCGCCGCCCAGGCAGGGCGGCGGTTTCGTCACTAAGGAGAAAAAGGCCAAGAAAAGAGGGGAATAAGGAAAAACAAATGATGTGGGGGCTAAGCGGGGCATGCAGGATGTTAACGCACACTCAGAGAGCTTTTCTGGATCTGAACACCTTACGAGGAGACCTATATCATCATTGGGGCACTTGTTACACTGTTCCAGCAGTACAGTACCTTACAATTTTGGGTACATACATATTGCCCCCTCAAAGAAGCGTTTTAGCCATGAAGAGGCGTAAAACGGTGGGTCCGAGTATGGTAGTCCCGAAATGGGAAGTTAGAAGTTATACCTGACACGTCCATGTGTTGAAATGACGCTATCCAAAATTCCCGCTACCTGCAGAATGGAAAGAGAACTCATGTGCAGATAGATACAATAGTTTGAAAAATAAATGCTAAGAATAACAGGGAATGAGAACGTACCATTTGTGCGTGGATAGGAACTTACCTCCATCAGCGCTCCAAACCTATGAAAAGTTATTTTTAAAATGAAACAGAGTGCCATATATATGAAAGTGGGCCCATTTTCCCATTCATTTGTGCGAGTCGATTTGATTGATTTTGAGCTCTGGGACCCATGGTAACGGTTTCTTGCGTGAGTAGAGTCGAAACGTTCGCAGCGAGATCGTGATCATGCCTCCACGTGTGAAACACCCACCTCAGCGATCACAGGTTAGTTTTCTTCAGTTTATTGTTTTTCCCCCCTTAATTTTGAAATGCTAAATACTCTGTAATGGGGGGGTCATTTTTGAAAATGCTAGGTTCAAAAGGTCCACCTAGGGGGGGCGCCTACTGGGTAGGCTTTGTTTTTAGTTAAAATGGTCTTTTCTGGCACTTTTTAGGCCTTTTTAGGTTAAAAGCCCACGTGGGTTTTCGGACCATGACCGCCACCCTGGGCAGGGCGGCGGTTACACGACCGCTGCCTTTAAGGCGGCGGTTACGAAACTACCTCCCTGCTTAGGGCGGTGGTTTTTCACAGAATGCAAAAAGAACTTGTTTTTAAGATTGTGTTTGCATTTCTAGCATTTCTATGTTTTTATGACTTTCTCAACATTGCCTGGATGCTAACTTAGTTTGTTTTGTGTGTTTTTGAGTGTATGTAGGCGAGAGAGGAGTACATCCGATGGAGCAGAGAGAGAGACTGTGATTGGCTCTCAGGGGTATTAGATGCCCTTTTACATGATGAGGTGGACACACTTCAGAGGGCTGGTATATTGCGCATATTGCGCATGCCCCATGTTGCACCATCTAGTCACATCGTTTGTGACTTATTCTCTTATTGGGATGCAGATCAGAACACCTTCCGATTGCCAGGGGTCCGTGGCGAGTGGACCATTACATTGGAGGACGTCTACCAGATTCTAGGGGTCCCGATCATCGAGAGGCGACTCACTCTGGAGACAGCAGGCTCACGGGCACAGATCGCCCAGTGGGCGACTTATATGGGAGATGCAGCCATCTCCACAGGGTCAAAGAAGGGGGTGAGAGTTCAATCCATTCCTTCTTTGCCCATCCCTGTATTTCGTCAGGCCATCATGGGGATCCTTGCCTCGAGATTGATTGGGGACAAGGGAGGGGACACATTGTTATACTGCTGGGCCCCCATTATTGCACAGATAGAGGGCCACAACCGGATATATGCTTGGGGAGTAGATATTCTTGGGACCACCTACCATGATCTATATAGGGTGGTGTGTTTACAGGGGAAGTCGTTGAGCCACCCGACTCTAGTCATGAGTTGGGTTTATGAGCACTTCATCCCTTATGGTAGGGGTGTGGAGGTAGCAGATCCTGGAGCTGTTAGGGCAATGAGATGGTCAGACATGTCGGTGCTTAGAGCACCGCATCAGCCAGTTGCCTCTCTGACTACCGCCGATATGGAGGTGACACCATACCAGACCATGGCCGGTATATGGGGAGAGGAGGCCCTTACCTTGATTTCCTGCTCCACCACAGGGTAGCTTATCGATCGAAAGGGACAAGTGGAGGTGCACCCCTTTGGCCGAGTTCCTCAGCAGTTTGGCCTTCTATACATGGGTATGCTTCCCCCAGTGGCACCAGTTTACAAATCAGTTCGCGAGGCCAGAGGGGGGCCTAGAGGCCGAGGTTAGACAGTGATTACTCCTCGCATTCCCATTGCAGCCAGGAGGATAGTTTGTGCTAGGGGGAGAGCCGGTGCGCCTCGGGCACCTTTGCTTTAGATTGCTATGGGTCCTGCTCATAGCAGTGATGACCCTATTTATATTGACTCTGAGTCCGAGGAGTTTACAGAGGGAGGGACAGAGGAGGAGACCGAGGATAGCGATCGTTAGTGGCATGACACTTAGGATATCACGCAGGAAGAGAGGGCTGAGCAGAGCGCAGAGAGGGACACTCTAGTTTTAGAGGAGCCACTCTCTCAGGGCCATGGTGGAGAGGATGAGTCAGTTGTAGGGTGACATGTTGCTCCTGCCACAGGAGCAGCCCCTCAGTCGGCAGCGGCATCCGCGGCAGACGCCGGCCCCAGTGACCCATCTTGGAGGCCTGGGGATCCGAGTAAGTTACCCTTTCTCCCTTTTAATGTTTATTTGTAGGCTCTCCTTAGTTGCTATTTTGTATCTTCTAGCCTCTTGCTTAGTTTCTAATTTGTTTTCTCCTTTTTTTGCAGAGAATGTTGATGAGTGGCGGGATTTGATCTGTAGGGTATGTACCAATTCCCTGATGATCCCCATGGATAGGACCCGCGCAGAGCTGTCTGTGGACGCTGGGGAGCCTTCAGCAGCCGGTAGGCATACCGAAGTTTTTGCTCCAGTCTGGCATGTGGCCAAGATGGTATCAACCCTTCGCATCGAGCTAGCGGGCTATAGGACAGCTGAGCATCTTATGAGGAGTCGTTCTCACAGTGAGACCACGGCTGCTCCTAGGGATCCTGAGCCCTCCGTACATTTAGAGCACCGGTGTAGCCGAAGTCCTAGGTGTGGTCTCGCACCTTCGGAGGGGTTGCATAGGGATTGAGAGGCCACTTGGCTCTCGTGTATTTTGTATTACATATTTCTTTGTATATCACAGGCTCTTTGAGCATTTTGACCACGCTTAGTACACGATGGCATTGTATATAAATGATGATGGCATTTGTTTTGGATCAAAATCTTGACACTCATGGTTTCTTTTCTATTTCCAGTTTCTTTCTATATACTACGATGTATGTTTATATGATTTTTACAATGTATGCAATGGAGAACAAATGATGCAAATGTTTGTTTTTTTTTGTGTATTTCATGATGCTGATATATGTAGATGTAATGTGATTTTGAACCTTAGCTTCTATAAGCAATTTTGGATACTTCATGCTTGTTTTGCAAAGTGATGAATATAACCAGTATGATGAACAGATAAACTTGCCCCACTCCTAACTCCACGTAACTAGTAAGATGCGAGGGCTCTTCACCGAGAGCTAGAAAGGGCACAAGTTATGAGGTGTAGCTGAAATGATAGCGATGAAAGATAGACAAAGATTTGGTGGAACCAAATAGGAAACTACAAGCTTACTCCACCCGAGTGACTTCATAGTTTAGAATGCAACTTACTTTGCGGTTTATCTAGACTTAGATCCGTAGATGGCCACATAGTAGACAAAATCTGGGTTTTTAGGATTTTAACTCTCTTGGAATTTTGAACATCTGATTCATTCGTTTTTGACTCAAAGTTTGAATTGTTTGTTTATGACTTTTAACGTTTGCTTTGTCAAGAGGACCCCCTATACTTTGCCCCATGCTACTAGTAAGAAGCGTGGGTTTATCACCATGGACAAGGTATTGGCGAGTAAGGGCATTTCCATCCTTTCCCAACCCTACGTCACTAGTAAGAGACGCAAGCTCATCACTGAAGGTTGGTGGGGCAAGGAAATGTGTAAAATTAAAATTTTCTGTTTAATCACTTGTTGACTTGTTTTCTTGAGTAAAATGCCATTATGTGCTTATTTCCAAAGAGATATGCATATGGGATAGATGTGACACCCTGAAGCTTCTAGAACAGACCATAGGCAAGGCACCTATCCTAAGAAGAAATCAAAGCGAGAATAAACTTGCAGATCTTGGTATGGTTACCGTTAAGACTTCGTCATGTCTAAATTTATTTGATAAAATGATTCTGAGATGATTTGATGATATCACGAAAATGGAGGAGTATGATTAGAAAGTTTATACCAACAACATCATGAGTTTCTAATGAATTACTTTGAGGATAGATTCCTTGATCACCATTTATGTAAGAAACAAGTGGACAAAATGATCTTAATCTATATGAAGATGCAATGTACATAATTATAAGTAGTGCTAGCCGCTTATACGTAGAACCGCTTGAGGTGAAGGGAATTGACTGTTTCGCCAAATTCCTCACCTTCTAGCGTACATAAGAGGTAAGCACCATTTCCTTAGTCTTTCATGACTTGGTAGGGGCCCAACCATTTGGGCCAGAATTTCCTTCCTTCGCTAGTCTTCTTGTCGATCCGGTTGTCTAGCCTTAGAACTAGATCACCTTCGTATATGTCACGTTTATAGACCTTTTTGTTATACTGCCGGCACATTCGGTCAGCATAAGCTCTATGCTGTTGTTCAGCATCTAATCTAGTTTCATCTAGGATTTCTAGTTGGGAAAGATGTGCTTCTCTATAAGCGTCTTCATCCAGAATCCCTTGTAGTGAAATGCGGAGACTGGGTATTTCGACCTCAAGTGGGAGAACTGCTGCTGCCCCAAATACTAGCAAGAAAGGAGTTGCTCCTATTGGTGTTCTTATTGAGGTTCAGTGGGCCCACAAGGCCGGATATAACTTCAAATGCCAATCTTGTTTGTTTTCTTTTACCGTTTTAAGGAGAATGGCTTTCAGTGTCTTGTTTGTCGCTTCAGCCTGTCCGTTGGCTTGGGGGTAATATAAGGAAGTCGTATGATGGCTTATCTTAAATTTATTACACAGTTCACGAACCTCTTCATTCTTAAAAGAAGTTCCATTATCAGAGATAATGATTTGTGGGATACCATACCTACAAATGATTTGGTTCAAAATGAACTTGGCGATTACAGAACCAGGTACAGTAGTAAGAGGCATAGCCTCTACTCATTTGGTAAAATATTCAGTGGCCATGATTATAAAATTATGGCCATCTGTGGATGAGGGAGAGAATTTCCCTATTAATTATAGACCCCATGTAGAAAAGGGCCATGGAGTAGCGATTGGTTGCAGAGCTTGTGCCGGCATGTGGATCTCATGGGAGAATTCTTAGCACTTATGACACCTGTGTACAAACTCTATTGCGTCATGTTCTAGAGTGGGCCAGAAATAGCCCATTCGATGTATTTTTCGAGCGGTGGCATGGACACCGAAGTGGCCTCCACATATTCCACTATGAGATTCATGGAGAATCTTCTTGGATTCTTCCGTGTCAACACATTTTAGGAGCATTCCATCGAATGCTTTTCGGTAGAGCACTTGCTCTATAATGACGTATTTAGCTACGATAATGCGTAACCACCTTCTTTGTTGCAGTGTAACGCCTTTTGGGTACCTATGGTCCATGATATAATTAATGATATCTGTGTACCAAAGGCACTCAGAGATAGAGGGTCGGGTTTCGATGTAGTATACGCACTCATCTGGAAAGTCTAAATCTACTAAATCACCTCTGTCTAATGGATTGTCCGCTAAACAATCTGTGATGATTTGTCCTTTAGCCAACTTTTGATTTACAAATGTTAATTCGAATTCTCCCATTAAGGTTATAAAACGTCCAGCCTTTTAAGACAAGGACCCTTGTGTGAGGAAGGTTCGTAAATGGTCCATTTTTACCATGACCCTTGTTTCTTAGTTTACAATATAATGTCTTAGGCGTTTAGTAGTAAAGCCTATGGTAAGGCATTCTCATTCTGCCTGTGTATAGCATATTTCATAGTCAAGTAGTGTTCAACTGATGAAATAAATCACACATTCCCTCTTTTCATCGTCCTCTTGGGCCAACATATAAGCTAACAAGACATTGGTAGCCTGTGAATATAAAATTAACGAGCAATCTAGCTTTGGTGGCATTAGCATAGGTGGCGATAATAGGAAATGCTTAACTGCATCAAAGGCTTCATTACAGTCTTCGGTCCAATTAATGCTATAATCCTTTTTGAGTAAATTGTTGATTGGATGAATGGCGAAGCTTAAGTCTGGGATAAATCTCAAGATTGCACCTAGTTTTCTGAGAAATGACCTGATTCCAGATTCATTCGAAGGTGGGACCATTTCGAGGACAGCCTGAATTTTGGTTGGATCAACATCTATCCCTCATGACGATATGATGTAACCTAGGAGTTTTCCTCTTGTCACACCAAAGATGCATTTCTCTGGATTTAGTGTGACTCCGTATTCTATTAGGTGTGAAAGAATGACACGGAGTACTTCCGGGTGGTCGCAACACTTCTTGGCCTTAGCCAATAAGTCATCTACATAGGACTCCATGATTTTATGAATTAAATCATGGAATATATATGTCATAGCTTGCTGGTAGGTAGCACCAGCGTTTTTGAGACCGAATGGCATAACAACGTAGCAATAGGTTCCCCAAGGAGTTATAAATGTAGTTTTAGCTTGATCTTGCTTGATATTTTGATTTGACTGTATCCTGAGAATCCATCCATGAGAGACAAAAGTTCAAATCCAGCTGTTGCATCAACAATGACATCTATGGATGTAATGGGAAGTCGTCCTTAGGACATGCTTTGTTGATATCTCGAAAATCTATGCAGATGCGTATCTTTCCATTCTTCTTGAGAATGGGAACGATGTTAGATACCCATTGGGAGTAGTCAACTGGTTTGATGAATCCTACCTGGAGGAGTTTTATTACCTCTTCCTTTACCATAAGAGCTACCTTGGGCTTCATGGGTCTTTATTTTTGTTTAATTGGTTTTGCATCTGATTTAGTGACGAGGTTGTGCACTGCAATGTGGGGTGCGACTCCTGTCATCTCCTTATAATTAAATGCAAATGCCTTCTGATGTTCTTTGAGGATCTGAGTATGTATTTCTACTTCTTCTGGGGTTAACGAGGATCCTAGTTTCAATATTCTCGGTTCATCTTCTGTCCTGATGTTGACATCGATTGTTTCTTCGATCAAAGAGGCGTTACCTTCTTCAAACTTAGGTGGTGCTGGAGGTAAATCCAAATCATCCCCATTTTCTACTGCGTATATGCTAGGTTCTATTTGTGAGGGAAGATCCATCATGGGATTTCCGAAGTAAGAAGACGAATGTGGAATTAAGGATAAATCTAGCATATGATAGGAGAGATGTAGTGCTGCATAGGCGTTTAAGTAATCCAAAGTATCCATATCACTATTAACCTGATCTAGGATGGTAGATTCACTTACTCTTGAAAGGGGATTTGTCATTGTTTTTATCAATGGTTCATCACGAATGGACACCGTGAAATGGGTATCTTCTAACTCATTGCTTGCAGTAAAACGTGATGCTGAAGTTGCTATTGAATCGGCAAGAAGATTTTTCTCTCACGGGATTGCTTCAATGGATATGAAGTTAAATGCCTTGCTTAAATCTAATACAACTTCTTTATAAAGCTGCAAATGTTCGGTTTTGGTTTCGTATAATTCGGAAACCTGGTTTGTCACTAATTGCGAGTCTCTTAAGACTCTGATGTTATCAATACCAATTATTTTGGCTAAGGTGAGGCCAAGGAGGAGGGCTTCGTACTCAGCGCCATTGTTTGTGCATTCAAAATTTAACTTAAAGGAAAATGGGAGGACTTTCTCTTCAGGCGAAGTAAGAATTATACCTGCCCCCACTCCATAACAGCATTTAGCTCCATCGAAATGGAGAGTCCAATATTTAGCTGGGAGTATAGATGTTGGGGTATCTGCTGTGTTTGCGCACTTAACTTCTACCATGCAGAGGTCCTCTGCTAGAAGGGAACCAACACCTAGGGAATATCCTATGCCTACTGAATCAAATGGTAAGAACATTGGTAAATCTTGTTCTATTAACTCAACGATTATTGCAGTAGTCCCTAATGATACCATTTCTATAGCCTTATCGTTGGGGGTTGGGGTTGTTTTGGCTATGCTAATAGTTTCAAGATCCGTTGTAGGTACCAACTTCTCCTTTGGTTTTAGGTCAATGGGTTTATTAAGTTGGTTTTTCAGAAGTTCATATTCTGAGTGCACACCTGGTCTTTTCTTTAAATCAGCTAGGTGTAAATCGAAAGGTTTTGGATCACCTTTGGCTACAAATACCTTTCATAGATGCAAGAATATTACTTCTTGAAATAACGTAGAAGGGATTGCCTTCATTCGGTGTATCCATGGTCGGCTGAGTATCATATTATAATAGTTTCCCGATCTATAATATAAAACTCAGTCAGGATTGTTTTGGGTCCTAAGGTGACCGGTAGTATTATAGTTCCTATCGAAGTGGCTTGAAGGCTATCATAGCCTCTCAATGTATTTCGAGTGGTGGAACAGTTTGTTTCCCCATATCCTAGCTTTTGGAGAAAAGAGAAAGGGACTATGTTAATTGCGGCCCCATCGTCAACCATTGCCCGTTTTACATAGTTATTATAAACCCATACTTGTAAGTGTAAGGTTGGATCACCTCGGCATGTGATCTCAGCATCTGTAGGCATTTTACTTATTTCAAATATGAATTCGACATCCTTGTCCAGCTGCCCCGAAGGGTGGATATCAAAATCTATGTGATTTACTTGTGTTTCAGGAGGTGGAGTGATGTTAATTAGATGACCTAGACCTAATGCTTCTAAAAGAGAAGCTCTGTGAGTAGGAGAGTTCTTTAGTAAGTCCAAAAATGAAATGTGTGAGAAGGTCTTTGTTAGGTCACTAATTAAATCATAGGCACCCACGGGTTTTTATACTATTTGTTGACTCTTATCCATTTCTGGCAGATGACTTGGGCTCGGTTGAGAGAAATATTCTCATGTTCTTGTTATAGCTTCGATAGGTAGTTCAGCATCTAATTCTACCAAACTGACTATCTTGGGTCTCGTTTGACTTCCTAACTATGGCACAACTGATGGATTTAGTGAAGTCGAGGCTTCATGATCATTGTTTCCCATCATTGCACTTTTGTTTGTTCCAGTTGGATTCAGCCTGTTGTTATCATGATTTGGGAGTGGATCGTTAAAGATCTTGAGGGGAGCATTTTGAGGGGAAACTACCCCTATGAGCGTATTTGGTGGTGGTGATACGGGATTTGCCAAAAAAAAATATGTGAAGAACTGTCTTTGTTCTTTTAGAAAACGTTGCATGAATTTATTGTAGTCACGACACGTTCTAGTATCATGACCCTGAATTTTTTGGAAACCACAATAAGAATTGGGATTGTAATTCCTGTTTTGTTGGTTTGGTGTATATTGCGGCCTAAAATTCTGATCAAACTATTACCTATTAGGATTAAAATTTTGCGTTTGTTTCTGGCTTTGGTTTTGATAACCAAAGTTTTGGTTTGGCCCTTGTATAGGATTTCACCGTTGTTGTTGTTGTTGTTGTGGGTGGTTAAAATCCACTACATTGATTGTCAGGGTAAAGTTGTTGTTTCGCTGATTGTTTGCTTGTGATGGAGTATTTACCACATTTACCTTCTTAGGCTGGTCGGTTACTCCATCCGTTGTTACACCCTGATTTTTGTTAAGGATTTTAGGTCCTTGATTGATATTTGTGGTAGTTGTAGTGTTCTGGCTGGAGGTGATTAACCTCCTGTTTGCTCCATATGTCTTACGACCACTATCTATCTCTGCTTGATCTATTCGAAGAGAGCTCTCATGTACTTCATCGTAAGTTCTTAGCGGGAACTTCTGGACTTCTTCCTTCACCTCTCTGCCGAGAGAATGAAGGAATAAATCACATAGTTCCATCTGATCCATGTTTGGAGCACTTTCTGAAGAATAAAGAACTATACACCACCTCTGAATGAAATGGGTGACAGATTCATTCTGTTCTTGTTTGATGTGCAAGAATTCCTTGATTCCTATTCTCAACAGTTTGTTCATGTTGAACGCCTTAATGAAATCTTATACGAGTTGTTTAAATGAATGGATGGAGGCTTCAGGTATTCTATAATACCAATCGAGAGCAATGCCTTCCAAGGTTTTGGGGAATATTTTAGCAACAACCCCATCCCAAGGGAGTAATTCACGTATGGCTATAGCGTAAGCTTTGATATGCGCATTTGGATCTCCCTCACCTTTGTACTTGGGTAAATTGGGAAGGGGTCTTGGAAGCATGACGCTTCGTATGGCAAAGTCTAAGGGCTCTTTCAGATATTCTGAATAAGTTCCTATCGCATAGGTTTCGACCATTGATGGTGGTTGCTGAGGGAGTGATGGTGGGATGGGTTGTTGATATGGCACAACATATGCATTGGCAGGGGCATAGGGGAGTCCCTGCGTTTGAGCCAAAATGCTGGGAGAGGAGAACATATCTCCTTGTGGTGATTTGGAGTACATGTTTAAGTATGACGGGGGATTGTCTAGTAATGGATTGTTTGATACTAGACCATGAGGAATAGTGTTAGAGATGATGGGCCTTGTTGGCGTTTGTTGTGGATACTGAGGAGGCATGCCTAACATGCCTACTCCTGTGAGGAGATCTACTTGGCGAGGGTGGTATGGCGGATTGGAACTTCCTGCTTGCATGAACTGAGAATTTAGACTTGCTTGAGCAAGTTCTAACCATCTCACTTTTTCTACTAACGTTGAAATGACTTCATTTGGTGAATTCACGGTGCTTTGCCTTAGCGGCTTTTGTTGTATACCCTGGTGTTGTATAGGCATGTGATATCCTGCTATGAACTGATCGTTATCTTGCCAAGTTTCTCCAAGGGTATTTCCTATATGTAGTGGCATAGAGGTATTTTCTTGAAAAGAGACCTCGGGTTGTATTTGAAAACCTCCTATAGGTGGGTAGATACCCCGGGAGCATTGCTCACTCCTAGGATAACGTATTGACTGTTCAATTTCTAAGACCAGGTATGGGTCTGACTGCCTACTAATTTGTGGTCTAAGTAGCATCTGAGGAGACGAACCAGATTCTCCGGTAAACATCATATTGTTTGAGCCTGAAGGCTCTGTTTGTTGCGTTCGAGGGGGTTGACCTAACTCCTTAGTTTGAAAAGATGAATTATATCTGATTCTTGGGGTTTGTGTTGACAACTGATTAGTTGAATAGTTGTCACCCCATACTGAGAGCGAGGGTGATGATTGCCTATTTTGTTGGGCGTAGTATGCCTCAAGACCCAAGAGGGGTCTGCCATATGCATCAAATCCCAACATATTTGGGGGGCATATGAATACCCGCAGAATAATGGGAAGGAGTGAAGGTGATTAAGATAAGATGAAACTTCTCAAAGAGAAGGTGAAATAGTTGTTAGTTCACGTCAGGTTCACCAATTTTGTACACCGGAAAAGTGACAAGCAAGCGTGGTAATCTACAGGTAACTCTTCCGCGTACCCGACCACCCGAGGTCATGCAGAGACAGCCAGTGGGGATAGAATAAGCATGGGATGCAAACGAGCTAGTTAGGCAATGTAATGTCTTCGACATGCACTAATGGAATTTGTGAATCTAAGGCAAAGAAGGCCCTTCTAACTTGGACTGGTGTGATAGATCGATCAGCAAGGATGACTGCTCGAAGGCTCCAATCAATATCGAGCTCTGGCGTGATTCAATCTATGGGTTGTGGAATACGTGGGAAATGACCTGGGATAGTTTTGTGTACGTCTCCAGATAAGGTCATATGGTGGATGTTGAATACAATTGAATCTACGGACGATTCTCTGGCCTTGTCCAGAATTCTGTAGCTTTGTTAGCCGCTATATCTAGTAAGGACAATTGTTCGATGATGATGGGTGGAAGTGGAGTGGATTGGAATACTAGTGTGCATAGGACAGTGTTTATATCTGATTGACTTATGGATTCGTTAGGCTATGGAATTTGTGGGTCACAACCGTAGACTCTTGGTTGTTGCGGTCCTGTTATGGTCATATACAAAATCAAGTCCTAATTCCTAGTATCTAGTAATTGTATGCTTTCTCAGCTTCTATGTTTAGGACTAATAACTACGCGATCTTCTCAGAATATCTCACAGGCATTCCTGCAACCTGGAGCCTTAAACTAGTATCTATGTCTGTGAGAGTGTCTCCTGCACCTGGCTGTAGGACCAAAGGATCGCAACCAAAGGTTTGTTCTCTTTCGAATCCTTCTACAGTCATGTGAATATTTTGCCTAGGGAAATCTGTAGTTCGGTTGATTTGACCAAAACCTGTGTGCTTGGTTTTCTTCTATATTTAACCCTCTCAACTAAGAACTGATTAGTTGTAAATCTGTTGTTGTTTGGAAGACTTGTATTCTAAGGTTCTGGTCTATGTCAATTATTTCTATGATGAGGTTGGGTTGAGGTACGATTGGCTCAAATACGTATTCCCTGGGCTCCCGAGGTCCCGTGATTGTCATACAAAACAAAATGTAAATCTAACTACAACAAATCAAATTTTGACTATCTAAAACATATATAACTTCTATTTTTGTATTTAAATTTCTAAGAAGAAAAGTAGCTATTTAAGCGTATATAGAAATAACAACTAAATAAAAATTTAAAGCAAACAAAATAACCGAGTGTAGTTATTTGTCTGTGTAATTTGTAGATTTATTCTAAATAATGAAATAAATTGCTTTATCTATTTGTGCAATTTCTCGATCCTACCTCAGAAGTGAGGAGTGAATCATAGTTTCTCAGAAACTATCAATCCTCACAGCTTCCCTGGTAATATCGAGAATAGAATTTACTGAAATGAAGTAATTAACTACTTTATTTGATATGATTCTAACTAGAACTTTGAAAGTTAAAACCTGGATTCCGCAGAATAGTGGCGAATCTGATGGTGTGTGTGATCTTGTCCCCTCAGTGTGATCTCCTTGTTCTTTCGTGTTCACGTGGATCCAGAAAAGTGTGTAATGCTAGCATTGACAGGAGTAGATATTGGGACAAGGAAAACTCAGAATGTAGACTTAATATAATGCGAGTAGGAGAGGGATAGCGCAAGAGTACAGAGCTTGGCTTACGTAATTCCTAGCAGGATTTACTGTGAGTCATGCAACATAAAGTGTCCAAAACCTGAAACTATCCTGTTTGAAGAGAAAAACCTACAACTTTAATGGCTTCCTAAGCTATTCTACTCCAATGGATTGGATAAAACAACAACACTGTTTGCATAAGCTGGATATGTGGCTTACCAACAATTGAACAATGCTAACTAAATATATAATGAACTAAACCAAGCACTCTAAGCAAAATGAAAGCTAAGTCTATTACAAAGATAAATTCAGAGACAAACTTCAGGGCCATTTGCTTGAGCACAAGCCACTTATTTATAGCTTTCATTCACCCAAAGATCAAAACCAAACTGAACTCTAAAAACTATAAACAATGGCCAAACACTATTCCAGGGGACCAAAAACATAAATGCAAGCCCAATTCGGCAAAGAAAAGCTGGTGAAATGTTTATCTTTACGTGAGTCGCGTCAAAACACTTTCTGGAGAAATGCATAAAGGATCGCCGCTTTGAGTATGGTGGCGGTTACAGGACCGCCACCCTGATTAGGGTGGCGGTCACGAGACTGCCGCCCAGGCAGGGTGGCAGTTTCATCACTGAAGAGCAAAAGGCCAAGAAAAGAGGGGAAAAAGGAAAAACAAAGGACACGGGGGCTAAGCGGGGCATGCAGGATGTTAACGCACACTTGGAGAGCTTTTCTAGATCCGAACACCTTGTGAGGAGACCTGTATCATCATTGGGGCACTTGTTACACTGTTCTGGCAGTACAGTACATTACAATTTTGGGTACGTACATGCACCTCCAAGAGTTAAAGTCAAAGGTAGTCCCTAGATGAGTACAGAGCCTCCACATGTCCTAAGTACGAAAGGGAAATAGAGTCGGTCGTTGAAAATTCTAAGCTCAGGATAGGCCAACAGAATCCTCCACCCATCATCTCAGAACAACACAAAATTTTGATCCAAAGATCCATCCTCAAATGAGCGCTACCTCAAAACATGTCACAGAGTCAGAGAAGGGTCTCATCTGCCATTGAAAATTCATAAACCAGTGGAGGGTGCCATGTGTCGCATCAGAGCAATTTCAAAGACACGACCAAAAACAGATCCCCAAATGAGCTCTAGCTTGACACGCATCCCATATTCCAAAAGGTGAGAGTGTATGTTGAAAAATTAAAGAGCCTGCAGAATCCTCAATGTGTCTCGACCACACAACTCCAAAGGAAAAATCTGTGGATAGTTTTCAAACATGCGTGAAGTTGCCACATGTCTCAGGTTAGGCCCAATACCTCCGCTAGTAGAAAATACTCAAGCAAATTACAAGGGATCCCAAGGAGCTCACGAAAAGTGCCATGTGTCAATCTAGCGCAATTTCAAAAGCATAATAAAGGAGCCATATCTCTAATATGTGTAAGGCTGGCACTTGGACCCTATGTGGATAGACTCTTAAAAAAATTAAGCACCCGACCTGAGGAAATTTAGACAGCCATATATTTCAACTGGAAACTCAAATTTGGGTGGGATAAGACTTTTTGGAAACGTATCAACACTCTCTATGCCATCAAAGAATAAAATACTATTTTTAGAAGGGTTTGGTGGATGAAAGTTAGGAAAACGTCTCTCTAGCCATTAATGCAGAATCTAATTGCTTCAACCACTAGATCAGATTTGATTTTATCCACTATTTCATCTTCCTCAATATGCCAAGTAGGCATAGGGAACCAAAATCGACATATTGTAGGTGGATTTGAGAGGGACATTGATTTATGGTGGTTGAGATTTCAGAGTAGGATTTAATGTGTCACAGGGGTGGTTGGAACAAAGCTCGATTTTCCCTCTCTTTCTCTCTCATTCTTCTATATATTATACAAGAGGGGCATATTAAAAGGTTTGTCATTGTTTAATCTTTGCCCCACTCTCTCTTTCTTCCTTAGGGTAGAATTCAAAGTCTAAGCTTCCTCCCATGGCTCTGTAATGACATTTTTTTACCTCTTGCCCATTGATGATGTACCGTGTAACATTTTAGAGCAATAAAATCTTTTTCATGATGCATCTATCCATCCTTGGCTTATTTTACTGTCTCTTCTTACCTCTCATTGTTTCAGGGTATACTATGCATACACTAATGTTTTTTGTAGGTTCTGGGAGCTGTGATTAATGGGTTTTACAGTGGTGTTCTATGTGGAATCTATCTCTAGTCTATGGTACATTCTGTTCACCCTCTCCTTTTCTCACCTCTCTGCACTTCAGGAAGTCAAATCTATGATTCAACCACTTCCTTTTCTAGTGTATCACCACTTATTTTAGGATATTTCACCCTCTCTTTCTCTGTCCCGTTGGAATGGTTAGATTAGGATAGAATAGATTATGCCTGCATTGGAGTAGCTTGTGGCAGGTAGATTAGGAAGCAAGAACCAAATTTCTCCGGAGGTCCATCTCAAGTTTTTCAAGTCCCACAACTTGAGAGATGGTTGCATGTTGTGCAATCACAGAAAATCCTGCACTTCACACCCAAGCCATTCAGGGGCGTTGTGATTCTTCACTAATAGTTTTGGAACGCCTGGTGGGATAGATTTGAAGCACCTTACCACTTCATCTTAGCAAGTTTGTGTGTTCCTGTTAAGGTTCATTCTTTTGAGGCAGATGCAAGCACATCTAGTGACTCCATCCTGTTAACAACCCCATCTCTAAAGTTACAGATGTTTTCCATCCATTTCCACCCATCTTCATTCACTTTTCTTTCCATATCTCCTTTTTTTTTCCATTATATGAAGTTGTGCAATCATGAATTCATTCCCTTTGTGAAATTCACACTTACAGTAGTGTAGTTCACCTCCAATGCATTTCCCAACTCCTACAAATCAACATTATAATTAGATCTAGGACCATTATGCTTACCCATATGAGTAGGGTCATAGTCAGTTTGGCCATGGAGCTTATCAAGAACAAGGGGACACATAAAATGGTGATATGTATGTGGATAATGTTGGTTTGTTGGAGAAGATTTAAATAATGGAGGCTAGCATGGTATAATCCAAGGGTACAAAATAGATGATGGCATTCAGGATTCCATGGGGAGGCCTTTTTCTAAGACATTACATCCCTCAGGAGAAGATTGACTTCATGGTTTAAATGTTGCCTCAACTTACACAATGGATTGAGGATATTGAGGCTTATAAGTTGGACACAAGACAACCTTGTCAATGGGTAAGTCCACCACCTCCTAGATTTTATTTTCCTCTTCCTCAATTTTTATCATTTCAGTAGTGTCATGAGTTAGTCCCCTCACTTTCTGCCCCAATTGTTGACTTCCCTTCCCCATCAAATAGTCTTCCACCTCATCTTGATTCTTCTATCCTTTTCCCTTCCAAGAACTCATCCCCTCCAAGCAAATAAGAATTTCCACTCCCCTCTCCACCAAAATATATAGCAAAACTGGTTGAACCCCGCCCTTCTACTCCTCTTGCTTTCCTAAGTCCATGTTAGGAAGAGACTTAGGAATCCAGGGAAGGAGAACAGTAAGAAGGGAAGCCTAATAGAGAAGAAATGACAGAAAATCTGAAGAGTTGGGCTACCAGATTTGAGTTTACAAAGATCCCCTTGATGGTTAAGCCAACAAAAGAGGTAAAGGTTGAAGAGACAGTGGTGGCTAAGGCTAAGTTTATAGTAGAAGAAGAGTAAGAACAAGAGGAATAAAATCAGTAGTTTTTTTATGGAACTTTTTCTGAAGAGGATGTTGATCTAACCCAAGCTACTTAACTAGTTAAGTAGGAAGAACAACCAGCTCCAAGTCCCATTGAAGAGGAGTAGCTTAGAGAGATCAAATCATAGTTGAAGCCACTCAATGAAAAAATCATCTTTCAAGATTTTTTGCTTTCATTTAAAGGTCTTGAATTAATTAATGAACCCACAATGGAGGAGGACCGTACAGTTTCAGAGGCTCCAAGTGTGGAGCAAGCCACAATAGAAAATTCAGTTCTTCCTCCCACTTCATCCCCTTCAAACTCTAATGTTGAAGAAGAGTTTGAGATTTAGAAAATCTTTTTTGAAGATGAGGGGGACCATGGTGATCAAGTTGCACAACAAGAGGACACCATGGAGGAGGTCAAGCACATGTAACAGGACAACAAGAAGATAGATTATCTATCTCACTTGGAGGATTGATTTGAAAAAGAGGAGCTTGAGGAAATTAAATCATTTACTCCTCTATCACCCACCTTCCAAGTGTATGAGCCCGCTCCCATAAAGGAGGGCATTCAAGAACAATAGCCTATGTCTCATAACATCCCTCTGGAACCAAGGTTGGAAGATATGAGTCTTTTTTGTTCTTCCCAAGAGAAGGAAGAGAAAAGGCAAGCAGATGTCACCATCCCTCTCAAACCATCCATCCAAGAACGTCCACAAAAGGACTTCATTTTTGGAGTTAAATTTTAGAGAAAAGGGCACATTCAAAAGGTCAAACCATGCCCAATCAAGTACTTGTCTTCATTGGAGCCAAGAGAGAAGCCATAAAAATTCATGCCCACTTCAAGGCATGAGGATGAGCTTCAAAGCTCCAAGGGTCACCATTAACACCTCCAGAAGTCCAATACCAATCAACTCGAGGATGTATTTTCAGTTGATGTACATACCTTGATGATTTGTGTGGAGGACAAACTTATAGTAAGTTTTTTACTCATACAGGCAGCCATATTCACTGTCAAATCATTTGCATGCCTTCCCCTCTTAAGGAAGGGAATCTACTTCTCCCTGTGAGTTGCAAGATTTATTTGAGTCCCTTTTCTCTCTGGTTAGTATAGGAGTAGGAGTAGATTTTTTTTTCAGCTGAAGAAGTTCTTGTGCACACTCTACATGTCTCATTTGAGGCATGTATGATTTTATCTTTTGTACATGGTGTATTTTGTTATGTTTTGTTGCTTTGAGGTTGTAACACCATATAGTGTGGTATGCATATAATTCATTCGAGGAATTGTGAAAACCCTAGGTCAAACAATTTTCTACTCTCAAAAGCATTGTTCAAAGATTTCTTATGAAAATTGAGAGTGCAGATGTGTCGGTAGGATCAGGGTCACCAAGTGTAAATGGTTAGGAATGAAAATCAGAGACATGATCAGTATCAAGCTATCATTCTTTGCTCCATGCCCAATGAATACTTCAAGGCTATTGGTCTCTTCACCAAGTTGTTATCCTAAACTTGACCCTGATAAATTCAATCAAATAAGACCCCACACATAAATAAAATATTAAGGGGATGATTCATACCCGCGACCTCACATTCCAGAAAAACAAATAAAGGAATAGGCAAGCTTGACTCAAGGAGCGCAGGGTCAAAATGAGGCTGAACAACATAAAAGAAACCAGAGGCCTAAAGGAGGTAAACACAACCCTACACATGAAGAAATTGAAAGGCCATTTTATTCGAACAGTCTATGTTTAAAATACCGACAGGTAGATTATAGGTAGAATCAGAAATGGAGGATTAGGATTGACAAGGAATTAAATAGTGTTAAGGATACTAGGGGCTCAGAAGTGAGAAATGGAGAAAGGTTCAAAGTCTTCAAGATTTACAAATAAATCTAGAGCGAGCCCAAATTGGTTAAGTATGGCAGAATCAGCAAAAGCTTCCATGTGCTCCATCGGCGCTTATACAAAGGCTAAGTCCAAAGAGGAGACCCCAAATGAGTGTCAAGCTTCCACATGCCCCAGAGTCAACAAAGGGATAAAGCGGTCCCAAAATGACTAAGTATAGAGGACCAGCGAAAGCCTCCAAGTGTCTAAATGGCGCACCCCCAAGATTCAAATCCAAAGGCAGTCCCTAGATGAGTGCGGAGCCTCCACGTGTCCCAGGTACATAAGGGAAAGAAATTTAGTCATTAAAAATTCTAAGCTCGGAACAGGCCAGTGGAAGCCTCCATGCCTCATCTCGATGCAACACCAAAGTTGGTTCCAAAGAGTGACCCTCAAATGAGCACCATCTTGACACATGTCCTAGAGTTAGAGAAAGGTCTCACCGGCTGTTAAAAAATCACAGACCTGCGGAGGGCACCACGTTTTGCCTCAACATAATTTCAAAGGCACAACCAAAAAATAGATCCCCAAACAAGTGCCATCTCGACATGCCTCCCACAATAAAAAAGGTGAGAGTAGCCATTGAAAAATCCAAGAGCCTACGGAAGCCTCCACGTGTCTCGACTGTGCAAATTCAAAGGTAAAATATTGGGGATGTTTTTAAAAATGTGTGAAACTACAACATGTCTTAGGTTAGGCATAGTACCTCTGCCAACAGAAAATACTCAATCGAATTACAAGGGATCCGGAGGAGCTCACGGAAACCACCACATCTCAATCTGGCATAATTTCAAAATCATAAGGAAGCAGCCATATCTCCAAGATGCATGGGGCTGCCACATGGACCTTGTGTGGATAAACTCTTAAAAAAATTAAGCTCCCGACTTGAGGAAATTTTGACAGCCATATCTTTCAACTGGAAACTCAAATTTGGGTGGGAGAAGGATTTTTGGAAATGTGTCAACACCCTCTATGCCGTGAAAGTATTAAATACTATTTTTAGTAGGGTTTGGTGGATGAAAATTAGAAAACGTATCTGCGGCCTTTAATGTAGAATCTGATTTCTTCAACCACTAACTCAGATTTGATTTTTTCCTCCCATTCATCTTTCTCAATGCACCAAGTAGGCATACGGAACTAGAATCAATATATTGTAAGAGGATTTGAGAGGGACATAGATTGATGGTGGTTGTCACAAGGGTGGTTGGAAAAGAGTTCGATTTTCCCTCTCTTTCTCTCTCATTATTTTATATATTATACAGGAGAGTAATATTCAAAGGTTGGTCATTATTTCTCCTCTTCCCCCCTCTCTCTTTCTTCCTTATGGTAGAATACAAACTCTAAGAATCCTCCTATAGCTTTGTAATGGTGTTTTCTTTCCTCTTTCCCATTAATGATGTACCATGTAACATATTTGAGCAATTAAATCTATTTCATGATGAATTTTTCCATCCTTGGCTTATTTTGTTGTCTCTTCTTACCTCTCATCGTTCCAGGGTATAATGTGCATACTCTGATGTTTCTTGTAGGTTCTGGGCTCTGCGCTTAATGGGTTTTGAAGTGGTGTTCCATGTGAAATCTATCTTTGGTCCATCGTGCATTCTGTCCACCCTCTCCTCTGCTCACCTCTCTCAACTTTAGGTAGTCGGATCTGTGATACAAGCACTACCTTTTCTGGTGTATCACTGCTAAGTGTATTCTCTTTCACCCTCTCTCTCTTTGTCCCCATAGAATGATTAGGTTAAGATAGAATCGGTTCTTCCTACACTGGAGTAGCTTGTGGCAGGTAGATTAGGAAGCAAGAACCAACTTTCTCCAGAGGTCCATCTCAAGTTTTACGATTCCCAAAGCTTGAGATATGGTCCCATGATGTGCAATCACACTGAATTCCCCACTTCACACCCAGGCCATTTGGGGGTGCTATGATTCTACACTAACAGGTATGTTTCTCAGTCCTAATCACGTACCACTATTCATATGATTCCTAAGCGAGAAAACTATTAATTAAAATATACCTTTTGCCTCTCTTCTATTTTTCTTTTTTCCTCTTTGGTATTTCACACCCCACCGTCCACTTTGATATTCATTTTTTAATCTTTATTGACTATGGACACCAGCTCCTAGCTAGAATGTCTGCACCCAGGTGCTATCATCCTCTCTGGGTGCCCCTGACCTCCTTGTATCTTAGTCACTTCTTTTAGGCATATTTTATCTTTTGGGAATATCTTTTCCTATGGTTCAAATTTCTAGTTGTGAATTGCATAATTCAATGAAGGAAATCATATGAGTACATTGCTATGTTACCATAATAATGGACTAAGATCTAAGAATCTATTACTATGACCTAAGGTTGCATCCAAAGGAATTTCAAGAGAATCAAAACATCCATCCATCTTCATTCACGGGACAAGAGATTGCATTTTCTGCATACACGCATAGGAGGGGAAGTTCATTTTGACATCCACACATCTACTTACATTGCTACATCTAGTTATTTCTCTCTATTCAAGTGCATCCTTGCACAAACACATGAGAAATACATGGCCACTGAAATGTAGTGCAATGCTCAGTTGTAAGCTCACCTAATCGGGTGACCGCTAGGGTCATTCTAACTACCCATTTACATCATTTTATTTTTAGTATTTGATGTGTTTTGAGGTTTTTACAGGAAATCAATTTTTTTGCATGTTACAGGAGAATTATTGTAGCATAGATGATATACATGTGACAAGCAACAAAGGTTAGCATCAATGGTGTGACACAAGAAACAATATTTTCTAAGGCTATGCACAGTGACGGCCACCCAAAAGTATTCTCTAGTGCCAAGGTGCTCCTAACCTAATCAAGGCGCTCCAGTTCAGGCATATCCGACAGTCACACAATTTTCTAAACATAGTTGTGATAGTTTCATTTTCTTGTTCATTGGTCTTCCAATATTGCACACTTCCATATCAAGTGAAAAATCAACTATCTTTTATTCCCTCTCTTGCAATTAGGAATTCAATTTCCACTTTATTATTTCTTATACTAAATCTTTACTTTAGCACTTTATTTATGAGATGTGACTTTGTAATTAGGGTTTTACAAATTCTCTATTTTTTAAATCTTCAACATCACCTTTCTACACCATTTGTATATCTCGACTGAATATTTTTCCTCCTCTACTATTAACATTTATGGTTTTGATAACATACCACATCAACCACTAGGAAAAATCATATTGAATATCACTTCAAGACCTCACACTCTCCCTAACATTTTTGATGTTATGCCTAATGCTCTTAGCTATAATCTACTATTAGGATGTCATTAGATTCATTTCCTGATTATGGTATCCTCTAATCTTCATTATTGTCTTAAAATTTCCTATTCTAGACACTAAATCATGCACTTTGGGTATTATTTAGTCCTGGTCTAATACTACTATTCATATGGTTTTTGAGTGAAGAAATTACTAATTAACGCATGTCCTTTGGCCATTTTACTTCACAATATGACATCATTGCCAGCCTTTCAAATGTACTTGAGAAGAATTTTTTTTCACTATAGATTGTTCCTATTGCTGACTATGGCATCCATCAGAGACTAGGACACCCTAGGTGCCCTAGTCCCATTTGGGGCACCCTTATCCTCTTTTCACATTACTCTTTTCTTTTGGGCACTTTCTGGCCGTTTAAAATTTCCATATTTTTAGTGGTTGGAATTTTTGGGGTTAATTACAAAATTAAAAAAATAGAACCATATAAACATAAAGTTATGAGACCATAATGAGGGACCTCTTATGTCAGAAAAGTAGCACCCTAGGATTTTCACATTACAAAACCCTATTTTTGACTAACATGGGATTGTATCAAGGTATGGGACCCTTTCAATTGAAACAAACCTCTAGAGAAGGATAATTCCTGACCTATTCAACTGGTAACCTACTCCTAAACTATCAATTGTAAGGGGCCAGAGAGAGAGAAATACATAAATGTAAATCCTAAGCTAAGGGAGGCAATAGTACCAAAACAAAATTAGAGTGATTCCTAGTGAGTGAAAGTGGAGGGAAATGAGGAATAAGAGGAAAGAAAAAGTTCCACACTCCCAAAAAACATTCAAACCTCCAATTTCATGGAGAACAACAAATTTAAACCTTGTAAAGGAACACAATATACCTACAAAATATAATAGAATGCAAGAAATGCAACATAAATCAAGATAGGGTAAGAAGATCCAAAAAACGTTAATTTTATTGCTTAAAATGATTCAAAATCCATTATAGTATATGCACAAGGAAATAATCCTTCACAAAATGCATAAATTTGAGGCCTGCATCTTACGAAGGTATTGGAACAATTTTGGTAGAGTTCCTTTACAATTTCAAAAACTCTCCCCATTTAAATGAGGGGAATTTACATATATATATATAGAGAAAAGGATCTACCAACAAACATCCTTCATTAATTTCTTGTACGTAGGTATGGGCAGTGATGATGGTTCAATTTTCAATGGTACTTTCCTTGCATGATGAACATCGGTGCCATAGCTCATTAATCTAGTTTTTGAGCTACCTTGTATAGTGTCATTAATGTCTACTATGTCTAAAATATTTTCTTGTTGCCCAAAGGAAACCACTAAATGAACCATGACAAGAATGGAAGATTATCAATTGATGAGGGAAAGAATTTTCACATGAAAAGAATAAATGTTGTCGCACAACAGCGAGGAGAGGTTGACATGCAAGAGGAGGTGATGTTGATGCATGACAAGAGGGCAGCGTATATGGGGAATAGAATAACATGCGAGGAGGGGATCCCATCACATGATGCGATGGTATATTGTCATGCATGAAGAAGAAATGGTTGACACATGACAGGAGAGGTGGTTCTCACGTGATAGGAGAGGTGTTTGTCACATGAGAGGAGAGGTGATTCTTGCATGACAGGAGATGTGGTTGTCAAACAATAGGAGAGGTGTTTGTCATCCAAAAAGAGAGTTGGTTATCGTGTGATAGGAGAAATGGTTTTTTCACGTTAACAAGGATATAATCCATACATTTTTCTAGTTTTACCATTAATGTAAATCCTACTCCAAACCTTCTCCGCGATGAGGCTGGTAAACTGCTCCTATTAACTATCGATGCCTAGAATGTAGGTTGATCCAGTTTGTAAGGGGGGTACAAAAATGGATAACATGACCAAGAACTAAGAAATACTACCACCACCTAACGTTCCATCCATGAAAGGAATATATAGCTACATTTGCATCCATCTAGCTCCATCACAAGGGACAAAGCTGGTTAATTTACATCACACTACTCAGAAGCAGAGTTTATAATATTCCATCCACCATCTATTTACATTTCTATAACTAATTATTTCTCGTTATTCAAAAAGTGTGACTGACACAAGAACACCTAGCGCATGATTTGTACACACAACCATATAACTATATTAGGTTTGATATGTAGTGCAACGCTCATTTAATAATTCCACCATTGTATCCACTAATGATATTCTGAACCCTGTTTATGCATCTTTCTATTTTAGGGTTTTGATGTTTGGCTTATGGTTTTTCAAGTCTCTTCTTCATCTCTGATTTATAGTAACATCCAACACTATCAAACAACATCAATGCAAAAGGTATCAAAGGTAGATAATCACTCAGGGACACCTCAGACGAGATTCCTTGGTCATTTATATAGACTAAGGTGCCCAGATCTTAGACCAGGGTTCCCCTAACACCACCACCCTTTTCCAGGCACCCCAGTCTTCTCAGAAATCATGGATCTATAATTTTTGGAGCTCTTTCATGGTCATTTACCTTCTTATGTTCATTTTATCTCCAGTGTGACACAGTCCTAAAGTCTTTGAATCAACTAAGATCTTATTAACGATCTTTTCTCATTAGGTTTTATATATCTACTTAGTTGATTAGGTCATCTCTCTTATTCATTTAGATGTTATTTTACATCTTTTCATAGCATTAGATTAAACTAAATTAGGTTCTTTCACTTTCTATTTTAGTTTAAATATTTTGGTGAACCCGTTCTCGATCCTTATGCTCAGGATCATTATTTTTCCTCTATCATGGCTCCTCAAGTTTCTCAAATTTCTTTGTCTAATTTACTTAAGATGCATCCTAATTTCTAGGTTGTTCTACAAAAATACCTAGACACCATATATACTCCTAAAGATAACCCACCACATAAAATAAGAACTATTTTTGATGATCTATCTAATGACCACAGTCCTTGTGATCCTCCATATATTCAACATATGTTGGAATCAATTCAAGATTCACATTTTTTATTTCAATATCATTTTAAGCTTATGGAATCAACAATTATATCTCTCAAATCTGAAATCCAACATCCTAAGGATGTTTCTCAAGCTCATTTTTTTCTCCTTAGACATCTCATTCTCATTCTATGTCTACTACATGTGCTCATATCAGTGAGCCTCAAGTCATACCATTACTACAGCCTCTCATATTTGATTGTAATATTAAGCCACACAACATTATTACTAAGCTCCATAGTTGTCACTTAATCACATTACTGCCTATTGATTACTCCTCTTTACCAACTAACAAACTATCAAGGGCATCCATATTGGAGTTATCATTGAATCAATGGACATAATGAAAACGATTTCTACACTTTACAACAAAAAATCAAAAGTTTTGAGAGTCAAAAATTTATCTCATTAATTGCACAATATTATGTTAGACACCCATATAAAAATGCTACATCCACACGGGCTTCTAAATTTGTTCCTTTTGTGTCAAATAAACATCATTCCACCATTTCTAATGTGCCTTCTTCGGTTACTCAAGAACTACCTATTCAATCCAATAAAAGTAAGAAATCACTTCTCAAAATTCATCTTACTCAACTACCTTTGAAATTATCTACCAAGCTACCAATTCATCCTAAGCAACCTCATCTAAAAAATAGTTCAACACCTCTTTCTATTGGGACTACTACATCGTTACACAATAATACACCACTTCAGTAGCCAATCATTTTTGTCAAAGAAACTACTTCTCCTACTAATGGTAAAGAAAAATTTCAAATTCCACCACCATCGCATGGTCCTAATGTTACTTTTTCCCAACATTCTTCCATCGATTCACGCAAAATTGGACTTTGGTAGGTGACTGTTATCACCTTGTTACTCAATGAAACACTCTTGTTCTTTGGTTCACACTTAACTATTGAGGGAATATTATACATGAACCCCACACACTCCACATTAAACACTACAACTCTTGATTTATACAAAGCACATGCCCATCTTTCATCATTACATACATTACCTACATATTCTTCTAGGCATTGCACTCAGTACCCAATGACGCACTCTAGTATCATGATCTATACTAGAATATTGAGTGTATACATTAAAAAAAGAACCTTATCACATTCACACATTCATCATTCAACCTCCTATCATATGACATTCATAGGTTAGTGACATATGTTATATGTTAAATGGTCACATATTCCATCACCTTGCAGTGGTATACACTTTAGGTTACATTACCACTCCCTCTATTCATCTTGTAGTGATATACACTCTAGGCTAAATCATCACTCCTTTGATCATGTTTTCATGATATAGACTTTGGCTATAGGGTCATGTGTACATCATCTCAAGGTTACATATTATCAACATATATACACAATTATCACAATGCGCTAAACACAACACATAGTTTGAGCATTCCCTAATTACACATTGTCATTTACGGTTCATTCTTGACTTCCTAGGGGAAAAAAATGAGCCTCATTACAAAAAATTCTATTCACTTTGTGGGGCACATGGCTCCTATCATCCACTTTTCATTCTATCCCATCCATCCACAACATGTTGCATACCTTGGTTGATTTTACTCTTAATTTCATCTACTTGTACATGTTCATTTTATTACACATGCTAGATAGATTTCTTATATGTCATTATCTTTACCATACACACATTCATGTTCACATCCTTTTCTATTTGTGATTGCAAATATAGGTCTCTTATAGGCAACATGCACACTTGGCTACTACCAGTCCTAGAGCGGTCACTTGGGGAATCCAAATTCACATATTAAAGGTTTAATTGTTTCATTTTGTACTTAGCACACTACTTGCATGATTATACACGCTTTTGACATATGGGTTATATTTCTAACATGCTAATGGATGCAATATGTCTAGCAATTATTTTTTAGGATTATTTTCTTGCATGACTATCTATTTATTTGTTTTCTATTACTTTTCTCTTGTTTGTTATTTTATGCGGGGCTTGCCCTTTGTTTGGTGTGTAAAATTGTTTGTTTGTATCTGACCACTAAGACCTTTAGTGTCTTTTGACATAATGAGTGATGTTGCATGTTTGTAACCCAATTTTAGGGTTCTATGATTGTTTTCTTGGGTTTTTATAGTATCATCTTGTTTACTAGATTCTACATTGTTTGCATAGATTACACTTATTTTCTATATGCATGCTTATTTGTCCTAACACTTGTTTCTAGCCACATGTTTGTGTGTGCATTGGTTTCTACCAAGAAATTCTTGTCCCCTTGCAGTACAAAATTTACATGGATGACCCTCTTTTGGGGTTGTATCCTACTATCTGTGACATTGCATCCTCCTCTTAAACAGGGGGGAGGGGGGGGAATCTTTCAGGGTTTACAAACTACACAACACTCTCAACCAGTACAGTTCAGTTTTTCATCATTGACATAATGGGTTATATAGTGAGTGGGTTTAGAAAAGTCTATAAAATTCCATACATAAAGGATTGTACAGGATAACTTATGCTTATCATTCTGAGGAGCAGTTATAAGTTGGAGGATACAACAAAATTTCTTCCCTATAATACTTCTTCCAACGATGTCAGATCGCCCAAAACACCAGGAAGTACTGAGATTTATTTTTTCTAAAGGAAGTAGTTGTAGGTTAGAGTATAACATAGATTTCTCCATACATATCTTCATCTATAGTGGCGTGAAATCACCAAAAAAAATTGCAATTCACAAAAAGTTACAGGATATAATTTTCTACACCCTTTTCTCTCATCACAAATGAGGTGCACATGTTATTTTTGAATTTTTCATACTTTCATTATAGTGTATTTTTGCTAATAATATGTGGTATTTACACATATACATGCGTATTTGACTACTAAAATGTCTTCTCATTTTTAGGTTAGTCTGTATGGGAAGAAAGCAATCAAAAACAACAACAACAAATGCATAAAAAAAACACCAATAACAACATAATTTTGTACTTTGTACCTCATACAAACATGCAAGTACCTCACACACATTGGTATAGACATACGTTCTTTCGCCCTAGGTTTAATCTCATCACTTTTTACACTTTTACATATTTAGTCTCCATGCTCCATCTTTTTTTCCACTGCACACTTTGTGTAGTCCATCGACACGATTTCTACATAAGTCTACAAGGATATCATGTACACATGTTTATCTACTATATGTTACTGATAATTCCACTCACCAACATAAAGTGGGGAAAAATTTAGTCACTAACTCACGCACTTTGGGTATTATTTAGTCCCAGTCTCATACTAATATTCATATGGTTTTTGAGTGAAGAAAGAACTGATTAACCCATGTCCTTTATCAATTTTACTTTTCCTTTTTTTTGTCACTGCTGACCTTATTCATGTAATTTCCCAATCTGTTTTGTAACTCTCTATCATTCATATCCCTTACTAGGGGTCCCAACCACATATGGGGCACCTTGATCCTCTTTGAAATTTATTGTATTATTTTGGGCACTTTCTAGCTATTTGAAATTTCCTTTTTTTTAGTGGTTGGCCTTTTTTGGGTTAATTATGAAATTAGAACAAGAGAACCATATAAATATAAAGTTATGAGACCATAATGAGGGACAAAACACTAAGAACTTACTATAACCATCTAATGTTGGATTCAACAAAGGGTTCTACTACTCCATTTACATCCATCTAGCTCCATCATAAGGGACAAAGCTGGTTCATCTACTTCACACTTCATAGGAGGGGATTTTATTCTATTCCATCTACTATCTAGTTACATTTCTACATCTAGTTCTTTATCACTACTTCACCAAGTGTGATTGACACAAGTGAACTTAGGGTATGATTTTCACACACATACTTACAACTATATTTGGGCCTTAAATATAGTGCAACACTCAGTTAATAGGTCCACCATTATGGCCACTAAAGACAATATGACCCCTTCATATGCATCTTTCCTTTTTAGGGTTTTGATACTTGGCTTGGGGTTTTACAGGTCTCTCCTTCATCTCTGATTTACAGCGAGATATAACATAGTTCAGTGACATCAACTCGATAGGAAATGAAGTTTGAGGATCACTCAGTAAGACCCCGGAGGATATTCCTTTTGTCATTTATGCATACCAAGGCACCCAAATCTCGGTACATGGTGCCCCAAGAACCCCCATCTCTTTATAGGCACCTTAGTCTACTTAGACAACTTTGATCTACACTTTCTGGAACTCTGTCATGGTTCTTTCTATTCATCTGATTGCCACTGTGACATAGTCTTGAATAGTATGTGAATGAACTATTTTCTTCCTAACCTTATTTTCTCATTAGAGTTTTACATTTCTACTTACATAGTTTCTTAGGTCATATATTTTATTCACTTAGATATTATTTTACTAATTTTAATAGCATTAGATTAAATTAAATTAGGCTCCCTTTTTTCCATTTTTGTTTAATGATTTCGGTGAACCTACCACCATTCATGCTTTCTCCCCATCCCACTCCACTTTAATATACAATTCATATTTTCAGAGAAAATTCTCCTTCTACAAATGATTAAGAAACATTTCAAATTCCATCACTTTCACATGGTCATGATGTTGTTTCCACCGTTACACAGCCAGTTCATCTTTGGTAGGTGAATTTTATCACCTCACCACCCGATGACACACTCTTGTGCCTTTTTTCACACTTGACTGTTGAGGACATCCTATAAACATGAACCTCAGACACTTCATGATAGACAATACACACTACGCACTTTATCTACTATACTTCTTACACATCTACTCATACATGTTGCACACATTTCGTAATGACACACTCTTGTGCTTCAGTTCCTACTTAATAGGTGAGGGAATACTACACATGCACCCCACACACTACATAGTAGGCAGTACAAATAGCATATCTTTACATATCTTACAATACATATCACATTTCAAATACTATATCTTCATGTTACTCTACATTTTCACTTCTACACACTATACTAGTATCATCACACAAGTGTCACACTCCTATTGTCTACGAGTCTAGCATTACCTACTTCTCATCTTATGTACTACATAGCACACACTTCACACTATTAGGATATATACACATTTAACATTACAATCTATACATCACATATTAAGAAATTTCGATCATCGCATGAACGTCTTTCATCATCACATATACTACCTACATCTTCTTCTACACGTTGTACTCTGTACCCGATGATGCACTCTAGTCTCACAGTACATACTAGATTGTTGAGGTATACATTAAAATTGGACCTTATCACATTCACATGTTCATCATTCAACCTCATATCATGTGACATTCTAAGGTTAGTGATGTACGCTATAGGCTAAATGGTCACATATTACATCAGCTTGTAGTTCTATACGCTTTAGGCTACATCACCACTCCTTCTATTCATCTTTCATTGATATACAGTTTAGGATAAACCATCACTCCTTTGATCATCTTATCATGATATATGCTTTGGTTATAGGGTCATGTGCATATCATATCTAGGTTACATATCATCAACACACATACACACTCATCACAAAACGCTACACACAAAACACAATTCGACCATTTCCTAAGGATGCATTCTTGTTTACATTTCATTCTTGACATCTAAGGGGGCATAAATAAATGAACCTCACTCCATACAACTCTATTCACTCGGGGGGCATACGGGTCCTATCATCCATCTTACATTCCATTCCATCAATCCACATATTGCTACATATCTTGGTTATATTTACTTTTTCTTCCATTTTCTTACATATGGACGTATTATTACACATGCTAGATAGATTTCTTGTATGTCATTATCTTTACCATACACACATGGATGTTCACGTCCTTTTCTTGTTGTTATTATAGATACAAGTCTCTTGCATAAAGCATGGATACTTGGCTACTATCAGTCCCACAATGGTTATTAGGGGCATCCACTTTCGTCTACTACAAGTAATATTGTTTCATTTTGTACTTAGCACTTTACTCTATTAGTTATACACAATTTTGACATATTGGTTATCTTTCTAACATTCCAATGGGTGCTTCATGTGCAATATTTGTTTTAGAGGATTACTTTATATCATTGTTATTTGTTGTTTATACTTACTTGTCTTTATTTTCTATTGTATGTGGGTCTTTCTCTTTGTTTGGTGTGCCCACTTATTTGTTTTTATGTGGCTACTATGGACTTGAGTGTCTTGTGACATCGTGAGTGATGTCCAATGTTTGAAACCTACCTTTCGTGGTCTATGATTGTGCTCTTGGGTGTTTACATTATCCTTTTGCTTACTTACTTCTACATTATGTATGTAGCTTATAGTTGTTATATACATTCATGCTTGTTTGTAATAACACTTTTTTTCTAGCCACTAGTTTTCTTGCACCTTGGTTCCTACCAAGTGCATTCCCTTCTCCCAAAATGGCATAGTTTACGCAGTCGACTCTCCGTTTGGGCCGCAACTGATAAGGCCAAAATATGTATCGTTAATGCACAATTAATGATCTTATTTTACTCTCCTTTCTATCAATTTTGACTGAATTTTGTGAATTTTGTTTGATCTAATGTAAGTTAGAATGTAATTTTCCATCTTTTGTTGAATATTAGTTCTGAAGTTTAAAATCTCTGTAATTCCTAACAAAGTCTGTGGAAATTCAGTTTTTGTAATAAAATAGGTCATAATCAGTCAGAGAAAGGAGTATTGAAGCGATCAACATGTTTTTGGGAGCCTTGGCTTCAATATAGCTTAGTTCCAGAACTTCCAGACTTAGTTCCGGAACTCTATCACATATTTTATGAGCTTTATCACTTAGTTCCAAAAATTTTGGACTTAGTTCCAGAACTCCTGTGTATTAGCTCTGTAACTTTGACAGTTAGATTAAGAGAAGTACCCTTTAGTTCTGAAACTTATCCAAAATTCTAGAACCAATGGGGATCTATTATTTTGATGACATCCAACAATAAAAAAATCAATGAAGCCTTTTAATCACGAATAGATAAGAAGATTTCTGATTCTTCCTACTCGAAGATCAAGGGATAACTTTTATCCCAAGTTTTCCCCCGAAAAATTTAGTCAAACAAGACCCCACACATAAAGAAAATATGAAGGGGATGATTTAGATCCGCGAGCTCACATTCAAGAATGAAAAATAAAGGGATAGGAAAGCCTGACTCAAGGATCATAGGGTCACAATGAGGATGAACAAGATAAAAGAAACTAGAGGCCCAAAGGAGGAAAACATGACCCTGCAAAGGAAGAAATCGATAGGCCATTTTAGTCAAACAACATACGTTCCAAATACTGATAGTCAAGTTACAGGTGGACTCAGAAATGGAGGAACAAGGTCGATAAGGAATTAAATAGTATCAAGAAAACCAAGGGTTTAGAAGTGAGAAATGGAGAAAGGTTCAAAGCCTTCGGGATTTACAAATAAATAGAGAGTGAGCCCAAATTGGTTAATTATTTAAGAAGAATAAGAGAAAGCTTGCACATGCCCCATTGGTACTTATCTAGAGTTTAAGTCCAAATAGGAGACCCCAAACAAATGCCAAACATCCACATGTCCCAGAGTCAACAAAGGGACAAAGCGGGCACAAAATGACTTAAGTATAGAGGACCACCGGAACCCTCCACATGTCCAAATGGCACACCTCCAAGATTTGAAGCCAAAGGAAGTCCCTATATGAGTGCAGATCCTCTACGTGTCCTAGGTCTAAAAGGGAAACAAAGTTGGTCGTTGAAATTTCCAAGCTCAGGGTACGCCAACGAAAGCCTCCATGTGTCATCTCGACGCAACACTAAAGTTAGGTCCAAATAGAAATCCTCAAATGAGCACCAGCTCAACACATGTCCCGGAATCAGAGAAAGGTCTAATTAGTCGTTGAAAAGTCATAGACTAGTGGAGGGAGCCACGTGTCATCTCAGAGCAATGTATAAGGCATGACCCAAAAAAGATCCCCAAACGAGTGCCAGCTCGACATGCATCCCAAATTCCAAAAGGTGAGAGTGGTCGTTTAAAAATCCAAGAGCTTGCAGAGGCCTCCACATGTCTCAACCACGTAACTTCAAAAGTAACATCTAGGGGTAGTTTAAAACATGTGCAAAGCTGCCACATGTCTTAGGTTAGCCATTGTACCTCCGCTAGCAAAAAATACTCAAGTGAATTACATGGGACCTTGATAAGCTCGCGAAAAACACCACATGTCAATCCGGAATGATTTTAAAAGTATAAGGAAGGATCCATATCTCTAAGATGCGCGAGGCTACCACGTGGACCCCTGTGTGGACAGACTTTTTTAAAAAATTAAGCGCCTGATCCAAGGAACTTCGGACAAACAATATATTTCGACTGGAAACTCAGATTTTGGTGGGAGAAGACTTTTAGGAAACGTCTCAACAACCTCTATGTCATGTAAGCATAAAATCATATTTTTAGCAAGGTTTGGTGGATGAAAATTAGGAAAATGTCTCTCTAGAAATTAATGTAAAATCTGATTTCTTCAATCACCAGATCAAATGTGATTTTATCCACCGTTCGTCTTCCTCAAAATGCCAAACATGCATAGGGAAACATAATTTATAAATTATAGGTGTATTATTGAGGGACATTTATTTACGGTGATTAAGCTTTTAGAGTAGGATTCAATGTGTCGTAGGGGTGGTTAGAACAAAGTTTGATTTTTCCTCTGTTTCTCTCTCATTCTTCTATATATTGTACAGGAGGGGCATATTCAATTGTTTTCCATTGTTTCTCCTATGCCCCACTCTATATTTATTCCTTAGGGTAGGATACAGAGTTTAAGCCTCCTCCCATGGCTTTGTAATGACATTTTCGTGCCTCTTTTCCATTAATGATGTACCGTGTAACATTTTAGAGCAATATAATTTATTCTATGATGCATCTTGCCATCATTGGCTTATTTTGTTGTCTCTTCTTACCTCTCATCATTGCATGGTTTATTATGCATACTCTGATGTTTTCCATAGGTTATGGGATTTTTTCTTAATGGTTTTTGAAGTGGTGTTCTATGTGAAATCTATCTTTTGTCTGTGGTGCATTTTTGTCAACCCTCTCCTCATCTCACCTCACTCCAGTTCAGGCAGTTAGATTTGTGATTCAACCACTTCCTTTTCTGGTGTATCAATTATTAGTATAGAATCTTTCACCCTCTCTCTCTCTCTCTGTCTGTCCCCCTTAGAGTGGTTAGATTAGGATAGAATAGGTTCTTCCTACACTGGATTATCTTGTGGCAGGTAGATTAGGAAGTAAGAACCGGTTTTCTCCGGAGGTCCATCTCAAGTTTTTCAGGTCCCACCACTTGAGAGATGGTCCCATGTTGTGTAATCACACCAAATGCCCCACTTCACACCAAGGCCATTTGGGGGTGTTGTGATTCTACATTAATAATAACTTATTAGAGAGCTATACATCCAACAAGGTTCCAAATTCAACATCTATTTTGGGCATAATTCAGTTCCATCTGAATCAGTAGAAAAACTATGGCTATAAATGCATCTTTGTAAGAAATACCTATATAAAGACCTGTAGGTAGATTAGAAAAAAAATACATACAGACACATAGAGATAGAGATATAGAAAGATTCAACATGTTTTTGTAAGACATAATATTTCAGCAATAAAATAGCCACTTCGTTTTGAGAGAATATCACTTTGTCAAATCCTTATTCAAGGTGGAGCAAGGGCCCAATCCTTCAAGAACCATGATTCTTTTTTCATTGGTATTTATATTTCTAAGGCAAATAGTGTAGATCTGTTAATTTTGCAAATTTCTTTGATTCTTTAAATTACACTATGTTTTATACGTGTCCCTGCAGGTGTTCTAGACTATATTTTCATTTCCTAGAAAGTTTTTCATAGCATTTTTAACCATTTTTTTATTTCAAAAAAAAGTCAGTTTTCTTCTTCATTGTCTGTTTATTTCCAGCAATCTTTTTATTCTTGTATGTGTGTTTATTTCGAGTAATGATTGTTTATTTCAGCAAGTTTCTTTCAACATATATTTAATAAGGCTTTGGCCATGGAATCCTAAAGACACTGCAAAAACCCCCAGAAAATAAAATAACAAATACTTACACTCAATTTATAGATCACTAAGATTTCTCGTTGCATATAGCTTTGGACACCACCCCTGGTTTGAATATGACATCGACAAATAGTTGATTAATTGAAGGGAATAACCACAAACCTAATTTTTGGTGCCATTTTCGTGGACCCAATAGTTAGAATTTTATAATTAGGTGTCAATAAGAGTAACATTTTATATATCTAGTAATTTAAGAATATTCCCTACATCATCATAAAATTTATGAGTAGACCAAGAGACTCCAAGTGTCGATTCCTCCCAAAAATATCTGAACAAGAATCATCATCATCTTCTCGATAAAATAAGGAAGTTGAACAAGAATTAAAAGCACCATTTTACCTGTTAGACAAGAAGTAGAATTTCCACCTTTGGAATTCTTAGATCAATCACCAGAAGGAAGTGGAAACTTTAGAAATAATTTTATATCCCAAGACCTATTTAGAGAAAGTTTTGATTCACAATTGAGTAGTCAACCACTTACTCCTGAATTTTCACCTTCCCCAACACATATCACATACCATATTGATTGGGAGAAAATTATAGAAGGTAATGCAAAAATGGCATGAGAAGATGAAAGAGAACCTGATAGGACCTTTACTTATCCAATATAGTTGGGTGATGATGATACACCCATGAAAAATATTTCACCTGCGCATTTAACCACATTTAGAGGAATGCCATCTAAAGATCTTGACCAATTTTTGTTTGAATTTAAAGTATTGTTTCAAACTTATGATTACAAAATAGATAATGAAAAACTCAAGTTGTTTCCATCTACCCTAAAGGATGAGACAATGATGTGGTTTATGGGATTAACATCTAATTATATTACCACTTGGGCACAAATGGATGTTTCCGTCCTAGATAAGTATTAAGATAACTGTAGAGGGAGGAATAGGAAGGAAGAATTTTTAAAAATCAAGCCAGAGGAGGATGAGAATATGTAATATTATTTAGAAATACTCCTCTTTATGAGTAAAAGATGTGGATTTTTACTACAAGAGGAGTTGAGAAAAACCAATTTTCTTAAAGTTCTGGATGATGAAGCTAAGAAGGCCATTGATTTTATGGGAGGTGGAAACATTGATAAATTAAGAATGAATGATATTAAAAAAAAAAATAGAATCTATTCACGAACAATACATGAACCTAGAAAAGGAAAATCAGTTAAAAGTGTGAACCTAGATATGAACAAACTGATGGATGAATTGGAAAAATTTAAAACAGACATTTTAGTTCAATTAACCTCCACGATGGATGGATTACAAGCTAAAGAAATTGATAAAATTTAACAATTAGCTATGTATTGTCCTAGATGCAAGAAGAAACATGCAATTAGAGATTATCCCCTAGATAGAACATAAATGTGTCTTATCTGTGAGTCTACGGACCATGAGAGTAATGCCTATTATCTTCTTCCATTTATTAAAAATTAGCTTAAACAAACTAGAAGTCCATCCATGTCAGAATAAGTAAATTTTTTCTAGAGATAACCTAGAAAAGGGAAATTCATGCCTAGGTCAGTTCCTCACCCCCAGATGATGCCATGGGCAGCTCAGACAATACCAAAAAGTTGGGGGCAACCACCTTTGGTCCCTCAACAAACATGGAATCCTCATGATTGGTCAGGACAATCTTGGTATGCCCAAGGACACCAAAATCCATTTTTTGGTCAAGGTAACCTAAATGCTCGCTCACAACTTAGGTGGAGCCATAATAATTATGCTCAAGGGAGTAGATATCCCAAGTAGAATTAACAAGCCATAATGGGTTTCCCAGCACAAAATTCACAAAACAAAAATGTGGTACCAACACAAATGCCAACACAACTAGTTAATCTAAGAAATAAACAAACAACTCATGTCTATGAGACAGAACCAGAAAAACAAGTGGATCTAAATGATATAGATTGTAAAGATATTCAAACCAGATCTGGTAAATTAATTGGTAGCCCACATATTATAATTACTAAAATGACAGAAGAAACTGAAATCCCTAGTGCGGTTCTTCCCAAGAAAGATGAAAAATAAAAAGAGTTAGGTAGAAATTCTGTTGAAACTCCATTCCTAGAGAGATTTCAGGAAGTTATAAGGACCAAGGAATCATTCTTGGTACAGGAGTTGAGGAAATTAAATATTGAAATGCCATTGTTACAAGCAATCAAGTACATTCTAGAGTTGAACAAGTTGATCAAGATGATATGTTTAAAAATACCTATAAGAAAGAAGCAATACCCCAAGACTATTAAAGTAGATGGGAAACTTTCTTATTTATTAGTAGGAAAACTCTTACTTCCCAAATATGGAGATCCTGGTAGCCCTGTTAATTCTGTCTTTATAGGGAATGAAGATATACATAATGTTTTGGTTGATTTCTGAGCAGCTATAAATGTGATGACAGTAGACACTTTGAAAACATTACCATTACTGGGAATCCAACCTACTAAAACCATATTACAGATGGCAGACTAGTCCGTAGTAAAAACAAAATGAGTTATTGAAGATGTGGCGGTTATGGTGGAGTCATGGGAATATCTAGTGGACTTCTTTATATTGCAGCCAAAAAGTAAAAAACTTGGTTATCCCATTATTTTGTGTATACTATGGTTAGCTACAGTTGCTACCTTAATCGATTGCACATTAGGTGATATGACTATCTCAAATGGTAATATTTCTAATAAAATTTATTTATACCCCTCTACACGACCTTTTATTGATAATCAAGAGAAATTGTGGGTTGATGATCCTGAAACTAATAAACAAAATCTATCTTATTTGGCTATGATAACGTTACAGGATCACATACGGGAGATGGAAGATATGATTAATCAACCATTGAATGAACATCAACTGTCCTTGGAAAAATATAGCTTAGTTTTGGAACGTACAGAATTAGTTCTGGAACCTACGAATTTAGTTCTGGAACCATCACATTTAGTTCCAAAACATTCAGACTTATCTCTGAAACAACATAAAAAATGATCCCATGCAAATGCAAATAATTTCACTTTGGAGGAATGAGATCTCTCTTGGAGAGGACCAGAAATATCGACATGGAATTAATATTTTAAGTTTCAAATATATCAAGAAATGGTGGGGAATTTTTGGAAAACAGTAGCGACGAGGAGTTTGACCAACAACTAGATAAGTATCATAAATCTTCCTATTGTTTTTTGTCCATTATTCTTTATAAGGGGATTTTTGTAGATGTTTCTACATATCATATGTTATTACCACATCCATGTCCACTAAACACCTTAATGACACCCCTTCAAAAAATTAGTTCATCACACATTAGAACCAAACTTGTTGAGATTCAACCGAGTAAAATTTTGAACATTAATAACTAGCTGAAGAATGATGAAGAAGCTAAATTGTTTGATGTTCTTAAGGATCATACTAGATATTTTACTTGGGACTATAAAGACATAAAATGAATCCATCCAAATATTTTCACCCATCACATCTATACTAAAAACATTAAACTAGTTAGAGAACCTCAGAGGAGGATTAATCCAGACTTAAGGGGCATCGTCAAACAAGAAATTGAAAAAATATTACAAGTAGGTTTTATCTACCCTATCTTAGATAGTCAATGGGTGTCTCCTCTTTTATTATGCCTAAAAAGAATGGAAAATGGAGAATTTTTGTTGATTATAGGGAGCTAAAAAAAGCCACATTGACAGATTAATTTTCCTTACCATTCATAAATAAGGATTTGGACAACTTTGTAGGAAAACAATATTTTTCCTTCTTAGATGGCTTTAGTGGATACAATAAAATTAGAGTTACTGCTGAGGATCAGGATAAAACTATTTTACTTGTTCATGGGGTACCTTTTCCTATAGGGTATTTCTATTTAGATTATGTAATGCTCCAACAACCTTCCAAAGAGCTATATTAGTAATTTTTGTATACCTAACGAATGATTGTGTATAGGTGTACATGGATGAATTTACTGTACATGGAAACACATTTGATGATGCTTTGAAGAATTTGGACATAGTACTAACAAGATGTGAGGAACACCATTTGTCTCTTAGCCATGATAAATATTTAATGATGGTTGATGAGGGGATTGTATTAGGACACCACATTTCAAAAAGAGGAATTTAGGTTGACTAATACAAAATTAGGATTATTTTAGACTTTCTTGTTCCTCAAACCCCCAAAGATATCTAGTCATTTTTAGGGCATGCTGGATACTATAAGCATTTTATTAAAGATTTTTGTAAAATTACTTCCCTCGTGTTTAGTTTAATTACCAAGGATTGTGAATTCTGTTGGGATGAAAAGTGTCAACATGATTTTGAGGAAATTAAAGAAAAATTAATCACTTCCCCAATATCAAGAGGACCTAGTTGGGAGAAACCTTTTCACATCCAAACAAATTCCTCAAATAACTAAATAGGTGCATTTTTGGGACAGAAAGATGAAGAAGGGAAAATGTATGCTATTTATTACCTTATTAAAAATATTACTCCCACTGAGAGAAATTATGCTACCAGTGAAAAAGAGTTTGTTGTTTTGATCTATGCAATTAATAAATTCAAGCATTACATCAGAGGGTATAAAATATTTTTACATACATATCACAAAGCCATTAGGTAATTAATGAAGAAACCAGTGGTTGGAGGTATGATAACTAGATGGTTATTACTTTTACAAGAATTTGATATTACCATAGTAGATAATCAAGGAAAATCTAATGTGGTAGCTGATTTCTTGTCAAGACTGTCCACTACAAGGAGCAAGATCCAGTTAAGGAAAACTTTCTAGATGAACAATTATTTGCTATTTTAGCTGATACAACATGGTTTGCTGATATGGAAAATTATCTTGCAACAGGAAAGTTTTATCCTTATTTCACTAAGAGATAAATGAAGAAGTTGATCAAAACCAGTGCACAATTTAAATGGTTAAATGGAATGTTGTTCAAATGTGGTCCTGATTTGGTATTACACAAGTGTGAGAGAGATGATGAAATATTTTGCATACTAAAGGTATGTCATGATGAACCAAGTGGAGGACCATTTTCAGTTAAAATAAAATCTCACAAGATACTTAGCACTGATTATTATTAGCCATATCTATAGAAATATGTGAAGAGATATATCAAGTGGTGTAATCCCTGTCAAATGATGGGACAACCAACCTTTACCAGTGAAATTCCTCTGTAACCTCAAGTATTTATTGAACAATTTGAAAGGTGGGGGATGGATTTTTTTTATCCCTTTATTCCTCATTCAAAATTAATGGAGCACATTCTTGTGTGTATTGATTATGTGACAAAGTGAGCAAAGGTGTGGGCTTTAACAAATGCCACTAAAGAAGTAGTTGTTTTTTTTTGTACAAAATTATGATGATGTTTGGGGAACCAAGGATTATAGTTTCATATCAGGGGTCACAATTCATTTCTAATGTGATTCAATAATTCATAATGTACTATCAAATAAATCATGTGAAGTCATCTCCCTATCACCCACAATCAAATGGACAAGTAGAAGTAACAAAAAGAGAATTGGAAAACATCCTTACAAAAACAATTAATTCAAGTAGAGATTGGGTAAAGAGACTACATGAGGATGTTTGGGCATGTAATAAAAATTGGAAGACTACAACAAGTTTTTCACCATATGAGTTATTCTATGGTAAATATACCTTGCTACCTATTGAATTCAAACTACAAACATTGAGCACAACAAGTAAAGTGGATATAGAGTTGGATGCACCACAAAAAAGAAAGAATTATTCAAATCAATGAATGGGATGAGTTGAGAATAGAGGAAATTCAACAGAAAAAGAAATTCAAGGTAGGATATTGGGCATTACTATTTAATTCGAAGTACCAACAATTCAAGGGAAAGCATAGAACAAGATGGTTGGGACCCTATCAAATTGAGTAGATATTTGAAAATGGCTCTATTCAGCTACTTCCCATTGATGGCTGCAGAAGGACACTTTTGGTCAATGGACATAGGCTAAAAATTTATAGGAAGCCTCCTACTAGTGATGAATTCTTGAAGCAGATTGGAGAAGACAAATAATTTGATCATTTGGAAGAACTCAGTTCTTCCAAAATGATCAAATAATTAGATGGTTGGATCCAAAATAAATGCAGGAGAATGAAAATAAGAAAATTGTGTTCTCTCCCCCCCCCCAAAAAAAATAAAAAAAATAAAAAATAAAGGGAAATATTGAAAACAAGTAAATGGCATCGTCTTCCCAAAAAAAAATCTCTCAAAGATCAATTGAAAACCAAAAATGGCAATTGATCTCCTCAATAAATGGCTAATGCAAAATAAAAAGAATTTGTTTGAATTCCAACTATCTTTTCTAGCTGTTTTTCCTTTTTCACTCTTAGCAATGATGAGTTATCAAGACGAAAGGATTACATTAGAAAAGTATGGTATTTATGTATTGAACTTATTAAAGGTTAAATTAAAAGTTTGCATGTGTGATTAGACTTGGTTTAAAAGGTCGGTATGATGAGTTATTTATTGTGCATTATGATTAAAAGTAAGTAATCATGAGGTTTATGTTGATAAAATAAGAATGTGGCAGTGCATTTATAATTTCCTATCATGTGTGTAGAATAAATGAAGTTGAGAAGAAGTTGCAGAATAATTTCGAAGAGGAAGCATCGGAATTGTATTTGAATTCCACAAGTAAACCCATCAATTCCATAGATAAACATACCAGTTCTTTAACTAAATACAATAGTTCTACAAGTAACTCTAAATTTGAAGAAGGAATAATTTTAATTTTCCTCTTTGCTATGGGGATTTAAAATAAGTAAGAGCCAGAAGTTGATAGCCAACTTCTTGTAAATGAAGAAGTGACATGCATTTTTGGATGAGTAGGGTGGCTGGAGTTCCCGAAGAAGTTTTCAAGGTACAATGATGAATTGGTAAGAGAATTCGTTATAAATTTAGAAGAATCCATAACTAAATTTAGAAGCATTATAATTCATTTTACTGTCAATATAATGAGTAATGTGCTTCGAATACCAATTGTGCAAGTCCCAAATCCTATCAAGGGAACCCTTAAGGATCTGGTGGAAAAATTGATACAAGAGGGGGAATCTGAGCCGCAATATATCTATAACACCAAGAAAATCATAAATGGTGTAAGAAGGACCATCTTTCCCAAACCCTTTGATAAGGTAGCATTTTAAGTAGTTAAGTATTTAACTTGCGATGGTAAATTTGGGACTATGGGAAGAGAAGTCCTTAAGATGTTAATATAACTTAGGTATAGGAATTCAAAACTAGAATATATAGTAAATATTCAAGGATTCCTTTTTGACTCTATCCAGACAATAACTAAGAGGTATTCCTGGGGATTTAGAACAATCAAACATCATGGGTTAGTGCATTTGGTATCCAAGCACCATTTTTTTTCGAAGAAATATGGAGAGGAAATATGGGAAAAGTTTCTAAAAAATTTTAAGTAAAAACCTGATATTACCAAGAGGGGAATTATGACCCATTTTTCTCCTACAAGTAATTTGGAGATTAATGCCCCTGCAGAGGAGAAGAAAGAAATAGGTGGGGGTAATTTACCAAAAAGAAGTAGATCTAAAAGAAGGATTAAAGCTATAGAATCTATTGTTCCTTTCAAATAAAATACCTCCTTTGTAGTAGTGCCAGAAGAACTAATATCTGTCTCAGATAGTGATAGTTCACCTAAGCTAGAGCATGAAGTAAAATTCAGAAGAAGCTCTAGCAGGAAACCCATTTCCAAAAATTTTAAAGCTCCCTAAAGAAGAAGAGTTCATAAAAGATCTAGGGAAATTCTAGAAGAAATGGAAGAATAGGATGGGTTGGAAAAATAAGATATTGATATTTTGGGCAACATGGCCATGACTCCTCCTGGACCAAGCCAAACTCAGTTAGAGAAGAGAGATGAAATATTTGAGGAATATGATTTTCAAGAGTTTGGGGAACCAACAATACAATCACATGAAGAAGAATTGACATCTTGGAAATGGAAAGGGAAATCCCCTTTGGTATAAGAGGAATGTTCATTTCCCAATTAAATTTCAGAAAAGGAGGAAAAATAAAATTTAAAACAGACTATGTTTTTGTCCAGAGAAGAAATCATCATCAGAGAGAAAGATGCGGAATTAAACTTCCTCACACTCAAGTTGGAATGGAGGGAAATGCTCATTGAGAAACTAACAAATAAGCTCACAAATAGGATTGAAGAAGTGATAATGGTCAAACAACAGATGATGGAAAAAGAGGAAGAATGACAATTTGTGAGAAGACCAAGTGCTATGTCAACAGTATCTGCATAGATTGAACTGACTTTCTGGCCACTCAAATAGTTGTAATATGATACCTCCAGGGAACTTAATGAATTCAAAACATCAAATGAGGACCTGAGAAACAAGATGGAAGAAGAAAAGAAATCAAGTAAGAAAGGGGAAGAAATATTCTACAAAGAGGAAGAAGACAAATTTAAATGTCTTGTAAAAATACAAATGGTTTGCATGATGAGTGAAAAATTACTTAGATGCAGCGGACCTTCATCTGCATACTGTATCTTTTTAGAAGAACAATTTGTTCAATGACAACTATCAAGAATTACATGTAGCCTTCCACATGAAAAAATATGAATCTGAGTTCATGAAAGCCTATTCCTCAGCTAGTGCAAAGCAGAAAAATATTCTCTATGAATTCTATCTCTAAAATCTTATGCTCGAAAAGAACACAAGATTTATCATCAATTTATATGTTAGGGAAAGCCAAATGAATGCATGTATTTCTATTCTTCAATATCAGGTTTCATGAAAAGAGAGAGATTCTGAGCATTTGTTAAAAGCCAGTTCATTTTGTCTCTACATGAGGGCTCACTATAGTACACCATCTACCTTCGCTATACATTTCAGATCCCATGGTTTTCATAGTCAGTTCAAGGCAAACTTCTTAGCCAGTTTACAAAAAATTATTGATGCCTTCACCTCTTATGAGGAGGAGACCTTTGAAGAGATTTATGATGGATGTTTGAAAATATGAGAACTTCTCACAGTTGTATTGAGTAGAAGAGAAGTAATATCTCCCAAAAAATTAATATGGAGCTTAGAAAGAGCTAAAACCTTGTGTAAACTAATCCCTCAGGTCAATGAAAAATGTAGGGGCATATGGATGGGAATGAGAACAAGGCCTCACATTATTATCACTCCCATGTCTCCGTGGAAAAATAGAGAGCCTCAAGATCCCACTCAATTTGAGGAGTGACAGAGGAAAGTAGAACCAGGATTAGGGTATATTATTTCTGAACTGAAACACTGGGATATTCAATTTCAGCCATTTGACCTGAGAAGTCAATTGGAATGCATAATACACAACCCAATATTTTAAGAGTAATTTTTTTAAGAGGACTTACAAACAAGTAAGTATGGGAGAGATGATAAGGCCAAAATATGTCTCGTTAATGCACAATTAATGATCTTATTTTACTCTCCTTTTTATCAAGTTTGACTGCATTTTGTGACTTTTGTTTGATCTAATGTAAGTTAGGATGTAATTGTCCATCTTTTGTTGAATATTAATTTTGAATTTTAAAAGCTCTTTAATTCCTAACAAAGTGTGTGGAAATTTAATTTTTTTTATAAAATAGGTCATAATTAGTCAGAGAACGAAGTATGAAGCGATCAACATGTTTTTGAAAGCCTTGGCTTCAATACGGTTTAGTTTCAAAACTTCCATAATTATTTCTAGAACTCTATCACACTGTTTATGAGCTATATCTCTTAGCTACAAAACTTTTGGACTTAGTTCTGGAACCCCAGCACTTAGTTCCGAAACTCCTGTGTATTAGCTCCAGAATTTTCATGGTTAGATCAATAGTAGTCCCCTTTAGTTCCAGAACCAATGGGAATCTATTATTTTGACGACATCAAAAGATAAAGAAATCAATGAATCCTTTCAATCAGGAGTATATCAAAAGATTTATGATTCTTCCTCTTCGAAGATCCAGGGATAACTTATCAGACAGTTATATGTCCAACAAGGTTCAAAATTCAACATCTATTTTGGGCATAATTTGGTTCCATTTTAATTGGTAGAATAATTAGGGTTGTTCTAGATTACAAAAAAATAATATGCATATATAAAGACACATAGATATATGCATCTCTGGAAGAAATATATATATAAAGAACTGTAGATAGATTAGAAAAAAAAATAATATACATACAGATACATAGAGATAGAGATATAGAAAGATTCAACACGTTTGTTTAAGACATAATATTTCAGCAATAAAATAGCCACTTCGTTTTGAGAGAATATCACTTTGTCAAATCCTGATTCAAGGTGGAGCAAGGGCCCACTCCTCCAAGAACTAGGATTCTTGTTTCATTGGTATTATATTTTTAAAGAAAATAGTGTAGATACATGTTAATTTTGAAAATGTCTTTGATTATTTAAATTACACTCTATTTTATACTTTTCCCTGCAAGTTTTATAGACTATATTTTCATTTCCTTGCAAGTTTTTCACAACATTTTTAACTGTGTGTTTATTTCCAAGAAAAGTGTGTTTCTTCTGCATTGTGTTTTTATTTCCAACAATCTATTTATTCTTGTACGTGTGTTTATTTGTAGCAATTCATTCCAGCAATGAGTGTTTATTTTGGAAAGTTTGTTTCAGCATAGAGATAATAAGGCTTTGGCCATGGATTCCTAAAAACAATGCAAAAACCCCCAGAAAATAAATTAACAAATACCTATAGTCAATTACTAGATCACTAAGATTTCTTATTACACATAGCTTCGGACACCACCCCTGGTTTGAATATGACATCAACAAAGAGTTGATTAAATGAAGGGAATAACGACACCCATTATCATCCTCCTATCTGTGATGTCGTATGCACCCCAAAAGAGGTGTGAATCATTTGGGGTTTACACACTACATGAATCTCTACACCGGTACAATTTAGTTTTAAGTTTTTGTCCTTGACATAGTGGGTTATACAGTGATTGGATTATGACTAGTATACTATGCCCATATACAATGGATTTTATATGATACGTTGTCCTTAGAATTCTTGGGAGAAATTAAAGGTTAGAGGATACAACAAAATTTCCTCCCTACATTACTTTGGCTAGTGGCGGTTGATCACCAAAAAAACCAGGTAGTATAGAGATATCTTCATATTCTTATCGAATCAGTTATAGGTTGGAGAATAATCGACATTTCTCCCTAAACTTCTTCATCGACAGTAGTGTGAGATCACCTAAAAAATCACACTTCCTCAGTAATTACCAAATATCCTTTACCGCACCCTTTTCTCTAATCACAGAATATATGCACGTGTTCCTTTTACATTTTTCATATTTCCATTATAGTATGTTTTCTACTATATACATGCGGTCTTTACAAATATACATGTGTATTTGACTACTTGATCATGTTCTCCTTTATAGGTCCATCTGTATGGGAAGCAATGATTTATCAAGAACAAAACCAACAAAGGCGTTAACAATAAAACCAACAACAACATCATTTGGTAGTTCGTACCTCATACTAACATTTAGGTACCTCGCACAGATTGTCATCTACACACGTAATTTTACCCAAGGTTCACTCTCATCACTTTTTACACTTTTGCATCTTTAGTCTCCATGCTCCAACTTTTTGTAACTTCATGCTTTGTCTAGTGCATTGACACACTTTCTACATCACTCTACATGGATATCGGGTATGCATCTCTATATACTCTACGTTACCGGGCATTGCACTCACCAACATAAAGTGGGGGAAAATTTAGTCAGTAAATAGCTCACTTTGGGAAATATTTCGTCTCGATCTCATACTACTATTCATATGGTTTTTAAGTGAAGAAATTACTAATGAACCCACATCCTTTGGCCATTTTGATTTTCTTTCTGTTGTTACCACACACCTTACACATATACTTTCCCAGTCAATTTTGTCACTCTATGTTGTTCCTACCCCTTACTAAGGTGCCCATCTATGACTGGGGTTCCACATGCACCCTGATCCCATTCTGGGTTCCCTAATCCTATTTGTACTTTAATATTTTCTTTTAGAAACTTTCTAGTCATTTTAATTTTTCATATTTTTAGTGGTAATAATTTTTCAGTGTTAATTATGAAATTAAAACAAGAGAAAATTATAAATATAAAGTTACAAGATCATAACGAGGGTCACACCACTAAGCACATACTACCAACACCTACAGTTGCATCTATCCAAGGCATCTAGAGCTACATTTGCATCCATCTACCTCCATCACAAGTGACAAGGCAAGTTCAACTACATCACAATATATAGAAGGGGAGTTTATTCTATTCCACCCACCATCTTTTTACATTTATACATCTAGTTATTACTCGTTATTCACAAAGTGTGACTGGATCAAGAGAACCTAGGGAACAATTGACACACACACACCAATAACTACATTAGGTCTAATATGTAGTGTAACGATCAATTCATAAGTCCATGATTTTGGCCATTGAGGACAGTCTTACCCCTTCATATGCATTTTCTTTTTTATGGTTTTGTTATTTATCTTGAGGTTTTGTAGGCCTCTTCTCCATCTATGATTTACAGCAACAACCATTCAGAAACATCAACATGATAGGAAGCGAAGGTAGATGATCACTCGGTGACACCTCGGAAGATGTTCCCTTTTCATTTCTACAAACCAAGGAACCAATTTCTCAGACCACGACATCCCAAGAAATTGAATCAGCTATTACATCTCTCAAATATGAAATCTAGCATCTTAAGGATGCTTATCAAGCTCATGTTTTTTCTCCTTTTACAACTCATTCTCATTTTATGTCTACTATCGGTGAGACTCAAGCCATACCATTACCAGAGCCTCTCATCTTTGATCACAATACTAAGCCAAATGACCTTCTTACTAATATCCTTAGTCCTCACTTGATCACTTTACCGCCTACTCATTACTATCCTCCTTATCGACTAAAAAAGTGTCAAGGGTATCCATATTGTAATTATCATCGAATCAATGGACATAATGACAATGATTGCTATGCTTTACAACGAAGATTCAAACATATTCAACATTCAGAATTTATCTCATTCACTACACATCATTCTATTGCATGCCCATCTACAAATGCTACATCCACATGGGCTTCTTACTCTATTCCTTCTATGATAAATGAGCATCATGCCACCATTTCTAATATTGCTTGTTCAGTCAGTCAAGAACCGCTTATTAAATATGTAGACACCTATAATTTGATCAAAGCAACATTATTACTAACATTACACTGACTATTCTATTCCCTTCAAATTGATGACACTTCATCAATTAGGCTCATTTTCCCTTAAATTCCTCTTAATTGACCATTAGACGTTGATTAAGATTCTTATATTACAGTTGACTAATAAATCTTCTTATTAGCTAACTCCCTCTTCCAACGTATCCTAAATCTATGATAACCTCCTCTTAATGCTCCCCGGATGCTTCCTAAGCCTACTTGGCACCCCTAATTAATATTAAAATATTAATTAACCTCTAAACCTAGTCAAATGTTCCTTTGACTTGCTAAAAGTGTTTTTTGGACTTACCTTTTGTCCTGCATGTGCCAAAATCACTCCATTCTTTGAATAAATTACCTATAAATGTAACACTCCTCATCATTTCTAAGAACACTTCTCCAACTCTAGCATAAATTATAGGTAATTTGGATTTGAGTATTTCTTCATTTGTATAGAGCTATTATCTTCACCATTACATCCATTAAACCAAGATTTGAGCAATATGGAGAGAGCCATATGGCCTTGTAGCCATTAATAGTGAGACTTCATTCTTGAAATCTTGAGAAATATATCAAAAAATCATATTTGATTGCTAGGATCTTCATAGGTTCATATATTATTATCTTTCAAAGAGTAGAGAGTAACTTAGATATGTTAGTTTTGATACTTTTTCAAAGTTATAATGCATTTTTAAAGAAGTAACTTTTTTCAAGCTCTTATCTTGATGATATTTGTTAGGTTATCTAGGCATTGAAACTTCTTAAGTGTTTTAGTTTCACTTCTTAAACTTTCTAATCTTTGCATGAATACATTTGGTACACCAGGTGGGAGCTGCTCCATAGTCCTTAGAAGTTGATTGTATGTTTTATCATTTATGTCAAGTATCTAACCATTTTCATGCATTTTTTAAGGTTAAATAGTTTTTCCAAGATATATTTTAACCTTATTGGTGTATAATCCCCCTTTTTTATCCAAAATTAATGGGTTTCTGTTAGATAGTTATTTAAATAGAATATTTCTAACTTGTTGGCAATTCAAGAATTTATTTTTCCATCCTTTTTGTGTTGTTCCAGGGAGGCACACAAGTGTAAAAGGAGGTGCGTACATGTTAAAACCCACATGCACTTGTTTCCTTTAGTGCAAACATGTTCTTAAGCATGCACACATGCTTCCCTGCTTGCCCACATAGTGGCTTGTAATTTTGACCCTTTGTGCTAAAATTCTACAGAAGCGCACATACATCCAGAAATGCAGACACATTGTATAACTCACGTGAATATGAATCTCGGGACGTGCATACACTAAATTTCCCTTTGTGATATCTGGCTTTCTTGTAGATGCGAGTATATGCTTGCAAATACGTGCATTTTTCAAAACAGGCGTGTAGATTCCTCTCGACCCACACATATGTTATTGCTCACTCTATTTTTCTAATAGAGGCATGCACATGTTATAATCTACATGCATATGCCATGAATCATGTGCATGGGTCATAAGGGGTACTAAGGTGTCACCGTCCAATGATAAAGAATTTCTTGAAATTTGTAAAGTTTGATGTCTTGATTATTCTAACACTTTGAAAGATATTTATGGGACTAATAAGTGGTTTGAATGGTATTTTAGAATTCATTTTGTGTTGGTTTTGTTATTCAAAATTGGATGAATGTTCCATTTTTACTTTTAATGTTTGGATCATGTATGCTCTTCCCTCACACCTTCTATGTGATCTTGGGAATAAAAAATCATTCAAAACCTTTCTCATGATTTCAAAAAAACACTTTAATTTGAATAAAAATGAAATAAATTGTGCATTTGGTTTATAGGCATTTTTGATTGTTTTCTAAGCTAGTGAGTTTTTTTGTTGCATATGTTCTTCCAATGTGTTTTAGGACAATCTTGGGAATTATAAATAGCATTCAAACCTCCTTTTTATGATGCCTTGAACTACTAATCTTAGTGTGTAGGAAAAAATATCTCTTACAAAAGAATCAGAATCTAAATGAAGGCTAACACATTTGTTGTAGGTTAATTGACAGTGTGGGACAAAAAGCACATTAAGCTCAAAATATGAATAAAAACACCATATTCAACACACTTGATTTTAAGGTTTCGATAAGGGTAAACCCATCCACTTTAAACTAGGATAAACTCCCCTTGGAATAGTCCTTAATGTACAAAAAAGGGGATGATCACAGGAACCCAAAAGTATTCCATGCGTGATGGAACCTTATGAATGAGACAGGAAGTGCACCACTTACGCACTTGATTGGTTATGCATTTTGTGAGTTAGATTCAAAAATATCTTGATTGAGACCCCAATGAAAGCACAACTGAATGCATTTTATGCTCATTATGTTGAAGGGAGTAAATTAAATCCGAGATACTGCAAGACTAGTTAGAGTAACTTTCTTGGAAAATCGATCTCGCACAAGTAGTTTTTGCAACCTAAATTGAGTGAACTACATAGGAAGCCATATCATCTTGGACCCCACTTTTCCATATCAAGCCATCGTGTTTTACAGACCTCTCATGAAGTAACAACTTAATTGGAGTCAAAACCTTGTTATTCAAACAAGGTGAGAGTCCACTTAAGTTTAAAATAAGTTTTATTCATCACAATACCTATGACCTGTTACTTTGCCTTACCTTTCCACTATTCGTAAGTTAAGGAGAAAATTTTCCGAAGCTATGATTAGTTTTTTGCATCCTCACTTTATCTACAAATTTGCTATATTTTTTTCCCTTTTAGGGACAAGAGAGAACAACATACACAGATACCGCTAGAATAATCATGTCCACCACTTGTGTAGTCTACTTGCATGACCAGGATACAATGTCAGAATGCAAGTGTTGAAATGTGAATGGTACATACTCATATTCTTGTAGGCCCCTTGTCTCAAAACCATATTAAGACACATCATCATCGTAGTTAGGCTTGAATCAACATTGATCCTCCTTAGGAGTGTTACGTTGTTCACATTCACCTCGCCATAATTAAGATACTTACATCTCATTTCTAATAAACATAATCTAAGTGTCCATATTGTGATGTTACGCTAGCCAAATGTTACCAAATCCTTAGCAAACTTTGACATGTTTTTATTTTAAACATTACCACGATTTTGAAAGAGTGTTTCTTACTTTGTTTTCATCATCTCGATACTAGTGTGATACTAATACCTCTCTTTCTTGCAAAGCTTGCGTAACGTATCCTAGTAGTATTGTTACGTGGCTCGCACATATAACCTACTCTTATCTTAGGATTTGGGTCTTTCTTGACTCTAAACTTTTCATAAGTATCCTTCGATTGAAGATCACATCAATCCCTTGCTAGTAATTACGCCTTTTTCATTTCAAACTTAAGTATTAACATTACATTGATCATATAGCATCCAACTATCATTCAAAACACTAGCATGGGGTGTAGTTTGTTGATTGATTTGTTTACTGGAAACGTGCATGATTGTTTTGTATGACTTGATTGACTCCTTATTCTTTTATTCTATTTATTGACATACTTTGAAACCATAGGGAAAAATTGTTACACACTACACCTAGGGTTGTTATACAATTGAGTATATTAGACGAAACCTTATGTAAAAAAAACTTACAAGAATCCATATCACGACCATGGAATCAAAGAGGCAAGAGTTAAACACTTTTATGGGACACAATTTAGGTCCTCTCTTCCCCAAAGTAAAGGAAACATATGAGCTAGTTGATCATAATGGAGATGAGAGTAATTCATTTAAATATATTGACATTGTTGATTTCTCTGAATTAGATGAATTCCTATTCCGAAATAGAGATCGAGTACCTACGTGATTTTTAGAGCTAGGTGCCATAGTGCCACAAGAATGAGAATTCCATAGCCAAGATACTAATAGAAAGGAAGAATAAACACAAATACCTCCCATGGATGATAACGTTGAAGGAAGACATGCTTCTACCTCTAGTACCCACATGGAAGGAGAGACATCAAGACAAAGAGGTGGTTCTCGACCGCCACCTCTTAATATGCATCCTCAAGTTAGGGTAGAACATGAGCATGAGGTGTTACCTCCTCACCAAAATGATGAAGAAGAGGACCCTCAAAATAAAGAAGTCACTATACAAATCTAAATACAAACCATTAGCCAAAAGCTAGAAAACTTATCTTCTTCTATAATTAAAAACACAAGAAAGGGTACACATCAAGAAAAACCAAGGACTAAGTTTAGTGAAATTTATACTGAACCTCGAGAAGATGAAGCTTTCCAATAAAACTAAGTGCTTAGACCATATTCTCATACAAAAGAACAACTCTTTACACAAGAGTTACAGGAAATGAAAACCATGCCTACAACTCTTGAAGAAAGTAACATAGGCCATATCATGAAATATCAACATGAGGAGCTATGTCCTTATCCTTTTGAAAGAGACATTTTGCTAATACCATTTCCAAAAAAAATTGATCACCCAAAATCTGATAAATATAAAGGAAATGGTGATCCTCGAGATCACATCAAATACTTTTACATGGCTTGTCAAGAGGTATCCTATAACAACAATTACCTCATGTGTTTGTTCCCTCGTGGTTTAGGAGGATAAGAATTGGAATGGTTTCTTCATTTACCAAAGGGGTCTATAGTCACATGGACCACGCTAGTAGAAAAAATCATGTGTCACTTCTAATTCAACATGGAGAATGACGTAACCATGCTAGATTTATGTAATGCTAATCAAATACCAAATGAAACTTTCACTATTTTTTTGCAACAGTGGCGAGGGATAGCTAGTCGCTTCCCTTGTATAATTCTAGAGAAATAGTTGGTTAGAATATTCATGCCTAATCTAAATCCAAACATTTAATTTCATTTACAAATTTATTGCATCAGTAACTTTGAGGAATTTATTGAGAAAGGAATCCAAATAGATAAGTCTTTAATAGGAAAGGGAACAATAAAACCCTTCTCAAAAGACAGATAAGAGTCAAAACCTACAGAGAAGCCTAAATTCTTTTACAAAAATAAGAATGTTATAGGCGATAGCATTACAAACTCTAAACGAGTTCAAACAGTTAAAGGTATTCAAAATGGCCTTCTTTTGAAACTAACAAAGGGGCCTATTCAAAATCTAGTCAAGGAATGACATTTTTTCTACCCTCTGGAATTAACTATCACATGGAAGGTGAAGCAATATAAAGGTGGTACAAATAGGTTGTTCTCGACCACCACCACTTAAGATATGTCACCGAGTGATGGTAGAACATGATTCATGTAGGCCCCTTATCTCAAACCCATATTGAGACACATCATCATCGAAGAATAGGACCCTCAATCAACCAATAAGTCATCCTTAGGAGTGTTACGTTGTTCAAATACAAACCCTTAGCCAACAACTTGAATATAAATAGCATCTCGTTCTATAATTAAGAACATAGGCTAAGGGTACATATTGTCAAGAAAAACCCTAGGACCAAATGTTAGTGAATCTTTATACATAACCTCCAGAATATGAAGCCTTCAAGAAAAATCAAGTGTTTAGACCATCTTATCCTATCAAAGAGTGTTTCTTACTTTTTTTTCAAGAGTCTACAATACAAGTGAAATACCAATACCTTACAACTCTTGCAAAGCTTACAGTAACATAGGCCATAGCAAGAAATATCAATATGTGGAGTCTCACATGTAACCTTATCCTGTCTTAAGATTTTGGACATGTTGTTAACACCATTTCCAAAAAAATTGATTACCCAAGTATCCTGCGATTGAGATATAACAGTCAACCCCTTGATCCATGTGATCACATCAAATAATTTTTCATGGCTTGCCAAGAGGTAGCCTAAGTATTAGACAATTAGCTCATGTGTTCATATAGCATCCAACTCATCAGTTTAGGAGAAAAAGTAGCTAAAAGGGTTCCTTCAGTTTACCAAAGGTGATCTATAGTTTACATGGCCCACATGTAGAATGAAACATTTGTGCATCACTTGATTCATTCAACATGGAGAATGATGTAACCTATGTTATTGACCTCTACAATCCTGAAACAATAGGGACCAAATTGTTACACACTTTCACCTAGGTTTCTTCCATACAGTGGCAAGGGCTATACAAGCCGCTTCCCTATGTATAATCCCTGAGACATACAATTGGATCAGTATCTTCATGTCTAATTTGAATCATGGATGCAAGCATTTCACTTACACACTTTTACCGCGTCACTAACTTTGAGGAAGTCTATTCCCCAAATTAAAGCCAATTCAGATGAGCTAGGTTGATCATAATAGCGAAGATGAATAGTTAAAACATTCTCAATATATCGAAATTATAAGAGTCAAAACCTACAGAGATTAGCATGACATTGCTATTCCAAAATAGAGATCGATTACTTGAACAAGTTATAGAGATAGGTGCCACAGTTCCACAAGAATGAGAAGCCCCAAACCAAGATAATAATAGAAAGGAAGAAGAAATGCAAAGACCTCCCATGGATTATAATGTTGAAGGAAGACATGCTTCTACCTCTAGTACCCACATGGAAGGTGAAATATAAAGACAAATAGGTTGTTCTCAACCACCACCCCTTAAGATATGTCACCGAGTGATGGTAGAACATGAACATGAGGAGTTATCTCCCCACCAAAATAACGAAGAATAGGACCCTCAAAACAAATAAGTCACTATATAAATATAAATACAAACCCTTAGCCAACAAGCTTGAAAACCTAGCTTCTTCTGTAAGTAAGAACATAGGCAATGGTACACGTCAAGAAAAACCCAGGGACGAAGGTTAGTGAACTTTATACTAAACCTCCAGAGGATGAAGCCTTCCAAGAAAAACTCAAGTGTTTATACCATCTTATCCTACAAAAGAGCAACTATTTGTGCAAGAGTTACAATCAATGAAAACCATGCTTACAACTCTTCAAGAAATTAATGTAGGCCATAGCAAGAAATATAAATATGAGGAGCTATGTCTTTGTCCTTTCGAGAGAGACATGTTGTTAACACCATTTCCAAAATAAATTGATTACCCAATATTTCATAAATATAAAGTCAAGGGTGATCCATCAAGATCACATCAAATAATTTTACATAGCTTATCCAAGAGGTAGCCTATAGAGACAATTAGCTCATGTGTTTTTTCCCTCATAGTTTAGGAGGATAAGAAGTGCTAAAAGGGTTCCTTCATTTACCAAAGGTGTCTATAGTCACATGGCCCATGCTATTAGAAACATTCATGTGCATCACTTTTCATTCAACATGGAGAATGACATAACCATGTTAGACCTCTATGCAATCCTAAACAAAGACCAAATGAAACTCTCGCTAATTTTCTTCCAACAGTGGTGAGGGGATAACAAGCCGCTTCCCTTGTATAATCCCTAGAGAAACAATTGGTCAGTATCTTCATGTCTAATTTGAATATGGACATTCGCGTTTCACTTAAAAATTCACCGCGTCACTAACTTTGAGGAAGTTATTTAGAAATTAAGCCAATTCAGAGAAGGTCTTTAATAGCGAAAGGGAATAGTTAAAACCCTTCTCAAAAGAAAAACAAGAGTCAAAACCTACGGAGAAGCATACATTGCTATTAATAAAAACAAGAGATCGATTACTTGAACGATAGCATCTAGAGATAGGTGCCAAATGAGTTCCACAAGAATGAGAATCCCCTAACCAAGATAATGGCCTAGAAAGGAAGAAGAACATGCAAGGGGCCTATTCATGGATTATAATGTTGAAGGAATGACATGCTTACTACCCTCGTGAATACACCATCCATGGAAGGTGAAGCAATATAAAGGTGTTACAAATAGGTTGTTCTCGATCCAACCACGGTGCCTTACATATAGTATGTCACCGAAATGATGGATAGAATAGAGAACATGAGGAGTTACCTCCCCACCAAAATAACGATGTAATAGGGAGACTCAAAATAGAATAAGTCACTATATGAAAGCCATGAAGACTTTATTCAAGACCTCCTTAGGAGTGTTGCGTTGAAGTCACATTATCCTCACCACAATTAAGATACTTACATCTCATTTTATAATAAACACCCAGGAATCTAAGTGTTCATATTGTGACGTTATCCTAGCCAAATGTTAGCAAGAAAAATCCTTAGCATATTTTGACATGGTTTTATTTCATAACATTAGCCAACTCGATTTTGAAAGAGTGTTTCTTGACTTTGTTTTCATCATCTCGATACTAGTGTGATACTAATACCCTCTCAATGAATTGCAAAGCTATGCGTAATGTATCCTAGTAGTATTGTTACATGGCTTGCACATATAACCTTCTCTTGTCTTAGGATTTGGATCTTTCTTGACCCTAAAATTGTCATAAGTATCCTTCGATTGAAGATCACATCAACCCCTTGCTATTAATTACGCCTTTTTCATTTCAAACATAACTTAAGTATTAACCATTACATTGATCATATAGCATCCAACTATCATTCAAAACCCTATAGTTCATAGGGTGTAACAAAGTCTTGATTGATTTGTTTACTGGAAACGTGCATGGTTTTTTTGTATGACTTGATTGATTCCTTATTCTTTTATTATATTTATTAAGAATACTTAACTGAAACCATAGGGAATCCTAAATTGTTACAAAATACACCTTTCGGGTTGTTATACACTTGATTATATTAGACGAAGACCTTATGTAAAAAATGGGTTACTGAGGATCCATTGGTCACGTACCATGGAATTGTCAAAGAGGAAAGAGTTAAACACTTTTATGGGACACAATTTAGGTCCTCTCTTCCCTAAAGTAAAGGAAACATTCATGAGCTAGTTGATCATAAGCAGACATGAGAGTAATTCATTTAAATATATCAACATTGTTGATTTCCTACGGAGATTAGATGACATTCCTATTCCGAAATAGAGATCGATGTACTTGCGTGATTTTTAGATCTAGGTGCCACAGTGCCACATGAATGATAATTCCCATAGCCAAGATACTAATAGAAAGAAATAATAAACACAAATACCTCCCATGGATGATAACGTTGAAGGAAGACATGCTTCTACCTCTGGTACCCACATGGAAGGAGAGACATCAAGACAAAGAGGTGGTTCTCGACCGCCACCTCTTAATATGCATCATCAAGTTAGGGTATAACATGAGCATGAGGTGTTACCTCCTCACCAAAATGATGAAGAAGAGGATCCTCAAACTAAAGAAGTCACTATACAAATCTAAATACAAATCATTACCCAAAAGCTAGAAAACTTATCTTCTTCTATAATTAAAACACATAGAAAGGGTACACATCAAGAAAAACCTAGGAATAAGGTTAGTGAAATTTATACTAAACATCGAGAATTATGAAGCATTCCAGAAAAAATGAGTGCTTAGACCATATTCTCCTAAAAAAGAACAAATCTTTACACAAGAGTTACAGTAAATGAAAACCATTCCTACAACTCTTGAAGAAAGTAACGTAGGTGATGGCATGAAATATCAACATGAGGAGCTATGTCCTTATCCTTTTGAAAGAGACATTTTGCTAATACCATTTCCAAAAAAAATTGATCAACCAAAATCTGATAAATATAAAGGAAATGGTGATCCTCGATATCACATCAAATACTTTTACATGACTTGTCAAGAGGTATCCTATAACAACAATTACCTCATGTGTTTGTTCCCTCGTGGTTTAGGAGGATAAGAATTGGAATGGTTTCTTCATTTACCAAAGGGTTCTATAGTCGCATGGACCACGCTAGTAGAAAAAATCACGTGTCACTTATAATTGAACATGGAGAATGACGTAATCATGTTAGATTTATGCAATGCTAATCAAAATACCAAATGAAGCTTTCACTATTTTTTTGCAACAGTGGCAAGGGATAGCTAGTCGATTCCATTGTATAATTCTATAGAAATAGTTTGTTAGAATATTCATGCCTGATCTAAATCCAAACATTTCGCATTTCATTTACAAATTTATTGCATCAGTAACTTTGAGGAATTTATTTGAGAAAGGAATCCAAATAGATAAGTCTTTAATAGAAAAGGGAACAATAAAACCCTTCTCAAAAGACAAACAAGAGTCAAAACCTATGGCGAATCCTAAATTCTTTAACAAAAATAAGAATGTTATAGGCGATAGCATTACAAACTCTAAACGAGTTCAAACAGTTAAAGGTATTCAAAATGGCCTTCTTTTGAAACTAACAAAGGGGCCTATTCAAAATCTAGTCAAGAAATGAGTGTTTACTACCCTCACGAATTCACTATCCATGATTTTGAAGCAATTAGAGGTGGTAAAAATTGTTATATATCCAACCACGGTTCCTTACATAGCTTATGCACGCAAACGACGATGGTATGTAGATCATGAATACTATGATTTTCACCGTGTTAAGGGAGAAAAAATAGATAAGTGTTTGAAACTATGAAAATTTATTCAATACCTCATAGAGGATGGGAAGATTGAAGTGGATTCACCTCAATCAAGACAAGCACCTAATGGAAAAATGGGAATATTCAAATAGCCATTCCCTGATCATAATAAAAAAGGAACAAGGAAGCTAGATCATGGTAAGTAATTTGATAACTATAGAGCCACAAATTATGTCTATAATTTTGTTGACAATCCCTTTAATTCACTCATAGCTTGTATCGATTCATCGAATGAATATGTCAAAACTATCTCAATCATTAGCAATGATTATTCCATGGCAACATGAGGCACTCATCTAGTGATAACAGAACCTCATATATCTACCCCCCAAAATATTCAATATGATATGGTGGATCAACTTGAGAAAATACCCTCTAATATTACAATCTTATACCTCCTCAAGATATCCAACTCTCATAAAGATATTCTTTATAAAACCCTTAAGGGTTCTAGAGTATCAATATACATCGATCGTTTACACATTCACGCCATGGTGTCCAATCTTGCTTAGAATGATTGTATCTCCTTTCAACAAAGAGAAGTCCTACTCAATAACCACACACATAACCTACCCCTATACATCAAGGTATTTTTCACTCACTGAAAGATTAAAAGAGTACTTGTGGATAATGGCTCAGGTCTAAATATTTGTAGCTTGAAGCTTGTCAAAAAACTAGGGCATATAGAAGAAGAGCTAGATTCTCATGTAATCACAATCATGACTTATGATAATTTCAAGTGGGAATCATCTGGAACCATTATTTTACCCATGGAAGTAGGGCCCACAAATCACAATACTGAGTTCCATGTCCTTGATCTAGAAGTTCCAAATTCACATGCCCTTAGGTTTCCCATGGATCCATGCCATAGAGGTTGTACCCTTGACATTTCATAAATGCATTAAGTTGAATCATGAGGGGCAGGTGATCACCATCGTAGGAGATCCTGAGCGTTTTACACATTATAGAGAATTTTATAGTTTCTTTTGAGAAGCATATAAATTTCATTCAATTGACATTGTTATACCACTACAAATGGAAGCTCTAAAATCTCGACTTGAACCTGACATATTACATGTTTATAATAAAGATCCTTCATTATCACTTTCTCCCTTTGCTTCATGGGAGATAAAGGTTTGGTTGTATGGCCCAATTGAGTATTTTAATGTTCAATAGGAATTATTGGTCACCAACCTCTCGCTATCACCTAAAACAAATGATAGACTTGATTTCCAATTCATAAGCTCTTGGGCAAGCTGTCCTAGTCCATTTTAGAAGATGATTCCTTGTGGAATTTTGTCATATGAGAAGATGTTTGATACATGTATAAGTTAGATACTTAAAGGAACAAAGGCATCATGTAACCAGGCTCCACAATACACCAAAGCACGTAAAATGATGTGCATCATGGGGTATTAAGGATTTAGATGTGTCTCAGATGCACAAGGAAGACTAGAGCCTCTTCCAGGTACCCCCTTGGAAAGTAAATAAGCATGGCCTTGGCGTTAAGCCTCATGAGGTTCCACCATCTAAAATGGATGAAACTTGTTCAAAATTTGTGGATGATTCAGCTCATTCAGAAAATGATGTAGACTCCCCTTGTATCATATACATGGATCTTTCCTCTAAAAACCTTTTCCTATATTATTCCATCTTTACCCTATCTCAGTCAAAACCCAAAAATAATCTCCGAATCACTCTGGTATACCCCAACCACAGTGATTAGGTCCAAGAACTTCATGTGCCAATTTATTTATTTGAAAATGATGAGGCCATAGCAAAGTTCATGAGTACATGGGACGTCATTCCAATCAATGACCATAAGAAAAGTTTCTCCATCAAACTGGACACATGCACGCACATTGGGGAAGAGGATTAATTGTGTAGTTTCTTTAGTAAAAAAATAATAATCAAGGGAAAAAGTACTACAGAAAAGCCTTGCAAAAAGAATAAGCCTACGTCCATAGTGAAAACCTCTTTGAGGTGTTTTTCGATGAACAAACAGAAAAACCAATGGACAAGATAGTGGACGCACATGAATATAAAAATACATTTGAGCCACATGTAGAAGTGGATCTTACCCTTACCATTTATCATACACACATGTGGAAGACGCATCAAAAATTTTGGTTGAGGATAGTATCAATGTTAATATTGGATCAAAAGATAATCCAAAAATGGTAAAGCTATGAGCTTCACTCTCGGAGAAAGAGAAAAAAACATTTTTGGAGCTGCCAAAATAATTTTTAGACATATTTGTGTGGTCTTACGCAAATATGTCAGGTTTGGACTCAACCCTAGTTATGCATAACCTTGTTGTGCACCCAGATACCAAACCTATCAAGAAAAAGTTAAGGAAAATGCACCCTTGAGTCATACATCTAGTAAAATAAGAACTAGAAAAGCTACTAGTTGTAGGTTTCATCAGACCAATTGATTACTCAGAATGGATATCAAACACAGTGCCAATACAAAAGAAACTAATTGTTATCTTAATTTGCACAAAATTTAAGGATATCAACAACGCATGCCCTAAGGATGATTTCCCTTTCCCAAACATCGACATGATTGTAGATTCAATTGCGGGGTATGAAATGCTGTCCCTCCTGGATGGATATTTCAGGTTATTTATTAGATTATGATTTTAGAGGAAGATCAACACAATACCACATTCAAAAAATCTTCGGTAACATTTTGCTACCAAGTAATTCCCTCTTGGTCTAAAGAACACCTGATCCAATTATAAAAGAGATATGACTAGCATCTTACATGACATGATGAATGACATCATGGAGGATTATGTGGATGATATTTTGGGAAATTCTAGAACCAGAGAAGAGAACCTAGAAGTAATAAGGCATATCTTTCAATGCCTCTGCGACTACAAATTTATACTGAATGCCAAAAACTATGTCTTTGGCATACAATCAAGAAATGTCTTAGGTTTCATTGTTTCTATAAGAGGGATTGAGGTGGACGCCACTAATATTACAGATATCATTGAGATGCCTTCACCAACAAACCTTAAGCAATTGTGTAGTTTACAAGGTAATATTTAGACAATCCATCAATTCATCTCACAAATTATAGATAAGTGCCACCCTTTTACGCATCTGGTCATATAGGATGTTATGTTCAACTAGGGAATTAAGTGACAAAATTCATTTGAAATTCTCAAATACTACTTAACTAATCCTCCAGTTATCATTCCACCTACCCCTGATGAACCCCTTTTATTGTATATTTCAGCTACCCATTACACTATTGGTGCACTACTTGCCCAATATAATATGAGCCAAAAAGAGAGGGTGGTTTATTACCTAAGCCGCATTTTTATTTCATATGATTAAAATTATCCCCAAATTAAGAAAGTATGCGTAGTTGTGGTCTTTGGTTTCAAAAATCTTCGTCACTATCTACTCAATCACAAAACCTAGCTAATTTCCAAAGTTGACCTTTTAAAATACCTTCTATGTAAACCGTCACTCATAACATAGATGGCTAATTAGATCATTCTCCCATGTGATTTTGATATCAAATTTGTAAATCAGAATTCACTCAAAGGAAAAGTGCTTGTAGATCAGTTAGCAGAATCTCCCTTACTAGGTACGAAACCATTGTGTCTGGATCTACTAGATGCTTCTATGATTTACATTAAGGAATTAGTTGCATGGGAAATGCAATTCTATGGATCAATGTTAAATGAATTCAAAATATCATATAGGTATTTGAATGAAGCAATTTGCACTATGGTATATCGTTTGAATAGATCTCAACTGAGGATAAAGAGTGAAAAAAAAATCCCTATGAATTGTGGAAGAAGAGACTATTAAATTTAAAGCACATAAGATTCTTTGGTAATAAATTCTATATCAAACAAGATGAAGCCAATTTGGGAAAATTATACTCAAGATGTGATGAAGGGATATTCCTTGGTTACTCATCAGTCAGTGTAGATTGTAAGTGTTATAATAAGCAGTTGAAACTATTGTTAAAAGAAAAAATGTTAAGGTGGATGAGACACAATACACCAAAACTAGCACTCGACACCATGGAGGTGATGGAGAATAAGAAGATCATGAAGAATTGGAAAATCCTTGTAGAGAATCAAATGAAGAGGAAGAAAGGCCAAACACAAAGGTACCCTCCTAAAAATTTAAAAAGGACCATCCTTCAAATCAAATCATTGGAAATAAATATGGCGACATTCTCGAAATCAGATTGCTGTCAGAGTAGTAGAAACCATGAAGACATAAAACTCCTATCAATGATAGAACCCAATAATGTTATAGATGCATACAAGTATCAAAATTTGGTAGATGTCATGAATGAAGAGATGGATTCGATTGAAAAGAATGTGACATGGGAACTTGTACCTAGACTACGGAACAAGAATGTGATTGGAATAAAATGGGTATTATGAAGCGAACTGAACGAGAAAGGAGAAGTGACAAGAAACAAAGAAAATTTACTGTGCAAAGGATACACTCAAATGGAAGGAATTGAATTTGATGATACATTTACACAAACTACAAGAATGAAAGCAATGAATCTATTTTTGTCTTACGTGACATACGAGAAGATCAAAGTATTCTAGATGGATGTGAAATACGCTTTCCTAAAATGTTTCCTGAATGAAGAAGTATATATTGAAAAACCTAATGTATTTTCTCTAACAAAAGATAAATATTGTCTGTATAGATTGAAGAAAGATTTTTATGGATTAAAAAAATCTCCCAGAGCTTATTAAAGCATATTGTATTCATACCTCATAGAGAAAGGATTCGGAAAAGGTGTTCCGAACAACAATCTCTACATCAAGGAAGAAGGAGAACATATACTCATTTTCATAATTTGTGTAGATGACATCATATTTGGTGAAAACCATGATAAGATGACATATGAGTTTTCTGACATGATGAAAGAATTGTTCGAGATTTCAATTCTTAGAGATCTTTCATTCTTTCTAGGTTTACAAATCAATCAAATAGATCAATGTATATTCATATCCTTGAATAAGTATAACAAGGACATACTGAAAAGATCCATAATGAAAGAATGCAAACAAATTGGTACACTCATAGAAGTTGGATGCAAGCTGAGAAGATATGATTACTCACTAAAGGTAGACAAAACACTATACAGATAAATGATACGAAGTCTACTTTACTTCGTAACATCAAGACCTTATATCATGCAGGCAGTAAGCCTTATTGGAATCTTTCAAGAAGATCCAAGGGAAAGACACCTCAAGGCAGTCAAGAGAATTATGAGATATCTCCTGGGAATAGTTGAATATGGATTTTGGTACGCTAAAAGAAATGACTTCAACATAAAAGCATATACAGATGCTTATTGGGAAAGAAGTGTTGATGATAGAAAAAGTATGAGTAGTAGAGCATTATTTGTTGGAAATTACTTGGTATCTTAGCTAAGCAAGAAACAATCATCAAGTGCTCTCTCAACAAGTGAAGTAGAGTATATATCTATCGTGAGGTGTTGCACTTAAGTTATATGGACGACACAAACATTGGAATACTACAAGCTAATATATGAACATATAATTCCCTTGTTATGGGATAATACAAGTGCAATTAGTGTCTCTAAGAATCTTGTGTTCCATTCAAAAACCAAGGAAATTCTAATCAGATATCACTTCTTGAGAGAACAAGTAAATGACAGGAAGATCAACATAGAATATGTGAGCACTAAAGAGGAAATTATAGATATAATGGCCTAACCACTACTAAGATAAAGTTTTGAGCACCTAAGGAATGAAATAGGAGTCATTCCTAATCCTGCTAATAACTAAAGGGCACGAAAAAAATGTAAGGGAGAATTCTCAGGTAATATAAGCTCTTAAACAGTGTCAAAGTGAGGGGGAACTAGTCTTCTAGCTCAATTTTATCTAAGTATGCATCAGTTTAGGGGGATAATTTCTAAGGAAAAACTAAGATGGATGTATCAGAAGCATATGCCTAGGGGGAGCTTGTTGACATAAGAACATGTTGTATCGAAGTATATGCGGAAAATTTTGCCCTTTTTCATTTTTTTCAAAGGGGGATAGAAGTTGATGAAAGTCAAAAACAAATTAAATAAAGTCAAAATGGTGAGTGAAATTAAAGTGTTGCAATAATTTATGTAAAGGAGAGAAAAGAGGATATGAGAAACCAACCTATTAAATTCAAAGGGGGAAAATGTTGTGATATATAATGGGATGGAACTAACCAAGTAAAATACACAGAGGAGTAAAGCTGAAAATAGAAATCAGGTATACAAGTATTTTGCCATCAAAAAAATTTGGAAGGTTGAAATATTTCCATCAATGATAAAAGGGGGAGACTATTGAACCTTTTTCATGTGTTATATGTTTTGTCATTGATATCAAGCTGGGATAGTTTTTTCAATCTACATTGATGTCAAAAAAATTGAATTGGTAAAGTGAGTAAGCTAAAAAGATGAAGGTTAATTGGTAGTGTTAGCTCACAGAGGCTCAGGATGACTAAGGATAAGTGTTAAGGGACTTAGTAAATTTTTTTATACACTACAAACACGATGAGATATCTACCAAATTCTATAGATAGCCACTAAAGACTTGGAATAGCCATTGAAGTCTACAAAAGTCTGCAAATCTATGGAATAATTTGTGAAAGGAAAGTAAGTCTCGCGAGCATAGGGATGAAACCAAGAAGTAACATGGAGAAAAATCACAAGCCGCATGTGAGATAAATGAGGTTGTGGATGTGAAGGAAGATTCGTGGAGGCTAAGGAAAATCTGCGAAAGTAAGAAAGTCAAAAATAAAGCTGCTGATAAAGAGAAAATCTGTAAGTAAAAGAAATATAGTCTTGGACATGGAACAAAGCTGCAGCAAGGCAATAGACAAGGAGGAATGCCACGTGACATTAGGAAATATTGGGAAGGGGAAAGGAAAATGAGCATAGCCACAAGACATTGTAGAAGCCATGAAAAGCAATAAAGAGTCATTGATAATTACAAATCCGCTAAGGAAGGAAGAAATGCTACAAGACAAAGAAAAAATCCATGATACAGAGAAGAAACTTAGAGGAGCTAAGCAGAGCCATGAAATGATGAGATATGGACTGGATAAGGATCGAAGGCAATCAAATTGATTCAAATAGGTACAAGTGAGAGTTGGTTCTCCAAAATTGATAATGATTCAATTCTCAGATGATTGACAATCTATACACGACTTGAATTTTATGAAGAACAAAGAAATTCATTGTTCCAGCTACCAACATTTAATACAAATTGACTTTGTGGAAATGTAGTTACATTCTCTATTGAATCTTGAGTTTCAAGGAAAACTAAAATATTGGAGAAGGAAATGGCTCACTCAGCTGGATCACGTTACAAATGTGGAAAATCTATTTTGGAAAAATAGCCAATAAATAACTTGTGGAAATGCATTGAAAGTGGTGTAATCAAGAAGAATAGAGGAGAAATAATATTTAGAGTCAGCTACATGCATTTAATATTTTGGATTCTTAGGCAACCAAGCAGGAAGATACATGACACACAAATCAAAGGAAAGGAATTGGTCAATTGATGATATAGTTTGCACATAGATGCATTTGAAAATGTTACTCAAGTAAGAAAAGAAGTATTCGAGCTAAGGAAGAGCTGCAGAAGAGAGAATACGATGTAATCAAGATAAGAAAGAGAGATAGAAGAAAAGAGAGAGGAAAGAGGAGAGAAGACCGATGAAGTAAAGATTTATCAAATGAGAAGAGAATGAAGGTCAATGGATTGATTGAGCAAGAGGGATAAAATTTGATGGGCAGAAGACAGTGAAAAAAAGAACACATATGGATATAAAAAGGTGATCATCATCTATTGCAAAAAAAATATTTGTAACTAGATGATCAAAAGGTATATCTGAATTATTTCTAAGTTGTATCTTGGCATATTAAGGGGTTGGTGCTCATTGTGGAGTTGGTGCCTCAATAAATAAAATCTCTTGTGATGCATAATATTCACTTGAGTCCTTTTTTGTGTGTAATATCAAAAAATGTGTAAGGGGTTGGAGCCTCACTAAAAAAATCTTGTAGGATGTGTAATATTCTTGCAAGTCCTTTCTTTTTGTAATATAATCAATGTTTTTAGGAAATCTCTCTGTTCAGTGTTATTGTGCATGATTTATGTTTGATTCAATACTAATAGATTAAAGCCGCACATCACTTAAAGGATTTAAGATTGGCAATAAGTAAAAACATTTAATCTGCACTGATTCACCCCCCTCTCAGTGCTTGTGATATCTAACAAGGATGGCCCATGGCCACATGGGAGGAGGGTGGTTAGTAGGGAGGGGAAAATGTAGCCACGTGGTTGTTGACAAGAGGATATCTAGTATAATATGGGGTTAGGTAACCTGAACTCCCTTTATACCTACCTCATGACCCCTTACCCCATGTTATATAGGATATCTAGTATAAACATACGTTAGAATAAATGTTGTAAACTACAATAAATAAGGGTGTAAACAAGAAACACGGTCAACCAAATTAACCCCAAGTCACATATTTTTACACAATCAATAACTAAAATTTAGAGGCTATTTTTAACGTGGGTTGTCTCCATTCTAGGAGACCTTCTATTTAGCCTTCATATTAATTTTTCCTACACATTATTTGAAAATTATTTCAACCCATACTTGTGTATGAAGAGGGATCGAAGACGAATACCAAATTCCATTAAATAAGTTTCTTTGCCTATATTTTCACACCAATTTTCAAAGTTATTCGGCCAAATAATTTTCTTAAATATTTTTACATGAAAATAACCATGTAAATATTTTCATTGGAGAAAATTTATTTGAGAGGATGTGTGATAAAAGTGTGAAATATTTTGATGGGGCTTATTTAAACACTCCATGCATTATAACCACCCATTAACTACTTGCTCCGGCACCATGTCAGGATGAGGATTTTATTAACCAAATTAATAAATTCATTTTCACCAAACATAAATGTGAATATACAATTCACATAAAAATAAATAACAAATCATAATAAATAAAAGTGACACATAACAAAAAAATTACGTTGAAAAATCCCTGAGGGGGAAAAAGCATTGTAAATGAGATATTCCTCTATGCATGAAACAATTTACACAGTCCAGTAACTCTCCTTCCCTCACTTCTCTCCCGATCAAATTCACCCCAGGTGAATAACAAATATGAAACATGAACATATTTATTTGACCCCATATGTCACAAACCATATCAAGTGACAAGGTGTAATTAATAACACCCCAAATTTAATATAAATTGATTAATTAATAACCATTTAAACATAGACAACTAAGTTTATATTAAAAAATTAAGAATATAACTATTCTAAATTATTTAATTATAAACTAAGGTTTATAGGCACTTAATATTATGTTATAATAATGGTTACATCCTAAAAATTAGGGTACAAATGTCCAATTGGAAAATAGGGGAAAATAAATGTGCTTTACACTATATGGTGACAAATGGAAACTTTTAGTGTACTATGAATGAGATGCATGGAGCTGAAAATGGCTTTTCGGGGCTAAAAATTGGGTTTTCTCATAACCAGGGGATGAATGGAAGGATTTAGAGAACACTTTCATGTCCCCCATGTCCCTTTTGATGCTAGTTCCATAAAAGGGTACACCATCATCTTGAAAATTTGTAAGGGTGGGTCTGATCATGAAGGGGGTCAAGGAGTTACGTTACTTGTAATTTTTTATGTTCCTTAGGTGCAAAAGATATGGTGGGAAAGTTACGAAAAATGAAACCTCATGGGTAGAAACATTTTCTATACCCCATGTCCCTTTTCACATTTGGTACAATGTGAGAGTACAACATGGGTGAGAAAATGTTCCATGGGTCTTAGCTCATGAGAAGGGGACAAGTGAAATGCAAGTTAGAGCCTCCTTATGTGCAAAAGTTGCAAGTATTAAGTTACGAGGAGTGTACCAACATGGGGGAACACACTTTGGTTTCCCCCTTGTCTCATTTGAACCTTGGGGATAATATAGGGGGATATAATGTGTTTGAAAATGCACCATGTTGTTTTCTCATCATGGGAAGGGGATCTCAGCACTTAACTCTTCACATGCTTCGCCTAACACACCAAGTTGTGTTTTAAGTAATGCGACCACCTAAATGGATAGGGGGTGAAATTTTGTATCCTAATTACACCAAGTTGAAAATACAAGGGGAAAGAAATGACATCCACAATAGTCCTCCAAGGGTATTTTCAACTATTGATTTCATTCACCAACTCCATTTTAAAACACCAGGAGTGTGTTTTCGTCCCCCGAGAGCATTGAAGGGTCTTTTGGGGTAAAAAATCATATTAGTTTTACTCTAAAAACCTTTTTTAGATAATTGCAATAATTTTCAGGATCCAATTCTTCATGCAAATGTATTTTTAGGAATTGATTTATGTTTGACTTAAAGGGGGAGCTGTAGAGTCTTGGGTTATCATAGAAGATTTTTAATTTGTGGAACAAAATCAATGATTCCTTCATGTAGAATATTTGAAGGGATTTGTAATGAATGTTTTTTTTCCTCCAAAATATTCTCAGAACTGCCAAAATCATCCGTATAAATCATGTTTCACTATTCTGCTATAACTTTCCCTACACTTGAAATGACCTTGTCTTCCTTGCTTGATTCCTGATATCAATTTATTCCTAAATTTTTCCCTAAAATACCTTGGATAACTTAATTTCTCTCATGTACAACTCACATATGGATTGATTGTTCTCTGACAACTTTTTAATGGTATATACAAGTTGCAAAATGACCAAAAATGGTCCTTTCCAATCCTCTAAGGATATTTGTTTCACTTCAGATCTCACTAACATATTCAATAACTTTATGAATACATCTCTACATATGAAACAAAATTGATTAATCTTGTTAGCACATTCCTCCTAGAAAGAATTAGGATGCTACTACGGGATGGTTGGCTAGAGGAAGGGTTTACCATGACTAGGAAAGGAATTTTCAAGTGGGGGATATGTTTTCATGGCTAAAATTTTCAATATTTAATGATATCCATTTAACATGACAAACATAAAGTAGTGTGCTAGATTCCATAGATAAATTAAAGGAATAATTAGATGAGAATGCATGAGATAATGAAGAATCGTTATACTGGAGAAGGACACTATCAAAGAAGAGAATAGAGGAGTTTTAAGACACCTCAGGATCAGGGGTGATAAAAAGGATGTGTGGAAAGGAATATAAGAAGTATTTAGTAAAATTAAAGGATCACACAAAAGAAGATGTGACTTAGATGAATGTAAAGGAGTTTGGTTAACTTAACCATAATATGGAACTTTATGAATTGGTACAAGCGATTTGCAAAGAGAACAAAACAAAATATGAATGATATTGAATATGCTCGTTCAAAAAACTACATCATAGAAATACAATTTTTTAGAAGATTACAATTCTTAAAATATAGGGACTCCCTCTAACCACACTAAAAATTTGCTCAACAATAAACATGTCATATATAGTTTTATAACAATGTATAAAAGCCTAACATAATTACGACATAATAAACACTAATTTCCAAACATTCCCGCCCTTAGTGTTTACATGGGAATAAGCACATCGAAAAAATGGAAATAGAATCGTATGCCTTCTCATACTTTTAGGTCTGCATACTGCTAGATTGGATATTGGTACACATGACCAATCCACTTCACCACTTTGAATCTCATACCAGATGATCACACTTCCACCGATTCACGTACATACGCAAACTCAACAGTTATCTCTTTCACTTCTAGTCAAGGCTCTTTCACCGGCCAATCAATGTTAGAAGTACGACAACCAAAGAATCTATATAGTCAGAGGATCATTCCAATTCAACTTCCTTCCCATAAAATTGTTCTCAGATTCTAAAATACACATACTCCAGGTTTCAATCATGTCAAGGTAATGAAACCACACACCACTCAAAGAAAAAAACAAAAAATATTATAAAAAATGTGCCACTAGTGCTATATGTGACCCTATCATTGGTGACTAACAAGAGACGTTGATCACCCTCCATCCTTCGTTTCCTCCGACCTATAGTATGAAGTTGCTAACTCAGAAAAAAAAAAGATTTCTAGGATCAATGGTTGCCACGACATCGGGTAACACCGAAAATGCGTCTGTGAGGAATTTTTATTTATTTTGACAATATAAAAAAAATACTACAATCACCTATATAACTTTGACTCTTTTTATAAATTTGACAAAAATACAACTTTAATTTCAACCATAACAATAAATAGAATTTGACCTAAAGTTACTTTGAAATGTAACTAAAAAATAATTGACACAATTTTTTTTTATGATTGACTATTTTATAGGGCATACCCTTAACAAAAAAATAAAAGACAATTAACCTACAACAAGTTATATATTTTTTTTGTAAAGACCATAAGACTATGTAAACAACCCATTTATTCATTGACGGGGAGTGTGAAATTGGATCGCAAATCATAAAAAGTGGAGGATGATATTATTTAAGGTTTGAAAAGAACTAATGAAACCTTCAAAATAAAATCACCTCAGATTGATTTTTGCACTTGGGAATCCAGGTCCAAACTGTTTTAGAAAGGGTGACGTGTTTACTCCAAACCATGGTTGAGCCAATGCGACTGATAGAGATAATGTTTTGAAAACAACACGAGGAAAAGGAAGACTAGGAGTTTACTGTACTACATATAAATGGAATACGTATAACCACGCATGCAAAAGGGTTTGAATCAAAACTAGATATCACATGCTTCCGCATGGTTCTTAGATGCCTTTGATACCAAATGAAACTATTACGAGCAACAGATCCCTTCTCAGAGACTTGGGCGCAGAGACATAAGTGGATTAGTGTTATAATTTTTTTAATACATAAAGCCAAGAATTCACATTCCAACTTTAGAGGATAATATCTTTCTGTTGTTATCCAACTAATTTAGGCTTACGTGGAAATCAGGAAAGACAACTGAACCAGCGAGTACAATATTCTTTAGATATTTTCTTGCATAAATATTCAATGGTGTTTCTCGTCTTTCACAACCACGTCTTTCTCCTCCACACTCAAACACAGCCGAGACTAAATCCGAACATCCAATATCATTTTAAATGCATGCAATCAGGGACCTAGAAATGCTCGCAAAAAACAACATAATAAACTGTAAAAAGTAGCTTGAAGACCACTAATTAAACAAACTGCAAAACTAATTGGAAATCTCCATAATCAGGGCAATCTTAAAATGTGAAGATGCCCTTCACAGGTTCCGAATGGTATTTCATCACTCTGATACCAGATGAAATTGTACAAGCATATTTGCAGAGATAACACAACAAAATCTGAATGATATTCAATAAGCTGGTTCAAAAAACTACAATACAGATATACAAATTTATAGGAGATTATAGTTCTTAAAATATAGGAAATCCATCTGACCACGCTAACAATATGCCTAACAATAAACATGTCGTATATATTGTTATAACAATGTATACCAGCCTAACATAATTATGACATAGTACACACTAATTTCCTAACACTCAATTCATGAGAAAGATCTCAGTTTTCGCTTAACTAGGGTATTTCATGTAGGACCATCATGAGAATTCAAATATCTTCTTGCATTTTGTAATTTTGGAGTGTATGCAAGAAACAAAAAAAAAATTCACAAGGGAGGGAACGACAAGGTATAGTGTGAGGGTGTGTGAATATTTTGGACAAAGGAGATATGAGAAAGCATAAAATTGGTGTGCATCAATTATGCAAACATATGTAAGGTGTAAGAAAGGAAGATAAACCTTAGGAAGATACGCTCCTTAAGGAAAAAGACACACATGTAAGAAATGACAAGGTGGTAGGTGACGATCTATACGTCTAACTCAACAAGTGATATGGAAATTCCTATGGGGAATTAATATTAACAATGCGACGACGTTGCTAGACATTATTAATGCATAGTAATTCAAATTAATGATAGAATGTGAAAGTTAAGGTTATGATAGAGTTTACAAAATTCAAATGGGCTGGAAGACAATCTATAAAATCCTACCTAACATTTCATTGGGGAGATTTTGGAAAATTTTGAGATCAAGTCTTGAAGAGATATATCTTGAGTATTCTATAAAATACAACCTCCTAAACATCCTTAAGCCAGCTACAAGTCTATATAACCACCCCAACAATGGGAATGAATTACATATGTTGTTAACGCCTTGGATCTGATGAAATTTGAGTCGTTTTAAATGCAATTTCATATTGTTTTCACTTTATAAATAGCCTAGGGTCTTCCTAATCTGACCAGGTTTCTATTTTATTTCATGTGATATTTCAATTGATTCTATCGACATTATACCAACACACCCATACATTGAGGATCAATCTACATTGTTGAATGAAGAAACATTTTCCTTTATTTTTAGTACTAGAGACGACCCTCTGTTAGGTCTTCTTGTCAATGCTCTTACTAACATGGAGAGTGCCAATATACAACACGTGTCGTAGGATTTCCATAATCTTTTCACTTGGACCTATATTGATATGCCTTGCATTGATCCTTTTCTCATTGTGCATAATATTGTGCTTCATGATAATGCTAAACCTGTCTAATTAAATTTTTGCAAGATGCATGCACTTGTGGATGTATTAGTAAAAAAGTAGTTTTGTAATATTTTACATCTTGGCTTCATAATATTCATCGATTATTGATATTAGGTATCCAACATTTTTCAAGTGGCTAAACCTAACGGTGAAATTTGTTATTGCACTAACTTTAGGGACCTAAAAAAGATTGTCCTGAAGATAGTTTTCCTCACCCTCACATTGATATGATTTTCGATACAAAATATTGGTATGATATGTTATCATTTATGTATGGGTTCTCCTAGTATAATAAAACTAAAATCAACCCCACTGATCAAGAAAAAACCTCTTTTACTACCCCCATAGAGTACCTTTTATTACACTATTATTCCCTTTGGTTTGAATAAAATTGGGGCCACATATCGACGTTCTATGAATCATGTTTTCCATGATTATATCCATAACATTATTGAAGATTATTTCGATGATGTATTGACCAAATCTGTAGAGTGTCATAACCATGTTCACGATAATATATTCATATTTTAACATGTGTGGCAGTATAATGAACTATTAAACCCCAAATAATGTGTCTTTAGAGTCACTTCGGGTAAGTGGTTTGGATATATAATATCTTAGTGTAGTATTAAAGTTTATCCCAGTAAAATACATGTCATTGTTGATATCCCCCCACCATATAAACTTAAACGGTTATAGTCTCTTCAAGGTAAAATTCAAGCTATTGACTGGTTTATCACCAAACTGGCTAATAAACTCAACCTTTTACGCACTTATGGAAAAAAGACACTACCTTTGAATGGGATGTAACATGTTAGTTGGAATTTAATGATATCAAACAATACCTACTTAATCCGCCCATCTTGGTACCACCAATACCCCGACCAACCACCATTGTTATTCATTTCTACTACTAATAATGCACTCGAAGCTCTCACAACACAATATGATGCTCACCACCATGAGTTTGTTATTTATTATATCAATCGTACATGTTTACGTTATGAACATATTTATACCATAATCAAAAAATATTCTTAGCCTTATTCTTTATGGTTGATAAATTACGACACTCCATGTAGAACACTGAAATAAAAGTTATTACAAAGGCTGATGCATTACAATATTTATTATCTTGTACAAATATTTCTTCTCATTGCGCAATGGGTTATGTTGATAATAGAATTTTCTTTTAAATTCATCTCTTCAAAATATATTAAAGGATGGGTACTTACTTACCGGCTCATTGAATCTCCACTATTTTATCCCTCCCCTATCAGCAAAGAATTATCGGAAGAAATCACCACTTACTACATTATCTAGAAAGTACGAACCATGTTTTCGATACGTTTCAGTGTGCCACTAGGACTCGATTTGATATTTTCTTTGTCACTCTGCTTGGTGAGACCCTTCCCTTTGCATATCAGCTACGATTTTTTGTACTTAGAATATTGCTTTCTATGAAGCATTAGTCTTGGGTCTCTATATTGCTTAAGACTATAGATTCATAATATACAAATTTTTGGATATTCACAAGTTATTATTCATTAGGTACATGACATCTACATTAAAAAAATAAGAATGTTTATTCTTTTGTAACACTCTCTTTAAAAGCTTATTTTCAATCATGATTTCCTATTTCATTATTAATATTCCATGTATGGAAAATCGACACACTAATATCATGGCTAGTTTTAGTTCATTAATACCATGATATATCATTTATGGTTGTGATTATTTCATTATTAAATAATTACATAAATTTTCTACTTCTACTAACATTATTAACGCTCTTAATATCTTAGTTATCATATGCAATGTTGACAACCATGAATAGTTCCCTAACATACACAATTACCTCTGTTGACAACACCTACCTGAGAATGCCTCACCTCAAGAACTCCACTAAATATGATTTGAGAACACACATTATTGTTTTAAGAACAGATATTAAGAGGGGGATGAATTAGTCTCTCAAATATTTATTTTCATTTATCATGTCATACATTCATCATTCAAATTAACCATTCAGCATACATAACTATATTTGAGATTATTAAGTATCTTACAAGCATCCACAAGTGAAAAAGACAAGAGGTAAAACAATAGTTTATTATATATGAAGTGGGAAACCCTCAAAGGGAAAAACCCCACTAAAACCTCTATTAATATTACTCATAACAAAGGACTTGGATGGATATTAGACATCTCACAAGATTTCTTTACTAAGGGTAAAAGCACCAACCCCACAAGGAGCACCAACCCGTAGTTTAGTAGGAAAAAAAATCTTATAAGTATGCTAAACCCCCCGAAGGTTACAAAGCACCAACTCAAACACCTGAAATTGATGATCACTAAAGATATTTTGCTACAACAACTGATGGCGATCACAAAATCAGCTCTAAACTCTTCAATTTCTTTAAAAAAAATATCTCTCCTAACTCGTTCGAATGTGGTCCTTATCTTGATGATTAGGTACAATGACCTTGCATATCTGATCTTCAATCTTACTTATTCATTCATACCTATCCTTATCTCTATCCTTTACCCATGTTTCTTCTTATTATTCCTCTTATAGCTCGCTCACATCCCCATTAACTCAACTAGTCAGAATGAGATAATAGAACATTCTTTTATACTTGACTCTAGCTCATAAATACTCCTAGGTCATCCAAGACCATATAGGTAAGTCATTCCAAATCAAAACATATCAACATCCTCATATACATAACATGAAAAGAAAAATATAGGTCAGCAAGGGTCATACCATCAAGAACAAGGACCAAGATACTCAAGTAGGGAAAAACAAGCTCTCACAGATCTAACAAATTGAGCATGAACTTCAAGGGAACACTCCAGATATGTAAAGACTCAAGAAGCTCTAAAAAATTTAGGAACAACGGCTAATCATCACCCATCAGCTCAAGAACTTTTGCATCATTTACTTGCACCAGGAAACACACCAAGAAGCAAACATGCACAACTAGGTATTCAAGCACCAAAAATTCAGTCCCAGAAAATGACTGAGTTCACATAGAAAAACTCATCATAAAATATCAATTAGTATATCAATGGAAATGTATCTAAATATAATTTCTATGAAAACTCATTTCATATATCAAATCATAAGACAAGGCATCCAACTAGCTCAATCTATGAAACAAGTCAAAACTGCCAAAATGCACTCAAGAACCATTCTTGAGAGAAACATGCTCCATCACCTCCGTTTTCACTTGAAGACATAAAAAATCTTGAAACACATCCATGGCATCCTGGCACACTTTCTTAATCACTAATATGCATATTCCATGTGGAGGAAAACATACTAGCGCACTTATTCCAACAAGCCTTCTTGAGAGGCCTAATAGGGATAATTAGCTCAATAGGTCTTTAACTCAAAACTACCTCAACATACCATTCCAAGAGCTCAAAGAAAACATATCATATTTCTACATGATATTCAAGACTAGATAACCATGTTCCATTATGTAAATCAGCTTAGATGAACTCAAACCTCCATGAGTAGGTTTAGGCCCTTAAGGAGACAATTAGTAGCGAAAATTTGAGGACTTGTATCTTGATTATTCTCCACTAAAGCTACCTAAAATTTTTCAATAAAATATAGCATATATTCCAAGGATTATGAAACAATTAAATTTTCATCTCGAACCTTCCATCTAATCACTGAAAATGTAAATTTCCGCAAAACAAGAGTTTTTCTCTACCTTCTTGAAACAACTGGAACATGATACCACCACCAAAATTATACCTAAATAATCCTCTCCAACCCTGAAGTATCAATTTTTTTTCCAACTTCATTTGGAGACCATATGATTCATATCTTCCTTATCACTCTAATATGAGGATTTGATTAGGGTTTAAGAGAAACTTGACTTCTTAAGAATTGTTCATAAAAGTCTAATGATCAAATCAATCCATTATTTTTGCAAAAAAATCTTACCATGATTAAAAAATATCCATAAAATCCATAAGGTAGCATTAAAATTTTGTGTGATTGTGTGATCATTTGAAGCTACCTATCGAGTTTGATGTTTCCTTCTTAAGAAGTCGATTTTACCAAAAACATCATAACATGCAAAACCTTCACAACCTCGACCTGAAATTTGACCTAAAACATCATGAAAACATTCTCCAACTATCCCAGCTCTCATACATGTAAAAATTTTCATGAATATCTCTAGATACTAATACTTACCTTTCCTTTCTAGCCTTTTTCTCAAGGAACTTGCTTCAAGGGACCTCATACATGTACTAAACCTTTGAATACTAAGTTGAGATACCTTCCAAACTTCATATGAAGGGTCAAAATATTCCTAACATTCTCATATCAGAATTACATGCTCCATTTCTCATATTACTCACTCATCCACCATGCACTACATCTAGGAATGTGCCTAGAATGACCTGACTCAACAATGAATTGTCATGAATAGACAATGACTACCTCATACAGATAGTTAGACACCTTTTCCACACCTCACGGAACATTTTTAACCTCATGAATACCATATACTAAATTAGGAGCTCACCCACACCACCTATATTTCTTAACCATGCACAAGGACATCATGAAAAGACTACAAGATTGGACACTACCAAGCAACCTTCAAGATTGACCTTTATTTACACCTCTTGGAGACACCTATGACACATAAACTCCTTTTTCAATAAATTACCTTTAACATCAATGACAATTCAATAGACATAATGGTGAATAGCTATGTCATTATAGGATGCTCTTTGTTTAAACACATCTTTTAATGGATTCTTGTTGAATTGTTTATGGGACAATGATGCACGTGTAGCTTTGTCCTAAATAAATTATATTGAATGTGGTGGCCACTTTACAAGGAAATTAATGTGTCATAAATTAATTTATTAAGGATATTATTGGCTTATAATGGACGAATACTTTCATGAAGATGCTAAATGTTATGATCAATATACATGTAACAATTATATTAACCATTTCCTATCTTATACATTGTAGTCCATTATTTCACCATGGCCTTTTACTTTATAGGGTTTTTATTTGGTTCTAAAAGTCAACCCTAAGTCCACATAGGGACTTAAGTTTATCATCATGACCACTAAATATTTCACTAAATTAGTAGAGGTTATATCCTTGGAATCCACTACTATAAAATATATCTACTAATTCTTACTCATGCATATCATCACTCACTTTAGATTCCCTTCCACTTTTGTTAGGGACAACTGGCCACCTTTTAAGAAGTCTATGATTAAAAAAAATTCCATAAAATTTTGAAACAAACATACTTTCTGCACTCCTTATCATTTGGGAGGAAATGTCCAAGTTGAGGCTACTAATAAAATCATTATAAAAATTCTACATCAAATTGTTGATGAATATGGCACTGACTGGCATAATCAGATCAATTATCCTTTGGACTTATGGTTATCGAAAAAAAATACTACTTGAGTTGGAATTTCTCTATTTTAAATGGCTACATGCTTTGGAACACTTTTGTATGTATCAAGAATGCATCAAACATACTTACAATATAAAATTACATTCCCATGAATATCAAGAGGGTGATCTCATTCTCATGGAAAATAAAAAAACTAAAAATGAGAAAAGCATCGAAGGGAAATTTTAAACCTAACTAGTTAGGCCCATATATACTCACCGAGTGAGTTGGCTCTGGTGTCTATCATTTAACAACATTTAATGGAAGGCCTATGAAAAATACCATGAACATTATGCACTTACGACAATATTATACTTGATCTTTTTCATATATCCCTCTCTCTTTTTACATAACCAAACATTTAAAAATGGAAAAAACACTACCATAATTTTAAAATATCAAGAACATTCATATATTTACAAAAATACATAATAAAGACCTATGTACTTTTATTGAGTTGGTAGCACTTTACATTATTAGTTTTCTTATTCACATTGGTATGATAGATAAGATATACCTTTACTCTTTAAAATATGTGTTCTTGAGGTATATTGAGCTTGATATAGGATTCACATATAAATACATACTAATAGGAGTTACCATAGTTCATTACATTGTTATCTTTAGGGCATACCTCCACATTGTTTAGGTGTTATTATTTAATTATTGTTCATTTATACTTCCTAATTATGTTTGACTACATACATTGTGTATTTTCTATTTTCATAGTAACAAGAGTAACACATGTGTCTTATGAAATACTGACACCTCCTAATTCACATGTCTTTTATCATTTTATTTCATGATATTATGAAATTATTTTTTGTTATACATGTTTTCTAGTTATATGTGTGTTACTACTTTTATTTCTCCTTATTTAGGGTATGAGTTCCTTCCTATGTTGTCACACCATGGGTGTCCCATTTTTGTGGCTCTATTCCTCTTTGCATGAAATTTTTAATATTAAAATCCTCGATTGTCTTGTGACACTGTGAGTGTTCCATATTTGCAGCTCTACACCTTTTGTGTGACATTGATTGTCTACTATTATCTATGATTGCATTACTTATTTAACTCTATACATGTTTTATTATATATAGCTTATTACTACTATTGCAATTGTTTATATTATTGTTCTTGTTGCATGCCATGGTTTCCACCATGTGCGTCCTCTTTTGTAGGTTGGGGATCCAATCATTAGTGGCCACCATTACACTCTTTTTACGAGTTCCTATGCATATTATGAGACTTATCATCTATGGTTACACATCTATTATTTTGATATATATAGTCAAAAGCTTTATCACACACTCCTCAAAATATGGGCCATTTATCTGGGTATATTCTAGTCCTACAACAAAATCAATAAGAATTAGACTTTCATAGACAAGTCTATACATCTTATAGGTACGCAAAAATAGGATAAAAAATAAAAGTTCAAAAATTATTAGCCAGGGTCAAAAACATATAACTTGGTTAGGAACGTGTGGTTATTTCTCACCCTTTCACATAGTTTTGCACAATGGAAAGTTACAAAAACTTTCTCAATAGGATCATATTCTCAAATTTAGGAACAATTTCTTGGAAAAATTTCAAATTCATTTGATTCAGTTAATATCATAATAAGGGGCATGAAATACTTCACTCCTTCACCATGGTAGTTGGTTTTAGTTGTATTTTCAAATACCATAAGGGAATGGGTATCCTTTCTCCATCTACATTTGAGTACATTTCAACTTCTAGTCATTTTTTTTCAAATGAGAAAGGCACGGGGGTACTCATTCTCTTTTCTATGGTGTCTTTATTTTTAAATTTGGTCCTAGATATTTTTGTAGTGATGTGGTATTTGGGGTTATGGAAAGTATCAAAGATACCTATTTCTTCACATGCAGTCTTTCTTTTCCTTTTAAATTGGAAGGGGAATATATCATAGTTAATAAATGATGTTGATACATGGTCTTATTACTTAGGGGATTACTTTGGTACCTCATCATTATTATCTATCTTCATTAATCCATGTTTGCTTGCATGCATCTAACACTTCAGTTTCTCCTCAACACAATTGGGGAATGATCACCCCCAATCCTTCAAAAAGTAAGTAAATAAAAAATTCTAAGTATAATAAAATCACAAGATATTCTACCTCTAAAATACAAAAAAATTATTCCTTCCACATTATCCATATCTTTAGTTTCACTTTATGTAACTACAATTTTTACATAGTACACTTTATTCCTTAGTTAATATTTAATTTTCTATTATGGACATTGACTACACTCTATGTAGTAAGTTTCGCCATGGATAATGCCAAATCTAAGCATAATGGGATGACTAATTTTATTTTTTAATGATCATGTATTATTCATTTCATACTTAAAGTTGGGGAAAATGTAGAAAATAAAATTTGGAAATTTATTCTTTGTCATAGTTGGTTTTGATAATGTATTTCTTATTGATATAAACACATAATTTATATCATTTCTTAATAAATATAAATTACACTTGTCTGCCTTTCGTAGTCATACACACTAGTATGTTAAAAAATTACAGAATTCAAATTCATAAAATCCATAAACAAACTGTAATTGATAAGTTGTAATCTCTATTTTTCATGTTTCTCATCCATGTGGAGAAACATATAGTTTGGTTAGGAATCATTATCCAATTCTATCTAAATGGTATGGTTTTGTACCAGCATATCCTCCATATTTTATTTCAATTTTATATTCTATTTTGGGTCCTTTACTCCCTCGAGGCCATCGTTTCTTATATAATAAAGTATATACTCTCTCATTCATAAACCTAGAAATCATATGGAAAAGCATTGATACACTCACTTCCTACACTTCAAAAAGGCACCCAAGGATACTTAAATCTTCCCAAAGATCATGAAAAATCATTTGGGAAGTGATCACTATAGTTTTGAAGCATCATACCAGGTCATGATTTCAAGTTATCTCATTTGCAAGAAATCGAACATCTCTTCTATAAATATTTAGAAAGATCCAAATTCAAGTGAAGCATTGTCAAATAAGTACAAATTGCCAAACTATACTTTCATTCATTCAAATATCACATGCTAGGTGGAGAATAATGTATGGTTTGAGTCCTCTTAAGAGTAGTGCCAGCATTGGTGATGCACAAGGGTGTCAACAACCTAACTAATGTTTGTTTTTTAGTGTCTTCCACCCATATATAGGGTTTGAAATATTACTCAAAATGTTAAGAGAGATTTTCATCATGATTAATAATTAGGGTTTGATAGAGATAGACATTTCTAAGAAGGTGACACTCCCAAAACATTGCTAAAATAGATTTAGAGTAGGCTCAAAACAATATAATAGGGTCAAGACTATGCATATGGTCCTAGAATAGTTGTACGATCCTTCCATAGGTCAATTTATATTCATAGTTTTAGGATCAAAGAATTATTAGGTTGATATCCCATATTTCTAGTAGTTTACACATCCATAACTTCCTAGAATCATTTGTAATCAGCGAAGTACAGTCATTCCCTTGTGTTTTCAAGTTTGTAGTATATCATGTAAGTATCCAATGTATTGGTCTGATATTACATGATTAATTTTTGAAGTTAATTAATGATAATAATGCCTTGTATATAACCTTTACATCCTTAGTGTACTTAACTCACTAAAGATAGATTCAAAAATATAAAAAAGGTTGTAAACTTATTGGAATTAGAATTTCATTTATTAAAGTTTATTAATGTCCAATGTCCTCTATCGAGGAGGATTATATAAGCAATTCAGAATAGATGTAGGATAATAATGGTTACTTTTTCTTCTAAAAAGGAAATATGTGAACTTGGAAACACTTGTAGAGGAACCTAGACAAAGAATTTAATAACACTCTTAGAAGATATATCGTGGAATTTTGAATCTAGTTTCTGAATATGTAACTTTTTATCTAGAAATACCAATATGATTTAAATATGTACAATTTATGCATTTATAATACTGCAGAGTTTTTTTTAAAACCATAACAAAATCACATATGTACAAATACACATTTTTTGACAAACCAAATGAATTTTTATATGAATTGGATACAAGGATGCACAAAATGTTGAACGTTGTGAATTTCGTTTTTGAAACTAATATAGTTTTTCAAGCCAAGAAAATAGGAAAAATGTAAGTACAAGTGTATGGGCATAAATTCTTTAGTTAAACTTCATAGATTTAAATTTTTTTAAAGAGTACTTGATGACGTGTATATTGTAGAGATAAATTTTTTTAATAAGATGATAAAATGTCAAATTTTTATCAAATTGTTTGTAAATCTATTTTTCGTAACTCAAAATCACCAATGGATCTTGACCACCCTAAAGAGGTTGATGTATTCTTAGAAATTAATAACTTTATATACGTTCTAGAAAATCTAAAATATAAACTAACCCTCATTAGTAAATTTTTTCACATTACCATCTCCATATCCTCTCTTCATTCTTCTATTTTGGGAACATGGGCCTATACGGAAGGGTAATTCTTTAACATTTTGTGAGAATGATTATTTGAAGTAGAATTATCTACAACTGAGCATTGTAAAAAAGTGGTTGAGGTGGGAACATGGTTCTTCAGAAGTTCTATCCTACTCCTTTATCCCTAGGAAGAAGGATTTATTCTAGATAAAATTTCCTCCCCCAAAATTAGGTACTCGTGTTTCTCCCTAATATCAAACTTTCTTTTTAAGAGGAATATATTTTAGAATCCCCGGCTACCACGGTCAGTTCCTTTAGTACTTATATAGTTTTCATTATTGATTCGGGGTATTTTTAATATGTGATTCTACTAGGGTTGACATCCAACTTCCCACCCTCTTTGATTTTAAATATTTCTTTGGAAAATGGATCGAAAAGGTTTCCTTATTTTCTTCCTGCCCCTATTTTGTACCCTCCTCTTCTACATAACGCACTGGGAATTTTTTTGCAACCATAAATTTTTACCTAACTCTCTTATTGTTCTCGTTTCACACCATTCTCTCTTTTCTCTACGTATCATGCAGTGGATCCCTCTACTTAATATCCCTTATCTCATCCCCTCACCATCCCTTCTACTAATTTTTCACCTTGACCTTCTCCCACAACCAAATTTTCTTCGCTTGCCACCTTGGTCAAATCCCCTGCTACCACGGTGTTGAAACTGTCAATCCTGTTTCTCTATCTCATTCATTGTCTATATTTTCATCCTCCCCTACCAACCTTGGAATCCTTCAAAATCTTAGAACTTTTAGTTAAAAAAAAAATAGTTGAACCTAAAATCACAAGGTTTTCAATCCAACCTCTCAAAATATATATCCCACATGAAGGAAACAATACTCAAATATTAGAAAATAATCCATGAGTATTTCTTATGAAAGATGGGTGGGTCCCACCACTATAAAATGAGATGCATATCATGGAATTATAGGGTCCTTAATTCCCTGAACGAATAATGTTTTATTAAATTCAAACTGTAGTTGAATCAACCCACTTTACTTTTCACATAAGAAACCAAAATGCTTATAATTTCCTTTTATGTGACTATTAAACAATAATGAACATCCTATAATGTGGTTGTGGTGGTTGGTGGTTTGTGTGTTATTTGGGACCAAAGAAAAATCAAATGTGGCATTATATATATCCACAAAAACTAGATTTTGTGTGACATTATGTTATATGGAGAGAACATCCAAACATGCATGTTTAATGTGTGTGGGCCTTACTCAATCACTGAAAATACCTTGCTAAATATCCAATACTTAATCTATAATAATCCTCATGATAAGTTCATCCTGGGGGAGATATTAATAATATATTATCTCTATTGAAAAAAATGGTTGGCTACTCTAAATTGAAAAGCTCATAAAGAGATTGCATAACGTTTGTAAAAGAGTGTAATTTATTAGATCTTCCATCGAAAGAATGTAGATTTTCCTAGACCATAAGAAGATTTGGATTTACAATATTGTAGAGAATCTAGATAGATTCCTAATCTCATACTATTGGATAACACAACACAAGTTGTTGGAGTGTAAAATATTGAAAGTATCTAGCTCATACCAATCACACATCTAGTTAAGTGTCTCCAATAATGGAAGCCCAGATAGATGCCTGATTTAAAAAATATATAAATATAAATGGTAAATTCCAATTAAGTTACAAAACAATTATATAACAATAAAATGTAGATTTTATCCAAGAAAGGAAGCTAATAAATTTGAAACCCTAAGTCTAAGAGAAGGGATAAAATACTTAGCAGATTTTGCAATAATGCTGAAGCTATGCCAAGCGAGAAAACTGATACCACAATATACCACTAATGGGCTCCCGTGATTATGAAAATTGGGTGTTGACTACCACTAATTAGATTCCAGTAGGAAAATTATTTCTTTGGTGTCGCTTATATGTCATTTACATTCATTTTTTATCACCTGTATGTCACACTAAACTCGCAAGATTCATTTGTAACCTGAAAAATAGAAAGAGAACTTGTAAAACCCCAAACCCACATCAAATCCTGAAAATGAAAAGATGAAAATGGGGAGTCTTACTGATGCCTACAGTCATTCGGCTAAGTGAATTTAAAATATGGAATTTGCACTATATTTCAAACTCTATGTAGTTATATGTGTATGTGTGTGTAGAATGGTGTCCTAGGTGGCTATTGTTTCATACACACTTGAATAGCGAGAAATAACCAGACATAAAAGATGTAGATAAATGTGTTTATGGAAAAATGAACTTCCCCTTTGACGAAGTGTATATAGAATAATGCAGTCACTTGTCCCTTGAATGGATGCTAGATGGATGCTTTGATGCTCTTGTAATGGCCTTTTGATCCAGCCTTAGGTGGTGATAGATAATGCTTAGTGATTGGTATTTTATTATTGTCAAATAGCTTTATATTCAAATGAATCCTTTATTTGAATTTCTTAATTAACCACTAAAAGGCCAACCTATAAGAAAATAAGATGCCCAATAGCTAGAAAATACACAAAAGATGTGAACGAGATATAAAGAGGTCAGGGGTTCCTAACGAGAACATGGCACCTAGGCTCTAGCGTCTTGGATGGGTGTTGGTTTCTAGACATAGAATAGATGAAGTGTTGAAATTTATACTGGGAAAGAAGGTTCGTAAGACTAAGAAGGAAACCATAAAGAAAGAAAAGAGGCCACAAATAATTGTCAATTAGTAAATTTATCACTTAGGAATCATATGAATAGTTGTATGTTTTTAGGACCTAGAAATGTATCCAAAATGCATGATTTAGTGTCTACATTTTACCCCACTTTGAGTTGTTGAGAATATTTGTGATAACATAAAGTACATAATCATGTAGATCGATGGTGAAAATTCTGTCGAGGAGACATGAAAAATTGTGGAGTAATAAAAAGGGAAGAGTGGAAGCTAGAGAAGAGGAAGTGAAAATGATGATGTCCCTAGGGGTGAAAAAAATGTCTAGATGTCACAATGTAATTTTTTTCAATGTCTCTTGATGTATTATGATGTGTGATTGATGTGAATACTACTTCTCTTATGGAAGGCCCTGCAAAAGATAAGAACGAACGAGTAGTCAAATATGTCTATATAACTTTTGTGATCAAAATAGGTAAAAAAAATGTAAGAAAGTGTGTAAAAATGTTAAAAGGAACACGTGAACCTTACCAATGATGAATGAAATATATAGAAAGAATCTTTAAGATGTTTTATAAGAACACGTTTTTTGGGTGATCTCACACCAATTGTGCCAAATGCGAGTTTCTTAGGCGATCTTACACCAAGTGCAAAATAAGTGTAGTGAGAAAGGTATGGTGTTATTATTTGACCTTTGATTACCACCATAGATGGTGTGTGTAAATGTGATTCAATTCAATCCAACGTGAAAGTAGAAAAGAATGTGTAATGCATGCATGTTGAGTGTTGAAGGACTGTGTATTTTCTATTAAATTCATTGTAAGAAATGTTGTGAACTATGCCAAAGTGAGGAAAAATGTGTAACTATTTCCAGGTCATACGCACATAGGAAGGGTTACTGGTACCCAGGCATAAGAGTGTGGTGTTAAGTGCTAGTGTTTGTGTTGTGCTAGTGACACAAGTCAAATTCTAAGTTTTTTCTGTGACTAAATACTACGGCATACCGGTATGAAACTATGTCAAAATGTTACTGTAACATTTTTTATGGGGTTAATGATTCACCTGACGATGCCCCGCCTCATTGGGGGTGTATACGACATCACAAGGATGATGTGGCCCAAAAAGAGGACTAGATGTTGAACTGTAAGTGGTGTCGTGCAAGGGGATGGATTTTTCTTGGTAGAAACAAAGAAACATGCAAAAAAAGTGGTTGAAAAACAAGTTTATTGAAAATAAGATGAATATTCATGTAGATGAGAAGATGTAAACAAAAAAAGAGAAGACAATGTGTAAGCTAGAAAGCACAAAGAAAGTGTAGACCATGAAAAGTGGGTTGTAAAAATGGGACATCACTCACAATGTTACAATACAATCAAGGGAAATTTGGCTAAAAGCATAAAAGAAATCAGAGAACAAGTAATATATAGGGAAAATCCTGCAAAACAATGGCTTACAATAACAAGCAATGGAAAAAAAATTACAAGAAAAGAATTAGACGACCGTGGTAGAAAATAGACCTTCAAAGATAATGTTTCACATTACACATTTGTTAGCATTTTAGAAAGATAAAATATATTTCAAAGCGTATATGATATAACATAAAATATTGTGATAATATGAATAGGAAACAATATAAATTCAAACAATAACGCCTGTGATGAGTAAAAAAGTGGATGCCCCTAGGACCCATTGTGGGACTGGTAAGAGGTACTATGCCATGAATCTATATTGCATGTAAGGATCTATGTAGCATCTATGATAAAAAATAGAAGGAAACTGAATATGCATGTGTATATAGAAAGATGTTGACATACAAAGTATTTATCTAACACATCTAATAAAGTGTACATGTAGTCATAAGAAAGTAAGAGTAAATGGGACCAAGATATGCAGTATGTTTTGGTTGTGATTCAAATAGAATGTAAAGTTATTGTGATAGGAGTAGAATGCCGCACAGTCAAGTCTGAATGAGTATGTATGAGATGAATTTAATTAATAAAAAAACTCTCAGCAATTGAGAATGAACCATAAAACAAGAGTGCATCATTGAGAAATGGAATGTATTGTGCGTTAGAAAGATGTGATCGAAAAAGTATAGAGCGTAGAGAGGGACTGAGTGTAATAAGGTTAATTTTATATCGAGACCCTCAAAATACGAGTATGACCATGGAACAAAAGTGTGTCATACGGTAATAAGTGAAATGTGTAAAAGTAGCTGCAAAAATTATGTTTTGTGCATCATAGAGTGTGTAGTGTGTATGCTGCATACTAGGAGATTTGTAGAAAGAGATTTCATGAATGCATGATGTGTGAAGTGTGGATTTTTTGAGGTTCATGTATATATTTTTCCCTCAATAGTCAAGTGTGAACCATAGCACAAGAGTGTGTCACCATTTAATAATGCTTAGAGAAGAGTAGTCATTAAGCACGAAATGTCAAGTGCATAAGATGATAGAAAATTTTAATAAAAATACAAGGGGGAGAATATGAGTGATTCCCCCCAAATGATTCAATTATGTAGATCTATGTGGGGATGCAAGACGTAGCATCCCATTATGGGAGAGCATCATCTATGTCATGATATGTTAGAGACAAGTGCGAGTTATGAAGAAAAAGTTACTAAAGGTTGATGAATTTTTCAACTTCCTGATTTTGACTAATGATTTTATAAAATTTTATTTATAGAACTAAAATTTCATTTAACATTGTTATGTAGTTGACATGTTGTGTTCTTTATTGAAAGACAATTTCAGTATCATTGTTTACAATTTTTTACTTACAAATCTATCAATTATTTAATTTTTCTATTTTCAAGCTCCTATTTAAGTTTTGATTACTACAACTTATTATATGATTGTTTTGACTCTTGAGGTGTGTTAAAAATAGAAACCCATCATAGCACTCATTGGTTGACACAAGAAATATTAAAATTCTACTACATAAAGAATTGAATCATAAAAATAGTATTTTCCATAAATCTTAAGCATGAAAATAATAAGACACATAATATTTGTAGAAACTAACAATTTATTTATACAATTACATATAAATAAAATAAAACTAAAATTTCTCTAGATACAAAACAGATAATTTTCTTGATTTCATTTCTTACAAAAAAATTCTCCAACAATTTCTCCAGGTTACAAAACAAATCATATTTCTCAATTTATATCAATAGTATTAGTTTCTTCTCCTTTCTCTTCTGCAGAAGCTACATCCTTTCCTTGGGCTTGAATGAAACCTTCACTTAAAATTATTGATTCAATTAGATCCTTTATATTGAAAATATTTCATGTTTTGCATTTCCTACATCTCCTGGTGAAGCTAAACTTAGATGTGAATCAATTTTCTTCTTCAATAAAATATACGGATCCATTCCGTGCTCCTTGATTATTCTTCATAAAGCATTATTATTTTTGTTCAAAATAATATTGTTTTCTTTCAACCCAACAAATCCATTAAAATATTTCTTCACTTTTTCAAGTGTTCATTAAGCACGTGTACTTCATTCTTTATATTCTAATACTTGGACTGCACTTAAAAAAAACCAATAGTAAGACAAAAACTTAAAATAACCATAATTAGTTATTATTAACTTTATAAATATTGTTATAACTTACCACAACCTTTTCTTTATTTTTATTCACAATCATAATTTAAGGATCTTTTCTTTGGACCATTGATTATAGTAGTCCTAGGCTTCTACATTTAAATTTTCTATTGTGTTTAATAGTATATCTATCACATTACCATGATAAGGATTAAAAACAATAACAAAAACATATGCATCTTGGTTAAATAATATATCAGTATTTTTCACTTCATTTTGAACAAAAGAAAATAAAAAATGTCTGTGGGAGTGGTTGTGAAATTGAGAATTAATTTATTTAATCAATAATTTTTTCTTGAATTCACAATTGTTTAATGATTCAATATATTTGAAAACAATTTCTTTAATAGTAGATAAACAATTTCAGCTAAATTACTTCCCAATGATTTTTTTTTATCTCGTCATCAGTTAATGGTATTTCCCTCAAATCCAGAGATGGTTTAATGGAAATTTGTTCTCATTTTTTGGAATCCTCTGTTGGAACTTGAATTATATATTGAGGATTGAAATTCATAGGATCTTGGTCCTTGCTTCAAGATCCAAGATATTCCTCATCGTAATCAATTTGATATAGAACAAAAAATCCACCCATGCTTTGCAAACTACTGAAAAGAAAAAGTGGGGAACTCGGAGGTAGAAAAATGTAAATTTCCCACAATACCAGATGGAAATATGATACCTTTATCATTTTTGTTAACATTATGGGGAAGTGGTCGTGGGAGTGGTGGTAACTGTGGTTAAACAATAAAAATATGAGTATGAAATGGTGGAGGCACTTCAATAGGAAAGAAAATTAGAAGTGAAGAAAAAATAAACAATAAAATGATTGAATAACTTAAGGTTAAATAAATATTTTTGTAAGAAACATTACTTAATTACACAGTCTTTTTTAATATTGTTATAGTTGGCTTAGTCTTCTTCCATTTTTGAACAACATTAGACATATCACCATGATGAACAACTTTTGATTAACCACAAAATTAACTCTTAACTTGATTTAAAAATAAATGAAAGTAAAATATATTGAAATGTAAAAGGTAATTGGAAACATACATTATGCTTCACAAGGAGACACATTTTTTGGAGGATGCACTTCTTCAAGTTCATATTCATATCTTAGGGAAATTGGAGGAGGTCGATGATGGCCTGCACTATTAGAGGAGGTTGCAAAATTAAACAAATATGTTATAAATAATATAAAATACTAATATTTGTAAAAAATATTTAACATTAATACAAATTGAAATGTATAAAACATAAAAATGTATCAAGTTTTTTATGTGTTAAATAAATCATGCATTTGCTAGCTTCTTGATGGGGTGTTGGTGAATTCTTTTGGAAGACTATACCCAATACTATATTCAGTACCCTTAGGTGGTAAGACGCCTATAATAGAGAGGTCTCTAATAATGACAATTGCAACTTTGATGCTCTATTAACAATAAATAGATTATTAAACTATAAAAAAATAGGAGAATTATTAATGTAAAACATAATTTGAATTAAATAAAGGTAAAGTTTAAACTCATCTAACCTCTCTCTTTTTAATTCATAAGGACAATGTCTTAATCTTTAGGTAACATACAATCAGAATAAGGATGTTGAGCATATTGTGATAAGTATCAAAATATAATGAAATTATATAGTTTCATGTTCTAATTATAATAGATTATTTCACAAGAGCATTATTGATGTCATTCCTTATCTTGGTAGATAAGTAGGTGCACCAGTCATATTGGTGACTGCTAAGGGTACATAGAACATAAACATGGATCCAGTGACGAATGCTAGTATATATCAATTTAAAAATTAATCCTGATACGAAAAAATTCAACAATGGCATGCAGAAACAAGTGTGTAACATCCTGAAGTGAAATTCCCCTTTTTGAAGGATTTGTTACTGTTGGATTAATTGTATAGCCAAATTAAAACTACCAGTACTTGACTGCTGGAAAGTAGCATTGTCATTGATGTTATTTGTTGTCATTTATTTCAAAAGGATTAAGGAATATTAAGGTTGATTGGTAGTGTCATTCTTCGATGTCATGTTGTGTAACTTGGTCATGTTGAGTTGCTTGATGAGGTGGCAAGGTGTTTTAAGGTGTTTTGAGTAGGTATAGTATCTTACAAGAGTGTTGTAGAGGTATTTAACTATTGTGGTGATTTTTTGGTGCTATCATGAAGCATGTTGAATGATCTTGTAAGTGGGAAAGAGTGATGAATTCATGAGGTAGTCAGCATTAATGGTGAAAGCATGGTAAAGATGTGTTGTAAGGTTGCCTAGTCTGCATACATGAAGGAGTAGGTGGCATATTAGGTATGTAGTAACTAGTTATGCATGGTGAGAGCATGGAAAACATGATGATGAAGTTTGGATACATTCATAAGTGTCTCAAACTGAAGGTATAAGGTTTGGAGATGTTTTCTAGGTCTACGCTAGACCTATTCTTAATCCTTAGTTAGATAAATGAGGTGAGCACAACAATTATCGAGATGGATATTGTAAGGTGAGAAATTTGAAAGGTGTAGAATTTTTTTTTGAGGTTTTGTCAAATTTCTAGGTACTGGTTTCAAGTAATGTGCATAAAAAATGATTTTTTCTTGTGCCGAGTTCATAAAATTGAGAAACCCAGCTAGAGATGGTATGTTTAATGATCATTAACACATGTGAAGTTTACATGGGAGGATGATATCATTATGGAAGTTGAGGAATGTTCCTAAGATAGATATCCAACAATTATATCAAAAAATAAGGCCACAGGATTTATGAATCATTTTTAAGAAGGTAAAGAGTTCGTAAATTCACTTTAAACCCTAGTTAGATAGAGATGAGTAAGAATTTCATCATACTGGAAAAAATTGGATTGTTCGAACTTGGAAATTTATTGGAGGTCGTAGAGGTATCCTCCATATTTCTCTAGGTGGCATTTAGGTGTCATAATAGGGATTGGACCCCACAATAATTTATAACTTTCTGAATAAGAAATGTTTCCTCCCAAGTTTTACACTAAAATTGTTTACTAAAATGATGTTTAAGGAAGTATGGAATATATGATACATATATGGGGTGGTTTTAGATCATGTTTGAGACCTTAGGAGGTATGTGGAAGTCTATTTTTCAAGACTTGTTTTGGGGTAGTTTTGGTGGTCTTGTTGCAAAGGTGTTCTTGGGAACTTACATTCTAAGAGGTCATGCCTTATGCATTTGGTGATAAACCTGAGGTCATGATATTTCCATTAATGTGTCATAATTTCATGGTCAATCTATTTTGGTACCGGTGTGAATTTAATCTTTGAGGACTAGATTTATAGGTCACATACCTAGAGAGAAGAGTTGTTCTAATAAGTGGATGCATAACCTGATTTCATGATTCAAAGTTGAAAAATATTCTAGGAGGAATTTATTATAATTAGGAAAAAATTATACGTGGTTTCAGATATTTGGCGAAGGCCACGTGGGCCCTAGTGATCTTGGTTTTTGTGAGAGGGCATTTTTTGTGAATTAGGCCTAATTGGGCCCTAATGGAGGAGTTGTGTTTTCACATGATATTTCTGACCCTAGGAGGTGTATGAATGGTGTTTTCATGATTTTTTAAGGATGTTTTAAAGTGTTATATATATATATATGGCTGATCTAGATGTGTTGGTTTTCTTAAGGCATGCATATAAGCAATTTTATGAGGCCTATTTGTGTTGCCTCATGAGGATGTAAAAGTGTATGTAAGGGGGCAGAGTAAATAGGTGTATAAGGTATTTGTGACCATAAATAGAGAGCGTAGAATATTTTATGAATAGATAAAAGTGGCGAGATATTGTTTTGAAGGTCAAATGTCCTAACTAGCTTGGTGAAGAAGTTCTTAACTGAGTACGAATAGAAGGAAGATTTATTAGAAGATAGAAGAAAGGAGATAAAAATAGGGTCATCATCAGTTGTTGTGGAAAAATTCCAAAGGTGGAAAAAAATTTAGGTGATTGATTTGGTTCTAATTCATCTAGGGGGTTCTTTCCTCCATTTAGGTTTGGTTCTCTACTAAATTTAGGGGTTGTTGTTCCTTGTGGGGTTCATGCATCACTAAACTTAGGGGTTAGCGCTCCTTACAAGTTTGGTGCTCTACTAAATCTAGGGGTTGGTGCTCCTTGTGGGGTTAGTGCCTCACTAAATGTAGTGGTTGGTCTACTTTGTTGGATTGGTGCTCAACTAAATTTGAATCATTTCTATAATAAATATTTTTTTTAGTGGGTTTCTATTCCCTATGAGGGTTTCCCATTTAATTCTATAGTTCATGTGCTCTTATGTATCATTTACATGTATGGATGTTGTAATTTTTATATGATTCATGGTAAGATGGGTTGTATTATTAAGTTGAATGAAATGATTGATGAATTCCAAGTGATAAGTGAAAGAAGGTTTTAATGAAACATTGATTCGCCCTGCTATGTGGTTTTACATCAAACAATTGGTATTAGAGGAGGAAATTTGATGCAATCTTAACAACTTAAGGTATTACTAAGAAGAAAAGAGATGGGGAAGATATGGAATTTTGTGTCTAAATTTTTAAAGGAGCATATAGGTCACTTAAATAGTGATATGGAAAAAGAAGATAAAAATATGGATAAGGACAACCATGTCTTAGAAGGAAATTAACTCTCAAGTAGTATAAGGTATGTAAGTCTATTTAATGGATATTACTTTTCATGCAATGGGTCTATTCATAGGGTTGTGAATTGTAGTAATCAGTCCTCATGCAGAAATAGTACATGAATCATGTTCAAAGGAGATAAGAAATATGAAAAATTCATCAAAGTATTGGAATCTCAAGTTGAGGCTATGAAATTAAGCTTAAAATTGAAGGAGGAAGAGTGCATTAGGTATGAAAGAGAAATGGAGTCTCTAAATGAATAAGTGATTGAAGAAGAGAAAATAGTAAGATCCTTTCATTAGTTTGAGAAGAGTTCCAAAGATATAGATGATCTCTTGGATACTCAAAAGTATTATAGTGCTAGGATAGGTCTTGAATTCATTGGATATCCAAATAATATCTATGGAGGTGTCAATGTAGGTATTGAAGATCAAAAGGAGGATGCTAGTGTAAGCAGGTGTTTAACCGAACATGTTGTGTTATAAAATAGATAAGGAAAAATTTCAAGGAGGAATACATGTGATATGTAGGTTTAAGGTTGAATGTGCACATTACTGACTTTATCCAAGATGATTATAGAGAACACCTTTTTTCTGGGAAGGACCACTTGTAGATACAAAGTAAGACCACCAAATGATATTAAATAGCACGAGTGAAAGGACTGCAGGTAGCAACTATATATCTGAGAAGTGTGATGATTCCTTGAATGACTATCAATCCTCTGTTTTTATAAAATCAATGAAAGTAAATATGAGAAATAAAGGTCCTATTGCTATCACTTTGATTTAGGTATCTCAAAATGTTATTAAAAAACTAGATTAATAAAATTATTGAAATCTAAACTAATCTAGCATCATCCAAGGTATGTTTATGGGTGGGACATGTCACATAGGTGTTATGTAAGGTCACAAAGGTATCTCGTAAGTTCTAGGAGGATTTTAGGTGATGTTAGAGGCAGTTTGGTGAAGGTTAATAGAAAAGACACTGACCGATATCAATCTAGTGCCTAATTCTAGTAAAGAGGGCATAGCGATGATGGTAAATGTGACTGGCATTGGTAGTGGAAATTTGATATTAAATTATTAAATAGTGTTTTTTAGGGACTTTTTGATTGCACATAGGGTGAGGGTAGTGTGTTTTGGGTCATAATATGGTTGAGAATACTTAGGATACTAAGGAGGAGGTTTAAAAAGGTGAAAATGCTTCGGTTGGTCAAATTATGGGTTGGTGGGAGGAAGGTGATGTATAGGAAATAGAGGAAATAGGCTACTGAATGGAGAAAAAGATCTATAAAAGGAATAGTCCAAATGATTGGAATCACAATACTTACTTGATTTTATGTAGATCTTGGGAGTTGGAATGGTAGATGGTTGATTAGAGAAGAAGTGCTTCAGTCCAGTGTTACACCAATAAGACCTATGTGCTACCATGAGTATTCCAACGTTCTGGAAGGGAAAACTACTTCTTGTTTTGCATTGTGGTTGTGTGTGTTCATTGTCTAGATGCAGGTGGGCTTAAATATTTTCACTTGAATGTAATCAGGATCCAATAACTGAATGACCAACCCATGTACAAAGTTATGAAAGTGTATATAAGGTAACTAATGGTGGTTAGGTGACCGATGTCAGTTGAGGGATAACCGACATTAGTTAAGGCAACAAAGTGTAGGTTTACCAAAACTAGTCAGATATTTGTATTTTTTCATGATTTTTATTGAGTCCACTTAGGGAAGTGGAGTCCATTTTAGAGAATTCAAGAAGGTCAATAAAAATGTCCAACTAGGTTTAGGAAAAAGTCTTAGTTAGTTAAGTTAATTGGTGACTCAACACTGGGAGTGATGACTCCGTGCTGAGAGTGATCACTCGGTCATTATGAGTTAAATGCCCTTGAAATGTGTCCAAGGTGAGGTGTAATGATTAGGTGGAGGTGTGAGGGTGAAATTAACTTAATTAAATTAATTAATAATGTGAGGATGAATATTAGTATAGGATGAAGGGGTCATGAGTAATTAAATATATTATGTTAATTGATTGAAGGGTACCAGGGGGAGTGTTCCCCAAATTTCATGTGTACATTTTCCCCTTTTTGTCATGTATCTTGTACTAGGTATAGGTGGAGGTTAGGTTTCCTCAAGAATGGCTGAAGGTGATCCATATTGATCTCAAATGTTGGAGGAGGATAAAAGGATTCTGGAGGGGGAGATGAAGGGAATTGAATAGGAAAGGGATGAGGAGGTGTGGTGATAGATGGAGGTTGAATACGGTCCTCATTTAAAAGATCTTAATTGTCAAAAATTTCCTTGGGAGGACATAGTAAGAGAAGAACACTCTTAAGAACCTTACATTTTTCAGTATCCCGACCTGAAACACAATGGTAAGCACAAATTTTTTCTTTGTCAAACACATCTGGTTTATTTTTTAGTGGGTTGTAAGGTCTAAGTGGTTGTAATGGGATGAGAGAGGTTTCCAAAAGGTTAGCTAAGATGTTGGCATAAAACCCTGTCAATAGATCTCAATGTGAAGTAAGTGTGGGAAATTTTCTTGGGAAAGGTTCCATTGGAGGTTGATTCAATTTGACCACTTGTTTGGTAGGTAGTCTGGTTTTAGGTTTGGATAGAATCTTCTTGGGTAAAGATGTAGCAGATGAGCTATTGGTTGAAGGTGTAATAGGTTTAACTACTTCTTTGGAGGGTAGTGGGATTTTGGAATTTGGTTGCACCTTCTTGGGTAAAGGTGAAGATGGACTTTGTGATGTAGAAGGGAAGGATGGTGGAAGGGAACATGTTAGCCAAGGTGATAAAGGTAGTGTGGTGAAGGCTCTGGGAAGATGCAAGGTGGAAGGTACTAGTTGAAGAGAAGGAAATATCATAGGTAATGATGAGGTTAATGGAATTTTTGTAGGTATATGCAGTAAAAAAGATGCAAGTGATGGTGAAGGCGTAAGCTGTGTAGGTATTTGGGTGTAAGAGAGGATCATTGTGAGGAGGTGAGCATCCATGCTTTTGGTTTATCTTGGGTAGGAGGCTATGTGGCCAAGGTTGATGGGTTGGGCCCTACGATAGATGGAAGTGGTGAAGGTGAAAGAGGGGTAGTGGGAAAAGCCGGTGTATGTGGTCTAAGAGGTTTGGTTTTCCTCTTAGATTGGGAAATAGTCTATACATTGGCTTGTAATGACATGGCTAAATACACTTTGATAGGGGGATGGACTAGGATTCATGTCATCATCACTCCTGATGTGGTAGTGGGTTTGGACATGGAGGAAGATATAGATGTAGGTAAGGATTTAGGCATTGGAAAAATTTTAGTTAATGGTAAAAATTTAAGTGTGGGTGAGGGTGATGAAGAATAAGTCACTACAACTAGCATGGTCATGGTTGGTTTGGTTTTCTTAAACACCTTTGGATAGTTCATGGAAGTATCAACAGAAAAAATATTCATGAGTTGAGAAATGTAGCTGAAGGCATCCCCAAAGCATGGAATTGTTGACATAATCCAAGTGGTCAGCCAAACGTGAAAACAACACCTTTATAGGGGGTTAATGTTGACTTGGTAGTAATCCCTGTAAATACTGTCTACAAGATAGGGAAATGGTTGGCTTCAGGCTCTGTGGGTAAAGGAGCCGAGAGTAATTAAACAAGATCCTTGAAAGCCAATGGAGAATTATCACCAATAGGAAGGGGTGTTGCTAATGGATCCCCTATGGGTAGGGGACATGACAAGTAGAATGAGGTAGGTTCATCTTTTGGTGAAGAGGAAGATAAGCATGACTCTCCCGTGGGTAGGAGAGAAAATACTGTGGGTTATTCACCAGGTAAAGAGGTTAGTGGGGAAAATGTCTTGGCAAATATAGCGGAATACTCTTTTGGTGAAGCAGGAGATAAGGGAGACTCCTCTGTGGGTAAAGGATCGGATTAAACAAGTCCCTTCATAGATGAGGAACTCGTGTAAGAATCTCCTTGATAGATGGAGTAGGAGGAAATTGAAGAAGAGCTGGTATGGTTTTGAAAACAACATGAGCCTCATGAACATTACTGTCATTGGTCGAAGGTTTGCTAGTTTTTTTAAATGGTGGGGTGTGATTTGGGAACAAATTCTTGAAGATGTGAAGGTTATTATTAGCCAGTGTGTTAGGGTTATCCAAGATGAAATCTCCATTATCTTACATTTCTTGGATAATGTTTTTCAAATTTATACAATTATTTTTGTTATGACCTTTAACGTGATGATAGTTGCAGTAATCATTTTATTTGTACCATGCAGGCATAGGATGAGAGTGATAAAAACCAGTATGTGGTTTGATGAGTGGAAGATTTATTGCTCTGGCTTTTGGAATTTTTTCTAAAAGAGAAGAGTAGGGTTTTCCTATTGGAGTGTATTTTTATTGCTCCTGATTGAACTGGAAAGCTTGAACATGAGAAAGGTTAGAAGAGGGATTTGATTGGTTAGTTGGATGAGATGGTCCAACTTTCAAAACTACCATGCGGGCATGTTCTTTTTTTTTAGAGTAATTTTTTTGTAGTTTTGAAGAAGAAGAGGTATCATTTGATTTAAATGCAACATTCTTGTTATGCAATTGTATCTTCTTCTCTTCAATGGCATGAATTTAAAGTTTCCGGGCCATAGTAAATGCCTCGTTGAACGGGTTGAATGTTTGAACTTGTAGAGTTAGATAGATGTTCCTTGTATAATCCCTGGTGAACAAATATATTAACTCAGTTTGAGGCAATAGAAACATGAGCTAGTTGATTAGGCTTCGCCAACGAGTAAAAGAATCTCTGACATATTCATCTTCGTATTGATGTGTCAAGTAAAATTCGGTCATGGTGAATTTCTTGACAATATTGATAGAGAAGTGTTCTAGAAAATCTTGAGCTACCTGGTTGTATAAGAAAATGGGGTGCCTAGGTCGAACGTGCTATACCAATCCAAAGAAGGTCTTGTCAAGGACATTGGGAATGTTCGTGAGAGAAAAGTTTCATCATGAGCGATCAGATATCACCAATGTTTAAAAGACTCCAATTATTTTTGCGGGTATTATTTTCTATTAAATAAGTTGAATTTAGGAATTTCCTAATGCGTAGGGTATGAAAAAATTGGAATGGATGGGTAAATGGGATCATTGTAATTCTCATCCTAGGTAAGAGAATTACATGATCCAGAGACCGATGTTTCCAATGTCTACATCTTGTCCATCATCATTTTAACAAGATCGTTAGTTGGATGTGATGACTGGACACCCTCTGTAGTATAACGAGGTAGATGATGAAGGTATGACATAGGTAACATCCTAATATGTGGTGATGCCGAGTATGAAAATTGTGAGGGGGGAATAGATGCATGTGGAAAATATCTTCAATAAGTGATAGATGAGATAGGGGTTTTTTGTGATATTTATAGGTATGTGGAGTGGATGTAACAAATCTCATAGTAATTAGAGGAAGATACTGCATGATAGAGAGGAAAATTTTTTAGAAGGGAGTATGGGTTGCCGACACCATGGGTGGCTGAGATTCAATAGGTACATAAGAGGTGGTGGGTCCATATAGACCTACACTCAATGCGGTTAATAAAGGAATGGTTGACATCATAAGAGCAACGGACATAAAAGGTGTGATATATGTCATAGGTACAACAGATATCTATGATGTAGCATCAAGATGGTACACCATATGTGGTAAGGTGGAAGAGGGTGAGGCCAAGCTAGTAGTAACCAATGCAAAATCAGGTGCGAGGGTAGGAGGAATGGACACGGGCATGATGTACAAAAGCTTCCCTCATGAATACCGAGTGGATGAATGGGCTAAATAATAAAGTAAAGTAGTAGGATTTTTATCAAAGAGTCTTGTGAACTTGTCAGCATTGGTACTGATGCTAATAGGCCGACTAGGATCCATAAGTGATAGAATGGAAGGTGGCGATGGTCTAGGTGGGAGAGATTGAAGGCTAGCGTTGAATATGAGGGAGTTGGTTTGGCTGTGAGTCAAAACGATGTTACTTATAGTAGACCTGGTAATCTGATCTCTGTAGATGGCGTATAAGCATAGAAGGAATGGAGGAAAATAGTTCCGGAAGGTGAAAATTGGTCATCTTTTTAATTAAAAAATTAAAACATAGTTAACCACGATGGTTGGCTAACTAGTTTCGGTGAATGAGGGTAACCGATGATGATCAGAGGACTGATACTAATTACTATGGAAAAAAAAAGGATTTGTAAATTTAGCAAGAAATGATGAAAATGAAGCAAATATGGATCTTAACAATGATTTCAAAGACATAGAGATATGGTGAGGTAAATGAGGAAACCACAAAAAGAATAGAAATGTGATGAATGCTACTTTGGTTAAAATGAGAAAAACAACAAGAAACTGACAACGATTAGTAAACTGATGATAGTTAGATGAGTAAATTGATGACGGTCACTGGACCGACGCCGGTCACTGTGAAATTTGTGAAAAGATGGAAAAATAATAATTTGGTGATTTAGATCAAATAAAAGACCAACCCAGAAACCTAAGTATGACAATGATTGACCCTAACACACTCAGAAAGATTTAGAATACACTAACTATGATTGTGGAGTGTGGAAGGAGTGAAGAATGAAGAAAACAAAGTCACACCTTAAAACAAAGATCAATAAAAAACTAACAAACATGAAATACTGTGTGGTGAATTTTACATTCTGCCATATGCCATTTACGACTGAATTGTGAATAGAGTAGATTTTCTGGTTTGATAAAAGGTGCCCTACGAAAATCCAACAATTAAGGATAGTTTCAGGTAAGTTTCGGCATGGGAGATCCTTTCTCTAAGATAATGATTAGACAAATACACCATTTTGGATACCACTGTAAATCCTCTAATCTTGTGATCATTGAAAACTTCCTCTAGTTAGGGTTTTGTTTAATAAAATGAGTACTTTATTTGTATTAGTTTGGTGTAGACAAGAAAGTGTGCACTAGGGTTCAATTTGTCAACCATTAGGTGGACATGACTTCCAACATATAATTTTCTTACAATTTTTAAATCAGCTACAAATGCAAGAGTAAAAAATGATATGCAAATATTTTAGACCCAAATCCACACTAGCATTCAATGAGAGAAATGATGAATAGGAAAGAGTATGCCTTTTGGTAATGTAATACAAAAATAAAATGAATGGTTATTTTTAGTACAAAATATGAGTGTCATTGAAACCAATAGAAGAGAGAGAAGGTTCCAAAGGAGAAAATTTAATGTGAACTCTTTCATAAGGAAATAGACACACAATATTTTACCTTGGAATGAAAAAATCAAAATAACCCCTGATGGGTCCCACCGGGCATGCAAAAATGTTTCACTGAATATGTTGTGTGATAAAATAGATAAGGTAAATTGCCAAGGAGGAATACCTGTGATATGTAGGTTTAAGGTTGAATGCACACTTTACTGAATTTATCCAAGATGATTATAGAGAGCTCCTTTTTTTTCTGGGAAGGACTTCATGTAGATATAAAGCAATACCACCAAATGATATTAAATAGCAAGAGTCATAGGACTGCCTAGCAAGGATAGATCTGAGAAGCATGATGCTTCCAGCAATAGCTGTTAATCCTCTATTTTTATCAAATCAATGAAAGTAAATATGAGAAATTAATGTCCTATTGTTAACATATTAATTTAGGTATCTAAAAATGTTATCAAAAAACTAGATTAAGTATAGTATTTAAATCTAAACTAATCTATCATCGAGCAAGGTATCTTTCTAGTTATGACAAGTCAGGGAGGTGTTAGGTAAGGTCACAAAGGTATCAAGTAAGGTTTGGGTGGATTTTAGGTGATGTTAGAGGAAATTTGGTGAAGGTTAAAAGAAAACACAGTGAATGATATCAGACAAGTGACTGATATCCTTTGAGAGGGGAAACCGATGATGGTTAAGGTGGTTGGGTTAGTTCGGGGCAATTTGATATCAAATTAATAAACAAAAGTTTGTGGGTTCTGTATGATTGCACAAAGAGTGAGTGTAGTGTTGTTTGGGTCTTAATATGGCTGAGAAGACTCAGGGATACTAAGGAGGAGTTTAGAATGGTTATATTGGGATTGTCGAATGGTGGGTTGTTGCGAGGAATGTGATGTGGATGGAACAGAAGGAAATAAACTACTCAAAGGAGGAAAATATCTACAAACGGAATAAGCCGAATGATTAGAATCACAATAATTATTTGATGTCTTGTAGATCTTGGGAGTTGGAATGGTTGATGGTTGATCAAAGAAGAAGTATTTTTGTCTAGTGCCCCGGAAATACGACCTATGTGCTCATGTGAGTATTCGAACACTATGGATTTGAAAACAGTTGCTTTTCTTGCACTATTTGTTATGTGTTCATCGTCTAGATATAGGAGGGCTTGAAGATTTGTGCTTGAATGTTATCATGCTGCAATAACTAAATGACCAATCTGTGTAAAGAGTTGTGAAAGTTTATATAAGGTAACTTATGGCGGTTAGGTTATCGACGTTGGTTTAGCTATAACTGACGTCAGTTAAGGTGGGAAAGCCTATGTTTACGAATAATAGGCAGATCCTTACTATTTTTGACGTGATTTTTATTGAGTCCTCTCAGGGAAGTGGAGTTCATGTGAGAGAAGGTAGGAAGATAGAAAAATTCCAAATAGGTTTAGGAAGAAGTCTTAGTTAGTTAAGTTAAGTGGTGAATCAACACTGGGACTGATGACTTAATGTAAAGAGTGATGAATCAGTCACTATGAGTTAAATGCCCTTGGAATAGGTCTAGGGTCAAGTGTAACTATGAGGTGGAGGTGTTAGGGTGAAATTAATTTAATTCAAATAATTAAACGAAGTAATAATGTGAGGATTCATGGGAGAGAAGTTAGGAAGATAACAAAAGTCCAATTAGGTTTAGGAAGAAGTTTTAGTTGGTTAAGTTAAGTGTTGACTCAGCCCTGTTAGTGATAAATCAATGTTAAGAGTGATTACTTAGTCATTGTGAGTTAAATGCCCCTGGAATGGGTCCAGAGTGAGGTGGATGTGTGAGGGTGAAATTAATTTAATTAAAATAATTAAATGAAGTAATAATGTGAGGATAAATCTTAGTATAGGATGAAGGGGTCATGATTAATTACATATGTTATGTTAATTGATTGAAGGGGACCAAGTAGAGTGTGACCCAAATTTGCTATATATAGCAGGAAGGTTAATATCAAGAATAAAAACTATGTTAGGAAACCTAATGCAATGAGTAATGAAAAATATGTCAATGATTACTATTATACATGTAGTAAATTTAGTCTTAGGGAAAGGGAATATGGAAGAATGTCCTCAAGGAGTGAGTATTCATGGGATTACGAAATTTATTTCAAAGGTTACTCTTACTCATCCAATGAATATGGACATAAAGATATATATTGTAGAAATAAAATCAACTCATATTAATCAAAAGGTAAGAGTAATATTGTGTGCTATAACTATGAAAATAATGGTCATATAGCAAGATTTTGTCATTATGAGTCATCCAGAAAAAGTAAGAATTTTTAATTACCTAGACAAGATAAGAATGTTCAAGAAGGAAGACAATAAAATAAGGTGTACATTAATAAGTCTTAACATATGATTCAAGTGAAGAATGAGCTAAAGACATTCAAGAATCTATATCCTATAGAAAAGGACAAGAAGAATGAAACTACAAGAGTCAAGTTCTTTTATGATTTTCATACAAGTGATGATGGAAGGTTTTCCATGGTAATGTAAAAAATAGAAGATAAATATCTTCATGTATTTATCAAAGTTGTACAGATAGAGGAGGAGAAGAAGGATAAGGAGGACATCAAGTGTAATATTCCTACGAAGATTAGAAGGTTATTAGAGTCAGTCCATAAACATCATGAGTGAAAGCTAATTGAGAAATGCATGGGAATCACTTGAGTTCATGTTGTTATAAGTTCCTTTAGAATATGGGGTGTCTTTATTAGGATTCATAGATGAATTCATCATCCAAGATAAGTAACAGTGATGTGTGTTGTAGTTATGTTTCTCATGTGGAAGAATTACTCAAGATTATTGAGGTATGTGTTTTTTACTCTAATATTATTCATGAAGTCTTGAATTTTAAGAAGGTTTGTAGAGAAATTTTGTATGAAGGATAGTTAAGAAGACTTGAAGATACTTCAAGACCTAAAAGTTGCATGAAAATTATGTGTGAATTCCTAATATAGTATCAAGATCTAAATGAATCCATTCAAGTTATTTTGATGGGTACAATAAGAAATTTGAAGTCTATATGTATCTTAAGAGTTTCGTGTGAGGAATGTTATAAGAGTTATGAGGATATGTTGCATTAAGGAGGTTTAGGATTGAGAAAGAATGGTATGCAGGATATGAATATTTGTGGAGTTTTGATTAAGGTTTTATAACTTATTCAATACATGAGGAAGGAAAATTAATATGATCGCAAGGCTTAAAGGGTTTTTAGATTACTTTGAAGTATGATTGTGTGCATGATAACAATAAAAGAAAATATTGGTAGTGGTCTGTATTCTTTTAGAATGGTAGGTTGAGAATAGGTATGTATGTTTCCTTGATCTATTCAATCATATTACCTAAGTCATGTTGCAAATAATGAATTGTTTAAAGAGCATTACAAAATTGATATTATAGAGATGTTATAAGGTATAATTTTTTTATCTAATCATAAATTCATGTTGCAAATAGTGTACTTTAAGAAATTTACGAGGTCTTGCAAAATGGGAAATTCAAATTGAAGATAGTGTGGTGAACATGCTTAAGGAAATTTGAATCCTTTCAAATATCTATTGGGTTCTTGTTTTATTTCTGCTATGGTGTGGCTGAGCTTTTTTTGAAGTCTTTTTTTTTCCCTTGAAATATTTTAAGTATAAGTGAAGGTTGAAGAAATTTTAATTACAAGGTATGATGTAAAGAATTTTGTATGATGATTTGATCTATTGTATTATGAGAAACTTTTTGAAGGTGTAAGTGGAATTTCAAGAAGAGTTTGATAGTTTTAAGAGTGAGATGTGTATGGTTTGGTATTGGAATGTGTTGTGTGACTTTATTTATGTCTGAAGACTTATGATTAGTCTAGAAGGAAAAAATTGTTAGCATAGTGTCAAGGGGTATGTGTTTTTGAAAACTATATTGGCATATTCTTGTTGAAGTCCTAAAGAAGTGCGAAGACCTAGTAGGTGGATATTTAGAGTGAAAAATAAGTTTTGGAATCCATAGTAGTGCATGATGAAATAAAACAATTGAATCAAATTAGCCAAGAAAAAGGGGGAGATGGTTATCACTTTGAATAATCAAGGTTTGTCTCTACTTTGTTTTAGCAAGTGATAGAGGTTTCCATAGTTGGTATAAGTTTATGTTATCATTCTAGCTGACTTTGAGGTGTTAAAAATAAAGGGGGAGATGAGTTGTTGATTTTGTAGCTCCACTAACATGTATACTATCCTAAGAAGCTAGGATGGTCATGAAAATAGGTAAGCATGTTGTTTCTTGATTTGGTTGCATTTGTGAACTTTCATTGAGAATTTTTGAAGATTTTGGTATCTAGAAGTCATGATAGTGGTATCTATAAGTAAGGGGGAACTATGATAATATGTTTGTGAGTTTCATGAGTAGTTTGTAGTTTTGAGATTGCATATAAAGTTAAGAAGAAATGTTGTTAATGGTGATAGTGTTATTGGTAAGTTGTTTTGGAGTGATTTTTTTGAAGGAATATATGATTCAGGGGGATATTTGTGGCCCTATTTATGTTGTCTTAGGTCTTAAAGGTGTCAAGGACACATGAAAATTCAATCAAGTACGCTCAAGAAAAATTGAGGTACCAAACATTCTGAAGTTTACAAAGACAAGGATGGAAAGTGAATAACGTTTTGTTGATGTATAAGGTAAGTAGAGTTGTTCACTATTTTCAATAAATTTGTATCGATTATGTGGTTCCTATTTAAGGACCAAGTTCTAAGTAATATTTGAAGGCATGCATTATATATGGGGGTTATATGTTGTAAAGATTCAAAAGAGATAAGATGAAAGTGGTAAAATGGATCTTGTTTTTTATTGATTAATGTTTCCAACCAAATAGTGATCCCTAGTGTGATGTCAAACGAAGAGGGATAATTGTTGTAGGTATGATTATTTTTCATTAATGTCAAAATTAAGACAATGAGATGATGGATTGAGAGAATGATCTTTATTTGTTTTCCGTTAATAGGTTTTCCATCAATGACAAAGGGGGAAAATGTTGATAAGTAGTGTTGTCATTTCTGTGAATAGGTGTCACTGATGTCAAAAGGAGTAAGGAACCTGAAGGTTGATTAGTAGTACCATTCATTGATGTCATGTTGTGTTTCTTGGTTATGTTGAGTTGCTTGAGGAGGTGGCATGGTGTTTTGAGGTGTCTTGAGTACGTATGGTGGCTTGTATGAGTGTTGTACATGTATTGCAATGTTGTGGTGATGTGATAAACTATGTTCATAGATCTTGTAGTGAGAAAGAGTGATAAATTCATGAGGTGGTCAACATTGATGGTGCAACCATGGTCAAGATGTTTGGTTAGAAGGCCTAGTCAACACATATGATGGAGTAGGTAGTATGTTAGGTATGAAGAAACTAATTATGCCTTGTGAGAGCATGGAAAAAATGAGGATGAAGTGTGGAGAAATTAAGAAGTGTCTTAGAGTGCAAGTATAGGGATTGGACATGTTTTCTAGGTCTGTACTAGAAATATTCCTAAGCCCTAATTGGAAAAATAAAGTGAACTAAGTAGTTTTCATCATGTATATAGAAAGGAGACAATTAGGAAAGGTGTGTTAGGTTTATTTTGAGGTGTGGTAAGAGATTTATGTTTTGGTTTGATGGAATGTTCATGAAAAGTAATTTTTTCCTCTACCAAGTTCATTAAATTGAGAAACCCCACTCGAAATGGTTTGTTTGATGCTCGTTGGTAAATGTGAATTATACGTGGAAGGCTTATCTCTTTAGTGAAGTTGAAGAAGGGTCCTAACAAGGATCTCAAAGAATTAATTTATAGAATAAGACCCTAGTATTTATTAACCATTGTTAATAAGATAAAGAGGTCCTAAACCCTCCTTAAACCCTAGTTAGATAGTGATGGAGAATAAATTGATAAAAATATCTCAAAATGGATTATTTAACGTTGGCTAGTGATTTTAGGTTTTATATTACTCAATATTTCTCCAGGTGGCATTTAGGTGTCATGACGTTGTGTGGACCCAAAAACAATTTTCGAGTTTCTAAGTTTTGTTTAATTACAAAATTTTAACTAAACCTATTGAAAAATGTTTGAGGAAGTATAGAAGATATGATAAATTTATGGAGTTCTTTCTAATCAATTTTATCCCTTAGGAGGTATGTGGAAGTCTATTTTACAAGACTAGTTTAGGGGGCGTTTTGGTGGTTCTCGTTGCAGAGGTGTTCTTGGGAACTTACAGTATAGGTGACAATGTCTTATATCTTTAGTGATGAACGTGAGGTCATAATATTTCCATCCATGTGTCATAATTTTATCCTTGAGGCATTTTGGTATGGGTTTGAACTTCATCTTTGAGGCCTGGTTTTGTAGGTCACAAACCTAGTGAGGAGAGCTTTTCTAATGAGTGGATTCATAGCATGATTTGATGGTTCTGAGTCGAAACATCTTGTTGGAGGAATGGAGTAGACTTATAAAACATGTTTAAGTTGTTTTAGATGTTTTTTTAAGGCCATGTGGGCCCAAGTGATCTTGGTTTTGGCAAGAGGGAAGTTTGAGTGAATTAGGAATAATTAGGTTCTAATGAAGGAGTTGTGTTTTCAAAAGCTATTTCTAACCTTAGGAGGTATATGAATGATATTTTCATTATTTTTTAAGACGTTTTAATGTTATATTGATATATATTTCTAAACTATATATGTTGGTGTTTTTAAGTTATGTATATAAGCAAGTTTATGAGGCTTATTTGTGTTGCCTTGTGAGGAATGAAAAGTGTAAGTAAAATGGAAAATTAAAGAGGTATAGAAGGTATTTGTGACAATCAAGAGATGGCATAGAATATTTCATGAAGAGGTAACAAGTGGAGAGCTATGGTTTTCAAGGTCAAATGACCTAACCAGCTTGTAAAGAAGTTCTTGAGTGAGTAAGGCTAGAAGGCAGATTTGGAGAAAATAGAAGAAAAGAGAGATAAATAAAGTCATCATTAGTTGTTGTGGAAACATTCCAAAACTGAAAAAAAATTAGGTGGTTGACTTGGTGCTAATTCATCTAGGGTGTTATTGCCTCCAAATAGGGTTGGTGCTCCTTGTAGGGTTGGTGCCTCATTAAACTTAGGGGTTCGTGCTCCTTGTAGGGTTGGTGCTCTACTGAATCTAGGGGTCGGTGCTCATTTTTGGGTTGGTTTTTCACTAAACTTAGGGTTTGGTGCTCCTTTTTTGGTTTTTGTTCTACTAAATTTGAATCATTTCTATAATAAATTTTTTTAGTGGGTTTTTCTTCCACATGAGGGTTTACCACTTATTCTTTATGTTCATGTGTTCTTATGTATCATTTACATGTATAGATGTTGTAATCTTTTGATGATTCATGATAAGATGGTTTATATGATTATGTTGAATTGAATGATTGATGAATTGTAAGTGATAAGTGAAAGAATGTTTTTATGGCACACTAATTCATGCCCTTCCTTAGTGGTTGCACTTCCAAAATTGACATCTTCGTTAGTCAAGGTATTAGTTATGACATGATACATATTTTTATGTAGAATTCCTTTCGAAATTTTAATATATTTAGGGGATGTTCCAAATGAAAGTGTGTCCGATGTGAACTGTACGTGAAAAGTATAATCCTCAGTATTGCAATTTTATCCTAGGTAGTTAAGTAATTTATTATCTATTTCAAATTTTGGACTATAAATGAGGAGAATAAAACTTCTCTATTGAATCTTCTTAGAAAAAAATTTGGATGCTCTAGTATCCTTAGAAGTTGAGAAAAAACCAATCTCTCGTATGTGAATCTGGGAATGAGTGGTTCATTGATTTTATTTCACTTCTTTTTAAATTGGTCAATGGTAGTGGATTTGACATTATAAATGGATTTGAACAAGATAAATTATTCATCCTTTCAGTCGAATCTCTAATTGTATGGTGAGTGGTGTAGGTGAGAACGGTTTTTTCTTATTTCTTATAATTTTTTGGTCAAAGGGATTACAAAATGTTAAAAAAATAGTACTTTTGGTATATTTACAGAGGATGAGACCACGTGAATAGCACTGGTTAGCACAATAACATGTGGCATGCTACCATAAAGTAGTATGTAGCATGCTACCGACTAGTAGAAAACAACATTCTAAGGGAAAATACCATGTTGCATGCCACCAACTGATAGCATTCTGAAATGCTACTATCCAGTAGTATGCAAAATGATACTGACTAGTAGAATTTAGAAATAGTTTTCCAACTATTTGAAATGCATTTTCTTCCAATTCAACATAATTTTTAAACCCTCTTTCACACATTTTCCAAGTAATATCTACAGGTTTTTTTGGGGGGTCTTAAAATTTTCCCTCGAGATCTTGGTACTTGGAGGAGAGAGCTTTGATAAGTTTCAGAAATTAGTGAAGGAAAAAGTTAAGATTTATAAATGGATTTAAGGTAGGGTCTTGATTTTTTCTTTTTTAGTGCATTACTGATTGTATTAACATGTAAATAGGTGAAATAAAATGGTGTACTTGTCTTTTTATGTTTATTTTTATCTTGGCTATTTTAGTCCTCATGTTGATTTTATTCTTGTGGAAACGTATTTGTGGTTCTAAAGAGTAGAAGGCCGTAGGATGGGTTGTTTGAGGGGATATTGAAAGGTTGGTTGTGGTGGAGGGAAAAAGAATTAGGAATTTTTATTATGAATGTGGTTTTGTTATGATTGATTATTCTATGGAGGAAGATGGGGTAGTTGGAATTACGGTACTTTGTTGGAGTGAAAAGGGGGAATCGTTGTTGGAGGGTATAAGGTGTAGTGGAGGAATAAGGAGAGATGGTTTTGTGGAGGTTCAAGACCTAATTTCATTGCTCGCGTGTAGAGAAAAAGAGACCAAAATTTCAACCATGCCTCTCCCACTTAGATTGAAATCAAGCTAATTATGTTGTTTTGTTTTGTGTCTGTTTGCATTCTTGTTTGATTGTGATTTTTTGGGTCCTATTGGAGTGAGGTCATTTTTTATGTTGTCTCAAGGGGTTTTTTGTAATGTGTATGGTTCATTGTGTTAGGTGCTTGGGGGCCAATTGGGAAGTGATCCCTTCCCATTTGGAAATGTTTGGGTGGATAGCATTTTTAGACCATTTTTTGGCTACCCTTTTGTGTGTTTAGACAGCTAGTTGAAGACTCCTTGACACCTTGGAGTAGCTACAATTATCCTTTTTGGTGGTGGCTTGATCTAAGTTTTGTAATATTTGAAAAAGATATGTTATAGTGAAGTAAAACTATTATATAAGACAACTATTTTCAATTTTTAAAGGAGTTTTGTTATGAGTTTGTAAAGGGAAGGTTGGAATGGAAATCTGGTGGCAATCATTATAAAGTGGAAACTAGTGTATGTTTAGAAATGTAATTCCATTATATAAAATAAATGTAAAGAGTTATTATTGTAAGTTTATTTTTGGGAAATAAATGTACATTAGATAATAGTTATTTTAGAAAAACTTGGAATGGTTATGGTGTCGATTAAATTAGTTATTAGGATTCAAATCTTGCAGAGGGTGCATCCCAGCTAGTATGTGCATACTTTCATGTTGAAGTGAACACATATTAGGTGGGATACACATGGGTATAACCATCCTTTCAAACATAAATGTGTGAAATGGTCATCATATCCATGATGTGCCACATTATAACTTTATTTCCTCTTTGTGTACTATATTATTGCAATATTGTGACATTAATGAATATTAATTTAAGTTCATTTATATTTCATAGTAAGCTTATGGAAAGAAAATTAGCTGTAAGGAATGTTAATGGATCTTATGGATTGATAATGTTTCATGTTCCTTTAGTAAATCTTATTTGAAGAAAAAACCAGTTTATGATTACCTAAAAGTTTATTTATTTAAATCAACTTTAAAAAGACTTGTGGAAAGCATGAAACCATTATATTTATACATATAATGAAATCTACTTGAGGATATTTCATTCCTGTAAAATCCTCTAGTCCATGAACCTTCTAGAGTATGTTGGCAAAGGTGGATTCATCCTGGGTTATCTGTCATTATTGGTAGTCATTTGGTGAAACTACTAGTAACATGATATTTCATGATAGAGATACCATGTTTGGTCATTTTGGTAAACATTTTGAGAGCTATCCACTATAAACCATGATTCCTTAGTCATTTTTTTAAACAGGCTTTGAGAGAATCCACTAATGTCCTTCTATAGACCTTCATGCTCTGCGCATAAGGGTATTATCCAAACATTTGTATATGGAAAACTTGCATGGGGTACCACTCTTATTGTTGTTGGATTGTCATTTCCTCCAAATTACCCTAACTTATAATCTCAGACATGCTCTATGTCTTGAAATTACAGGTCTGTAATAGTCATGAAGATATCCATATATATATATATATATATAGGCCTATATATATATACCCCATAAGTATATCTATATCGGATATCTATATCTATCATATGTATGACTATGTATTGTATGTATGTAGTGTAGAGTATGGTATATATGTCCAATGTATGTATGTATGTAAGTATATGATATATGGATATATATACGCTATATATATATATACAGTACATACATATTACATACCTAATATGAGTTCTGATAGGCATATGCACATGTATATATATACATATGTATATACATATGTATATACATACATATATATACATATATATATATATATATGTATATACACATGTTTATATATATATATACTATATCTATATATATGTATAGGTATAGGTATATACATGTGTGTGTGTGTGTGTGTGTGTGTGAACTAATGTGAACTGTAACCTGTGTGCTGTGTGTGTACACCACCTGTATATATGAATATATCCCTAGAACTTTGCATTGGCACCTAGTTGGCTCATGCCCCCTTGCGCCACTTCTATTGAAGTCAGCTTGGCCATCATAAATCCCTCACCTCAGCCGCTACCCCTAAACTACTCCCTTGTGCTACTCTAAACCTTGATTAACTAACTCCCCACTATCACCCCCTTCATGTCACTTCTCCACTCTACCGCACTATGCCTTCATCCTTGTAACTTTCCCTTACCCTCCTTCTCCTTCCTCTCTACATAGCTGCATGTCAACCTCCTGCATTTTCCATCTCCCTCTAAAATACATCAACAAACAAAACAAAACAAAACCTGAACAATAGATATAATGTGTACATCTATTTTAGGTCTTCGATATTAGGTTAGTTTATTATAAATTATATTATATAATGCTTATTATTATATAATATAATATATAATGTATATTAATTGTTATATTAGTTGTTAGTATATCTAATGTATATAATATGATATAATATTATATTATATGGTTGTTAATAATGTTTATAATACTTATAATACTATATAATAATATTATTAGAATTGTCTATAATGTTATCTTAATATCAAATTATTATATATTTATGATGTTCATAATGATTATAATGTTTATGAAGTTTAGTATCGTAATGTTTAGATTGTTTAAAATACTATATAATATTATTATTATACATAATGTAATATTAGTATAAATTTTATACTAAAACCCAACGCATATAATACATTATGTATTACGTCTCTTTCGAGACATCTAATAAAATTAGAAACGACACAAAGAATATTAGTATAGCCCTAGGAAAGGATGGCACGATTAATTGAGAAACGCTCTAAGGACCATATAAAGTGTTGAATGCATCTTTGATCACATTCACACTGTTTTCTATTTGGGACTTGTGAACTTGTTGAGTTTGAAATAGGACATTAACTAAATAATTTCTATGTATTGGCTCACATTTCTTAGCTATGGGATTTAATACAACATTCAGGTGGAAACCTTGTGACACACACGAAAAAAATACACATATTTCCCGCTGGGATTTTACAAACCGTGACATGGTTAAAATTTATATCAATTTTTTACTATTGTTTCATGTTCCTTTATTTATTTATATTTCATTTCCTATTTCCTCTAATTGAGATGGAATAATTCTATGATTTATTAGATAATGGATTATGCAATACTCCCATTAACATAACTCTCTTCTCACTTTCCCACTATTTCTCTACACTTCTCTCATCTCACATTTCTAAATTATCCCCTTTCTGATCTATTTTTGTAGTTACAACAAGGGTTTTACTGCATATTCCCTGGTCTTTGACGACCCCAAGGTGTTAGATCTAGTCTACACATAATTTACAATTTTCAATAAATGCTAGTTGATCCATCTTGCACGAAATGGACATTGTCCCATAAGCATTGAAAGAACCCATCTTTTGTTTTTGATAGAATATTTCATTAGTATGGTGTTATTGAGCCATTAGGGTTCCAATATAGTAGAGTCGTTTCTTATATATCCTTACACAATTTGAAAACTGTGAACATGTTTTTTGGATCCTTTATGCATATGAATGGGATAATGAAATAATATTGTCAATAGCCAACAATTTCCATAGTTGTAAAGATATGGTATCTATAAAGAAACAACATGGTCGTATAAATTATACACTTCTTGCATTTTTTTTTTAGTTCCCTTTTCCTATTGGTATCTTGATCTACATTTCATTTTCTACTTTTTATGATTATCTTATAAATTTGAAAAAACTTATATTCCTTTCAAACCCCCTTGTATCAAGTATTATTTCTTTAGAAATATTATTTTATACAATTAGTTCTAATTTTATTGTATTAAATCTATCACATTTGAATTTTAATGTTTATGGGTATAAGAATTACATTATTAATATAAAACCAACTTCCAAATACTTGTTTCGGTGAAACCATAATTTATCGAACCCATCCTTAAGGTTTCACATTTTGGTGAAATCTCATCTTATATTAAACCAAACCTTAAAATTTCTTGAGGAAAACACATTTTTATGTAATATTATCGGTTTCTATCATATTTGTAATTGGTTTGTGCTCTCTAATTTTTATATATTCTTATCCTTTTTTTTCAACTCACAAATTCAAATTTGAAGTTTTTTATTGTTTCTCTATACTTACATATTCTTATCATAAGTTCTTAAACTAGTTACAATTATTCTTCACATATTACTTTTATTTGAATCTTGCATATATGAATGATATAACTTATTAATCCAGTTCTAAAACTTCTTCTTTAAATGATGAAAATGATGAAGAAATAATTGATGGTGATGATAATTATGGATATGAGTTTGAGTTGTTAGAGAGAAATAAAGGTGAATAAATTAATAACATTAAGAAAAATTAATGTTAAAAATATTGATGATTATAATTACAAAATTATGGATTAAATAATTAAGAACAATTAGCAAATGTAAATAATATGGTTCAAAATATACATACAATAAAGATTATAAATATAAGCTTCTAAACCATGTGATGTGAAATACAGATAAAAACAATCCTTGAAAACTCAAAGTAAATTAGGGTTAGGGTTAGATAGATAACACTATTTTGTGAAGTCTCAAACTATCACAAAATCGTAAAAATGTGGAAATGGGTTATGCAAAACGCCATCATTATTGTTGTCAAATGTGGAGTTTTAAAAATCAGTGCAATGAAGGATCATCTGAAATAGATAGAAATGTCTTGCACACCCCTGTCTACTTCTGTGTTGAACACAACTCTGTTATGCTTGGCCCAACTCTTTTGGTGGTCGAATGGTGGGACACCAACGCAACTGGATAAAGAGGAGAAGTTTTGTTCCACTTAAGAAGAAAATTGGTCCAGGGCCAGATGACGACATCTAATCAGAGTGATCCAGTGGATTATCAGGGCTAAGTTGAGCCAAATTGATGTCACATTGGAATGAATGAATCCAGTGAAATTTCTCAGAGTTAGACCAATGGTTGATAAGGAAGGATTCATCTAGTTGTAATGGAGTTGGCATGGTGTTAAGTGATAAGAGTGTTGTAGACCCATGTAGGTGTAAAGGGTTGGCACTTGTGCAATGTAAGTAGGCCAATGCATGTTGCTAGAGACTTTTTGGGAGAAGAAGGCCAGTGTTGATAAGAACTCAAAATTTAGAAGATTAGAAAGGGAAACATGGAGTGTGGGCTGGGTAATGTCACTAAGGTGTATATTTCATGTGAAGACTAGTGCAAAAATAACTCCAACGTGAAGAAGAGTGAAGGGATAACACTTGGTAGATTTGAGGTGCAAGGTGCAAAGTAACTTGAAAAATCGGTAGGTGTGTAAGCACTGAGTATCATGATGAATCCCCAAAATTTGTAGACAGAACTTATGGATTAAAGATGGCTGAATTGCAGAGGCTGTGAAGTGATGTCAAGTTGATACTCGAGCCATGAAGTTGAAAAAAAGGCTCTCCCTTAGACGAATCAAACTGGTGATTTGTGAAACCTCTTAATTTTAGGTTGGCAGTAGTGGCAGTTGGTTCATTTCCATGAGGAAATAAGTGTGTTGTTTTCAGAAGTGCAAGTAGATCAGTCAGGTTGTAGTGAAATGAGGTATTCCTAGTGAAGAGCTTGACAAAGGATCAACATCAGAGGAATAGTTATGTTATGGTGTTGGTGAAAGTGTTGAATAAGGGAAACATTGTGGTGAAGTTTTGGTGAACCAAGCCCCTATATCAGGTGGAGAATTTCATGGTGTGGGTGGAAGTGTTGTATGACTAGTTCTAGTGGTAGTGAAACCATGCAGTGGTTTGTCAAGAAGTATTGAGTTTGTTGGAAGTTCTCCAAGTTATGTAGAGATTATTGTGCAGGAAGGGCTCAAAGCTTAGTAGAGTAGCTTGTGCATCATGCAAAATTACTAATTTTTGGGAGGAATTGAAGAAGGGGTATCCTATCAGGAATTAAGTTGAATGTTTAGTGAAGTGTAGTTCAAAGTGAAGAGAACTACAATAGCAGAAGTGTTGAGTTATTTGACACTTTTTGTCCCAAGCATGGGGAGTTAGCGCATCAATATGTTGAAGAGACCGAGTTATGTTATGTCAGTTGTCACCAATGTGTTCGATGTCGATTTGCATGTGTGGAGGGAATTTGTAGGTTTTTCCCAGTGTTTAATCTTGGACTCCTTTACATAGGCTGTAGAAGTCTAGCAATGGCACCATGGGCATCACCAATTTGAGTGGGGGAGAATATAAGGGGGTGGGTCATAGAGAGACCACCTCCCTAGGATGAGCAGACACCATCCGAGTAGCATAGTGTGTGAGGTGCTATCCAGGGGGAGAGATGGCTCTCGGATAAGATAGATGGTTGTACATACTTGGCTTGGGGTTGATAAAATCAAATAGGTGAGCTCTCAGAAGAGCTGGATGATTTAAATTGGGTGATTTAAGTGTGCTCGGGCCAGATTAGTATTGGGATGGGTGACCTTCCTTGGAATTTCCCAGTGCCACATAGATGCAACTGTTGTGGGCTAGTTAGTGAGTAAGAGTTATACATGGATAATGAGATGAACTATAAGACAAGCCCAAGGAGGTCTGAATGCTAGGTAGTGTTAAGGTGGGTTGGTGAGCGAGTTGGTTTCACTAAGAAAAATAACATGGTGTACCTCTATTATTGTATCTCAAATCAGTGATCAAAATCCATCAATCACACACCATTTTATGAAAAATATTTTTTCTTTTGTATATATCCCAACATCTTTCTTTATGACTTAAAAAGCGTGTTAGCCTAATTTGATCAGACTAACCTTAATAACCCCCACTATTGAGTATTTTCTACATATCACTACCTCAAAAATTCCTCACACATATGTAGCTCTTCCTCCTAGTAGATGTGTGTAAATGTGCATACAAAGTGGTTTTAAAAACACCCTAATAAGGACTACAATACATGGTAATAATCCTTAACTTTATTTATAGGGAATGAGAGTTTTATAGGGTAGAAACATATAATGTATTTATATCTATATATATTTTTTGTATTGTAAGGATTATATAGTTCAATGATAAGGAAAAAAATTTTATTCCTATATTGTATGAGTGTGAGATCTCATAAATTTCAAGAGATGTTCCTAAGATTTATGATGCAGGAGCGTCATAGAAAATAGTGATAAGGCACTTTGTAGTAAGTTGAGTCAAGTTGAAATAGTTTTCCATCCATTTCCCTGGTTTCAAATTTAATTTGAATGTATGATAGGGTAAAAAAAGTAAATGCGTTGTAAATAGTTTTGATAGGTTGAATAAGATGGATAAATGAGTGGGTTTGGAAAATAAAGTCATGAAATCCAGTTGAGAATGAACGAATTGGATTTAGTAAGATATCATTTATCATATTTCTATGGTTGCATAATATTTGAGCTTCCTTAGGAAGATGTTACAGGTTTATAGGACTAGAATAAGTCAAAAAGGAATCAATTTAGGAGTTTTTGGTGTAACAAGATACAACTTTCGATCCAATCTATGAAGGATAAGCTTACTGTAATGTGAATTTCAGGGATATTGGAAGTAACGTGTTTTTGAGTTTTAAAATAATAAATAAAATTAGTCCTTGGGATGGTTTTTATATGATATTTGGACTAACTGTGTGTAAAATTCAACACAAGACAATGAATGGAAAAAATTGAATCTCTCAAAATTTGTTCAAACTTGTGACTGCATTTTAAAAAGGAATGATGAAATGGTTAGGATTTCATTACTATTTATTTTGGATTATGAAAATGATTAATTCAATAGTTATTCACCATGTTTAGGCCGCCTTGGAAAACTAGGGAATCAAAATTCGCTAGATTTAACAAACAACATTTTCTCATATTTCGACCATTTCTCTACCCCATCAATTTTGAGAGGCTCATAAATTTTTAGAGAGAATAGTTGTGGGTATGAAGACTAATTAATTATAGAAAAATAAAAAAACTAAGGAGTAAAACAACTGATAGGGGAGTCCAAATTTGAGGTGAATATTGATTAATTTTTATGTTAAGATGTTTGGGGATGATTGTACAAGATATTAGGAGATGAAATTGAAGCATCCAAGTGAATGAATTGAGTTCACTAAAAATTATTTCAAAAGAATTTTTTTTATATATTTAATATTAAATCCAAGTGAAATCAATTTACATTAATTGATTAGTACTAGAGAAAGGATAAAGACTTGATCAAGACAGGAAAGTCAGAAAGGGAAATAAGGGAGAGAATTAGCTATAAGAACTGATAAAAAAAAGAGAAGGAAGGTGTTTATTGAAGGTACAAGAATAATGGAAGCTATAGATATACCATGAGGAAGATGAGGTTGTGGAGCAAGAGCTAATTAAGCTAGTCAGGCCCATTAGATGGAAGAGATTAGGAATCTCAGGGAAAGACTCCAAGATGTGAAGATGTGTCATAGGAGAGGAATTGAGAATGGATACGTCAATGAAGAAGATCTAGAGGAAAAATGGCTCGAGAAGTAGTTTTTCTAGAAGATGGACCAAAATAAAAATTGTTGAAGGCCATTGTAGGGGCTAGTTTCAAGCCTAAGATCAAAATTCCAATGTATGAAGGGAGCTTAAATCCAGAGGAACTCATTTCTTGTATTGATGCAATGGATATGTACTTTGAAGATGAAGAAGTGGTAAATGACGAGAAGGTCAAGTTTTCTATTACTAGATTGAAGAGTGATGCATGAATCTTGTGGGATGGAGTACAAAAGAAGAGGATCCATAAAAGGAAGACAAAAATTAGAGATTGGGATAGAATGGTGTCACAACTTAAAGAAAATTTTTTACACAAGGATTATTAAACTTGTTAGATATCTTCAAATTTTAAGGCAAAGGGATATGCTGTGAAATACTATACTGAATAATTCTATAGGTTGACTATGTGAGTAGGACATATAGAGGATGATTTAGAAGAGGTAGCTAGAAATATTAATGGTCGTAAATTTTCCATTCAAGATGAGATAAAAATGCTATCACCCAGAACATTTGAATAATCGTATCAATTAACACTCAAAGTTGAAGAGAAAATTTCAAGAAACCAAACTTCATATATAAGAGGAAGAGGAGGAACTTTCAGATTTATAGGTAAGCAGGGAAATAAAAGGCATTTGCAATCATATGGAGAGGAAGCTAACAAATCACAGAGTTTGAGAGGATGTTATGCACCAAGAGGAAGAATACCATATTAAATAGGTAGAGGAATATTCTTTGGTAAGTTCTTTAAACGTAACACATATTCAAGTCATAGGTCTTATGAGTGTCCTAAAAATCCTTAAACTAGTCACGAAAGAGGTGTTTATGTGGCTCAAGGTGAAGAGGAGGAAGAAATGGAATAGTCAGAGGTTCATGAATACTTGTAAGAAGTTGGTGAATCACTCTTGATGAAGAGGATTTTTCTTAAGCCAAAAAATGATATCATGCAACCACTTCAAGAGAATAATTTATTTAGATCTACATGAAAGAGAAAGGGAAAATGCTGCAAAGTCATCATAGATAGTGGGAGCATTGATAACCTTGTTTCCACAAGAATGGTGAAGAAACTTGGAATGGAAACAGTAATGCATCGTACACCTTAAAAATTACCATGGTTGCAAAAATTATATAAGCTTTTGGTTAATGAAAATGCAAAGTATATTTCCAAATACGAAGCTAAAAGAATCAAGTAATTTGTGATATTGTGCCTATGGATACTTGTCACATTTTTCTTGGGAGACTGTGACAAAATGACGAAAGGGAAGTGCATGATTGAAGGTATAACACCTACACCTTCAAGAAGGATGGAAAGAAGCATGTTCTTAAAGTATTGCAAGAGGATAAGACAACTACTGAATCAAGTTCTACAATGCTAATGTTAATTGGTATAGAGTTATTACACCAAATGAAGTAAGAAGATGTAAATTTTGCTTTAATGGGAAAGCCTAAGAGTTTTTTCATTAATACAAAGCTTCCTGATTTTCATCAAGAGATTCAAGATATAATAATTCAATATGTGGATATCATATTAGATGATGTTCCTAACGAATTACCTATAGTTAGAAGTATTAGCCATTTTATATATCTAATTCTAGGTGCTAATATTCCAAACAAGCCTGCTTACCAAATGAATCCAAAGGAAAATGAAGAGGTCAAAACTAAAATACATGAATTTTTAGAGAAGGGGATGATCAGATAAAGCTTAAGTCCTTGTAATTTTCCTGCAGTGTTAAGCCCAAAGAAGGGTGAAGGATGGAGAATGCGCATAGATTCAAAGGCAATCAACAAGATGACTATTAAGTATAGATTCCTATTGTTTAGAATTGATGATTTGTTGGATTTTTTTAAGTGGATCTAATTATTTTTCCAGGATAGATTTGAAAATTGGATGTCATAAAATCATAATTAGAGAGGGTGATGAATATAAAACTACTTTTAAAACCAATAATGGACTCTATGAATGGATTGTTATGCCATTTGTTTTGACAAATGATCCTAGTACATTTATGAGGCTTATGAATGAAGTGGTTAAGGCCTTCACAGGTAAGTTTTTTATAGTTTACTTGGATGATATTTTGGTATATATTCAATAAAAATAAGAACATCTTAAGCATATGAGAATAGTAATTCAGAAATTTCATAAAGAAAAACTACTAATTAATCTCAGAAAGTATACTTTCTTGAAGATAAATCTGGAATACTTGGGGTTTGTGATCTCACAAGAAGGGTTGAGGATGTGTAACAACAACATTAAGGAAATAATTAAATAGCCTAATCCTAAAATTTATTTTGAGGTAAGAATATTTCATGGTTTGGCTAGATTCTATAGGAAATTTATAAGGAATTTAAGTGGGATTTGTGCTACTGTACTAGACACAAGAGGTGATTAAAAATATTCCAATGGACTGAGGAAGCTGATAAGAGTTTCCATTTTCTTAAGGAAAAGGTAACAGGGGAACAAATTTTGGCATTACTTTATTTTTCTAAACTTTTCCAAGTTGAGTTTGATGCTAGTGGGAATGTTATAGGTGTAGTTCTAAGCTAAGAAGGTAATCCTATTTCTTACTATAGTGAAAAATTGAATGATGCAAAGAATAAGTACTCAACTTATGATCAAAAATTTCATGCCATAACGCAAGAATTAAAGAAATGGAGACACTATCTCATGCCTATTTAGAATTTGTTGTGTTTACTGATAACCCTACTTTGTAATTTATAACTAGTCAACACAAATTGAGTCAAAGGCATGTGAAATGGATTAAATTTTTACAAAGTTTCACTTTTTTTTCTGAAGAAAAATAGCATAAAATCTAAAATTTTTGAAGACTCTTTGAGTAGAAGAAGTTTGATCATGTAGGAATCTCAAATCAGCATACTCCGATTTGATGCTTTGAAGGAAATGTACAAAGAAGATGCTGATTTCAAGGAGGCTTATGAGGCTTGTATGAATCTTACTGGTAATGATATAAGTCCTTAGATGAGTTTATTGATTCTAGAAAGAGTTTTGTTCAAGGGAAGCTAGTTGTGCATACCAAGAAATTCTATGAGAGAGAATTTGGTGAAAGAAAAACACAGTGGTAGTATGGTATTTTGGACAAAACAAGGCATAAACAAAACTAAGTGCTCGCTACTATTTCCCATGTATGAGTAGTGGTGTTAATAATTGTATTAAAAAAGTAACTCACTTACTATTACATTTATACTGCCAAGTATATTATTTTATATATGGATCTCGCATAATAAAAGTATTCACTAGTGACTAAACCCCTAGTCTTGTCATTAATTGGTCATTTTTCATTTTCATCTATCTTGAGAAATCATTAGTTGTTTGCATAGCTTTGATTTTCTCTCAGGGAGTATCAAGTGTCATTATTTAGTCATTTTCATATCTAGTATTTTACTAGGGTACTATTGGGGCACTCATGAGTGCCTCGGTCCTTAAATTTAGGTGCCCTGGTCCCCTAACACTTAGGTCTAATTTACTTATTTGAGGTTAGTATTTTTCATTTTCCTGCTAATTCACCTTAGTGCTAGTTGGCATGTCACGTCATTAGTGTCAAAATTTGAACAAGAGATCCCTATACAAACATAACATACTCACTATTCTAAGGGAGGACTATCTACTACCAAGAGCTAGCTATGTACTAAGGAAATGGATGACATTTGGGTATCATTTACATTTTCATCACACCAACATAGGGGAAAATTGTTGTATTCATTCCATTCCATCCACCATTTGCATTTTACATCTAGTTATTTCCCCTACTTATGTGTCATTACGCTAGGGAACCATAGTAAAAAAATTACACACAAGAACACAATGAGATTAGGTCTATAATATAGTGCAATTATTAGTTGTAAGTCCACCATTATGGAAGATAAGGTCAGTCTAACCCCTTAATTTGCATATTTAGTTTTTAGGAATTTTATGCTTTGTATGGGGTTTTGTAGGTAGATCTTCATCACTAACATACAACAACATAAGCGAAGCCCCTATGACAACTACGTGAAAAAGACAAATACATTGCAAATATCTATTGACACTGTCAGTTTCTTATCCTAAACTTTTCTACAGACCAGAGAACCTAGACTACAGACCAGGGTGCCCAAAGGTACCCTAGTCCTCTTCCAAGTGTTCTCGTCCAATCGGATCTTCACATTCTACCCTGTCCATACATCAACATATCCAAGTCTAACATATAATGACGTAAGTAATTTTTACATTAGTACCCTATCACTCCTATTTACATTATTTCATTTCATTTAAACACCATAAAACAAAATTAGAATCATTATTTCATCTTGTATCATTTATTGCATTTCTTTACCTACTTAGATTAACTTAGAATATAGATATTAATTTTATATTTTAGTAAAAAAAGTTGGTGAACCAGTCTTTTTGAATATCTTACCCTAGGATCCAATTAAACTCTAATGGCTAAGAATAGTTGATCTTCTTGTCCGATCAAGTCTCATTTTAGCGCTAACCCTATCTTTGATGATGTTACCATAGCTAATCTAAAAGCTCTATATATTACTCTTGTCACTACACCCGATCATATCAAACAATAACTTCTAGATGGAAAACAATATGTGCCTAATTATTTTTAAGGATTATCCTTTAGGTATTAGTATTGTTGAGGATCCAATAGCCTTTACTCACTACACACCATGTTATACAGCTATTACTGGTCCTCCTTCTGACCTTTAAAACGAAACTTTAGATGATTCTCGTATCGATTACTTGTTTGGTATTCACAATGACTCACATGTGCATACTTATTTCTCTTTTACTCTCGTTACTGATATAGTTCATTCTCATGATTCTACCCCTTATTACATTGCTTCTAATGATACATCTCATACAAGTTTACATGCTCCATCGCATTATGTTGATGATCCTATTGATAGCATTTTTAGTGAAATTCTCATATCTGAATCTCTTTTTGATGAAGATGAGGCAGTTAATAGTCTTGGTTGTCCTTATTTCCACACTAATGAGTGTGACTCACCTTCTCAATTGTTTCCTTCTCCTAATATTACATCTATCACTTCATCTTCTCCTACTGTTTCATCTCCTCTTGTTACATCGTCTATGTATCTTACTCCATATTCTCGTATAGATGTGTCTCCATTGGTATCCTTAACTATTATGGATGTTTCTGCTGCTAGTCCTACCATTTCTATGGATATCCCATCTATATCACCTACTGTATAATCTTTGCAACATACTCCTAGTATTCCCTTAGCATTAGAAGCTAAATTATCACCTATTGATGTTCCAATTATCACTCACAATGGAAAATTACAACCGCTTAATGAATTGCTGCTATCTCCCACTACTCCTTAACAAGATATCATCTCTCTCATGCATGTTATAGGTCAATTACAATCTCAGGTTCAGTAACTCACTTTATAATATAGGACATACTATGATTCCATTGATAACAATTCATTACATGCTAATCTTGTCCTTAAGAAGATTCATAACTTTGCATTCCCTCAAGACTTCATCATGCCTACTTTAACATGTTTTTATGGTACGGGTGACCCTCATACTCTTCTTATACATTACCATATTTGTATGGCCTCTTTATATTATTACTTAAGGCCTTTCACTAGAGTATTATTTATGAGGCATTATAATGGTACACTCATCTCACTTTTGGGTCCCTTAGTACTTTCTATGAGAGGGAGGATGCTTTCCTCCATCAGTTTATAATCAATAATGACCTTAACGTTAGTTATGACCGCTTAACTACTCTACATCAGGGATCCTTTGAACCTATTAAGGATTATGTTTTACGATTCAATGCTTGTATGAATAAGTTAGTGTTCCAACATATAGATCTTGTGAAACAATTCATCTTCTATCATGGTCTAATTCATCCACTATTTCTGTCCTATATGGCAGCCTCAACATTTCAAATTTTCAGACTTTGGGATTTCATACATTTTGAGCCCATTTTCTAATTTGCCCATTGAGAATTTCCAAAACCCCAAAGCCCGAAAGTATGAAATTTTAGACTTTCAGACTTTAGAATTTCAAACTTTTTGGAGCCATTTTTTGCCCTATATTTTCCGAAATGCTGAAATTTTCAAATTTTAAGAAACTTCAGGCTTTCTCCATTGTTTTTCCTCTTGATATTTGATCTTCATGTACATCACATTGGTCAGTGATTTTTTGACCTTGCATTTCATCAGCGAGCTTGATTGCAACTTGATCTTCGAAATCGGATGTGACCTCGTATGACTGAATGGTCCCTTCAATTTTCTCTACGTGCAAGGTCGTGTTGTCCAATTTTTATTTAGGGGGGGGAGATTGGACAAAAATAGTGTAGGAAGATTTTGTGTTTCACATTATTTAACACAATTGATTTTATTAGATGGATAATTACATTAGACATAACTGAATCTAGTTCTTATATGGTTAATCTTATGAAATTTATTTTTTAGTTTGTCTTACATACAATCTAAGTTCTAGATTTGGTTTATGCATTGTGGGTAGTTTACTATGAATTATTAATCTCAGTATGTTTAAGTATCATCATGCTAACATTTTATACAAGTAACTCTAAATAAGGACCTGGTGCCTTCATACACTTTGGGTGAGTGCTCATCTTAGATTGAGTGATGTGTCAGCATGCCTGGGTTATTCACAGTAAATTCTAGGTTGTATCATCCATGTAGAATGTTAGTTCATCATCCCTCCATTCCAACACACAAGTCAAACACAAAACCTAAAGTAATTAAATGAACATGTAAGACTTATGACACTTCAACTTACACACCATGCTTATCAAGGAAAAACCTTAATGTGGTAAGTAACAAGTGTAAATATTGACCCTTTATACACTAAAATTTTTGTTAAAATGGTCAAAATATTTTTGATACTTTATAATTAGGGTTGGTAGGAAAGTTTGAGATGTGAGGGACAAGGTTAACTTGTCCCTCAAGTCTCTAAAAGTTTCCAACAAGGAAAAATTCGAATTAGGAAAGGATGGTGGAGTACACACAACCTAAATGCATTTACTTAAATTCACATCATGCACCCAAACAAGGAATATCTACCCAATTTATTGTCTACATGTAATATCTTCCCTCTAAATTTAAATTTAAGTTAAACTAACTAATTAAGATACATTAGCAAGTGTTAATAAAGCAAAAATATTTCCTGAATAATTAAACACATGCACAAAAAATTAAAAAACTTAAAAATTAAAAGAAAGGAAACACATTACACCCATGGCCACATAAGTTAGGCTACCCCCCTATGGGAACCTCCTAACAAAACATGCAAGAACACAACATAACATTACACTCAAGTTTTCAAAATTTTGACCATGTTACACAACACCTGACATCCTTTTGTGGTTAGTCCCCTCTCCCCTTTTGATGTATGTGATAAAATGTCCCTGCAACACAAACAAAATACCTTTCCAACCTTATGGCCATATCAATATCATCAAGAATAATATCCTTATATAAATCGATAATCGTCATCCAAAATTAGGAATTATATCATCTATCATCATACAATTATTTCGATTTTAACATCCATAAAATCATAATTCTATTCAAAACATCCAACATAGGCTATGCATCCATAATTTAACATGTCATTGTAAAATCAGAATACTGCAAATCATCATACATAATTTTCCATCATCTTCATCTAGTGCATCATAATCAAAATGTAAGTCACAACATGTCAATAGTCCAAATATTTGCATAGTCTTTCATCTTATGATCAAGATAAAATAATAAAAATGTCTAGGTATCAATCCAATAGGAATAACATCATAATTAAATAGTGTCAAAGAGGAGTGGGCACTACATCCCCCTCCCCTTAGACTCGAATTCCTCAATGAAGTCACTGAAATAGGTGTGGAAACTGGGCCCGTAAAAAAGTAGAATCCTCCCATGTGGTTGTTGTTTCATCATACCTATCCCATTGGACTCGTACCTAGTCAATCTCACAGCCTCAAAGGCCCAGGGTCCTCTACTCTATGATGCACATGAGTTCCGTAGTCACCTAACCATGATCCTTCACCTCCAATTTGGACTAATCAAATACATGAAAGGGGTCTGGAATGTATCTCCTAAGAACAAAAATGTGAAATACATCATGGACACGAGACAAGCTAGGTAGAAAGTCTAGACGATAAGGTAGGGGACCGATCTGTTCCAAGATCTCGAATGGACCCATGAATCTAGGATTTAACTTAGAGCCTTTTTCATAATGGATAGGTATCTTATGAGGTCTGATATGAAAAAAAAACCTTCATGTCCACCTCATAGTTGCGGTCAACTCTTCTCTAATCTTATCATGTGCCTTCTGAAGCCTTTGTTTGATAAAAACAACATGCTTCTCCATGTCATATAAAAAATCTAGCTGAAGAGATACTCTGTCCTCCAATTTATCCTAACTCAATGGTGTCTTACACTCGCTTTCATAAAGCACCTGAAATTTGTGTCATCCCAATAGAACTATGAAAGTTGTTACTATAAGAAAAATCTACTGAGTATAAATTCTCCTCCCATCTCAACTGATGGTCCATGATGTACATCCAAAAAGTTTCCTCTAAAGTATGATTCACCCATTTCATCTATCCATCTGTCTCTAGGTGATATGATGTACTGAAGTTGATACTCATCCTAAGGGCAAGTTGCATGGAAGACCAAAAATGAGAGTTGTATAAGGGATCACGGTCACAAATAATCTTCTAAAGAATCTGGTGCAACCTAATAATCTCATCCAAGTATACTCGTTCCACTGTAGTAACTGTATAAGTGGTCTTCACTAGAGAAAAATGAGCCACTTTTGTCAATCTATCCATCGTGACCATAATTTCCTTTTCATGGTATTTTGAGATTGGTAGCCCTACTATGAAATCCATAGAAATTTTGTCTAATTTCCACTTGGGTATAACATGTGGGTAAAGAAGGCTAGATGGATGTTGATGCTCTGCCTTCACCCTTTAACAATCCAAACAATGAGACACAAACTGAGTTGCATCTATGTGAATTTATCTCCAATGGTACAACTGTATGAAAGTGGTGTGCATCTTCTTCACCCCTGGATGCACTAAATAAGATGCACGATGAGCCTCTACCAAAATATATTATCTCAAACCTCCATCCCTAGGTACATATATTTGGCCTCTGTGTCTAAGAAGTCTATCTGAATCTAATGAAAATCCATAAAACTTCCCCTCAAGGATTCTCTAAGACTCAATCTCTTCTCTAGCTGAAAGGTAGAAATTTTCAGGTGGAAGCTATTGTAAAATCATTCTTTGTAATTTTGTACCCACTAAAGTAGCCATAACCAAATGTCTCCATCGACTCAAAGAATCTATAACCACATTCTCCTTCCCCTTCATGTTCTCAATCCCCATGTCATAACCGCATAAAAAATCCACCCAACACCATTGACAAGCATTATGATTGGGCTGCGTGAAGAGGTGACGTAAGCTCAAATGGTTTTTCTTGAGAATGAACCTCATGACTAGAAGGAAATGACACAAACACACTAAAACATGCACCATTGTTGTAATCTTAAGGTCATGAGTCAAAAAATTGAGCTCATAATCCTTGAGTATGTGACACTCAAAGGCTACTACACAGTCATCATGCATCAAAATACCTCTTAATCTTTCCAAAAAATTATCTGTACACATGAATAAATCCCTATGAGGATCTGGAATTGGAAGAATTTGTGTTGTCATAAGGAATTAATTTAGTGTACTAAAGGCATGCTCACAAGTATCTGAGAAAATAAACTTATTCCCTTTCCACTGAAGGGAAGTGATGGGATGCGTAACATAAGATAATTTCTAAAAAAAAATCCTATAACAACCAGGAAATCACATGAAATTGCACACCTCAGTCACATTGGTCAAAATTGGCCAAACCATAATGGCTCTAATCTTGGAAGGATCGACTATGATAGCCTCCCCATTGTGACCTAAGTATTAAACCTCTAACTAGAAAAAGGCACACTTCTCTAGGTTCCCATAAAGTTGTTGCTCTCGAAGACACTATAGAACCTGGCGAGGGTTTTTCGTGTGTTCCTCATGAGTAAGTAAGTATATAAAAATTTCATTAACGAACACTAGCATGAAGTGATCTAAAAAATTCATCAACACTGCATTCATAAAACTCATGAATACTGTTGGGGCATTCATCAGATCAAATAATACCACTATGAACTCATAGTGGCCATATCTCATGTAAAAAGTTGTCTTGTGTATATTTACCTCCACAATCCTCAACTAATGGTAGCGTAACTTTAGATATTACTTAGAAAATATGGCGGTCCCCTTCATCTGATCAAATAAATCATCTATCTATGGAAAAGGGTAGTGATTATTGATCGTTACTTTGTTCAGCTATATGTAGTCCACACACAACCGAAAAGATCCATCGTTCTTCTTCATGAAAATCACAGGTCCACCCCAATGAGATACACTATGATTTATTATGCCTTTCTCAAGAAGGCTATCTAAGTGTAAATTGAGATCACATAGCTTAGGTGCGGTCATCCTATAAGGTGCGCATGAGATAGGATTCACTCTAAGAACCAAGTCAATATGAAATTATATCTCACATAGGGGAGGTAACCCTGACAACTTGCTAGGAAAACCATCTAAAAAATCATATAAAATGTGGTGATCATCAAGTTACCATCCATGAGTCTCATCCTCTAATCGGTCATTAACTGTGATGGCATATAACTAACAACCCCATCATGCACACTACTTCAACTGAATAGCGGATATGGTTTGAATAGATATGGGTCTCCTATCTCAAACTATCACTGAGTCAACTACCAAATCATCTACACAAGATATAAACTTTTTGTAACTATCAACTCTAGCTTAGTGTGCAAACAACCAATCCATACCCAAGATAACTCCATATGAACCCAAGGGAAGGATACGAATATCCAAAGTCATTGTGAAGGGTCCTAGGTTCACTACACACTCCTTAACTAAGGATCCCTTTGAGGGTTTGCCTATAGAAGAAATATCAACATCCTGACTAAGGCCCTACCTAAATACCACCATCCTACATTGCTTTACTAATTATGAAGAAATGAAAGAATCTCAAGATCCTAAGTCAAATAAGATAACGGTATAAATACCACCAATGATATATATCGTCTTAATGATCGTATCCTAGTGCTCTTGTTGGTGGTTCTTGACCACTGCATAAATCCTATGATTTGTGGACATGTTACCAATTGTAGGCTCAGAAATAGGTGCCTTACCCTTATTAGCAGGGTTTTGAGGGAACTCTCTGTAATGATGTCCATGTACACTGCACCTATAACAACTACCTGGTCCTCTCCACTTATCAAACACTCCTTCAGGTGGCCACGTATTTTGTGTTGTAAAAACTAATGATCCTTTCATAGATCTTTATGGGTGCTATGGTGGACGTACTCTTGCTGACTGTGCTGGAGGTAGACCCTGTGTACTTTTGGGACTCCTAGGTTGAGGTCCTATACTACGCCCCCTTTGAGAATCATGGCACTATGGGGGTTGAAAGGGTGGTTGAGTCTACTGCTAATACTAACGAGGAGGTCTGAAGGAAGACTGTGTTGAAGTGTGTCAACCATGAGGAGGAGGAGTTCATCCCCTCAACCTATTATATTACATCTGTTGTATACGGCTCCTCACTCTTTCTCGAACCTTTTGATTATGTCCCCTAGTTTCCTCTGCAATGTAGGCCTTCTCTAAATAATTTGATAGTGTCTATGGATAATGACTGTGCACTGCCCATCCTAAACCAAATTTCAGGCCCCTATTGAACCTGTGAACCCTAACGTGCTCAACCTTCATGTAGTCTACATACTGAAGTATATCCAAAAATTGACCCTCAAACTATCCTACCGTCATGGAGGCCTATCACAAAGGATCAAATTCATCGTTCCGATGCTAGATAAATATCTTGGATATGTATCTAATCTTGAAACACTCCTCAAAGAGATCCCAAGTTACAGTCTTAGAATCCACATGGAGCGTCTTTTCCTCAGTCCTCCACCAAACTCCAGCATTGTCTCTCATAAGAATGATATCAACATGAGCTTTCATGTTCCTAGTACAAGGACATAACATGAAGCATCTACTCAAGCTAACAAACCATGCCTCTGCCTATAATACTCCTATGTCTCCAACAAAATGAGGTAGGTATAGATTTAGTATCCATCTCATGTGAAATCCTATTATTAACTATGGTCCCCTAGGTCTTTATGTCTTATCATCCCTCAGCCTATGGCTCGTAGACATGTCATTGTGTTTTGTAGCTCTATCTTTGTTCTCTGTATAAGGTGGTGACTCATTTCTAACTAAATCCATGTGGAATTTCTCTGACCTATCCTCAGCACTATGATGTGAAGGTGCATTAGCCTCCACCGATGTCTCCTTGTCATGTATACTAGGTTTCCCTCCTAATGATCCTCTGCATATATTGACATTAACATCCTATAGTGTCTGCACTATCTGAGGCAATATATTTTCTACTTCCTAATCTAGGGGTGGTAAATATAGGTCCATGTGTAGGAACGTTTATCACCAAATCACAACACCCTATGGTTTCCAGAAGTGTGTGTGCTTGAGCTCATGGTGTGACTAGATAACATGGGTAATATCTCCAAGTTATGGGAATTACAACTTGAGATAGACCTCTAGAGAAAGCTAGTTCTTGCTCCTAGAATACGTATCACAATCTACCTTAATGCAGGAAAAAAATTATATTTTCCTAATCTAAATCTCCAAGGGACCAAGGAGAGAGAGTGCTTGAAAACATATCCTACACTAAAGTTGTGATATTCTAGAAAAGGATAGTGGTAGAAAAGTCTTCCAATGTTGGAAAAATATAAGCAAAGTGCATACTAGAAGGAGTGATAACAATTCTACCAAGTCTAGGAAAATGCATTAACAACAACATTTCATACACAAAATTATAATGGATCCCTGCAGAATATAAGATAGACACAATATATTAGTAATGAAATTGAAGCAGTAAGGATAATGCAGAAAAACACAGCAAGGGAAGAAACATACATAAACCTGTATTTACTACTTCATTGATATGCAAAGTTCAATCTATTACAAAATAAGGGCTTGGATCACCATGCAAGGAGTCCACTGCAAGGTCCTGCAGCACATTGGCTTCACAAAACACATTTTACAAAGTTTTTCTACTCAAAACAATCTCTCTTTACAATGAGCCCAACACTCCAATTTATAGAATTTTGAGAGGAGAGAGAGAGAGAGAGGGAAATGAAAATCTCAAAAAATTTATCTTTCAACCACTTGTAAGAGATAGTAAATGAATTGAAATTTTGTTATGTTACTCGGAAAAGGCTCCCCATACTATGCCATAACTTGTAGCAGTGAGAAATGTCTATTCCATGCTTCATTCAATGCATCCCAACTACCAAATTAAACATTCTTATGAACCTGGCCACATTTTTTGAAAAATCACCATTTATTCCTCATCAAATTCCATATTTCTTGATTTTCGTACATCACGCTTAGAACCATGATTCCAACGGTACCAATTTTGTGTGTTCTCATTGCGAATTGCCAAAGATATGGACTTTGAAGTGTAGGCAGTTGTTTTGGGTTTGCCACATATTTCTATCATTTAACAGAAGTGAGTATTTGATTAACTAGAGATTAAGATTATTTTTTGGCATAGAGAGCGTCATACCCACTCTAAAAATTCAATTTTTTTGAAAAACAGAGCTCTTGGTAAAACTTTGTGGCTGTTTGAAGTTCTGAGGTCAGGCATTGACTTTTCCATTATATTGCGGGTTTTCATGGAACTCGTGTCCCATGCATACTCTGACGGTCTGGTCCTCCTTTATCCACATCACCCGATTTGGGATTTCCTATTCCAACTGTCCCACTATTGACCAAGGCCTCGGGGCCCATTGAACTCATCTTTTGTCGCATCCCACTTTCCTGTGACGATTTCAAGTTTTCAAGTCCCGCACGTCCCAATGTCCCAAATGTCCTGCAAACCACCTGGGATAAATTTTTATGCCTTAAATGATTCCTTTGTTGTGCGGTGATTTCAGAAATTTTGAGCTTGACTTTCCCGAACATGTTTCTCCGCATTTTCTACATTACATTGTTTCCTTTCCATTTCGGCTATTTCACTTTTTCGCATCCCAACTGTCCCAGTTGAACTTGTGCGGCTTGGGAAAAAAACTTCCACATTTTCTGAAATACACTAAAATAAGGCCTTTATTTCAGATTTTTACAATTTTTTCTAACACCTTGAATAGTGAAGTTAGAGAAGAGCCAAAGGGACCCCCAAAACCTGATTTTTGGGCCTCAAACTAATTCTACTTGCTCAAGCCTAAGGAAACTATGTAGTTTATCCAAATTTACCTCGAGGGGTGAAAAAAAAATGGACTTCTGCATTTTCTGAAATACACTAAAATAAACCTTTATTTCAGATTTTTACAATTTTTTTATGATACTAACACCTTGAATTTATTCATAGGTTAATTAATTTATTGGTAAAAGATTTTACACAACCTAGAGGAAGTTTGAATTCAATTAATAATTAAATATTATTTATTTACTTCCCAAATATATTTATGGTTTAAAACATTTACCAAGTTCCATAATTTATTTATTTACTCCCTTATTAATAATTATTTAGAAATTTCCTTTTTATTTAATCAAAAGAAACCATGCACATTCGCTTAATTAATTTCCACAAGAAGGTCACAACTAAGATAACCACCAAGGGGCCCCATTAAACTCATTACATATGTCCTTTTTATTTAATTTTCATTCCCACAAAAATCCACCAACTTAAGTTATGTAGGGTTAAATCTAGTCCATTCGATTAAATCTATCTTAGCCCTTAGATTTGGGTTGCCCTAAATATCTTCATATCTTTGTTTTTTTTATTCTCATTTATCCTAATTTCTCATTCATTTGCTCATTCTTATTTTGTAGGTTTGGAGAAGGAGAAGGAAGTGAAGCCATGAAGGCCATTAGAGAGGGTTGGAAGCTCCATTTTCTTGATTTTATTTTTGCGCTTAAAACATAGATCTACCCATTTCCTTTGTGGGTATTGTTTTCCCTTTTTTATTTGTGTTTATTTGGTATTTTTCTTCCAAGTTGATTATATACACATTGTATATATACCTATTTGGGTAATGAATAAGAACCCTAAATGTTTATTTTGTATATATATACAGACACACACACATGTATACACACACACACACACACACACACACACACACATATATATATATATATTACGATATATATATATATATATATAATATATATATATATATCATAAAAAAAAATTATGAAGCGAAATGTGTTTAATATAGAAATGCGGCCTCTATTAACTTTTTCTTGGTCCTTTTAGGGTTTCGTAATATTACGGCAGCCGCATAGGATACAATGCAACGTATAAAGGTTAATGGGGGGAAGGGTGGGCACCGCCCCACCCAAACCCATATTATATATGGGTTGGGGTGAGGCGACGCCCACCCCTACCACAACCCAAAAAAATAATTAAATATGAAATGGGCCTATGGCCAAACCAACAAATTTTAGTTCATTTTTTTTAATAATACAACTCTGCCTAAAGCCAACCCATATGACTACGAAAACATTTTTTTTAATACTATATATATATATATATATATATATATAAACTTATAATAGATAAAAGTATATAAGATTATCAAATAATTTCATAAAGCTATATGTAATTATCAAGGTGTAATTTTGGGTTAATTTATTTTAGACAATCAAATGACTCATTTCAATAGGGCAGTATAAAGCAAAGGTAGTTAAATTTTTCTGACTATACACGTAAGTATAATGGTTGGAACTACAACTCCCATTTGTTTTCTTTTTTTTAATAATTGTAATTCAAGCAAAGAAGGGAAGTATTTATTTGTTTAAAAACTCTACATATGGAAATTTCCCTTTTATAACTTTGTCAAAAAAATTGACTAAAATTTCGATGCACATAGTTTCTTTCGGTATTTAGTTGGGACAAAAATAAGGAAGAATAAACTTAAATAGAGTCATTTCTCTATTCTCTCTTTTGAAATACAATGTAAAATTTGAGTATAAAATTGACCCAATATTCGTTCTTATATGATCATCTGAATAGAAGAAGTAAAACACTATTGAATGAAATTTATCGATTTTCCATTTAAAACCAACTTGTCAATAATGCAAATGGATGACATTCACTTTCCATTTAATCATACAACTAGAAACAAGCTACAATGTGACTCCCTTTTAACAAATATACTTTTAAATTTCCTTTTTTCAACTTAACAATACAAGTATGAAAAGTCAAAATTGCAAGTACATACTTTTGTTATACACAAATTTTAATCCATTTCTTACAATAAAATAGTCCTTTCCAATAAGGTATACAAATATAGTTCTTTCTCCATTCAACTAAGTCACTAAAAATAGGAGTAAATGAAGTATACAAGGATTTCTTTCAAATATACAAGGGCTAGAATCTTCCACTCTAAGTGGAAACAATAATAAATTTTACAACATGGAGGATTCTTCCAACAAGGTCAAAACACAAGTCGTCTTTCCAAGTCATCTCCGAACTTCATAGCTTTCCAACTTGCATCCTTCAAATCTTCGAATCTTGAACCACAATACAAATAAAGGGGTATAGGTGATGATCTCTACCTAACCTATAATACAATAAGGAGACAAGCCATCCCTTTATTGGCCCCCAAGCCCTAACCAAAGAACAATTTGGCGTAGTATGTAACATTTCACAACTTTTACAAGAGGCTTTCATAACAAACATTCGACAAAATAACACATTCAAATTATACACTCAAATAACATAACAAATTTATAAACATGTACAAAGGCTTGACAACAACAATCCAAAAAGGAAAAATAGAATATTGGCCACCCCAAATCCTTTTCTCCAAAGTGGTGTACGAAATCCACCTGAAAGCTTCCATTTGCACAACTCAAAACACAATCAAATCCTTATTTCTACAATTGTAAGTGTGCAAAATATATCCATGTTATCATTTTCACTCCCCATAGGTTGAACTCAAACTCACACTCCCTCCAAAATTCATGCCTCACATATCTATTTTCCCTCCCCAATTTTGCCACAAATCCATCTCCCACACCCAACTTAAGGCAAGTTACACATGCCCAATCAACATATCCACAACACTAATACAATGTTCAAACTACCAAAAATTCTACATCAAAATACATTAATACAAAAATACAATAAGAGAAGGGCCTACCTCTACATCAAGCTTACAATTCCTTTTCTCAACAAACTTTTGAACCCTTCACTCTGAGTTGAATCCAAGATGAAACTCCAAAGAAATCTCCAACTATGAAAACCAAGAAAAAGTTTAAAAAGTGCAAAAGAAACAAATAAGGCAAGTAACCCAAAATCAATCAAAATCATCAAATAAATAGAAAAGGGATGTGATGATGATGAGGTGGCTCCATGTCGGATGCAAATTCATCATCCCTCCATTCCAAAAAACAAGTCAAACACAAAACCCAAATAAATTAAATGCACATGTAAGACTTATGACATGCCCACATGACACTCCAACTTGCACAACATGCTTATCAAGTAAAAACTTAAATGCATTAAGTAAAAAAAGCAATTATTGACCCTTTTTACACTAAAAATGCATTAAAATGGTCAAAATATTCTCCATACTATTTCACTTGATTCTTAGACATTTCTTTGAAAGTGACGAAACATATAGGGTAATGGACGTAGGAGGAATACCTATTGAAATGATGGTTGATAGGTTGTTGCGCATGTGTTGTCTCCTTGATCTGCATCTGATCATGAGAGCTTCGTTTTGGCTAGGAGGAACTACCTGAAATGGAACACAAGATCACAAGAAAGAGTTAAACATTATATGCAGTGGACTGCCTAGTGTGTGCTAGATCCAAGAAATGTGATACTTCCTAGATGGCTGTCAATCCACTGTTTAAAACAATTTAATGCTAGTAATAAAGTTAACCCTATTGTAATTAAATGATTTAGGTATCTCATTTAAAACACAATAAGAAAGATCTAATCTAATAGGATAGGTTAAAATAATAACCAAAGGTCAAGTAACGGGTTCTGGGTCTCTGCAGGTCTGACAGATGTCTTAGGCAGGTCACAGGTGATTAAGGGTGATGGAGGGATAGGTGGGTAGGTCACTGTTCTGGGTTGTATTGTAAATACAGAGATTGATGCCGGTTGGGGAGAACCAGTGTTGGTTACTGTGGAAAACTGAGAATGCCACAGAATGAGCTTTGGATCTCCCTTATGATTGCACAAAGGACTAGGCTGATCGGGGTGAGGTATTAAGTTGTTTGAATGGTATTTGGTAAGCCTTGAATGGGGATGTGGAGGGGTGAGTATTAAAGGAGGTCAATGGGTGGCTAGGGGAAAAAAGGATAAAAACACAAAGATGAAATAAATGAGCCAGAGAAGTAAAACATTCTACTTACATGGACTCTGGCTTTGGACATCTGTGAGTGAGGGATGAATGTGTTGATAGGAGGTTAAACGATACGGAGGATCACCAAATATTGGAGAGCTCCTGTATGGGCTACATGTGCACTCCTTTTTTCTTTGTTGGATCAAATCTTTGCTGGGTGATCGATGGATGAATGTAGGATGTCTTTGAAAGATAAAATGCTTGATCTCCTTCCTTACATGTGTGTTCTCATGAAAACTTGTTCTCAAAAGATGTGTTATCTCTCAGCAATCTCCCAACCTTTTTCCAACCACCAAAATAAGGTTTTTTTGGGAATTAAAAGGTGATTAACGGTGGTTCCAGCTTAACCGGTGGCGGTGAAGGGTAACTAGCATCGGTTAGGGCAGGATTTCCTAGGTTTACTAAACTAGGAAGATCCCCTTGATTTTCTAGGATCTTGTGTCGTTAACTCATGGATTAGACTGGAAGATTACCTTTAATCATGTGAGAATGTGGTTAGAGGGAATGTAGGCATTGGTTTTTAGGGTTTGGGTAAGTCTTAGTTAGTTATGACAACTTACTAAGAATAGGTCTTAGGGTGAGGTGGCTTGATGAGGTGTCTAGGTGAGGTGGATATGTGGGAATGATCTAAATTAGGATATTTAAATAATAAATATGGTGAGGATAATGAATTATTTAAATTAAATTAATTAAATTAATATTATATTGAGGTAAAGGGGGCCATGGCTAGGTGAATGTGATGAAGGTGTTTATTTAATGAGGGACCAAAGGGGAGTGTGACCTGATTTATTGTCTACATTTTGCCCCTTTTTATTGCCTAGCTTGTATTGGTAAGCGACGCTGACAAAAATAAGATGTGGCTGGCCCATGTGTGGGTGGAGGTGATCCCCCTCAAACCATGAACTGACAAGGAAGAAGGAACAACCGGTGAGTGGTTTGATAAAAGGTAAATGTGATGAAAAGGAAGGTGGGTAACAGGGGAAAAAGGAGAAAGGTCTACTCGGGTAACCTATGTAATGGGTCAGGGTCGAAGGTAGTAATAGTCAAATGCACACATACGTATAAACTGTAGCACGCTACTAGGATGAAGAGTGGGAAAAAATCTACATTATCTAAGGTTGATAGGTTTTCCCAAACAAGGTTGAAGTGATTTCAGTATCCAAGGTATAGGATATGGTTAGGAAACACATCACAGGTCAGGTGTAGGAACGTTTAGGTGTGTTCTGATACACCAAAGGAAGGGTCAAGATAAATGGTCACGATAAGAGGTAAGGTAAGGACATTAGGTCAATCAACACAGGTAACAATGTCATAAGGTATAGTGAACACATGGGGTCAATGGTCACTAGTGATGTTCCAGGTCCAAGTATCTAGGTCATGGCATGAGTAGCGCCAAGGTATGGTTAAAATAATGAGTCTCCAATTGAGTACGCGGGTAGGTAGTAAATGATGAGGGAAAGAGGGTGAGGGGAATGGTCAGGGTAAAGGTTAGGTGGCTTCCTTACAGGCATAGGTGACAGGGTTTAAGGGACAACTAGCCACGTCATGGGCATCGATTGGGGATTTATAGGCCCAGATACATGCACAGGGGCAAGGTATGACGACACCACCACATGCACTAGATAGGGTCCTAGTTCAAAGGCAGGGGTGGGACAGGGTCCTGCAGGACAAGTACAGGGAACAAATACTATGGGGCCATCACAGACCGTGCCTATATCCAGGTTACGGTATGCCCTAAGTGAGGCCACATACTACCAAGATCAGCTGATGGTGGCCGGGATAGACTTTCTATCCTATGGATAGTACAGGGCACAATAGGTCTCGAATGAGAGGACGAGATCTCACGCTCATAGTGTAGAGAGTACATGGGGCCATCAGGGTCCTAAAAAGGATCAGGGAGAGGCCACTAGCTCACGAAGACCATCTCTAGGTGATGCGCTAGTAAGGACCCAACCACCACTAAGGATGGATGGGGAGATGTTAGTAGGTTACCAGACTAGGGCCAAGGAGGCATAGGGTATATACAACATAGATATGGAGGATGTGCACCAAGATGCCTGATATATGGCTCTTTATTTTGATGTATTGTAGTCATTTTTTATATATATCGGCCTGCATGCTAAGATATTTTTATAGAGGATAAATTTTGGATCACATACCGGCCTACATGCCGAAGAGAGTGAGGGTGTAAGAGAGTTTTTGTATATTTTAAGCATATACTAGCCTACGTGCTGATGACATTTTGTATTGAATATCGGCCTACGTGCCAACGATTTTTTTGAGATAGACATGATAGGATATGCATGTATATTTTATTGAGACACATATTTATGTATATGATGAGATGGATGATATTCTTGGTTTGTCGGTGTTTTATGAGACTTTTAATTTTTTGTTGTGATATGGATGAAAACTAGGTGAGTTAGGCATGATGGAGTCAGGTTGGTTTTAGGCATGGATCGAGTCAGGTTTGGTTAGGCATGGTTGAATTAGGTTGGTTTAGGCATGGTTGTGTTTAAATTAGTTGAAGTTGTGATTCATTAATTTGTATAATGAATGATGATATGGGGCATGGTGAAGATGTTTTATAATATATGTATGATCATAATAGAGAAAATGGAAGTCATAATAAATGAATTTTGTGATGATGATAAAAGTGTTAAACAACTTGTTGTTTGTTTAGTTTAATTTCTAATTCTGTCATATAAAAAGGAAACTACCTAGGGGCAAAATGTGACTTAGGAAGATGAAATAAAATTGGTTAGGGTAGAGAGTGGCCGAGATAACCTCCAAGGGACCCATGCCCTCAGAGTGTTGCCTATATAGTCCTAATGAAAAGGTACCTCAGGCCGATGTAGTTATCCCATGAGCTAGGGAAGAATATGAGGATGTAGGAAAATGAGTTGGTAGGTTTTAGGCATGATTTGGGTCTAGGTATGTTAGGTGTGGGTGGGTTATCGGAAAATTGGTATAGGTGATGTCAATTGTGGAAAAAGAAGAAGATTACCCCAAAGGTAAGTGTCGAGGACCAAGTCCTGTATAAGGTAATCAAAACGTAAATAAAGATAGTTAAAAGATAAGAGGGGGTAATAAAGCCACCTGATTGGTTAGGATCAGACTGAGTAAATCATACCTTGGAGAAGATGATGAATGTAAGACCCTAAAGACATTACATGATTGATTGTTGTAAAGGTGAAAAGTAGTCACATGATCACCAAATGTCATGGTTCCAAGAGGTCCCTTGAGGTAGTAGGAAAGTGGGGTTGTAAATGGTGAGAGAGGTGAAGGGTGGGTAATTTTATGTGATATGAGGTGCCATGCTCTTTGGGTAAGAGATATGAGGTCATAATGGGCAAGTCTGTGACTAAAAAGTTATTTGTTTTGACTTTATTGGAGATAGACTGATCAATGTGGGAAGTCTATATGGGATGAGGAAATGAATTCCTTGACGTCTTCATGAAGCTAATCGATGTGGGAAGCTTCAATGTCTCTCATTTTATTTTTTTGAAAGATTTTTACATAGATGTCCTTCGAGGGAGCAGTCTATTTATAGTAGTGATTGGAGAGAGGAAGATATCCTTTTAAGGGAGTCATATTTTATTAGAAGTTTGACTCAAGGAGTTGGGTCCCATGTGGGGATTTGAATTCATGGACAAGACCAAGGTGAGGAAAAGGATTCTTGTTCAAAAAGTAGGGTGAAACGACCATGGGATGTCATCTAAAGGTAGACGAAAAGTATCCATGAAAATCATGCTATGTGTAACACTGTGATACACATATTCAAGAGAAGATAGCAAGTTACGGGTACTCACATGACTCTTGTTTAGTCATTGGTGAAATGTAACAAGTGGATAGTGCTCGAGGGATGAGCATGGAAAGAGGAAAAAAGTGACATAGGACTAAAATTCAATAATAGAATGGTCTAATATGCAAGGCGTGACCATCAAGGGAAGATAAACAATAAGCACCTGATCCATAGGTATAAGTCATGATGTATGGTCCAAGCCAATTAGGAGCAAATTTTCCCCATTTAATTTTTTTCTCCTTTGGTTACATGCTGATTTTCTTTCAAGACAAGTTCACCGACTTGGAAGGTACATTCACGGACACGTTTGTCGTAAGCACATTTTATACATTTTTGGAAAACTTGAAGGTGATCAAGATCGTTAAGATGACGCTTGTCTAGTAAATCAAGTTGTGCTAAATGGTCTTGACAAAATTCATCATCATTAAGCATTTCATGGAGAGAAATGTGGAGTGAGGGAATCTAAACTTTGAGAGGTAGAACAGCCTTGGTACCGTAGACCAAAGAAAATGGTGTGGCCACAGTGGAACTGTGGATACTAGTATGGTATGCCCATAGGGAAAAAGGAATGTGCGTATGTCAGTCCTTCCCAGTATCGTTAACCACTTTCATGAGAATTTTGTTTAAGGTTTTGTTAGTGGATTCAGATTAGTCATTGGTTTGTGTGTAATAAGGTGAAGAGAAACTTAGCTACATGCTGAAGGCGTTGTAAAGTTTTTGTAATTTTCTTTTTTGAATTGTTTTACTTTATCAATGATGAGGCGATAAGGACCACTTAAGCGATAAATGATGTGATGATTGATGAACTCACATATTTTCTCAGCTTTCATGGAGATGAGTGGTATGGCCTTAACCCATTTTGTATAGTATTCGGTAGCGGTAATGATCCATTGATGTTGTTGGGAAGAATGGGGATTGAGCTCCCCAAAAAGATCCAAACCCCATTGAGATGAAGGCCAAAGGTCACAGGTGACCTGTAAGGCATGACTGGGCGTATGATGAAGGTTGGCATGTTGTTGGCATTTTACACAACGTTTAACGTAGTCGTAATAATCATGGTTGAGGGTCAGCCAGTAATATCCTAGGTGAAGAATACACTTAGCCATAGCAAGGCCATTGAAGTGACCTCCACATATGCCATCATGAAATTCCTTAATTATTTAAGGAATTGCAGAACTCATGAGGCATCGTAAGAGAATACCATCAAATCCGTGCTTATAGAGGAGGCCCCCCATGATGATGTAATGAGAGACCTTTTTAAGGAAGGCATGTTGTCCATTACGGGTGAGATCAGGAGGTAAGATGCAGAGAGAAAGATAGTCGGAGTATAGTTTCTACCAATGGTCACTCGGGTCAAGGGTAGCGGTTCCAATCGAGTAAACATCATGAGGTAAATAAGAAGGTGATTGGAGTCTTTGTATGGTGACAAAGATTTTAGAATTGGTAGGAGAAATAGGTATTTGAGAAGCCAAGCAGGCCATGGTATCTAAAAATTTATTGGTTGAATGAGGGACGGTTTGAAGGGCGTAATGATCAAAGGTGGTCAAAAGTATGTCTACATGATGTTTATACTTTTTAAGTATCTCATTACGACATTTTTTATATACCATTGACTTGGTTTATGACCAATTGGGAATCACCAAAGATGTTGATTGTTTTGACATCGAGGGCATAGGCAGATTAGAGGCCTAATATGAGTGCTTCGTATTCAGCAATATTATTTGGACAATCAAAATCTAGTTTGAAAGAAAACGACATGGGTTCACAATAAAGCAGAATGAGGATAACACCAGCCCCACCTCCACGCTAACACTTAGAACCATCGATGAAGAGATTCATTTGATAAGTAGGTTCATCCAAGGAAAGGGTAGTAATGGACTCATCTGGAAAGTCAAAATTAGAGTATTAATCCCCGGAAATAGGTGTGTTGGCCAATTGGTTGGTGATGGCTTGGCCCTTGAGAGACTTTTTATGAGTAAATTCGAGGTCAAGGTTAGCTAAAAGCATAAGCCATCATGTGGCATGCTGATTTTGATGAGGTTTGGCATACATGAAGTGTAGGGGGTCAGTGTTGGTCACAACATAGGTTTTTTGGTTGAGTAGGTAATGGCAGAGTTTTGTGGCAAAGAAAACTAAGGCTAAGAAAAAAAATTGGGATGGGTGTATCAGGTTTCATAGTCTAAAAGAGTATAGCTTATATAATAAACCACATGCTCTCTTTGTTGTTCATCACAGTGAGCAAGCATGGCTCCCAAGGAATGATCGGTAGCTGAGATGTATAGGTAGAAAGGTTGATCATCTTTAGGTGGAATGAGAATGGGTGGTTGGAGAAGGTATTGTTTTAAGGCCTCAAATGATTTATGGTAGTCATCATCCCATTTAAAGGAGACATCCTTCTTGAGTAGATGATGAAATGGTTGACACCGATTAGATAATTGTGAAATGAAATGGCGAATAGACTACAACTTACCTTGGAGGCTATGGAGTTGTCTAAAGTTAGTGGGTAGAGGCATTTCCAGAATGGCCTTGACTTTAGTAGGGTCAAGTTCTATACCACATAAGGAAACAATAAATCCCAGGAGATTTCCTGAGAGAACCGCGAAGACACACTTCTTTGGCTAAAGGCGAATGCAATATTTAATGAGATGGTAAAAAATGGTTTTGAGGATGGTAAGGTGCTCGGAGTGACGTTTATATTTGGCGAGAAGGCCATCCACGTAATCTTCCAATATACGATGCATGATATCGTGGAAGATATAAGTCATAGCCTGTTGATATGTGGCACCAACATTTTTAAGGCCAAAAGGCATGATTTAGTAGTAGAAGGTCCCCTAAGGGGTGATGAATGCAGTTTTGTGTTGATCCTCTGGGGCAAGCTAGATTTGGTTATAACCTGATAAGCCATCCATGAGTGATAGCATCTCGTGACCATCGGTAAGGTCAACTAGTTGGTCAATACCGGGTAGAGGGAAGTCATCCTTTGGGCAGGAAAGGTTGAGGTCATGGAAGTCTACGAAAATGCATAAAGCCCCTTTCTCCTTAGTGATAGGTACAACGTTAGAGATCCAACGAGGATAATCAATGGGTAATATGAAGGAAACAGACAGAAGATACTGAAATTCTTCTTTGACGAGAAGGGCTATGGGAGGGTGCATTTTCTTCATTTTTTGTTTGATGGGTTTGGTATCGAGAATGTTTATAATATTATGGACCACTATGGTGGGGTCAATACCAAGCATTTCTGTGTAAGACCAAGTGAAGGTGTGGTTATGATCTTTGACAAAATAAGTGATGGCTTCTTGTTCAGTAGCATCTAAAGATTGATCGATCTTTAGGATGCGCGGGTCGTCCTGAGCATGGATGTTGATCTTGATAGTCAACTCATTCAACATGGTTTGCATCTTAGAGGGTAATGACTGATGAATATATGTGTCTTCTGCACCAAGGTAGGTGAATATAAATTCATCATCCTGACATTGAACGATAATAATGGAAGGTGTATCGTCATTGATCATTTCAGGATATAGGAAGGGAAGAGAGGAGGGAGCCTCAGCCTTAAGTTGATAAGTCACAAACCCAAAGGAGATGGTTTTTATGAAATAAAAATAGGAGGGATAGATTCATGATCCATCGACTCCGTCAGCAAAGGTGGTGATGCAGGCGCAGCGGGTGAAGAAGGCAAAGAAGGGCTGATGTTCTTGATGGGTTCAATGTGGGCTTGCTTAGTAGGTGGTTCAGCAAAGCCAATACCACTATGATCCTTATGTTTGTTAGTGGTACATGGAATCATAGTATGGTGGCCTTTCTCATAAAACCCAAAACCAAAACCCTTCCACGTACATCGGTGCAGGAAGGTGTGGATGAAATGGTGATTGGTGAGAGACTAGAAGTCAACAGAAAATGGGTAGGTTTGTGACGGTGGTTCGGGTGTGTAAGTGGTAGTATCAAGTCCCCCATAGGTGAGACTATTATGAAGGTGGGGAGCACAATAAAGGAGGCACTCTCCTATGTGATGATCATAGCGAGGGTGTTGGTGAAGGCTTCCATACTCTTTTGGAGTAAGGAATGTGTTGACACTACATAAGCGATACTCTCCCAGAGTGACGCGTTAAAAAATTCCTTCTAAGGGATCAGTGGTTAGTATGTGGGTATCTGGAATAGATGATGTTTCAGTGGTTGATGCAAAGGTAGAGATAATGGATTGGGAGGCTGATGGACTAGCCATGGGGGTTGTGGCACTGATAGGAAAGGAGGACGTATGTGCGGTTGAGGTAGTAACTATACTGGTAAGTGGAGGTGTAGGTGAAGCAGTAGTGGTCAAGAAGGTAGACACCTTAATGAGTATGAGCATGTCATTGGTTTGGTAGAGCGTGTTGCATGTTTTAAAAGGTTATGGATCAATTGAAATGGTATAGGTGTGTCCTTCATGTTCAAACTTTACATAGCGATGCAAAGTGGAAGAAACGCAACCCATGACATGAATCTAGGGTCTTCCAAGCAACATGTTATATTGAAATTCCCCCTCCAAGACATAGAATAAATCTGCAACAGTGCAAGGGCCCACGTGAATGTGGAGGATGACGGTGCTTAGTGTAGAGGTGATAGCGTCATTGAATGAATGCAACATGACAGGATGTTTATGCATGCAATTTTCAGGTATGCATATTTGAGTGAATGCATGGGATGAAATGATATTAATGCATAGTGCCCCCATCAATCATTACATGTCATACACGTATATCATCAATGTGGATAGAGATGAAGAGGGCTAGGTATGGGTCATCTGTTTGGCGTGGTGCGATCTCTTCCTCTGAGAAGCTAAGGGAGGTTATTTGGTGAGTAGGGTGAGGTGTGGATAAAGGTGGCAATTTGGTGAGAGAGGCTACATTATGGGGTGTGATAATGGAGGCTACAGGTGTAGGGTCACTAGGTAGAACCTCAATAGATTGTAGAACCTCCATGAGAGCTTGATGATGTGATTCTGAGGTTTGGATGAGGTCATATAGGGAAATTTTTAGGGAAGATTGGGGTAATTGTTTGAGCATGGTGTGATGTGTGACCCCATTAGAAATAGGGTATGTGGGGCCATGAATAGTAATCTTAGGTGTGGGTTTAGATGGTATGTTGGGTATAGGGTTGGTTGGTTGGTCGGTTTCCTTTTCCTTTCCTTTGTCCTTCTGAGCACATGTAGTAACATGGATCATGTTGATTTAAGGGGAGTTGGCAAATGGAGAAGGTGTAGGGTGAGTGGTCTAACGACATGACAGACAAAACCCTACTGGGGGAGAAAAGCCTTGTGAAGTGAGTTGGGTGCAACAAAATTTAGGTCCATGTTAATTTTGAATCTGTGAGGTGGAGCTAGGAGCTGTGGGCGTGGAGGTTGTGGTTGTTGAGTGGGAAGTGAGGGGAGGACTATGGGAATGGTTTTCAAGGAAGTAGGGTCCTCATCGAGAATGTCCTCATCATCAAAGTTGGCTTCCAGAGGACACAACTAGATAAGGATGGTTTTTAAAGCCTTGTAGTTCTCCACATCGTGCCCTGGCACATAATGGTAGGTGTAAATTTTAGTGTCATAAGACCCTTTTGCTTTGGGTTTGAGGGGGTCATAAGGTCTAAGTGGTGGTAAATTGATAACATAAGTCTCAAGAAGGTTGGTTTATATTTTGGCATAGGACCCCACTAGTGGATCACAATGGGAAGTGAAAGTGGGTTTGGGAGTAGGTGCAGCTGATTGTTGAGGAATGGTCCTTGCAGGAGGGGGATTGGGTTGAGCCATGGTTTTGGGTGCTGGAGTGGTCTTGGGTGTTGGTCGTGTTTGTTTCGGTAAGGGTATGGTAGATGAACAAGAAGGAGGGTGTATGGTTGTTTTGACTACCTTACTAGAGGGTTGCAGATTTTTGTTTTTGGGTTACACCTTCTTGGGTAAAGGTGATATTGGTGTACAAGATCTAGAGGGAAAAGTGGATTGGGGAAGAGGGCGAGTTACCCATGGGGATAATAGAGGTGCTATGAAGGTAGATGATGTAGGTCGAGCAGGGGGTGTGAGGGACAGAGACTGAAGTGTAGTGGATAACGAAGAAGTTGCTCAAGGTATTTGAGGTATGGGTGGTAAAGATGTTGCAAGTGTAGGTGTAAGTCATGTCGGATGCTTAGGTAGGTTAGAGATTTACGAGGAAGGAGTGGGATGTTGTGTTTTTGGTTTATTGATGAGTGGAATTTTCTTTACCGTGTTGGGAGTTTGAGGTCCCAAAATGGATGGAAAGGGTGAAGGTGATGTAGGTATGATTGGCGTGGCTAGGGTATGAGGTCTATGGGTTTGGTTCTTCTTTTTGGGTGCCGGAGTAGGTTGGGTATTGACTGTGGAAGATGTAGCTAAATATAGTTTGATATGTGAATGAGTAAGGCTGGTGGTTGGGGTGACCCCTAAGGTAGTGATAGGTTTAGTTGAGGAAGATGATGTAGGTGTGTGTTTGGATTTAGATGTATGTTGGGTTATGGGTAATGTTGTGTTTTGATCTATGATGGTTGTCATGGAAGAAGTTGTGTTAGGAAATAAGAGATAAAATATGTGGAATAATCCCTTACAGAATCACAACTGTAGAAACTAATATGTAGAAAATATTACAGATCTCAAATAAAAGTGTAGAATAAATAACACAACACAGAGAGACAATATTTAATGTGGTTTACCCAATATGGGCTACGTCCACCAAGAATCACTTGCTCAGATTTTATTACAAGCCTCCACTCTCTTAATACAATACCCAGATCTATTTGGAGCTATGCTTAACCAACTCTCCAGAATTCACACCTGAATTCAAAGCACATTTGCAATACATTTGCTTATCTATCTATCATATGCATAAGACCATATAAATAGACAATTGCTTAACTAGTTTGATACAAAACCGTGGGTATCAAAACCATGGGCAAAACCATTGGTATCAAAACAATGGGTACCAAAAAACCATGGGCCCAAAAACAGCCCATAACGGTTACCCATTACCCATGGGTTAATAAACCACCCATGAAAATATCCGAGTGTAACACATTGAAGGTGTACCACACTGTAACATGAAAATAGGCTCCAAAAACATAAAAATATCCCACTTGGAGACTGATTTCCACTAAGCAAGCTTCTTAACCCTTCACTGTCATCCGCAAACGCCAACCAAAGCTAAACATAGCTTTAGTTTATCCCTTGTGACCACCTTGGTCATCATGTCTGCAGGATTCTGACTGTTATGAGTCTTCTCCAACTTCAACTTATCTTCTTCCAAAGCTACCCTGATGAAGTGATATCTCAACTGTATATACTTCATCTTGGAGTGGAAAGAAGAGTTCTTAGCTAGGTGTATAACACTCTGACTATCACTATGCAGCTTAGATTCCTTCTACTTATGCCCCAACTCCTCAAGTAATTGTTATAACACATAGAAGGTGTACCACCCGATTGGGACTGCCGAAAAAATACCCAAGTGTAACACATAGAAGGTGTACCACACTCTAACATGAAAACAGGCTCCAAAAACATAACAAGTTGTGGTAAAGGTGATTGCATTTAGTTCGATTGGTTGAAATATTTTTGAGTAGATAGTGGAAGTATCAGCAAGTGATATTTGCATCTATGTTGAGACTAGAAGAAGATGCCCCCATAATAAGGCTCTATCCACATAATTTAGGCGATCAGCCAAATGTGAGAATGACACGTCTGTAGGTGGTGTTGTTGAGGACCTAATGGTTATTCCTGTAAAATGTGTCTTAGAGACAGGGAATTTTCTAGCTTCATCTTCCATGGGTAAGAGATCCGAAAGTAGGTCTGTAGGATATCACGTAGCTGATGGAGAATGGTCACCTAGGGGTAAAGGTATCTCTACTGGATCCTTGATAGGTGGAGGAGAAAATGGGTGTTCCTCTATAGGTGGAGGAGATGATGGGTGCTCCTCTATGGATGGAGCAGATAATGGGTGCTCTTCTATGTGTAGAGGAGATAAACAAGTCTCCTCTATGGACTGAACAAGTACTATGGGTTATAGTTCCCTAGGTGGAGAAGCTAGAGGTAAAATGGTCTTGACATTAGTGAAGGGCTCCTCCACAAGTGAGGAAGGAGGTGAAATGTGTTGCTCTATGGGTGTAGGAATAGGTGTGGTAGGTTCTAATGCAGGAGGAGGATTTTGAGATAGAATTTCCTCTATGGAAGGAATATGGGGTCATTGGGAAGCAACAAGTACGTCACTAAAAATAGAATGGACCTTGCGGGTATGGCTATCATGAGTTGAGGTCTCCCCAGTTTGATTAAACAAAGGGGCATGATTGGGAAAGGGTTTCTTGAAGATATGTAAGTTTTCTATTGGCAGGTCCGTTAGGATTATCCACAGTTAATTCACCTTTCTTGAGCATTTCTTGGACAATATTTTTGAAAGTGATGCAATTGTCATCACTGTGAACCTTTACTCAATGATAGTTACAGAAATTGTGTTCTTTATACCATGTGAGCATGGGGTGAGCAGGGTCAAAACCAGTGTGTGGTTTTATAGGAGGAAGGGTGATTGACCTAGATTTGATGAGCTTTTTCTAAGACAGAAGAATAAGGTTCCCCAATTGGGGTGTATTTCTGTTGTTCTCGTCTGCATTGAAAAGTCTAAATAGATGAAAGATTAGATGAGGGGCTAGCTTGATTTGATAGATGGGCTGGGCCAGCCTTGACTACCACTACGTTAGTGGTGCCCTTGGCATTTGAATAACTATTTTGTGGTTTGGAAGAAGAGGAGGTATCATTCTTCTTGAATGCCAAACTCTTATTGCGTAATTTGATTTTCTTCTCTTCGATGGCCCAAATTTCTAAATTTCATGTCATGGTGAATGCTTCATCGAATGTTTGGAAATTCTAGACCTGCGGGGTCAGTGAGATATGTCTAGCATAAGTTCACGTGAAAATCTTGATGAGTTCTATTTGTGGTAGTTGGAAGGTGAGTTGATTGATCAGGCTTTGCCAGCGAGCTAAAAAATATGTGATAGATTCATCATCATACTGACGTGTGGAATATAGGTCAATCATAGTAACCTTCTTAACAATCTTAATGGAGAAATTATCCAAGAAGGTTTGGGCTACCTGATTAAATGAAAATATAGAGTTTCTAGGTAACCCACTATACCAATCTAATGCAGGTTCAGTCAGAGACATGGGAAAGGTCCTTAAGAGAAAAACATCATCGTGGGCGATTAGGTAGCACCCATGTTTGAATGACCACAAATGCTATTGTGGGTCTTCCTTGTTATCGAAATGGTTAAATTTAGGCATTTCCCAATGCATGGGGTATGGGTGGATATGGATGGATGAGTAGATAGGCTCATTACAAATTTCATCATAGGTGAGGGTGTGGAAAGAGCCAGAAACTGATGCCTCCAATGTCTGCATCTTGTCCATCATTAATTTGATTAGATCGTTGGTAGGTTGCGATGGTTGGGTGCCTCCTGTAGCATAAGAGGGTTGGTGTTGGGCATGCAACAAGGGTGGCATTCCAGTATATGGTGTTTCCGTGTGGGTAGATTGAGAAGGAGGTAGTGAAATAGGGGATATGTACTTGAAATAAATAACAGATGAAATAGGATGCTGCTAATAGTACGTATATGAAGGTGGAAGGGTCGTGCTAACCCTAGTGGCAATGGGGGCCAACGATTGGGGAATATAAAGGACCATGTTTTGAAAGGGGGTAGGGGTCATCGACACGGGAGGTGCTTGTGTAGCTACGGGTATATGTGAGACAATACGGGTGGATGAGGTTGTATTTTGAGTGGTTGTCAAAGGTATGGTGGATGTGGCGGGTGCAATGGATGTAGCAGATGTTGCAGTCATAGCGGGTATAGGACCTAGATGCGAAACGACTGGGGGTAAGGTAGATGTAGGCCACACGGAGTTAACAGGTGCTGTAGCAGAAATAGGAGTGAGTTTCGGGGGGATAGATACAGGCATGTCATATATCAACTAACTCGAGGCATCTCGAGTGGACAAGTGGGAAAGGTAAAACTATAAGGCAGCAGGGTTTTGGTCAAGGATTTGTGTGAACTCCTCATCTCCGATAGCGATAGTGATAGGTTGGATAAGATCCATGGCGGGTGATAAAATTGTAGGTGGGGAAGGGCTAGTTGGGAGCTGTTGAAAACTAGTGTGGAATACGAGGGCGCTAGTTTTGTCAACGTGTAAGTACCATGTGAGCAGGTACTGATCAGATTGGACTATCTTTCTATAAATGACACAAAAATACAGCAGGAAAAGGAAGAACATGTGGTAATAAGTGCATTAAGTACAAAATGTTAGCTAGAAAGTGGCATAGGATAACAGATCCTAGTCAGGGTAAACCGACGCTGGTTAGGGGTAACTGCTGCTAGTCACTATGGGAAACAAACAGTGAGTCAAAAATAAGGTATAAGGCCAAATTTGACAAGTACACCAAATCTGATGAGTTCTACAAGGTCAATGGGAATGATAGTAGTGATAGGGACTTTGAATAGTTGAAGAAGGTGAATAAATGTCCTTTTGGGTAGGTTAACAAAAAGGACCTAGAACTGACGCCAGTTGGGTATAACCGATGACTGTCAGAGGGTAACCGATGACAGTCGTTGCACTAACACCGGTCACTGTGAAATTGAAACAGTGATGAAAGAAAAGTGGTTGTGAATTAAAATCTGACGTGGAATCAAACCTAGAATTCTTAGAATGATGAGAATGTGGTTCAGGCACACTCAGAAGAATCCAGAATACACCAACTATGATGAGGAGCATGCAAGGAGAAACAAAAGTTAATGAAGAACGTGACCTCTCACCTCAAAACGCAAGCCAAGTAGAAACACTAATAAAAATGTGATCCTAAGAGTGCCTTTTCTACTATTTTTGTTTAGCTTAAGTTATTTACGGACTGACTCATGAACTGTAGAATATAATTATTTGTTGAGGATGGATTCCTATAAAAAAGGAGATCTAAAAGGTGAGGTTTTAGGTATGTTATGGCGGGGGTAGGCTTCACTCTGAAGTATGAATCAACAGAGCAATGATCTGGGGAGTACCCTGCCAATCCTCATATCAGTGTGATCGTTGACATGCCTTCCCAGGAAAGATGTTGTTTAAGAATATCTATTTGTTTTGAATTTGTGTAATTTGGCAAGACTCAGAGAGAAAGAGATGTGTTTTCTATGATTCATTTGTCATCCATCACTTGGGAATGACTTCCAACGTATAGGTTGCCCTCAATTAATGTTAGCTAATGTGATAAATCAAAATGGAATGCACTTATTTTTAAGCCCAAATCAAAATATGAAATTCGATGACACAAATAGATGAAGAGGAAGAGGGATGCTCTTTCACTAAAATGTAGAAAACAAGAAGAAATGGTTTTTTTTAAGTACACCAAAAGAAAGGTTTCTTTTAGAAAAAATAGAAAGAAAAATAAGGTTACTGAGGAAGAAAATTAATGTGTTTGCTTTCAAGAAGGGAAATAAAAACACAACTTTTCCAACGAATGAATAAAAATGCAAGGAACCCCAGATGGGTCCCACGGGGAGTGCCAAAATTTTTCACCTGATTCTTAGAGGTGTCTTTGAAAGTGACGGAACAAATAGGGTGATGGACGTAGGATGAATACCTGTTAAAATTTTGGTTGATAGGTTGTTGCGCGTGTGTTGACTCCTTGATCCACAGCTGATCGTGAGAGCTTCCTTTTGGCTAGGAGGAACTACCTGGAATGGAACACAAAACCACAAGAAAGAGTTAAACAGTATATGCAATGGACTGCCTAGTGTATACTAGATCCGAAAAGTATGATACTTCCTAGATGGTTGTCAATCCACTGTTTAAAAAAATTTAATGCTAGTAATAAAATAAATCCTATTGTAATTAAAATGATTTACGTATCTCATTTAAAACACAATAAGAATGATCTGATATAGGATAGGTTAAAATAAGATCCGAAGGTCAAGTAACGGTATCTAGGTCTCTGTAGGTCTGATAAAAGTCTTAGGCATGTCACACGTGATTAAGGGTGATGGAGGGATAGCTGGGTAGGTCACTGTTCTAGGTTGTATTGTAAACAAAGATACTGATGCCGGTTAAAGGTGACCGATGCCAGTTGGGGAGAACCGGTGCCGGTTACTGTGGAAAACTGTGAATGCCATAAAATGAGCTTTGGATCTCCATTATGATTTCACAAAGGAATAGGCTAGTCGGGGTGATGTATTAAGTCATTTGGGTGGGTTTGACAAGGCTTAAATGGGGATGTGGAGGGGTGAGTATTAAAGGAGGTCAATGGGTGGCTAGGAGAACAAAGGATAAAAACACAAAGATGAAATAAACGAGCCAGAGAAGTCAAACATTCTACTTACTTGCAATCTGGCTTTGGACATCTGTGAGTGAGGGATGAAGGTGTTGATAGGAGGTTGAACGCTGCAGAGGATCACCAAATGTTGGAGAGCTCCTACATGGGTTGCATGTGCACTCATTTTTGCTTGGTTGGATCAAATATGTGTTGGGTGGTCGTTGGATTAATGCAAGATGTCTGTGCAAGAGAAAATTCTTGATCTCCTTCCTTGCATGTGTGTTCTCACGGAAACTTGTTCTCAAAATATGTGTTATCTCTTAGGAATTTCTCAACCTTTTTCCAACTTCAAAAATAAGCTTGTTTTGGGAATTAAAAGTTTCTACTTACTTGACCGATGGCGATTTTGGCTTAACCGGCAGTGGTTAAGGGTAACTAGCATCAGTTAGGGCAAGATTTCCTAGGTTTACTAAACGAGAAATATCCCCTTGATTTTTTTGGATCTCGTGTCGTTAGCTCACGGATTAGACTGGAAGCTTCGTTTAATCATGCGAGAATGTGGTTAGAGGGAATGTAGGCATTGATTTTTAGGGTTTGGGTAAGTCTTAGTTAGTTATGGCAACTTACTAAGAATAGGTCTTAGAATGAGGTGGCTTGATGAGGTGTCTAGATGAGGTGGATATCTGGGAATTATCTAAATTAGGATATTCAAATAATAAATATGGTGAGGATAATGAATTAATTAAATTTAATTAATTAAATTAATATTATAGTGAGGTGAAGGGGGGCATGGCTAGGTGAATGTGATGAAGGTTTTTATTTAACGAGGGACCAAAGGGGAGTGTGACCTAATTTTGGTGTCTACACATACTTGATAAGTAGGGTTGGTAGGAAAGTTTGAGATGTGATAGACAAGGTTAACTTGTCCCTCACGTAACTAAAAGTGGAAACCAAGGCAAATTTTTAATTAGGAAAGGATGGTGGAGTACACACCACTTAAATGCATTTACTTAAATTCACAACATGCACCCAAACAAGGAATATCTACCCAATTTATTGCCCACATGTCTTATCTTCCCTCTTAACCTAAATTTAAGCTAAACTAGCTAATTAAGATACATTAGCAAGTGTTAATAAAGCAACAATATTTCCCAAATAATTAAACACATACATAACAAAGTCAAAAAATTAAAAATTAAAAGAAAGGAAACACATTACACCGATGGCGACATAATTTAGGTTACCCCCCTATGGGAACCTCCTAACAAAGCATGCAACAACACAACATAACATTATACATAAGTTGTCAAATGTTAGGACATATTTCACAACACCCGACATCCTTTCATGGTTGGTCCCCTATCCCCTTTCGATGTATGTGATAAAATATCCTTGAAACACAAACAAAATAACTCTTTAGCCTTACGGCCATATCAACAACATCGAGAATAATATACATTTATAAATCAATAATCGTCATCCAAAATTAGAAATTCTATCATCTATCATCATACAATTAATTCTATTTTTACATCCATAAAATCATAATTCTACTCAAAACATCCAACATAGGCTATGCATTTAGAATATGACATGTTAGTAGAAAATCATAATACTACAAATCAACATATGTAACTGTCCATCATTGTTATCTGGTGCATCATATTCAACATGTAAGTCACAACATGTCAATAATCCAAATATCTACATAGTTTGTCATCTTTTGATCAATATATGGTAAGCAAAATGTCTAAGTATCAATCCAATAGGAATAACATCATAATGAAACAGTGTCGAGAGGAGTGGGCACTACAATTTATTTTTGATGGCATATGAAAGTTAATAAATTTTCATATTTATATTTTTCAGAGTCCATTTTATATTAAAATGATAGAAATGCTATAATGTTTTGTTTCCACCCAAAATATGATATCCCTTTTCAAAACAGTTTTCATGTCTCAATTCCTTGTAAAAAACCAGAAAATAGAGGATAATAATAGGATCCTAGGATATCCCTCCATTATTATAGAGTCCCTTATGATTTGAACAAATTCCAATCAAAACTCAATGTGAGTCAATGTGCAATGATCCAGTGTCTATGACTGTCTCAACCCTTATTTTTCAATACATGTAACAATAAATAATACACACATAGTAGAGGCTAAAATGGATATCTAATTGCTTGAATTAATATTTTAACAACTTTAGAAAATAATTATTTTTGTTCTTATTAATTCAATATCATTCTTATATAAAACAATGTTTTGATATGTAATTGTCCTTATTTTACTCAAGCAATTATGTGTTAATATACTCCTATAGTTGAAATTAGAAATTTATTGGCTTGCAAGCTGACAAAAAAGGATACAAAGTCAAGGAATCCAAGTTTGGGGTCAAAGGCACACATAAAAAAAGACTACAAATATAATGGATATGAAATTAGTTGATCAATTTCTTTTTGTACCTATCAATAAAAAATTAGAAAAATTCCCACAACATTATGAAACAATGTTTTTGACATTTCAAAAGCATTTAAATTCATAGACATGAAAATAAATAGTTGTTTTGTAGGGTTTTTGTTGTTTGAGTTGGTTGGTGATATTTTCAATGGTCTAGGATAAATAGAACCAGGATCTCATAAATTACCAAATGAAAGAAATAAATATGTTGATGTGAAAGTAGATGAGGTGAAAGAAAAAAGCTTTGAGAGTCAACAAAAAAAGAGGTAGAGATATGAGAGACAATGCAAAGTTAAAAGTGTTAAAAAAAATTCAAAACATGAAAGAAATATTTCCAAAATCAAACATCACAATATGAAAAATAACTTAATTTAAACCAATAATTAATATACAAATAAATACATTAACACTCTAACAATTAATTATTCTGAGCCCTTAGGGTTGACTCACTCAACCTTAGCCACTTCTTTATGTGTCTTAAGTTGTGGGTTCAAATCCCATGATTTACCCGCAATATGTATTAAGGGCTCAATGTATGCTCCTCCAAATGAAGTTGATCACTGATGCTTACCTTATATTAAAGTCTCACTTGTTGGAGCTCCAAATCACTAATTATTCAATGATCCTTATAAATTACCAAAAAAATAATTAATTATTCTTAAACAAAAATTAAATATTTATATATATAATAAATTGTAATATGTTCTCTTTACATTCACAAAAACATGACATTTACCAAATTAAATAATACATCCCTCACCTTTATTTCCATAGTAAGAATAAATTATTGTAAAATCTACACATTTTTCACCATAATATTTAGTGATCATTGTTTCATTAAAATAAAATTGCAATGAAGAATTCTTTTCCACTCAATGCATTGAATTAGAAAGCTGAATTTGAAACCTCCTTTCCATGATATCCTTGGTTGTATCAGTTTTTAAAATATATATTAAATAAATAATCATAACAAATTTTATATTATTTGGTATTTAAAATGAATTGTAGTTTAATCATGAAAATGAGGGTGTAAAAATTGTAGTCAATATAAACTATAAGAAATATTGGAAAGAGATATTACTCAATCCTTGACACCAAGCGATATACATTGTATTTATTTCTTGTGAACAGTCTAATCACCAGGAAGAATGCCGTTTTTGCTGATGAAATGACAGTTAATCTGGATAATATTATAATAACTGTAGAAATATACATTTTGAATTTGACATTAGGCACGTGCGTGTTTTCCAGCATTATCATGTTTTCGTTTCGTATTTGTCAATGTTCCGAATTCAATGTTCCTGAATCCCGTGGACAAATTGATATCTTTCTTATTTATGTTGATGATTTCATCGCAATTATCAACACGCAAGGAGTATTAGAGTTTAACACGAATGCTATGAATTTAATACATCGGAATATAAAGAGGATTGATGTAAAATTTAGCCGAAATAATAACATGTGAAACAAGATTTTTGATATCATAGAAAATAAGAACTATATCAACCTAAGAAGTTGAGGTTTTCGAATCTTAGAAGCATACAATATTTATGGTGACAGTAAAGTTTAGAGGATCTACATAACCTTTCTTTGACATCCTAGAATTGGAGCATGTGAAACATTGTCTTTCCACTGTATTAAGTGCATCATACTCGCATAATCTCTCTTTTTCATAGCAAGGGACATATTGAAGGGAGGTCCTTTGAAAGATGCACAATGGTAAGTATTAAAGTAAACCGCTCCAACCAAACTTTTTTGATAAATGAGATAAGTTTCTTATAATTTTTTATTAGTTGAGTTGAAAACCATGGATATCACAAAATGAGATCATAATATCAGTATGTGTGATGAAAATAATGTCATCTAAAAATTTAAAAATAGTGATGATTATATCATTAAGATTACAATCATCATATTTCTTTCTTAAACATACAACAGGATATCATTTAGTTTACATATATGCAAAGAGAAAACAAAATACAGATGAAAGTTGACAACCTTATTTAACACCAATAGTAAAATTGATATCATTTATAAAAGTGGTAGCAATTCACACCTTGACAAATTCCTTCTCATAAAGTATCATCGTAAGAACAACCAACTGATAGAGAATTTGTAGATCTTGAAGCCATTGGATGAGAAAATTTCTTGTGGAAAACCTTCCAAATGCCTTCTGAAAACTAAAAATCAAGAGTTTAAACCGTACATGTTTTAAGTATTGCTTCTTTATTTACAAATATAAGCTCATCGATTTTTGATCTATTACACGACGATTCCTTCTAAAACCCACTTGTCCCTTTAGTCATTTTTTGGAATTTGGTCAAAATCAAGAATCCCACACCATAGAAAAAAGCTTACTCAAGATGTGTTCAATCAAGATGCTTATTTAATAATATGGATCTTGATGGATCTTGATTTAAATATGGAACATATGATATGAGACAACCTACGCGACTCAATAAGAGTACACCATATTGTAAAGATCAACAATATGTGTTGTTTGGTATAGACAACTAAATTTCGCCTTTGGCACTTTACAATAAATATTTGAAACACTTTGAAATAATTGAACAAAAAATATAATTGAGGAAAAAATTCCCTCTAATACTTTCCACTTGCATTATCTTGGTTACCTCCGCATGGTAGTTATACTTATTCAAGATTAGCTCAGTTTATATAGGAACACATTTTGAATCCCAAATAGACATTCTACATACTATATATTGATGTTTTCACCCTTAGTATGGTAAATGTTAACCTGTAAATTTCAAACTATTGTATGTGTGATACCTTTTTAGGAGTCTTTAGGGCCCTTAAATGACTAGTTTCCAATTTCGGAAGTCTCCATAAGGTCACCCTAGACACATTTCATGGGTTTAATATGACAACAAATTAATAAAGAGATTCCTATATATACATTACCTTATAGGTTGTTCATCAGCTCTTAACTCTTATACTCTCTTGGAGAACTCTCACATACATTAGAGATCATTGTACACAAATGTGAAATATTCAAAGTGTATCATTAGAAAGTTCCACTTGCCTAAATATGAATACAAAGAGGTAAAAGTTGCATGGTACTAGGTATCAAATCACAAATAGAGGATTGTATATTTATTTGCACGATTTTACGCACATTCACATAGGTGGGAGAACTACACATGGTTTAATCCATCTTTGGAATGGCATGCAATAAATTCTTGGCACATCATCGGGGTGTGGTGAGGTTAGTGCAACCCAAAATTCTAACTCCTTTAAGATATCTTATGGTCAAGAACACATAATTAGGATTTGAAAAATGGAGAAGTAAAACATGGCTCATTGCACTAGATCGAAGAGATCGTTTACCATAAATCAGTTTTCATGAAGAAGTGAATAGTTTCTAAGAGTTTCATCCTCGAAATCCTTAAGGGACACTATTGATAGACCTAGACATTGGTGGCGATTCCAAATGTCTAATATTATCATCAACTTCTAGGCATGTTTTTTATATATATTTTCTGATCTAATCCCAAGACTTTTTTTCACTGTTCATAGATCATGTGGCATTCTATATGGTAAAAAAATAGTCAAAATTGTCTCAGTGTACATTATACTTCTAATTTATTTCCAATTCTAAATCAATAAATCACATGATCCATTATACCTTTTCAATTAATCCTTTTGAGATTAAATTCATTTATTTACTAGTCTAAATTTGGTCAATTTTTTATTATATTTCATACCATTTTATGTAAAATAAAAAAATATATTCAAATGAGCCCGGCATTTGATTTAAGCATTAAAACCCTGGGTTTCATTCTACACTAGATTTCAGAATTTTCCGTTATTAGGTTTTATCACCACATTTTGAATTCACATTTTCCCTTTGAGGGATTGATAAAAGATTCATATAGTAATATAATTTATTTTAGATCTTAGGGGTTATTGTTGCATTCTTGTTTACATTTTTGTCTTGTCATATGCAACATTCAAACCTTATCTTGGCTATAGCGGAAAATATCAGTAATGTGAATATTTATATTGATGTCATAGTCACCTAAATTTGGTAATTTTTCATTTAAAAATGAAAAATTTGGATTTATCCCTAAACCATGACTTTTGCGTACATTTCAAGACCAAAAAAAATATCATCATTATTTTTATCATAGAGGTTCAAGGTCACACAAGATTTAGAGAAACAACCGAATAAACTTGACACAAATTAAAATTAGTGTATAAAGAAAAAATATAATATAGTCTTCCATCTCCAAATACAACCACAAATTCCCAAAATCAAGTCAAACAAGATAATTGAAGCCTTTTTGAGATGTTTTGAAATATTTCAAGACTCACTCCTAGTATTGAATTAACCTATGGAAGATAAAACACTTGTTCCTATAGTGTTAAGTGGATTTCCATACTATTACGAATTGTTTTTCACCTCATTTAATATCTTCCAAAAGAAATCAACCTTTGAATATTTTTTCAACATCTTAAAGTAAGAAGAAAATATTCAAAATGAGGAAAATAATGAGGACCATGCACTTGCTTTCTACTTCAAGGGAAAAAATGAACATTTTTATTTACAAGAAGCAAGGTAATAACAAATAACATCATAGAAATATCAAGGGTTTTCCAATAAGAAGTTCCCTACTTATAGGAAATGACATGATATAAAGGATTGTTTGTATATTTCTTTGATGCAAGGATATTCAAGGAAGAATCCCAACTAACATAAGTCAAATCATAACTAACAAAATTCCCATGGATAGAAAAATTGAAAATATAAGACTTAAACATCAACACCAAGGGAATATTTATATTCGAGAGTAATAAAAATTTCAAAAGGATGTCCTATATAATGCACAAGTATTTTAATTATTTTCCACATCCAAATCAATATAATATATTGATTTAGGATCCATCGACATATTCTTGGAAGAAAGGATTGGTGCACAACATTAGATCCTTTACCCATAAATAATCATGTTTATTTGGGTTACGATACTTCCTACCAAGTTCAAAGAATAGGTAATATCAAGTTTCCTCTCAAAAAACAAGATTTTATTATCACACGAGTATTTTATGTTCCCGAAATCACTAATATCCTTTTCTCACTAAATCACTAGATCATCATTTGAAGCTTGAATTTGAATGTTTAAGTGGAAATAATGCATGCTTTATAAGGTATGAAACAATCAAATTTATTTTTAATCACACATTAGGCATTTGCAAGATGTTTCAAATTCAAGTTTTATCATGCAACAATTAGGAACTCATTACAAACAATGAAAACACTACAAACTTGTGGCACTACAAATATGGGCATTCAAATTTTGTATATATAATTTCACTCAACCAACACAATAGTGTTAGATGATTTCCACATTTAAAGAAGAATATAGACATCTTCTCCAATTGTATAGCATGAAAGTAACTAATCTTCACCATTACCAAAGAATCAAACTAGATTTATATGCTTAGCATACTTGGTTCATACAAATATTTTTAGAAAAATGATTGAAATCTCCAATGGATATCAATATTTTTATCTCTTTATTGAATATTATTCATGTTAAATGTGGATGTACTTTCTAAGAAAGAAGGATAAATATTTTTAAGGATTGAAATTCTTCAAGGCACTTGCTCAAACTAAAGATTGTTATAAAATTAATGTAATCCAATCATATCAAGGGGGAGAATTCAACAGTAATGCATTCTCACATTATTTGAAATAAATTGACATCATTGAAAAGTTATTACACCCTATATCCCATTATAAAATGGTGTTTAAAAAAATAAAATCTAAAATATCATGGAAATGTTGTGTTCGATGATTGAGGATGTTGGTTTGAAAATAACCTGCAAGGAGGAAGGAAAATGAAAATAGTATACAAGCTGAAAAGGTCAATAAAATTTCCACTTAACAACATGACTCCATAGGAAGCATGGTTAGGGAAGAAACCATTAATAAATAATCTACTAGATTTTTTAAGACAAGAATACATGTTGGTCTCTAAATAGAAAAGGAAAAAGTTGGAAAAAGGTCCACTCATTACATATTTATTGGGTGTGATGAAGAATTAATGGGATACAAACTTATTGATCAAAACCTAAGAAAAATATACATAAGCAGGGATGTTGAGTTTGATGAGATAATTTTCTCAAGTTCAATCTTCATAAATTCACAAATATGAAATATAAAAAAAGACATGATAATTTTAGATGATGTGTAATAAGGGGACAATAATAATGGGATTGATGGTAGTATTGTGTTGCTAAAACTCCACAAACCAAAAATCAATGTATACCAATTTTGTATACAAATCTGATCAAATATGTAAGGATAGATAGATTCCTACACACATCTTGTTCTTGACCAATGAATCACAAAAAAAATTCAAAAACATGTCAACATGTATTAAATAAGTAAATTTGAGACTTCTGGTGTTCTAGAATCACATGAGTAAATATTATAGAGATATTCCATTGAAGAATCAATTAATCAAACAAAATACGGATACCCCCATTGACAAGAAAAGGTAAAGGATCAAATATGCCTCCAAAGTCTAGCAAATGAAATAATAGAAGATAATATTCAGAAAAACAGTTATCTATATATTCTATATGATATCAATATTTACCATAAACAACAAAAGGGGGAGATAATAATCAATCAAGTAGAAGTTTCTGATGCAAAATAATATATAAAAATAGGATTAAATAACATTATTGATGGACTATGTATTTCAGAGAATAAATTGATCATGAGCACATCCTATAACTCAAAAGTACCACTTTTTTGCACGTTTAGCAAAATATGTGCCACAACCATAACATGACCAAGCTCATATAAAATGAAGAAACATGTTTTTTTAATAGCTTAAATATACCAAGGCACAATGCATCAATAATTTATCTAAAATTTTAAACTATTATTAAAAATAGATTTAGTAGTTAGATTTTAAAAGAGTTTTGGCCACCAAATGGTACACACTAATATGCTTTGACTTGTGCATATTTTTTAGCATGGGTACTTGTGCATAAAGTAACTTAGAGAGTTCCTCTCTAGTACCTACAATCAATTCCAAATTCGGGGGGGGGGGGGGGGGGGGGGGGGGATGATACTTTAAAATTTCCTCACTCTTGTTCACTTGAGATCATACTAAATTAAGGGAGGAATGATAGAATTATAAAAATATATATTTAATAATTTAATTCACAATTCACGTCAATAAAACAAAGGAAAATACTTTTCTCAATAGGTTGCATTATAGCAGTGTTGCACTTGCACTACATTATTGATTGGTCTTGTGAGTCATCTTGTTGTGTTCAATTAGGGAATCATACATGCAATTTATGTCTTTCAATTTTGTGTAATTTTTAACACTTGTTGTAATGTTTTTTTAGAGTTGTATAAAACTTGGAAATTTATTATCCAATATATGAAAATATTGTAATGTTCTTTTATTAATGTAATATTCATATATATTGTGTAACTTATGAAATATTTTTGTGTAGTTTTATGAATTTATCGCCATACGAAATAATTTCTAGTGAGTTATCTCACCTAGATAGCTCGTTTGAATTGTAATAAACTATTCATGGGTTCAAATCCACCTAAACTAACCCCTTTTTATCACTCAAGTTTCCATGAAACTCGCTGAAATCATCCACTTTCAACGTCTCCTAACATTAGCTAGGAAATCCAAGTCATCCAAAACAATTATGTTTGTAAATTTAATTAAAAATTAAGGGGAGCGTATGTATATATAATGCACCATTCGACGTTACTCATGTTCATACTTCGGTGACCTTGTTGCTAAGCATTGAATGTTGATGTGCCTCTATTTTCCTTTTCTTGGCTTCACCCTTGTTACAAATAATAATTAGCATTCTCCCTCTTCATAGTGCCTGCTTGTGTCTTTGTCAATGTTTCTAGTTGCTGGCCCCTGCAACATCCATTATGATTTTTCCTATTAAAGGAAAATTGTGTTCTCGAATTGTCAAGCTTGACTGTCCGTCATTATTAATATGAATTATAATTATTTTTAAGTTGTAAAATTAATTAAAAAATAATTATAATAATGATATTATTAAGTTATGTGTCAATTGACCATTATTTTATATTATTATTATTTTATTATATTGTCGATTGTAATCAATATTAATATTAACTATATGTATGTCATTTTTTGTATCATTCTGATCACTCCCATAGACCGAACCTCATTCCACGCTAAAGAAGGGAATTTTTGAGTCGTGGCGCCAAGGTTGGTCTTAGTCCAGTGTTTGTGTTCGAACATCTACCGCTATTTTTCTCCATTGGTTGACCAGGCTTGTTTACATACTTGTCTTATTTGTCTATTTAAAGGTGAATTGATATTTCTACCATCCTGGCTGACCAAGCCTCCTCTTGTGCCTTGTTTTAGAATTTTTTTATGATAGCAATTTGGATGCATTCACCCACTTTGGATAGTTTTGTTAGCGCCCCACCATTTAATCCATTTGTAGGCTACATGGGCCACTTTTATTGTTTTTTTATGACCTATTAGCCTTCTTGGAAATGCTTGTTACTTTGAATCTGGTCACTGCATTTTCCTTCTTTATTGTTTCACAATTTTTTTTCTTAGACAATTAAGGTGGATCTAGAAAATACTGTTTTGACCTGGTCACTTGCTGGGTATTAATTTTTTTCTATATACTTATTTCTTCTTCCTGGTCATTTCTCAACCTTTTTCTTTCATTCCTTTTTGGGCCCTACAACTTAAACTTGGGTCATTTTTTTTTTGTTCCTTTTTATGCTTATCCCGTAATCATGGTATCCCTTTTGAGACCACATCTCCTTGAAGAATTTTGTCACATTTCTCTCACCTTGGGTTTATCCCTCCACATTTGCATTCACAACTCTTGTGATTCCTACGAATTCAGTTGATAAAATGTGTGTCTCTCGTTCTTTGACGGATCTTCTTACCTTGCTTTGGTAGCTGGCCACGTGGGCTACCCTGGAAGGTTGCATTTGTTTGTTTTGAGGAGTGAAGGACCAAAGAAATGTTGGGACATGTGGACTTCTTGGAGGAGGATATCTGACAGTACGCAGCCGTGGTAAATGGCATTTAAAATTTGGCATGTTGAATCTAGACTCTGAAATGTTTTCTACCCATTTACAATTTCATGAAATAAATGTGTCTTCTCCCTGAAATGTCACCTAGAAAATGATTTTGGGATTCATTTATTTACTACCTTGAGTGTTTTGGTTATCCCTCTGAGTTTCTTTTTACTGAATCACTATTTTTTTTGGTGACTGGTTTGTAATATGTGAAAAATGCATTTGTCTTTACTTTGTTATTTTTAGTGGAATCAGAACAATATTATATGACTAGGGTACATACCTTCATCTATTCATACTTGCTTATTTTTCTCTCCCTTGCATGGATTAGATAAAACTCATGTATCATTGTAGTATGTATCTACTGTATAGATATTTTGTGTCTGGAATAGGTATTTTGAGTACCCATATTATTAAAGGTAAATACATATACTTATGTAGTATCTATTTATATAGATATTTTGTGTAGTATTTTTAGAGCTATTAGAGGCTGTTGAATACCTAGAACATGCTTAAGCATATAAGTGGCTTGGCATTCATGAATATTATATCCTAAGCTTGCCATGGATGTCGAATGTCTATATTCATGTCAAATGGAAAAAAATTACATACTCGTATGAAATCATCTGGAATTTGTCTTTAAATTGATCACCATATTAATTGGTTTCATGAGTTTTTCTCTTCGCTTTTGTTGTTACGTTATAAGATGAGTAAATTATTAAGTTCTATATTCTTTGTGTATAGTTGTTTTTATGAATAATGAGAAATTTGTTAGGAAAATGTTAAAATTCGGTTCCTTTCCTTGGAAGGAAAATTTAGTTAACTGTGAGTTACTTCTAAGTAACGGTGACCTGTTCGAATTCATTATAATATTGTGTAATAGTGACGTTCTTTGGTTATTATTTTTTTAGAGTTTCTCCTCCATGGCAAGTGTAACTAAAACTATTCCAAGCCATTGATTTGCACTCCAAGTTTGGAAGGTCTAGTAAATAGAAGCCATGGGCCGTAAGCTCAAACCCTCTTGCTACTTTATTTTTTTTTAGTTTTCATTGGAGGTTCTTACTAGCATTTGTGTGTGGAGTTATTATTAAATTTATATCTTGGGCTTTCGGGGCTTCTAGGAGTATCTGGATGAAAAAAATTCTTCTTAATTCAAACCCAGTAAGGGTATACCTTGTACTGAAAAAATGTGTGTTTTTATGGCCTTCATGGAAGAAATGATGGTTTTGGGTTGAAACAGTTACCTGAGAGTGTCTATGTATATTTATGGGTTAGTTAGGTTAGTTTCAATCTCTTATTATCTATCACATAAAATGTGAGTATAAACAATATGTGATGAGATGGATAGATTGTTTGGATGTGTACTACGGTTTGACTTGTTTGAGATCAATGAACACTAGTAGGTTACAATCCATTAATGATTTCTTGTTATTAAGTTGTGTTGTTATAATCATCGAGATGTAATCTTAGTGGTCATACCGTCCTTTATTGATGAAGGAATGGGTTCAAAGGTATTATTATGTGTTTCATTTAAATGAAAATATGTTGATTGAGTGATTCAGATCCTTATTAAAATATTGGGTTTTTCATATCAATGGAGGGATTGGGTATTAGATTTTAATCACATAATCCATAGGATTACATGATTGAAATCTCAATATTCTGGGCCTTTTTTGTTTTAATTTACAAGATTTTGCCTTGGTTATTCTAGATTTTGTTCTTACTAGAATATTTGGCTTCCTCCTTGTTAGCTGGTGTAAATCTTTATCTCATGTGATGAATTTTGATTGGTCATTTGTGCTTCGATACATTCTTTAAGTAGAACATTCCTTTCATGATATTGTTAAATGTTATCATACTGTTTCATTTTGTAGTCTCAACATTATCAGTTCTTGTGAAATGACTTGAGTTAGTACTTGTGTAGATGGAATTTGTGAGTAGATAAAAGCAAATATTGATAAAGGTTTCATCAGGTTGTTTTATGAAGTTCCTTGTAAGAATGTATATTGTGTTGTAAATCTTTCAATGGTTCTTATAATGGAGTTTGGAAGGCCTCTTCCCTTGGATTTTCGGTACTTGTGAAATAAAGTTTTCTTATCCTTTTATATCAAAACTTGTAATTATTATTGTGAGGAATTAAAATCGATCATCACCTTGTTATCTATTTTCCTTTATGATATTATTTAAGTCATGAAAATTTTGTAGCGTGGTTTTCCCAATTTTTGTTACCTTGTTCTTAAGCAAAGTTCAATTGAATATTTTGACCACTTTGGTTTGTGTGCCATGTTGAGTAGAAATGTTATAGCCATGTTTAGTTTTCTCAATGAGTAATGGTAATTTCCTCTTTTGAGTCATAAAACATTCATGTTTATTTAAGTCATGAAAATTTTGTAGCGTGGTTTTCCCAATTTTTGTTACCTTGTTCTTAAGCAAAGTTCAATCGAATATTTTGACAACTTTGGTTTGTGTGCCATGTTGAGTAGAAATGTTATAGCCATGTTTTGTTTTCTCAATGAGTAATGGTAATTTCCTCTTTTGAGTCATAAAACATTCATGTTTAATAACCCTCCATGGTCTTAACATCAGTGTTGTTCTAGGTTTATTTTAGTGGGTTGGCAAATAATTTTCTTGAAGTTAACAAAAAAATGAATATATAGATGAATAAATAAATAGGATAATAATGAAGTCACGCTTTATAGATAGAATTAAGAGTCTTTTTCGAAAGGAAGGAGTTTTCTACTAATGTAAAAGAATCCACCCTCACTAACCCTAAGCTACGGAATAAACTTTATGGTCTTTATTGTGAAACATTAAATAGTTCTAAAATTGATGTCATTGTTGGCCTTTTGGGATATAGTTAAATCTTGGTTAGTGGGGGAGTTTTATTAAGAACACTCTAAGTCTTGTGTTTCCATTTTGGCCACCCCATGGGTATCCTTTTTCGAACTTAATCAAGAGTTTACTAAATGAACCTTTTACCCAAATCCAATTGAACTCTTAAGTCTCATTAAAAGACTAGTTAATAACTAAATAGATCATGATGATGAAATGATTTGACTTTTTTCACTCTAAGCTTTCCCATAGTACTTTGTAATCTCCTCTTAACTGTGGTTACTTGTTGATTCTTGCACAAGAAGGTTGTAGTTTTGAAACTTAATGGAACTCCACTTCAGTTGGGCCTTACAGTCGTCACCTTCTATAAGGGAGGTTTGAATTAGGATTCAGTAGCTTGGGTCTAAATAAGCTACCTTGTGAGAGATGGAAGTTGTCCCTTTTGATCAAGTGAACTTACCTAGTTTTTCCAGTCTTTAGTTACACCTCTTTTAGAAAACTTATCCTCAAGTTAATTAGTCAATAGTATAAAAGAAATAAGTTCACCTTTGTAGGATGAAATGATCAAACAAAATCTAAATCTTCTAGATCATAAATTCGAGTCTTATAAGATATTATAATGAATACATAACCTTAAAGGATTTTTCACCATGGAGCATCCTAAAATGTAGCTATGTACTTATGGATTGGTCTCCTTTGAGGTGCCTTGTCAAGAGAAAAGTGAATTGTTCTTAGTGGGTGTTGAATGTTGCCTTGTTTTCTTTGGGGTCATCATTGTTTCAGAATGTTTGAAGAATTTTTTGTAGCCATTGTGACCTCTTATAGTGTCTTTCTATACTTTAAACATATCAAAAAAAATTATCCAGTACTTTGTTATGTTGTCTTGTGTATCCGAAATAGTGGATGTCACACTTGGTATCAGAGCATATGTTCATGCTCTCGAACCTCTTGGATAAACTGGAGTTGTGATGGTGTTACATGATGGTTTTGCATGATGGTGATGATGTTGCATGATGATGGTTGACATTGGAAGAGTAATGTGATTTAAGGGTGACAAGAAATATGTCGTAATTGTGAAATTATTAATGCACAAGTTGCATATGTCACTGAGTGCATAACTGACGGCATGTTGATGTGTTAAATATGAGATTATTCTCTCTCCTTTTCAGTAATTCTATGTGAATTTGAGTGTGAAACATTGTGTTTTTGTGTGTTGAAGAAATGTGATTGTTGCTTTCCAAGTGTTGGATCCTTTCTACATTCATGATGTGTGGGTGTCCTGATATGTTGTGTGACCAGGTTGGTTTCAGTGAACTGGATTTCTTAATGATGTCATTATCATTTGTGTAGAAATGTGTGTATTCCCATGTTATATGGCAGATGACTATGTGTTGTAATTGTGCCCATCATAAGTAAAATTCACGTAAGATGTAATGATTAATGTCATAAATTTGGGACATATGGTGAGTGTAAGATCCTTATCATGTAGTGAGTGTAATTTGGGTGCAACATATGGTGATGTGGTGTGTTGTAAACTATGAATGTAAGTTATATGATATACCTTGTATTGGTGCCATGCGTAAGAGGCTACATTGATGTGTGTGAATTGTCATTGTGTAAGTGATGTAGTTGCATGTTTTGTTGTGAACCTTATGCTAACCAACCTTGAGGGAAATTGGTAATAGTATATGTTGGTGTGAGGGAATGTGTACCATGGGTTAGTAACTGAAACTGACATTAGGCTCAGTTGATAACGACATGTGTACTCTCTTTCTCTCTCCTCGTGATTGTTGTATGGATGTAACCTAAGTGTCACTATGACTTTGTTTATCCTTGTCGAAGTGGTGACAGAATGATTCAGATTGAGATTATGATAGTTGTGTTATTTGATATGTTATTTTACATACTGAGGCTTGATGTTCCAAGTGCTAGAAACTCGGTGGGTACCCCCCTAGTGTCCATATAAGGCCGTTTATTTATTTTAATGTGTTATTCCTATACATGTATTTATTCATAAATTGAACTTTTAAATTTATTTTTGCTAGGACTAGTAGTTTCTTGATTTCCATGTTTTACATTTTTGGGCATTTCCTTGGTTTTTGGTACTAACATGTGGGTTTTTGTAGTAACTATGGCCATTTGGTCATTTTTTTTTCTTGTATTTAGATCTTCTTTTAAATTTTAAGATTTTACCACCTTTCACAAGGCTTGCACTTTGCCACTTGGCATTTTGATTGGATTGTTATGTTGGTTCTATTGGCGTGACGTGTGGAATAGGGTCATGGGAGGCACCATGGAATAGTTGGACCTATGGACCCACTTCATTGTATGGGGATACGTCCCAAGGAATTATAGATAACTAGGAGGTTGTTGAACCATGAGTTATTATGTCACTTGGGTTAGGGGTGTCTTGACTCTATGTGCATAGGGCCATAGGGAAACCAAAATCCTTGAGGGAGTCATAAGAGATTTAGGGAGGCATAAGATGTTTGTGTGTGTGTGTGTGATTGATGCTTCAGAAGGTATGCAAATTTGTTATGATGGTTTGATTGTGGTGTTATGATGTATGCATTACTCATGTTAGTTAGATATGTTTTGTGATGTTGTGGATATGGAATTGACGGCCTTGTTGACTCTATGTACATGTAGCTATTTTTTGAGTTATGTAGAATCTTCATCTATGTAATTGTGGAAATTTTAAGTTGTTGTAGTACGCTTTTGTTCGAGTATGGTATGATAGTCATTGATGTGTGACCACTACTATGTTTTTTGACCGAGTATGTTCTCTTTATATTTGGTTAATCTTTTGTGATGTGGTACAGACATGAAAGTATGTAAAATTATGCTTGTGAATCTTTAGTGTTCTATATGACACTGGTAGGGTTTTGTGATTACAATTCATGTTGTGCACCCACATGAAGGAATAAATTAAAAATTCTTTAACAATGAAATTTTAAAGAAATTGAATAAAGGATAATGTAATTCGAAAGAGTATAATTAACTGAACTTCATAGAACTACCAATCTTCACAGAACATTGAAAGTTAAAATTATGCCAAAATGTTCTAAGGCTACCCAGTGGATGTGCTTTAAAGACTGAAATTTTAACCATAGGGTGCACATTCACCTTTATTTTTTCCTTTATTCTTACCACCATTCCTTCCTTCGATATCATGTCGCATTCAGGACGATTCTTTCTTAAGGGGGGGATAATGTAATGCCTCATTCAGTGTTACTCATATTCATACTTTGGTGACCTTGTTACTAAGCATTGAACATTGTTGTGCTTCTATTGACCTTTTGTTGGCTTCTCCCTTGTCGCAAATAATAATTAGCATTATCCCTCTTCTTCATGCCTGCTTGTGTCTTTGTCAATATTTCTAGTTGTTGGTCACCACAACATACCTTACAATTTTTCCTATTAAAGGAAAAGCATGTTCTTAAATTGTCAAGCTTAACTTTCCATCATTATTAATATGAATTATAATTTTTTTTAATTTTTAAAATTAATAAAAAAAATAATGATAATAATGATATTATTAAGTTATGTGTTGATTGGCCATTATTTTATATTATTATTATTTTATTCTATTATCATTTGTAATCGATATTAATATTAACTATCTCTATGTTTTTTTGTTGTATCGTTATGATCGATCCTATAGACCGAACCTCGTTCTGCATTGAATAAGGGAATTATCTGGTCATGGCGCCAAGGTTGGTTGTAGTCAGGTGTTTGCATTTCAACTTCTACCGCTAGGTTTCCCCATTGGTTAACAAGGCTTGTTTGTGTTTTACTATTTTTTTATGACCTATTGGCCTTCTTGAAAATGCATGTTACTTCAAATCTGGTCACAACCTTTTCCTTATTTATTCTTTTACAAAAAAAATCTCAGACCATTAAGGTGGATCTACAAACGATGGCTTTGACCATGCCACTTTCTAGGTATTGACTATTTTTCTATCTACTTATTTCTTATTCCTGGTTGTTTCTCACCCTTTTGATTTCATTCCACCTTAGGCGTTGCAACTTGAACTTGGGTTGTTTTGTTTGCTATTCCTTTTTGTGCTTATCATGCAATCATGGTGTCCCTTTTGAGACCACATCTCCTTGAAACATTCTATCACAATTATCTCACCTTAGGTTTATGCCTCCATGTTTGCATTCATAAATCTTGTGTTGCATGTGACTTTAATAGATAAAATGTGTGTCTCTTATGCTTCAATGGATATTCTTTCCTTGCTCTAGTAGCTAGCCACATGGGCTACCCTTGAAGGGAGCATTTTTTGGTTTTTTTGAGTGAAGGACCAAAGAAAGTGTGGGCCGTGTTGATTGCTTGGAGGAGGAGATCTGTCAGTACGTGGCCGTGTGAAATGGCATTTAAAATTAGGCATGTTGAATCTAGAATCTTAAATTTTTGCTACCTTTTTATAATTTCATGAAATAAATTTGTCTTCTCCCTGAAATGGCACCTAGAAAAGGATTTCGGGATTTGTTTATTTACTTCCTTGAGTGTGTTGGTTATCCCTCTGAGTTTCTGTTTACTGAATCACTATTTTCTTTAGTGACTGGTAGGGGAAAACTAGATTTCTTTTTACTCTGTTATTTTTAGTGGAATGAGAACAATATTATACAACTAGGTTACATACCTTTAGTTGTTCATACATGGTTTTTTTTCTTTTCCTTGCATGGATAAGAGAAGAATCACGTATCAGTGTAGTATGTATCTACTATATAAATCTTTTGTGGCTCAAATAGGTATTTTGAATATCCATATAATTAAAGGTAAATACATATACTTATGTAGTATATGTTCATTTAGATATTTTGTGTAGTAGTTTTAGAGATGTTAGCGGATAGTGAATACCCAGAACATACTTAAGCGTATAAGTGGCTCGACGTTCATGAATATTGTTTCCTAAGCTTTTCATGGATATCGAATGTCTATATTCATGTCGAATGGAAAAAAAGTGGCATACTGGTACGAACTCATCTGGGATTTGTCTTTAATTTTGATCACCATATTAATTTATTACATGGGTTTTTCTCTTTGCTTTTGTTGTTACATTATATGTTGAATATATTAATAAGTTCTATCTTCCTTTTGCATTTTTCTTCTTATAAATAATGAGAAATTCATTATGCAAATGTTAAAACTCAATTCCTTTTCTTGGAAGGAAAATTAGGTTAACTTTGAGTTGCTTCTAAGTCGTAGTAACATGTTCGAATTCGTTATAATATTGTGTAATAGTGATATTGTTTAGTTATTATTTTTTTAGAGTTACTCCCCCATGACACTCGTGACTAAAACTATTCCAAGTCAGTGATTTTAACTCTATGTTTGGAAGGCCTAGCAAATCGAAGCCATGGTCCATAAGCTCAAACTCTCCTGCTACTAAAGTTTTTTGAGTTTTCATTGGAGCTTCTTACTAGCATTTGTGTGGGGAGTTGTTCTTAAATGTACATCTTAGGTTTCTGGGACGTCTTGGAGTATCCTGATGAAGAGGATATTTCTTAAGTCAAACCCCGTAAGGGTATACCTTGTACTCAAAAAATGTGTGGTTTATGGCCATCATGGATGAAATGAGGATTTTGGGTTGAAACTGTGACCTGAGAGTGTCTATGTATATTCAGTTCAGAGGTTAGTTCATTTAGTTTCAATCTCTTATTATCTGTCACATAGAATGTGAGTATAATCAATGTGTTAGGAGATGGATAGATTGTTTGGATGTGTACTATGGTTTGAATTTTCTAAGATCAATGAATACTAGTAGGTTACAGTCCATTACTAATTTCTTACTATTAAGTTGTGTTATTATCATCATCGAGACGTAATCTTAGTGGTCATAGCATCCTCTATTGATGAAGGAAGGGGTTAAAAGGTATTGTTGTGTGTTTTATTCAAATGAAAATGAATTGATTAAGTGATTTTGATCCTTATTAAAATCTAGGGTATTTCATCCTTTATTCTAGGCCTTTTTTATTTTAATCTTGTTGTCCACTCAAACTTCCCCTGCTCTTAAGAAAGTAAAAATTTAAAATTTTGAGTTTAAATGTCTTTTCTGCTGTGCTGATAATGTGAAATGCCAAAGAAATTGAGAAATATGCATTTTTGGGTCATTTTGTGTGTTTTTCGGGCCTGTTGGACATTTCTGTCCTGCGTGTCCCAAGTTTAATTGGACCCTCTGTTCCCCGATCGGCTGGTTCACCCGAAGTCTGTTCTTTTCAGGCCTTTTGGAACTTTTTGTCCCAAATGTCCCAAGTTCACCCGGAACAGTTGTTCCATTTTCGTCTGATTCAGCCGATTCGCGTACTTCGTGTACTTTTGTCCCGCGTGTCCCAAGTTCAATTGGGCCCTCTATTCCCCGATCGGCCAGTTCACCCGAAGTTTGTTCTTTTCGGGCCTGTCGGAACTTTTTGTCCCAAATATCCCAAGTTTTCCTAGACCAGTTGTTCCATTTTCGTTCGATTCAGCTTAGCCACGTACTTCGCGTACTTTTGTCCCGCGTGTTCCAAGCGCATTTGTGCATCTTTTCCCCGTATCGCCCGAATCGGCTGAGTCGCGTACTTCACGCTTTCGCGTCCCTCGTGTCCCAAATGAACCAAAGTGCTAGTTCTACTAATTTTTCCCGCTCTACCCAAATAGCTTACTTTTCAAATTAGTAGGTATGTATTAAATGCGCATTCATTGCCTTCCTCTCTCCTAAACGGATATATAACGAGTGAATCCCCTATGCGTTTTGCACACTGTTTTCCTACTATCTTTTGCTCGAACCTTTGCAATCTAAATTCCTGCGCTCGTATCCATTTTCCTCTACAATTCCTTCCCAAGTCTACCTTGCAGCTTCACCCTCCGAATTACTACCAACATGAAGATCAAATTTCAGGGGCAAGAACAAATCTCACCACTAGAGTCTGCCGTTCCTGATATCGGGGACAATGAAGTTCGCCATCTTGACTTTAGTGATTTTTGGTCGAGGATGACAGACGCAAACCCTACGCCAATGGCGTAGATGATTCATGACAGTGGTTTGGCTTTCACTGGTGGTTTCCCAATCTCTGTGCAATGTGCAAATAAAGTGCTTTCGTGTGGAACTCATTTCAACCCTGATTTGAGTGAATTGACGAGTATACACGTGGCAGAGACATAGCAGAGGCATTGAAGAGATTCAGGTAGTGGATTTTGAAGTCAGTGGGTCCCTCCTAGTCATAAGCACATGTCTTCTTCTCCTTATTCCTCTCTTCTCTTCCTATTCTTTTTCTTGGATTTATTGTAATAAGTTGAGGTATTGCGATTGGCAATCCTTAACTAATCTTTATTTAAAAAAAGTAGTTACCGAGAGTAACTGAATTGTAAACTATATAATGGCCTCTCCTTTCCATTTTGAAGGAGGAAGAACTTGGCTTATTTTCTGAGAGTGTAAATAAATCATAAAGAAATCAATACAGGAGGACTTTTCATTCTTCGTCTATTTGATCTCTTTTATCCCTAACCTTTTCATTTAATCTTGTTAAGATCATTTTTCTATCTTATATTAAGAAGCTTTGTATTCTTGCAGATGTTATTAATAGAACTGTGTGTCTTTCAAATTTCATCTTATTAGTATGATACAAATGATCTTGTTTCAATTCATTGTACCTTTGCATGCATAAAGAATTACTCTGTCATCTATAATTCTAAATGGTTCCTTTCTGCTCATTCTCATTTTCTCATTCCTCAGTCCTTTTGTAATTGATGATCCTTATAGAAAACACTTTCGTAAATATCCAAGTTCCACAAGAAAATCATGTTTTGTATATGTGTAAATAGGTTCGTTTCTGAATAAGGGAACCTCTCCCATTAAAGAGGAGGGACTTCTTGTCCCCTGATTGTTGCTCTTTGTGAAGTCCTTTTTGACGACCAACAGTTTTTGGCGACTCTACTGGGGAAATCATATTCCATTTCTGTAAGTATTGATCATCCTTTGATCTAGCGACTCCGCGTTTTACTCGAGGGAGAAGGGCCCTTGGTATTGAATATTCTCAGTTCTAGCTTTTGGAGCAGCAGGGTTTTTATTTCCCTTCAACAAGAAATAGAAAGAATCATTCGACAAGCACTCCACCTGTTCAAGATAGAATCCCTACGGGTGGTATTCCTTCAGAGTCAATCAGTCCTAATCTTCGAGCTTTGATTCTTACTGGTGTTACAGTTCTTCTTCAAGCCATTTTTCCAAGAATGGCGGTACCACTGCGCTAGGGTCATCATGTCGGGCCCCTTGCACTCCCTCAACCTTTGCACGAGTTACCCAGAGGTAACTGGAAGAACTTCCCTAAATTCAAAGGTGATGGTAAAGTGCATCCTGATGAACACATCGCAACCTTCATAGTTGTATGTGGAGTTCTGGGATTTGAACATGAAGACATCTCCGTAAGACTTTTCGTTGAGACTTTACAAGATAATGCTGCTGATTGGTTCTATCACCTTCTGGCCGGTGCTATCACCAGATGGGACACAATGAGAACTAGGTTTTAAAACCAGTTCAAACCAGTAGAAGACGTGCTTTCCTTGCTAGCCCAAATCTATCAAATAAAGAAAGATTCACAAGAACCCATGAGAGAATTTGTGGCCCAATTCAACAGGTTGATTAAAAAAATTCCACAAAATATTCGACCTGTAGATCAAATTAAAAAATGTTTTTTCCTAAATGCTCAATCACCTGAAGTTAGCTATACACTAAGAAGGGTTAATCTCACAACATTGGCTGAAGATCAAACTCTTGTTGTTAGTGTCGAAGATGATTTAATCATGTCAGGGAAGTTGAGGAGAGACCCTTCAAAATCTAAATCTACTTCTTCCTCCTCTTCCATCCCTGGACCTAATACTGATCCATTGGTACAAAAACTTGCTAATGATCTCATTGCCATTAAGAAACAATTGGCTCAGCATGCTCCCTATGCAGACGTTCCAAGGAGGAATTTTCAGCCCAGAAATCGTTTGCCTACTACTCAAACAAGGCTAGAGCTTGAAGGGCCTCCTATTAAAGTTCCCGTCAATGAAACCTGTGAAGTTGACGAACCTAAAGATGAAGAGGTTAATGAAGATTGTGAGGAATTTTTTGAAGAGGTTGATGATGAAGTAGATGAACTTGAGGGATCTCGAGTTAATTTTTTCACCACTGAGGGCATTGATGATGAGGATGATTATGATGAAATAGTAGCAGACATGAATAGCGAATCATACGCTGTCATGACTCAAGAGAAGACAAATCATAGGGAGAAAGTGATGCAACCCACCAAGAAATCTAAAGAACAACCAACAACTATCCCCATAATTGCAAAAAGAGGATCTCCTATCCCCATTTCATCTACACCAAAGGTGAGTCCTGTCAATTCTGCTACTAAAGTTATTTCCATTTCTCCTAAAGTTGATAAACCTAATATTTCAAATGATGATAGCCCATCCACTTTTGGGTCTTTTTATATTATTGACCACCTAAAAAAGACTAAGATTCAAATCTCAGAGGCAGAGTATTATCAAACCCATCCCAAGGCTTTTGTTAAAATGATTCACTTTGTCAATTCCCATTCTAAAACTACCTCTAAAGGCCTTTTACCCACTCCTTCTTCTACACCACAACCTAATCTGATAGCCGCTGTCACCTCACCCAGTGAAAAAATCAAACCATTCTATGTGAGACTTCTTATAGCTGGTCATAGGCTCAGCAATTGTGTCATAGACTCAGGAGCATCAAACAAAGTGATGCTTGCTAAAGTAGCTCATGCCTTAGGTTTGACTCTCACACGCACTTATGTATCTTGTTTCTCTATGGAGAGTAAGGAAGTGCCCTTAGTTGGAAGAATTAAAGATGCACAAGTGGATTTTCTTTCTTTTCCTGAGAAGAAAGTTTTGGCTACCATCTTAGTAACATATATTCCTCCTTCATACGGGATGTTGCTAAGCAGAAACTTCTGTAAGGATGTGGGTGGATAAATTCAAATGGATTGGTCACATGCCCTCATACTTGTTAATGGAGAAATGAAGAAGTTGCTGCCTAAGAAGCAATCTAAGTATATTGTACAAAAAATGGATGATCCCAAAGCACAAATACTCTATGAGGATATGGGGCATGGCAACTACATGATTATGTCTCATGAAGAAATCCAACTTCCCAAAGTGTCAGCTAAAGATCCTAATGGTGTTTGGATTTTAGAATTTGATGGAAGTTGTTCCTCAGCTGGTTCTGGAGCTGGTTTCATATTGGTTTCGCCCGAAGGAAGCCTTCATCCTTTCGCATTCAAGTTGCAGTTTGAAAATACCAATAATACAAAAGAGTATGAGGCTATCATTCTTGGACTATAGGTGGCAAAAGAACAAGGTGTGAAGAATCTTCTAGCTCGTGGAGATGCAGAATTGATTGTAAAGTAAGTTAGAAACCTCTTCTAGGTGAAAAATGGAAGGTTGAAACATTACAGGAATCAGGTTTGGGATTCCATTGAATTTCTCGATGCTTTCTCCATCGAAGCAATACCTAGGGAGAAGAATACCAGGGCTGATTCATTAGCAGTCTCTGGGTCACTTCATATACCTCATCCTGACTTTTTCCAAGATAAGTTCACCATTGAGATAATTCATCAACCTAGTGTACCTAATAATACAAATAACTGGCAAGTTTTCAATAATGATCAACACTTGCTTTCTTTCTTAGAACTCAAAGATAATTTTGAACAGCTATACTTTGAAGGAAGTGATAACTTGCCTCGTGAAAGTGTGCCCTTTGACAAAGTAGCCACTCAAGGACAAGAAACGGATCAGGATGGATGTATCAAACTCAAGGGAAAAAAGATTCCTAAAGGATTGGTGAGTTTAGAGGAACTCTTTGATAAACACGACAGGTATGTAAAGTCTAGAGCTTCTACTGGACCTCAAGAATTAGCTGAATATGACAAAATTAATATTGGGAGTTCTAATGACCCTAAGTTCATGAACATTAGAAAATGTTGCACAGCAGATGAGAGAAAGAAAGCAATTGATCTATTAAAGAGGTATAAGGATGTTCTTGCCTACTCTTATGAAGATTTAAAAGCTTTCCAACCAAAAGAGATGCAATATTTTATTCCTCTCAAACCTGGAATTAAGCCTTTTAAACAAAAGCAGAGACAATACAATCCCAAAATAGCTGACACAATTTTTCAAGAAATACAGAAGTTGTTGAAAGCCAAAATCATTTTTCCTATCCATCATTCAACATGGATTGCCAATATTGTACCTGTTAGAAAGAAAAATGGTGAGATTCGTATCTGTGTTGACTTCAGGAATCTAAATCAGGCTTCCTTGAAAGATAATTATCCTTTACCTATGATGGATCAGGTCTTACAAGCAGTAACAGGATCTGAAATGTTGTCTATGCTTGATGGATTCTCAGGATATAATCAGGTAGAATTTAATACTGCAGATCAACAAAAAATAGCTTTCACTACCCCTTGGGGTACCTTTGCTTACAAGAGAATGCCTTTTGGGCTCATTAATGTTGGCGCCACTTTTCAGAGAGCTATGGATCTGGCCTTTGGAAGTTTGAAAGGGAAGTGTATTTTTGTATACCTTGATGACTTGATTGTGTATTCTAAAACAAGGGCGGATCATTTTCAGCAACTTGAGACAGTCCTGCTAAGATGTAGAGAACATGGGATCTCTTTGAATCCTAAAAAGTCTATCTTTTGTGTCATAGAGGGGAAATTATTAGGGCACATCGTCTCCAGAGATGGTATTAAAATTGATCCTGAGCGAGTTCAAGCTATTCAGCAAATTCCTCTCCCAACCAGCAAAAAGGGCGTGCACTCTTTCTTTTGTAAGATCAATTTTTTGAGAAGATTCATCCCTGATTTTGTAGAACTAACTCTGAACATCTCCCAAATGATGAAAGGTAAAAAAAAGTTTGGTTGGTCTTCTGAAGGGAAAGAAGCCTTTGAAGATATTAAAAGAGCCATTGCTAAAACTCCTGTTTTAGCATGTCCAGATTTCAGCAAAGATTTTATTATCTATTGCTACACCACAGATAACACCTTGGCTACTGTTTTAACTCAGGAAGATTCTAATGAGCACGAACTCCCAATTGCATTTATGAGCTATATTCTGAAAGATCATGAGTTAAAATACACCATGATGGAAAAACATGATTTTACAGTGGTTAAAGTTGTTAAGCAGTTTCGTTTTTACATTCTCAACTCTCACTCCATGGTGTTGGTACCAGATACAACTGTTAAGTCGATTCTCACATAGTAGGAATTTGGATCCAAGAGAGGGAACTAGGTGGAAAAGGTCCAAGAATATGATATTGACATCAAACTGACCAAGCTCGTCTGTGGAAAAGGCCTGTGTGAACTCATCGCTGAAGGAGCTAGACATGAGTTACTGGAGGATAAAATTGGTCTTCCTACAGTTCTGTTTCTTAGCTCAGTTGATGAATGGTATGCAGATATCACCCATTTTCTCACCTATGGAGAATGCCCCTCTCATTTGACTGCCAAAGAAAAGAGGACTATTAAACTAAGGTCAGTGCAATATGTGTTGTGGGAAAACTCCTTGTTTAAACATGGGTTAGATGGAAGGTTTTTTAAATGTGTGGACAAGGAATAGCAAAAAAGCTACTCTCAGCTTTTCATGATCAAGCATGTGGAGGGCACTACTCATCAATGGTCACTGCTCATAAGATACTTTGTGGAGGATATTACTAGCCTACCTTGTTCATAGATGCATCAAAGTGGGTTGATAAATGTGAGGCTTGTCAGACTTTCGTGGGTAGACCCAAATTGGCCTCTTTACCTCTTAAGCCAATTGTGATTGAAGAACCTTTTCAACAGTGGGGTTTGGACTTCATTGGAACACTTAATCCCTCTTCTAGTGCTGGTCATACTCATGTATTAACTACTACAGATTATTTCACAAAATAGGTAGAAGCTATTCCAGTAAAGAGTACTACTTTTGAAGTGGTGTGCAGTTTCATCAAAGAAAACATCTTGGTAAGGTATGGTGTACCTAACAAGATTGTGACAGATAATGCTTCGAATTTTTCTTCAACTGAAATGATGGATTTTTGTTATGGATATGGTATCTCCTTGGCTCACTCCTCATATTACTATCCTCAGGGAAGCAAAATCCACTAATAAAAATCTGGTGACCATAATAAGGAAATTAATCAATGAGTCTCAACGAAACTGGCACAAGAAACTCTATGATGCTCTTTGGGCAGATAGGATCACACCTAAGAGAGCTATTGGAATGTCACCTTTTCAAGTTGTATATGGAGTAGAAGCTCAATTGCTAGTAACAGTGGAGCTTCCAACCTTGCATCTTATGAAGGCCATTGAAGATACCAGTTTTAATGATGCTTTGGATAAGAGAATAATGTACCTTCACAAATTGAATGAGGATAGATTGGAAGTTGCTGATAAGATATCTACTCATCAACAAAAAGCTAAGGTCTTGTTTGATAAGAAAGCCAGGTTCAGAGATTTCCAAGTTGGAGACACTGTTTTGTTGTGGGATAAAGGCATGAACCTCGTGGCAGCCATGGCAAGTTTGATTCCCTTTAGCTCGGACCTTTCAAGATCAGGCACTTCACTGGTAACAGTTCTTTTTACCTTGATTATATGGATGGTTCTTCTCTCCCACTTCCTTATAGTGGGTAGTACCTGAAATTGTTCAAGTCATAGGTGATTAGGGGGTCCTTTGTATATTCTGTATAGCGTTTTGTTTTTCTTTCCCTTTGTTTTGGTGTGTTGTCCTCTGTATTGGTTTGATTTGATGACTCCATTGCCTAATGGATAAGGTACTAGTCTACTTCCCCGAGTATGTCTAAGTTCTTACCTTGTCTCATTCCTTGAATTTATGCTAAGTCATCCCCAGAAGGAGCCAGCTGTTGTCCACTCAAAATTCCCCTCCTCTTAAGAAAGTAAAAATTTAAAATTTTGAGTTTAAGTGTCTTTTCTGCTGTGCTGATAATGTGAAATGCCAAAGAAATTGAGAAATCTACGTTTTTGGGTCATTTTGTGTGTTTTTCGGGCCCGTCGGACATTTTTGTCCCGCGTGTCCCAAGTTTAATTAGACCCTCTATTCCCCGATCGGCCAGTTCACCCGAAGTCTGTTCTTTTCGGGCCCGTCGGAACTTTTTGTCCCAAATGTCCCAAGTTTGCCCGGACCAGTTGTTCCATTTTCGTCTGATTCGGCCGAGTCACGTACTTCGCATACTTTTGTTCCGCGTGTCCCAAGTTCAATTGGGCCCTTTGTTCCCCAATCAGCCGGTTCACCCAAAGTCTATTCTTTTCGGGCCCGTCGGAACTTTTTGTCCCAAATGTTCCAAGTTTTCCTAGACCAGTTGTTCCATTTTCATCCGATTCGGCTTAGCCACGTACTTCGCGTACTTTTGTCCTGCGTGTTCCAAGAGCATTTGTGCAATTTTGCCTCGTATCTCCCGAATCAGCCGAGTCACGTACTTCACTCTTTCGCGTCCCTCATGTCCCAAATGAACCAAAGTGTTATTTGTGCTAATTTTTCCCACTCTACCCGAATACCTTACTTTTCAAATTAGTAGGTATGTATAAAATGCGCATTCATTACCTTCCTCTCTCCTAAACGGCTATATAACGAGTGAACCCCCTATGCGTTTTGCACACTGTTTTCCTACTCTCTTTTGCTCGAACCTTTGCAATCTAAATTCCTTTGTGCGTATCCATTTTCCTCTGAAATTCCTTCCCAAGTCTATCTTGCAGCTTCACCCTCTAAATTGCTACCAACATGAAGATCAAATTTCAGGGGCAAGAAAAAATCTCACCACTAGAGTCCGCCGTTCCCGATATCGGGGATAGTGAAGTTCGCCATCTTGACTTTAGTGATTTTTGGTTGAGGATGGCAGACGCAAACCCTACACCAATGGCACAGATGATTCATGATAGTAGTTTGGCTTTCGGTGGTGGTTTCCCAATTTCTGTGCAATGTGTAGATACAGTGATTTCATGCGGAACTCATTTCAACCCTGATTCAAGTGAATTGACCAATATACACGTGGCAGAGACATAGCCGAGGCATTGAAGAGATTCAGGTAGCAGATTTTGAAGTCAGTGGGTCCCTCCCAGTCATAAGCACCTGTCATCTTCTCCTTATTCCTCTCTTCTCTTCCTATTATTTTTCTCGGATTTATTGTATTAAGTTGAGCTATTGCGATTGGCAATCCTTAACTAATCTTTAGTTAAAATAAGTAGTTACCGAGAGTAACTGAATTGTAAACTATATAATGGCCTCTCCTCGCCATTTTGAAGGAGGAAGAACTTGGCTTATTTTCTGAGAGTGTAAATAAATCATAAAGAAATCAATACAGGAGGACTTTTCATTCTTTGTCTATCTGATCTCTTTTATCCCTAAGCTTTTCATTTAATCTTGTTAAGATCATTTGTCTATATTATATTAAGAAGCTTTGTATTCTTACAGATGTTATTGATAGAACCTTGTGTCTTTCAAATTTCATCTTATTAGTATAATACAAATGATCTTGTTTCAATTCACTGTACCTTCGCATGCATAAAGAATTACTCTGTCATCTATAATTATAAATGGTGCCTTTCTGCTCGTTCTCATTTTCCCATTCCTCAGTCCTTTTGTAATTGATGATCCTTATAGAAAACACTTTCATAAATATCCAAGTTCCACAAGAAAATCATGTTTTGTATATGTGTAAATAGGTTCGTTTCTGAATAAGGAAACCTCTCCCATTAAAGACGAGGGACTTCTTGTCACCTGACTGTTGCTCTTCGTGTTCAGTCCTTTTTGACGACCAACAAATCTATAAGGTCTTGTCTTGATTAGTTGAGATATCATTCTTACTAGAATATTTGGTTTCCTCCTTGTTAGCTAGTTTAAATATTTATCTCGTGTAATTAATTTTAATTAGTGGTTTGTGCTTCGATCTTCTCTTTAAGTAGAACATTCCTTTCATGATATTGTTAAATGTTAGCATAATTTTTCATTGTGTAGTCTCAACATGCTCAGTTCTCGTGAACTGACTCGAGTTAATACTTGTGCAGATGGACTTTGTGAGTAGATAAAAGGAAAGATTAATAAATTGTTTTATGAATTTCCTTGTAAGAATGTCTATTGTGCTGTAAATCTTGCAATGGTGCTTGTAATGGAGTTTTGAAGGCCTCCTGGCTTGGATTTTTGGTATTTTTGAAATAAAGTTTTCTTATCCTTTTGTAGCAAAACTTGCAATTATTATTTTGAGGAACTAAACTTGATCATCACCTTGTTATGTGTATTTCCTTTATGATATTATTTCAGTCATGAAAATGTTGTAGCGTGGTTTCACCAAATTTTATTACCTTCTTGTTCTCAGCCAAAGTTTAATAGAATGTTTTGATACCTTTCGTTTGTGTGTCATATTGAGTAGAAATGCTATAACCATGTTTAGTTTTCTCGATGAGTAATGGTAATTTCTTATTATGAGTCATAAAACTTTCATGTTTAATAACCGTCCATGGTCTTGGCATCAGTGTTGTTTCAGGTTTATTTTAGTGGGTTGGCAAATCCTTTTCCTGAAGTTAATAAAAAAATAAAATAAAATAATGAATTCATAGATGAATAAATAAATAAGATAATAATTAAGTTGTGCTTTGTAAATAGAATTAGGAGTATTTTTTTGAAAGGAAGGATTTTTCAATCAGTGTAAAAGAATCCTCCCTCACTAACCCTAAGCTATGGATTAAACTTTATCATCGTTTTTGTAAAACTTTAATTAGTTCTAATATTGATGTCATTGTTGGCCTTTGGGGATATAGATTAATCTTGGGTAGTGGGGGAGTTTTATTAAGAACACTCTAAGTCTTGCACTTCCATTTTGGAAACCCCATGGATATCCTTTTTTGAACTTAATCAAGAGTTTACTAAATCAAGATTTTACACAAATCTAGTTGAACTCTTAAGTCTCATTAAAATACCGGTTAATAACTAAAGAGATCATGTCAATGAAATGATTTGAATTTTATCACTCTAAGCTTTGGCATAGTACTTTGTAATCTCCTCTTAAGTGTGGTTAATTGTTGATTCTTGCACAATGATGTTGTAGTTATAAAACTTAGTGGCACTCCACTTCAGTTGGGCCTTATGCTTGTCATCTTATGTAAAGGAGGTCTTAATTAGGATTCAGTATCTTGTGTCTAATAAGCTACCTTATGAGAGATGGAAGGTATCCCTTTTGATCAAGTGAACTTATCTAGTTTTTCTAGTCTTTAGTTAAACATCTTTAAGAAAACTTATCCTCAAGCTAATTAGTCAATAGTATAAAATAAATAAGTTCACCTTTGTAGGATGAAATTCTCAAATCAAATCTAAATCTTCTAGATCATAAAGTAGGGTCTTGTAAGATGTTCTAGTTAATACATAACCTTAATAAATTTTGCACCATGGAGTGTACTGAACTATAGCTATGTATTTGTGGATTGCTCTCCTTCGAGGTGCCTTGTTAAGAGAAAAGTGAACTTTTCTTGGTGGATGTTGAATGTATCCTTGTTGTCTTTGGGTTCATCATTTTGTCAGGATGTTTGAAGAGTTTATTGCATCGATTATGACCTCCTCTTGTGTCGTTCTATACTTTGAACATGTTAAAAAACATTTATCTTGTACTTTTCTATGTTGTATTGTGCATCTAAAATAGTGGGTGTCACACTTGGTATCAGAGTGTAGGTTCTTGTTATCAAACCTTTGGAAAAAATTGAGTTGTGATGGTGTTTTATGATGGTGCTGCATGATGGTGATGATATTGCATGATGACGGTTGACATTGGAAGAGTAATTCGATTTAAGGGCAATGTGAAATATGTTGTAATCATGATATTCTTAGCACACATGTTGTGTATGTCACTTAGTCTATAGCTGAAGGCATGTTGATGTGTTAAAGATGAGATTATTCTCTCTCCTTTTCAATAATTCTACATGAATTTGAGTGTGAAACACATAGTGATGTCATTATTATTTGTGTAGAAATGTGTATATTCCCATGTTATATGGTAGATGATTGTGTGTTGTAATTGTGCTCATCATAAGTAAAATTCATGTAAGATGTAATGATTAATTTCAAAATTTTGGGACATATGGTGAGTGTATGATCCCTCTTGTGCAGTGAGTGCACTTTGGGTGCAACATGTGGTGATGTGGTGTGTTGTAAACTGTGAATGTAATGTATATGATATAGCATGTATTGGTGCCATGTGTAAGATGCTACGTTAATGTGTGTCAACTTCCATTGTGTAAGTGATGTAGTTGCATGTTATGTTGTGAACCTTACACTAACCAACCTTGAGGGAAATCAGTAAAAGTGTATGTTAGAGTGAGGCAATGTGTACCATGGGTCAGTAAATTGAGTTGACATTAGGATCAGTAGATGCTAACATGTTTCCTCTCTTTCTCTCTCCTCGTGGTTGTTGTATGGATGTAACTTAAGTGTAGTTATGACTATGTTTATCCTTGTCAAAGTGGTGGCGGAATGATTTAGATTGAGCTGATGATAGTTGTATTATTTGAATTTTAAGATTTTACCGGCTTGCCCAAGGCTTACACGTTTCCACTTGGCATTTGGATCGGATTGCTATGTTGGTTCTATTATCGTGATTTTTGTATTAGGGTCATGGGATGCACCATGGAATGGTTGGACCTATGGACCCACTTCATTGTATGGGGGTACGGCCCAAGGAGTTACAGATAACTAGTAGGTTGTTTAACTATGATTTATTATGTCACTTGGGTTAAGGGTGTCTGAAATCTATGTGCCTAGGGCCACATGGAAACCAAACTCCTTAAGGGATTCATAATAGATTGAGGGAGGCATAAGAGACTTGAGGGATGCATAAGAGATTGAGGCAGGCATAAGAGATTTATTTGTTTGTGTGATTGATGCTTCAGGAGGTATACAAAGTTATTACGATGTTTGATTATGATGTTATGATGTATGTGTTACTTCATGTTAGTTGGATATGTTTTGTGATGTGGTGGATATGGCATTGATGCCCTTTTTGACTATATGTACATGTAGATATTTTTTGAGTTATTTAGAATCTTCATCTATGGAATTGTGGAAATTTCAGGTTGTTGTAGTACACTTGTGTTTGAGTATGGTATGACAGTCATAGATGTGTGACCAGTACTATGTTTTTGGAATGAATCTATTCTCTTCTATATTTTGTTAATCTCTTCTGGTGTGGTACAATGATGGAAGTATGTAAAGTTATGCTTGTGAATCATTAGTGTTGTGTATGACCCTGGTAGGGTGTTGTCATTACAGTTCATGTTGGGCACCCATAGGAAGGAATAAACTAAAAATTCTAAAACAATGAAAATTTAAAGAAATTGAATTAGGGATAATGTAATTGGAAAGAGTCTAATCAGAACTACCAATCTTCATAGAAAATTGAAAGTAAAAATTCTGCCAAAATTTTCTAAGGCTACTGAGTGGCTTTGCTTAAATGACTGAAATTTTAACCATAGGGTGCACTTTCACCTTTATTTTTTCCTTGATGATTACCGTCTTTCCTTCCTTCAATGTCGTGTCCGATCGAGGACAATGCTTTCTTAAAGGGAGGAGAATGTAATGCCCCATTCAGTGTTGCTCATGAACTTATACTTCAGAGACCTTTTTGCTAATAGGGGAAACTACATTTCTCTTTACTCTATTATTTATAGTGGAATGAGAATAATATTATACAACTAGGGTACATACCTTCAATTGTTCATGGCTGGTTATTTTCCTTTTCCTTGCATGGATTAGAGAAAACTCATGTATCAATGTAGTATGTATCTAATGTATAAATATTTTGTGGCTCGAATAGGTATTTTGAATACCCATATAATGAAAGGTAAATACATATACTTATGTAGTATCTATTTATATAGATATTTTGTGTAATATTTTTAGATCTGTTAGGCTATTGAATATCGACAACATGCTTAAGCGTCTAAGTGGCGCGGAGTTCATGAATATTGTTTCCTAAGCTTGAAATGGATGTCGAATGTCTATATTCATGTTAAATGGAAAAAAAATTAAATATTGGTATGAATTCATCTGGGATTTGTATTTAAAATTGATCACCATATTAATTGGTTGCATGATTTTTTCTCTTCCCTTTTGTTGTTATGTTATAAGACGAGTAAATTAATAAGTTCTATCTTCCTTGTGTATAGTTATTTTTATGAATAATGAGAAATATTTTAGGCAAATGTGAAAACTCAGTTCCTTTCCTTAGAAGGAAAATTGGGTTAACTGTGAGTTGCTTCTAAGTCACAGTAACCTATTTGAATTTGTTATAATACGGTGTAATAGTGATATTCTTTAATTATTATTTTTAGAGTTTCTCTTCCACAGCTCCTGTGACTAAAAATGTTCCAAATCAGTGATTTGCAATCCAAGTTCAGAAGGCCTAGTAAATAGAAGGCACGAGTCATAATCTCGAACCCTCCTGCTACTTAAGTTTCTTTAGTTATCATTACAGGGTCTTACTAGCGTTTGTGTGGGGATTTTTTCTTAAATGTATATATTTGGTTTCTAGGACCTCTTGGAGTATTTGGATGAAGAGGAGTCTTCTTAATTCAAACCCTGTAAGGGTATACCTTGTACTAAAAAATGTGTTGTTTATGGCCTTCATGGAAGAAATGAGGGTTCTGGGTTGAAACCGTGACCTGAGAGTGTCTATGTATATTCAAAGGCCGGTTTGGTTAGTTTCAATATCTTATTGTCTATCATATAGAATGTGAGTACAATTAATGTGTGAGGCGATGTATAGATTTTTTGGATGTGTACTATGGTTCGAATTTTATGAGATCAATGAACACTAGTAGGTTATAATCCATTAATGATTGATTTTTATTAATTTGTGTTGTTATCATCATTGAAACGTAACATTAGTGGTAATATCATCCTTTATCACTAAAGGAATGGTTTCAAAGGTATTTTTGTGTGTTTTATTCAAATGAAAATCTGTTGATTGAGTGATTTGGATCCTTATTAAAATCTTAGGTTTTTCATATCAATGGAGGGATTGGGTATTAGATTTCAATCATGTAATCGATAGGATTACATGATTGAAATCTAATACCCAATCCCTCCATTGATATGAAAAACCCAAGATTAGATTGGGTATTAGATTTCAATCATGTAATCCATAATCCATAGGATTACATGATTGAAATCTAATACCCAATCCCTCCATTGATATCAAAAACCCAAGATTGGATTGGGTATCAGATTTCAATCATGTAATCCATAGGATTACATGATTGAAATCTCATTATTTTGGGACTTTTTTGTTTTAATCTATAAGGTTTGTCCTTGATTATTTGAGATATCGTTCTTACTAGAATATTTGGTTTCCTCCTTGTTAGCTGGTGTAAATCTCTATTTCGTGTAATGATCTTTGATTGGTGGTTTGTGCTTCAATACATTCTTTAAGTAGAACATTTCTTTCATGATATTGTTAAATGTTAGGATATTGTTTCATTGTGTAGTCTCAACATTCTCAGTTCTCATGAACTGAATTGAGTTAGTACTTGTGCAGATGGACTTTACGAGTAGATAAAATGAAATATTGATAAAGATTTCATCTAGTTGTTTTATGAGGTTCCTTGTAAGAATATCTATTGTTTCGTAAATCTTACAATGGTGTTTATAGTGGAGTTCTGAAGGCCTCTTGGCTTGGATTTTCGGTATTTATGAAATCAAGTTGTCTTATCCTTTTGTAGCAAAACTTGTAATTATTATTGCAAGGAACTAAACTTGATCATCACCTTGTTTTGTGTATTTTATTTTTGATACTATTTCAGTCATGAAAATTTTATAGTGTTGTTTGACAAATTTTTGTTATCGAATATTTTGACACCTTTGGTTTGTGTGCCATGTTGAGTAGAAATATTATAGCCATGTTTAGTTTTCTTGATGAGTAATGGTAATTTCTTATTATGAGTCATAAAACTTTCATGTTTAATAACCCTCCATGGTTTTGGCATCAGTATTGTTCTAGGTTTATTTTAGTGGGTTGGCAAATCGTTTTCCTGAAGTTAATAAAAAGAAATTAATACATTGATGAATAAATAAATAAGATAATAATGAAGTTTTGCTTTGTAGATAGAATTAACAGTATTTTTTTGAAAGGAAGGAGTTTTTTACTAGCGTAATAGAATCCACCCTCACTAACCCTAAGCTATGCATTAAAATTTATCCTCTTTGTTGTGAAATGTTAATTAGTTCTAAAATTGATTTTATTGTTGGCCTTTTAGGATATATTTAAATCTTCGTTAGTGGGGGAGTTTGATTAAGAACAATCTAAGTCTTGTGTTTCCATTTTGGAAACCCCATGGGTATCCTTTTTCAAAATTAATCAAGAGTTTGCTAAATGAAGCTTTACGACTCTAATTTTCAAATTTTCTCACTCTAAGCTTTGCCATAGTAATTTGTAATCTCCTCTTAAGCGTGGTTAATTGTTTATTCTTACACAAGGAGTTTGTAGTTTTGAATCTTAATGGAACTTCACTTCAGTTGGGCCTTACGCTTGTTGCCTTATGCAAGGGAGGTCTAAATTAGGATTCAGTAGCTTGTGTTTGAATAAGCTACCTTGTGAGAGATGGAAGGTGTCCCTTTTGATCAAGAGAACTTAGCTATTTTTTCCATTCTTTAGTTAAACCTCTTTCAGAAAACTTGTCCTCAAGCTAATTAGTCAATAGTATAAAATAGATAAGTTCACCTTTGTAGGATGAAATGCTCAAATCAAATCTAAATCTTCTAAATCGTAAAGTCGGATCTTGTAATATGTTCTAGTTAATACATAACATAATGGATTTTGTACCTTTGATTGTATTGAACTGTAGCTATGTACTTGTGGATTGGTCTCCTTTGAGGTTCCTTGTCAAGAGTAAAGTGAACTATTCTTGGTGGGTGTTGAATGTTGCCTTGTTCTCTTTGGGGTCATCGTTGTGTCAGGATGTTTAAAGAGTTTGTTGTAGCTATTATGACCTCCTGTTGTGTCATTCTATACTTTGAACATGTCAAAACCAAATTACCCTGTACTTTTTTATGTTGTCTTATGCATAGAAAATAGTGGGTGTCACACTATATGGTCCAAATAGGCCTAACATAAATATAAAATAAGTTTTAAAAAAATCATCAAGGGTCAAATTTTCTTTTGAGAATGTAAAATGCACACTCACTATCAATTTTTGTTCATGATTTTCCATTTTTCCCTTGTGGGGGGGGATTTTTATGTATTAAACTAATTTTTAAGACTTTTGCACTAATATTTAGGTTTCCATAAATATCTAAAACCATTGTGCATACCGAAACAAAAATATAGTCAAACTAGTTCAATTACAAACTCGTGAGATCATTGATCTCATCACAAAATTTTGTATTAGTGGTGCCTTTAGATCATAGTTACATGTATTTCCATTATTATTTGATCTACTACATCCAAAATCAAATATAAGTGCATAAACTAAGTATTTGGAATCATCTCTATAATTTTTCACAGAGTAATAACAAAACTATACACATATACATTCCATAAGTTTCCCATGCACCACAATCTTTGGATGTAAATCTTGAAATCGAGAAAATATGAGTAGATATTTACTTATCACCATCATGTGAAGATATCCCTCTAATAAAGTATCATTTATTAGATGGTTACCTTTCACATACTTTCATTGTACCACATACCACTGTTCTCTCATATGTGTTATCATCTCTCTCATGTATGGACATATGTCGAGAGGATGATATTATTTCATGTACCAATGATTATATTCGAATATTTCCTAAATAGAGAGGTTTCATGTCTATTTCATGTTATATATAAAGGGAAACTTTATGCGGGAGCATAACTTGTGGAGACCATAACTTTTGATCCAACCATTGGATTGTCTTGAAATTTAATAGGGTGGTAGATATGCATCAGTACTATGTTGGGGTAAAAAAAAAATTCACAAGGAAGTTGCAATTTTGGAACATTTTTAAGGTCTGGTTTCTTTCATCTAGTGGCCCTAAAATTGGCTCTGAACATTTTTATGCTTTTGACCAGGTCTTAGAACTTTAATAATTTTTTTTGTGATTATTATAATAAGCCAAAAATTCATGTGAGCCCTAATTTATGAAGGAATATTTGGCATGAAAATTTTTCGGCCCATCCGATTTGTTTTTCTAGTAGGTAATTTTTGGCATTTTAGGGTTTTTGGAAATTTAGCACTTTTTGGCATTTTAAGGTTTTAAGAGTAGACGTGAAATAAAAGGTGGATGGTAATGATGTAAAATATTTATGGTGGATTATAGAATGAGAATAAATATATTTTTAAAATCTTGGTTTTTATTTCGAAATTTGTTTATGTGTGTTTTGCAGGTATTTCAACCTTTTGTAGCTAGATTCGCATCAATCGGTATTTGAGAAGGATTTAGATCTTGCGAAAATAGTTCAAGTAACATATTACATTTTTCTGTGTAATTTTTTCCTCTATTTAATATAATTATGGCTAGATGTTGGTCGTGAGGTTATGCCCGGATGAATAGGCATATGCAAGAGATATATAGAATTTTTTTTGAGCTCACAGGAGAAGTTACACGCTTTAGAAGGAGACATGCAAATGGAGATGCAGACCTAGATAGTGATACTCAGGAAGCACCTAAATTAATGAATGAAGGAGGATATGAAGAAAAAAATTAGAGATGAATAAACCGTGAACGAGAAACCATTTGAGGATAGATTCATCGAGGCTTTAGAGGGAAAGAATGATGACATTAAGATTAATGTTCCTAATTGTGGTGGAGGATTATGATCAAAGGAGTTAATTGACTAGTTGAAATGCATGTAAAAATTATTTGAGTGGAAAACCATTTCATGGGAGAAAAAGGTTAAGTTTTCATGCACTAAGTTGGTCAGACATGCATTGATCTTGTGGGATCACCTACAAAATGAAAGACAAAGGAATGGAAATGGAAAGATCCAAAACTGGAATAAAATGGTAAAGAAGCTCAAAGAAAAGTTTATTCTTGTAGATGATGCTCATAAACTCTTTCAAAGGTTACAAAACCTAAGACAGAAGGATCTCATCATTGAGGATTATACCAATGAATTTTACAAGTTTTAAATTAGGGTGGAATAGGGAGAATCGGAAGAACAAAAGGTTACATGGTATATAAATGGGTTGAGTTACACCACACAAGATGAACTGAGTATTCTCCGGATCCATAGCCTAGATGATGATTATCAAATCGAATTAAAATAAGAAGTAAAGAACAAGATGAATAATTTTAGAAGAGGTGTGAAGAGAGGGCCATCATCATCTCCAATGAGAGTCGGGGATAGATTTGAAGCTACAAAAGGTGAATCCTCTAATGCGGAAGGGCATGAATATTCTAGTCAAAGTTATGGTAACTACCATAGAGGTAGGGGTTTTCAGAGAGGAAGAGGTTATAATGGAGGACGGGGCTAGAATAATCCCCAAAGGAAATATACATATTACAGATGTGGTGAAGAGGGGAACAAATGTTTTGAGTTTCTGCACTATCCTACATAAGATAGATGGTAAGGAGCAAAACCATGAGTAAATTTGGTTGAAGTTGGAGAGGAAGAAGAAATGGAGGTTGCTGCAGACTTGGGTGAAACCCTCATGATAAAGAGGGTGATGATCGCCCCAAGAATGGAGAAATAACAGGATGTTTTTGGTGCTGATTCATGGATGTAAACAAATATATTTCGAACAACATGCACCTTTGGAGGAAAGGTATGTAAGATTTTTATTGATGGTGGTAGTTGTGAAAATATGGTTTCAACTGTGATGGTTGATAAAATCAATCTGAAATGTCAGAAAAAACCATATACCTATCATATATCTTGGTTCAAGAAAGGGAATGAGGGAACCATAGATAAAATATTCCTTATAAAGTTTTCAATTGGGAATACCTATGAGGATGAGGTGTGGTGTGATGTTATCCTAATGGCTTCATGCCATATAATACTAGGGAGTCCTTGGCAATACAATAGAAAGGTTACACATGATAGAGGGAAAAATACATATACTTTTTGGAAGGATGGTGTAAAGGTGGTCTTGTTACCATTCAAGGAAGAAGAGAAGAGTGAGGGTTTGTTGGCTAAAAAATATTTTATTACAAAAATTGAAGAAGTTGGCTGGTATTATGCACTGATGTCAAAGAATTTTGAAATAGAGGATTTTAATAAACTTTATTTTGTGTTCAAGGTACTAAATGAATACAAAGGAGTCATACCAGATGAGCCACCAAATGGGTTACTTCCGAAGCGAGATATTTAACACCATATTGATTTTATCCCAGGATCAGCCCTTCCAAACCTAGCATCCTATTGAATGAGTCCAACACAAAGTGAAGATTTGAATAGACAATTAACATATCTAATACAAAAAGGGTTAGTGATAGAAATCATGAGTGCATGCGTAACTCTAGCACTATTGATTCCCATAAAATATGGATACTGAAGAATGTGTGTAGACAGCAGGGACATAAATAAGATCATAAGTAAGTATCGATTCCTAATTCTAAGATTGGATGATATGATGAATGTGCTATTGGGAGCACGATATTTTAGAAATATTGACCTATGGATTAGGTACTACCATATCCGGATCCGTGAAGGGGATGAATGGAAAATGGATTTCAAATCAAAAGAAGGATTGTACAAATGGATGGTAATGCCATTTAGGCTATCTAATGCACCCAGTACATTCATGAGGCTGATTAACAGAATACTTCGAGAATACAATTATAAGCTTGGTGTTTTCTATTTTGATGATATTCTGATATATAGTAAAATAGTGGAAGAACACTTGTTACATATGAAATTGGTGCTAGACTTGTTACATAAAGTAACTCTATATGCAAACTTAAATAATTGTAGATTTGTTTAGAAGAGTATTTTCTGGGGTGTTTTTCATATCAGAGGATGGGGTGAGGATGGATGACGAAAGACTAAAGGAAATTATAGAATGGCCTATTCCAAGGAATGTGACAGAGGTTTGTAGTTTTCCATGGATTGGCAACTTTTTATAAGAAGTTCATCAGGAATTTCAGTAGCAATGTTGCACCCATAACAGAATGTAAAAAAGGGAGGGAGTTTTTATGGACCAAGGCAACAACAGATAGTTTTGAATTGTTGAAGAAAAATGTTTCAAAATAACCTATTTTGGTGTTTCTATATTTTAGCAAGGTCTTCAAGCTTGACTGTGATGCATCACATGTCAGGATAGGAGTTGTACTGAGTGAAGAAGGATGACCTGTGGCATTCTTCAGTGAAAATTTAAATGAATTTGGGAGGAAATATTCTACTTAGGATGTGAAATTTTATGCTATTGTTCAAGCATTAAGGAACTTGAAACATTACTTGGTAGAATAATAATTTATACTCTTCACTGACCATAAAGCCTTGAAGTATGTAAACACACAAAAGAAACTCAATAGTAGGCATGTAAAATGGGTTTCATTTTTGTAAGAATATACTTTTTTCTTAAAGCATAAGTCGACTAAGAAGAATCAAGTTGTTGATGCCTTGAGTAGGCGTGTAGCACTTTTGACAACAATGGAAAATGAAGTAGTAGGGTTTGAGGCAATTAAGGAATTGTATGAAGGTGATCCAAATTTTGGTGATGTTGTGAGACAACTTAAGGACCCTACAGTAGGTAGTGGTTCTTATGATTATTTGATGCAAGATGGTTATTTGTTATAGGGGAAACAATTGTGCATCCTTGTTAATTCAATGAGAGAAAATATTATAAGAGAATTGCATTATGGGGGGTTGGCTAGACACTTTGGTATAAATAAGACAATTTCTCTTATTGTAGAAAAGTATTATTGGCCAAATGTAAAGAGGGGCATAAGTAGGATTGTAGAAATATGTAGAGTGTGCCAAATGGCTAAGGGCCATGCACAAATTACAGGGTTGTATATGCCATTACCTATCCCTACAGAGCCATGGATTGATTTGAATATAGATTTTGTGTTAGGACTTCCTAACACACAGCAAGGGAATGATTAGTTTTTTGTGGTTGATAGATTCTCTAAGTTGGCACATTTCATTTCTTGTAAAACAACTAATGATGCTTCCAGAGTTGTAGATTTATTTTTTTCAAAAGTTGTTAGATTGCATGGAGTTCAAAGAAAGATCACTTTATATTGTGACATGAAGTTTTTGGGTCACTTTTGGAAGACCCTGTGGAGAAAAATGGGTACAAAAATATAGTTCAGTAGTGCATATCACCCAGAGAATGATGGGTAGACAAAAGTAGTGAACACAAGATTGGGAAATCTCCTACATTGCACAGTTGGATAAAATCCAAAACAATGGGACTTAGCTTTACCACAAGCTAAGTTTTCCTATAATACCTCGGTCAATAGGGAGGTCTCCTTTCCAAATTGTATATGGTAGGAAACCCAAGGGGTTCCTAGATCTAATTGTGCTACCCGCTGAAGATCAAACTAGTGATGATGTAGAAGCATTTGCAGAATGCATTCTAGAGTCACAGGATGAAGTGAGGTAAAATTTGAAAGTGAGTAATGCACAATTTAAAGTAGATGCAGATGCTAGTAGAAGAGTAAGTGTATTTAAAGAAGGAGATATGGTTATTTTTCATCTTAGAAAGGAGAGTTTTCCAAAAGGGACATATAATAAACTGAAGTATGAGAAGATTGGGTCATGTAGGATTTTGAAGAAAATGAGTGATAATGCCTACAAGGTGGGGCTAGTTGAAAACATTTTTATCTCATGAGTTTTTTATGTTTCGGACTTATATGAATTTCCAAGTCAGGATGAAAATTTTTTGAATGAGGAAGAAATAAAATAGGAGAAGAAGATGTCCAGGAAGAAAAAGGAAATGGTAATGAATGTCTTCGACCAAAAGAAAGTCACTACTAGACATGGGAGCTATAACAGATATTTGGTACAGTGGGAAGGTTTGCAGAAAGAAGAAAATACTTGGATTCTTGAGTGGGAGTCAAAGAATATTGACAATTTAAAATTAGATGAATTTTGTCAACTGAATTCGCAGGAGCTGAATTCTTTTCAACTGAATTTGAAATTTTATAGGGTTAAGATATACATTATTACTATTCTCGGGTAAATTTTTCCTGCAATGTTGTGGCCATTTCGGCACACTTTTGGGTCTGGATTCCATCATCTAGTGATCTAAAATTGGCTTCGAACGTTTGTTTTACTTTTGAATACGTCTTAGAAATTTTATAATTTTTGTTGTGATTTTTAGAATAAGAAAAAAATTCGTGTGAGCCTTAATTTATGAAGGCATATTTAGCACGCAAGTTTTGGGGCCCATCTGATTTTTTTATAGTAGGTAATTTTTGGCATTTTAGGGTTTTTTGGCAATTTAGGGTTTTCTGGCATTATATGCTTTTTAGAGTAGACGTGAAATAAATGGTGGATGGTAATGATGTAAAATGTTTATGCTGGATTCCAGAATGAGAAGAAATCTATTTTGAAATTCCCAGTTTTTATTTACAATGTTTTTAATCTATTTTTTGGAGGTATTTCAACCTCTTATAGTTAGATTCACATTAAAACTTATTTGGATGACAAGGCACCAATCCATATCCCATATTTTAGCTCAATTTCTATACAATGGAAAATGAACCTGAGTTTTTCTTTCTAGATTCACAGCTCCTAAAAGGAAACAATTTATGCTGCATGGAAAACTAATTTGACAACTTGTTTACAGCTTGAACACTTGTATTATATTGTGGATGTATATTTTATCCGAGATACAAATTATGTTGATTAACGATTAAAGTTGAAAAAGGTGAATAAAAAATACAATCTCATCACCGTGTTCAAAGTCATTAATGAGGAACCTAAATAAATCTGGTACAAGCTCAATACTACATTTGTGGAAAGTAATTAGAACACTATTCTCCACTTCTAGAGAAATTGCACAATTTTAATTTGAAATACTTAGAGTGTGTACTAGCATTTTTGTGGAGGATTGCAATATTAAGAGAATCCTTATTTTCTATTAGAGAAGAAGTTTCATACAAATCTCTCATTCCCATAGTCTTGAGAGCTTTTTTTACGCTCATTAAAAAACTTCAACACAATAGAAGAAATAAAACGTTACAATGTTTATTTAACTCATTTCAACTAGAGGATTCAATTCTAATTGAGGAAAATAATGAGGAACATGGACTTGATTCAAAATATAAAGGGAAGAATATTTTTTTCAAAAATAAGCAAGAATCTAGTCAAAATGCCGAATCATATAGAAGAAAACTAAAATTTTCTATTTGTAATAAAGGGGATGACATAAAAGGTTGGTGGTATAATGGGTTAACTAACAATTCAAAGGATTCCAAGCCCAAAAAACATTTTTTTTTTCCAAAAATAATAAGTAATATTCTAGTAAGCAGTCCTAACGAAAAAATGAGAATTAGAAGAACCATAAAAATCATGAAAATGTAACCGATGAAGATTAAAATTGTGACGGGGATAACTTGTTCACTGAAAATACAATGGAATAATATTCTACATAAATTTCTATCTAGTACGCATGCTTAGGTGTAAAAATCTATATGAAACGTTTGGTTCTCCTTAATTACTACATGTCCCATTACAAATTTAGTTTCATTGGGGATGATTATTTATATCAATTTTAGGTTATTGGAGATATAAAACTACATCTTTGAAATAGGCACGGCACACTCACTAATGTCATGTATGTATTGATACTAAGAACATCTTCTATCAGTTAACCAACTGTTATATCACAGTCTCAAAGTTTAGTTTGATTGCACTAATGGTAAGAAAATGTGTCTCATTTTTTACAACGGAAAAATATTCTGAATTATTGCGTATGTATCAGGTATGGTTAAGATGTTTCATCTGGATTTTGTGTTACATGATAATGAAGCACTCATTATTAAGGACACAAATTATAAAAAAATTGTGGCACTGAAGATATGAGAACGTCAATTTGGGGTTCTTATTTTGAATCATCCAAATACAAATGGGTTGAGGATTTCTATATTTGAAAAAGAAAATATAGATATATGCATCAATTTTATAACATGAAATAAACATTGATCACCTTTTCTCAATAATCCAAATAGAATCAAAATTAATTTGGACTTGGTTCATGCTGATGTTTTCTAGAAAATATTAGAGACCTATATTTGGGTTAGAGAAACTTCCAACTCTTTGTTGATGATTATTACCTTTTTTTTGGATGTATCTTCTTAACACAAAAGTTCAATATTTCCAATCCTTAAAATATTTTGATGTTATTTTTTTAGAAACAAACTAATTATCATATAAATTTCCTCAACTCATATTGAGGGCGTAATTCACTAGTAATGTGTTAACAACACACTTAAAAAAGAAAAAAATCATCATCAAATTTCTCCACGTTACTCTCCACAGTAAAATGGTGTTGAAAAATGGTGAAACCAAAAAATCATGGAAATAGTGCAGTCCATGATCAAATATACAAGCTTGAGTAATTCCTTCTAAGAAGAAGAATCCTAAACCATTGTGTGTCTACTCAATAGGCCATCAAAATTTCCACTTGATGACATGACTCCATAGGAATCATGGTTACGTAAGAAACCTCATATTACTCATATTTATGTTTTTTGAAGTAAGGCCCACGCAATGCCCCAAAAGTAGAAAAGGAAAAATTAGACGTGAAGTTGACACAAAAAATATTAATTAGATTTAATAAATTTTCAATGAGATACGTACTATTTTATTTATAAATAAATAAATCCTTCATCAACATGCATGTTGATTGTTTCTAGATAGTTTCTTCAAGTCAACTATCTATAGAATTCCACACATAAATTTTTTAGCAAATACCTATGATTTTTAAAGAAAATGGTATTTTAATAATGGGAAATTTTTTTGATAATACACCACAATTTATCAATAAATGTTATCATGGTCTAAAAATGTGATTAGAGGTGTAAAAATAGATGGAGTCCCAAAAGGATCTTCATCTAGAACAAGAACAAGAAAAAAAAATTTGTGAAAAGGTTAATAGGGCCTTATGAACTAGATAATATCATAAACCCAAAACAATCTAGGAATCCCTAAAGTATGAACCTTCGAAACAAGCCGTAGAGGTTGAATATCAATCATTAATGAAAAACTAGATATGAAAACTTGTAAACATTCCACCAAGTAAGAATCTGATACATTACAAGTGGATCTTCAAGAAAAAGTTCCCCTTAGAATGGTAGAATAGAAAATCACCAAGGAATGAATAATAGATAATGGGATGTTCAAAAGGAAGGAATGAAACTATGAGTAGGAATTTGATCATACACACAATATTAGGAAAATTAGGATGCTTTTTTTACTTTTCTACTTAATGTTTGAAGGGATAAGATGGATCCCCACCTGTATTCTCAAATGTTGGGAATAAAATATAGTCTTGCACATAAGACATAAATACCAAAGGTTTTCAAGGAGAATGAGTGTCATAATTCCATAGGCTTGTATCCATAATTATAAGGTAGATATAATATTCCAAGCCATATACCTAAGTTAAAGAGAGGTATCCCATTAGGATTTATAATAAGGTAAATCAAGATAAGGTAAATCAAAGGGCATAAAATAATATGATAGATAAATATACTAAAGAATACATACATCTAGCCTAATATATAAAAAATGCATGATTAACCATTCACACAATAATAAATGAGAAATAAAATAAAAATAAGGTTTAGGGATACTTACATGTAATCTAACTACTACTGCATGTTCTTCTATAGAGAAAACAAACTAAGAAAGACTCAATATGGGTGGAAAATGGAAAATCTCAAGAAGAAGACCTCTAGTCCTAGCCTCCTATGACGACCCAAATGCAAAGGGATAAGTTGTAAAACATCAACTTTAACAATTAGGGGCACATATATATAACATTTTTCCATTATTTGAGTAGTAGTAAAAATAGGATTAAAATTCATAGTTTGGAGGTCATGATTTAGAGTCAAAAAATATTATAAATGTGCATTGACATGTGTAAATAACTCTATTTATGAGATTCCTTGTTTGTTAAAATTTAAATAATGTTTACTATTTAAACTATGGTTATTTATATTGTTACTAATCATCTGATTTAATACAATTAAATCAAGATAAGGACACTGTTGATCAGATAAATATAATAGTAAACAAGCAAGATCATACAAGAAAGAGTGGTAGATAGGGTTTAGATAATGACTTAGTTGCTATCATAGGTATAAAAAAATTTTAGGATGATGAATGACCTGGAAAGAAAGATTCCTAATTGTATTAGATCCATGTTTGATTCTAGAAATTGATGATCTTAGGGATAAGAGTTCCTAGAAGGGAATAGGTCTGTTCAGGTGCTAGTGTCTATTCTGAGAAATGTTTTTTACAGAAGTGATCAAGATTTGTTTCCTTTTGTGTTTCTTACTGTCATTCCTTGATTGATGTGTGTCACATTAGATTCATTGTGTCACACCTGTAACTTGTTAAAAACACTGTACATACTTGAATATTAATCATGAAAACATTAGATGAATATAATAATATAAATTATTGTATCAGACTGACCTTTGTAGTCACCCCAATGTGATTTTCACTGAGAACTACACCAAATTTTAGAGTCTATGCAGTTCTTGTGTGTGTGTGTGTGTGTGTGTGGTTGGAATAGTGTCCCTTGAGTTAGGACGCCCTAGTATTAGTCGCACAAACAAATATCAGGCTATAATTACTTTATCCCAAATGTAAATGTGTGGTATGGAATTAAGAATAAACCCTCCTATGAAGTGAAGTATGTAGTCTAAAATGCATCCCTTGATGTAGTAGATAGAAAATATTTTATCCTTATAGTAGTATGTGCCTCTTGAATGATTTTCCTCTAATGACGTTAAATAATACATATATGTATATATATGATTTCCTTGTGTATATTTAATCATTAATAAGTGAAATGCCAACCAAGAGAGATAAAGAGGACAAGAAATAAGAAACATTCAAAATAACAAAAAAGGAGGTAAAGGGGACACAAACACCTAGAGGGGACAGTATCACTTGGGTGTTCTTGTCAGTAATGGGCGGTCTAGTATAAAGAGTCAAAAGGATGAAAAATGAAATCCGAGTTCATTAAGATGTCAGCTAGTATGAAATTTTTTAAGTTTTCAATCAGAAATAAAAAGTAATAAAGATCAAAATGATAAAAGAAATGTCAAAGTAAAGTAAAGGGGTTTTAATGAATAATAATATTTCTTAGGAATCATGCATATGAATGAAATATTTAGATGCTAGATGTACATAGTAAGTATCTGATTTAGTGACTAAATTTACCCCAAATTTATTTTCGTGAATATGTATTTGTTGCATGAAGTATAACAAAAAAGCGTAACTTGGAGAGACGAATAAAGATTATACCCAATAGCCTTCCAAATGAGTGTTATAGCATGCTGAATGTAATAGTGAAAAAAGTGTATTGTGAAATTATAAAGAGAGGTAAGTATAAGGATCCTAGGGGTGACCTTTTTGTATGTGGGGTAATAATGATGTCATCGTGTAGCTCTTCTGAATTTCTTCTTTTTTAGAGCATGCTTGAGATTTTCTTCATAGGTGTTTGTGTGTTTTTCCTTTGCTATGATAGGATAAGTCTTGCAAAGTAAAAACAAGTATATTCAATTCTTTAGGTAAACACCATTGAACTTTAACTTAGAGAATACGTAAAAATGGAAATTCATATTGGAAAATCTAAACCAAGGGGTTAGATTACACCTAGAGTGTTGAAGGAAAAAGGGATATAAATTTGTTCTTGCTTGTAGACCCGATTCTTAGGAGCTGGTTCTAATAACACGAAGGATTTGGGAGTCATGTCGCCAAACTAGGGATTTGAATGTCTCGAAGCTAAACTTTAGATTTAGGCATCCTGTCATCATTAAGGGAAAATGCATTGGGAGAGTAGCCTATTTTTTCCTCCAACCGTTAACACTTCCCTATAGATAAATATCACTACAAATGATCAAAAACCTGATTTGTAATTGGCCTGAGGTTGACACAAAGGAACTAGGCTTACCATTGTCTTGTATATGACCTATGTATCATTCCATTATTTAGTTCCTGTTATGGTTCTTAGATTAGTAGTTAGTTTCTTTTAGTGACTGATTACAATCTAAAACTAGATGTGTAGTATCTCAAACTAGAGAAAACCATGACTGTGCAACTACTGAAACTTATTTGTATTTTTTCCCCTAGGATAGGAGTGCACATATAGGAAAATAACACCTAGAAATTTATCTCTGAGTCAGGTGCTTATGTCTATGTTGAACTTTTTGACCATGTCTATTTCTAACCCTACATTCTGTAACTAATTTATTTTCTATTCTTGGTGTTAGTGTCTCTGTAAATATGTTCTAGGAGGATGAAAAGGTTCAATCAATGTTTTCCCCAACTTGTTTGGGTGCGTGAGATGAATAAATTTGAACAAAGACCAAATGAGGAATACTGAAACAAATGTACACATCTGATATAGGAATCCCATCATGGGAATTGGAATGACATATGCTAGTTACCATGAGGTAAGAAAAAAGGGGGAGATGCTAGCATACAAGTTTTAGTGACAAACAAGAAATGCACACTAAAATAAAAACTAGTAAAAGCATATAGGATAATGGTTAACAAGATCTCAATGAGTAGCTAGTTGCATATGTGGGACACCACTCAGGATGTCACAAGACAATTGAAGCCATAAATTATTGAGGAAATAAGGAAATCAAACAAACCTAGGGCATAACCCATATAAAATGATAAATAAGGTACAAGAAAATCAGAAACCCATGATTAGAAGGATTCTTGTAAATTAAATTCTACACATGAAGAACTCGTTAGTATGTTAGGGAAGATAAATGGTATGCGACAATGTGATATATGAATAAACAAAGGATAATGTGAAATATTATGACAATAGAACATGATAAAAAGTAGGTGAAAGGTATATGCCCCCAGGAGCCTTAGTGGGACTAGTAATGGATAGGAAAAAACATCATACATCATTTAATACCATGTAAGTGACATGTATTTACCTCAAGATACAATGGGAATAGATATGTGTGTATGAAAAATTATAAAGCATACTATGAATCGTAGTAACATGATAAGAAAAGGTACAACATATAATATTATAAGCAAGGTAGAATACATCCAATCAAGATCTAAGCTATAGTATTTAGATTTTTTATTACAAATATGTGAAAGCAAACAAACTAAGAGCAAGGAATATGGATTATGTTCGTTTTTGTGTGCAAAATGAGGTCCATGTGAATAGACCCTCAATACAAAAATATAAACCAAGAACAAGAGTGTATCATTGAGTGGTGTGGGGGAAATAAGATTCCCTAAGTGTGATTGCCAAAATGTTCTATGAAATGATCTAGGATAGTCAAGGTCCTTTGATCAGCTGATGTAAAATAAGTACACATTTGTACATGATCTAGGATTCTATGGTCATGGGAGAGTGCGTGGGGCTAAGAATATGAAATAGGTGTAGATCAAGCATGTAGAGAAATAGAACATGAAACATGTCTATATGGAGTATGTGAAGCATGTGACCTATGTGAGTAAGTGTTCCTATCAGGTGGGCTATGGGATCTATAGAAAAAAGGGATTGATGAGTAGTAGCCACATGTGAAGTAAACTTAGATGGATGTGTAAAAGGTGCTGCAAGAGGAGAAAGCTATCAAGATACCATAGGAGGTTTGATGGTTAAAGATACATAATGAATAGGAGAAGATGCACTAGGATTAGGATAAAATAAACATGGTATGGCTGGATTATCTAAGGAAAAAGGTGTCCATAATCTGCAAATGTAAAAATAAGAACACATGTGTACATGACGTAAAGACCTACTGTTGTGTGAAAGTTCATGTATCATGGCATGTGGAGTAGGATTATGTAATGCATATGGAGAAACTTGAATAGGTATAATATAAATAAACAAAATAGTTACCAACAAATAATGTCAACATGATGAGGGGAAAACCTTGTAGAGTCCAAGATCCTAACTGTATGACTAGGAAGTGTATAAACATAAAGAACATGGCCATTAGGATAAAATATAATAGATGTCATTGAACTTGTTGGAAATAGTGGAATGATTAAGTGAAAATATAAGGATCAATATCTAAAGAAAAAAGTGTGTAGTGTACAAGGTGTTAGGAAGCTTGGCAATATCAACATCAAGCGATGGGGGAGGAATAAAGAAATTGTCATAATAATTATATATGCAATATGGAAAGATTGGAAGAATTAAAGCAGTATGAATTACCCTATTACTATAGACAAAAATGTGGAAAGATGAGAATGGATTTCCCCCATAAATGTAACAAGAGAAGGTGTAGCCATAGTAAATAAATCAGGCATATAATCTCAGAAAGTGAAAGCATTAAGAATAATTTTCAAATCAATGTAGTCATTTTTGCACCCACCAAGAACAAGGGAACCTCATGCATGCCAGCCTATAACCTAGCGGGTGCTGGGTGCTCACCCGAGGTGCGCGAGAGGGAGCCGAGTCTCTCATTTATGTGAGTTTAGTGGAAGGCATCATTCATGGTATTGAATTAGTGATTTAGAGGACATGAAAAAGCTATAGAGCTCAGAACGGTTTCTATAACCTTTCATTCATATCAAAAGTAAAAGCACTTAAAAAAATCAACAAAACTAGGAAGTGGTAAATCCACAAATAGACTTAACATTAAAATAAGGTTCATGATTATACAAGATCAAAAGCATAATAGAAATATGTAGATAATACAGAAATAATATCTTAGTATAATTATCATGGTAACCTTATCATCTTCATTCATAGCATTACTATAGAATATTACGGAAGGGGAGACCGTAGTCATGCACCATATTTAGATCCATACATAAAGACTTTCAAAACAAAATTTACATTCCCCATTACCTCATTACATCCTTCCTATAAACATCTACCCCTTTTATCCCATAGTTCTCTTAGTAATTCTGCAGAGCTCCTCTTCCTTCCTTCGGTTCCTCTCTCTTCTTTGCTAAGGGCACACATATATATACGCATCTGATCTCCAAAAAACTCCTCCGCAACTTCAGATCTGGCACCAAGTGTCAAGGTGTGGATCGCCCTAGGCGCATGCCTCTCCATGTCATGATTATCTTTTTGGATCTTCTTATCGCAAGGTATATTCCTTCAAGGACACCCTGTTGCCACGCTAGAACCTTATCCAAATGGAACACGTTCTTCATGTGTTCTGTCCAAAAGGATGAAAATGGCTGAGTCTCGAATTGTGCTTTGCAGGAACGTGTCCTTGGTTCTCCAAGAATCCTTTTTGAATTCTACCTTGTGCACCTTCACTTGTGCGCTCCCTTCGGTCGTGCGCGCCTACACGCCTTTAAGATTTAGTAGCTCCATTAGGGTCCCAACATTACCCCACACTTCACCTGTTCTCCACCCTCGGGAACCTTTTCAAAGAATTCCGTAAAAAAATGTAAGGCCCTACCTTGGAAAAGAATGGAGGGAAAGAATAAAGAATGGGAGAGAGAAAGAATAGAAGGAAAACTTCCTAAAGAAGTAGAAGGGGAAAATTCTACTGCAGGTCCACCTCAAGTGTATTCGAAGCACTGACTTCATCTTGCACACTTGTGCAAAGGTCGCTAACCAATGTGCTCACCTCATCTAAGGTTAACCCTTCCCCTTTTGTGTTTATGGTCTCTACCACTGTCTCTAGTTCCTTTGCTTGGTCTTCCAAGGCATCCATCTTCCTCGTAATGACCTTGTAGAGATCTTTAAGTCAGGTTTTGATCGAGACCCAAAGGATCTCGATGGCTTCAAATTTCTTTTCCACTTTGGCTAGGATATTTTCTCACTCGGCTTTATTGCCTTTATTATTTTCCCTAAAGTCCTTCAGCTTGGCCTCGTCGCTAGCAAGCAGCATGCTTGTCACCTTGTCCTGGTCCACGCAATGGTCGTATGCGACCCTAGCGGTTTGTGCAACTATTTTTTACATCAGCGAGCACCTTGTTGTATTTAGCTATGAGTGCGAATACTTTCAACTTGTCCTCCTACTCCAAGTGCGCAAGGTACATCCTTTACCGACTCCAAGGCCACAAGGTTACCTTTCCGTTGTGAGGATTTGAGTCAAGTCCTCAAGACACTCTAAGGAGGATCCATACTTTTGTGTGAGAGGGTTAAGGTCTGGGTGCTTCATGATAATAGCAATGGAGTTGAGCTCCACATTATTGGAAATTTCATGCACTTTATCTTTCTCCTCTTGTAATTATCATTCTAGTTGATTGCTAATCAGCTTTTCAAGGCTGAGTTCATTTGTTAGCTTAACTACTTCTTCCTTCCTCTTCTCCATCAGGTCCTCCAAGACTTTAACCCTGTCATTTATGCAGAAGAGCCTAGCATCAACTTCCAAAAAAACCTTGTTGAGCACGTTACACACTTGCTCATTTGATAGTTATTCCATGTTTATAATGGGGTTGTCTCCCTTTCCTTCGGACAACGCTAGAATCGCTCCTTGGTTAACCTCGAACTCAGGCTCATCAAGGTGGGAGTTGAATGCCCACGATATCTTTTTTCTAGTGTGTGGGTATCCACCCTCAAGATCAAAGGACTCCATGGTGGTTATCTCCTTGGTGGGCATGGTACTTGGGAAATGCATGCACAAAACTTTGTTGGGGTCATCAACATATCCCATCGTTATTCTTCCCCTTCCCCGCATTTACTTCCCGTGCGCATGCCGTTGTGAATAGTTACTGAAAGATTTGGGCCTTTGGTGCCACCCACACTCTTCTCCCTTTTCTCTTCATTGAATTCACCGAGCACAAGCTACACGCTACACTCCAATTCCTTGTCAACCAAGGTATTAATTATCTTCTCCACCTCCCTTGTCACTTTCTCATTCACCTCCTCCTGAGTGAGCTTGGGCATATTCGCACGTCTTCCTCATCTTGGGCACCCATCCTCCTTGCAAAGATGAAGGAATCATTTGCATCTTCTACTTCCTCTTCCCCCGACATCGTGGACATTAATCAGCTCCTAATCTACCTCCAGCTCTTCCCCTTCATCATCATCCTTTTCACCTATATAGGCATTTGGGTCGTCTGTATCTTCATACTCTGGTTCTTCCATCAACTTTTCTTCTTCTTTTCTTGAAACTCTTCACAGTCAGGGATGTGGTCTTCTCTTCATTCGAGGGTTCCTTAGGGGATGGTGGCTTTGTAGGTTCTGGGATCTTCTCCCTGACCAGCATTCTCTTCGTCTTCAAGATGTAGGTACTTGTCCCCATGGTACCTACATCCTGCTTCTCCACCACAATCTGTTCCTCTTTATTTTCCCTCTCCTTATGCTTTGGATTGGGCTTCTTCCTTCTAGTACGATCATCTGGGATGGATATCTCATTCTCCACATATGCATCCTTTTCAAATTTTGGCCTTATGTGAAGGTAAATCATTATGGCATTGCTCCCAGCAATAGGTAAGGTCAAAGGACTTACGATATGCACATCTTGTGACATGTACCTTTCAATGTATGCGTGCTTCTTTGGGTAGACCAGTCTTCTATCCTCATTTCCCTGTGGTCTCTGTCTAGGGTGGACAAGTCAAGGTCTAATTTCTTCAACTCCTAGTATCTGTTTACTCCCACTTGGAAAAATTACGCAGTAAACGAGAATGGGAGTTTGCACCATGGACTCCGGCTTCCATCAACCTAAATGAACCTACTGATATAGAAGTGCTGGTAGACTGTGAACTTTGCTTCTCCTTCAGTTGCTACAGGAAGTTGCTCAGTGATCCACCATTCAGCACCGAATGCATTCCTAAAGCGCTTATACCACTTTTCTAAGTGCGCCTTGTGTATCCATGTCATTGATTCACATGTGTATTTCTGAAACCTCTTTGTAAGCGAGGGATCTTTAGTAGGGTAGTCCCATAAGAACTTTTCGTATGCATCCGGCACCCCAATTTCTGAGAACACAATTGTCAATGGAATGTTTTCAAATAAGATTTTTCCTCCCTTATCAACACTGCTTATGATTCCATCTGCAATTTATTGGGAGATTTTGTTTATGGTGCCTTCTGTAAATTTCCTGTAGATATTCATCTAGGGCCTACTCACTTGGGTCCACCTCTCTTGTCCATTCAGCTTGGAGACTAGGTGTGTAGCCATCTTCATCACTAGATCACTGATATCTCAAGACGTCGTAGTACCTTGATCCATTCTTCAATACTTGGGATGATATGGTTTCTATTATTTCCTCCTCATCCAAGAGGTCATTTGCAAGTATGTCCCCTACACAGTTTAGGCTTGTGAAGCATGAAATTTGTTAGGGAGTCATGCACATTTTCTACCTTGTGAAGCAGAAGAAGTCTTCGTGTATGCGCATCATCAACAAATGGTACAAGCGCTAGGGCTTCCAAAAATATGGAAACTCAAAAAGTTGTAGAATCCCTGCCTTCTCCATTTTCACTTTGACCATGTCATTATAGATTGGCAACCCATCAGGTGTTCATTTATTTGTGGAGTGCACCAGCTCCAGCGCCATTTCCTTCACGATTGTACTTAACTAGTGATTGTAGTCGATCGTGGTCATCTGTTTTATGTGGGACTCCCACTCTTGCCCTAGTAAAACCCCATTTGGGTATTGCATCTCCGAGTACCATTTCTCATTTGTATCTAAGGGTATTTCTTCATATTTATGCTTTCCTTTTCCTTTACCCTTTCCCTTCTTAGATTGTTCTGCAAGTTTACCAACTAGTTTCGTGGCCGTCATTACACCTTTTTCATTCATTCCCAGCTTAACTTGCGAGTTGTTTGATTGTTTTCCTCTTGCGTCTCTTACCCTAAATACTTAAACCCTTATCTCATAATTTTATCCTTTGATCACGAAACTTCTTCACAACATTCTTCACACCCGTGAATCACTACTACTCTGGTTTATACATGCAACGGTCAAATTGTGCTTAAGTTCTTGGGATTTACCTTCGCATGAGTTAGTTCTCAACACCCTAGCTGTTGAAATAAAATTGCTCTTCTGGGTTCACAAAATGAAATAATGAAATGCCCACTCTTATATTTATAGCTTTTATCACTTTTATGCATTTAGGGCTAGGCTACCCACCACCGTATGACAATGTTTAATTCAATGTTTTCAAATAAAACCTGACTTCAACGTTTCTCCTTACGTGCCCAATCCTTGCCAGAAATTTTTTCCAACCTTCTGGCACGGAAACAATCCATCTTGATAGAAGACTCTTGCATGCATGTGTTACCGAATGCCAAATTCACTTCTTCCATCCTCATGATTCTTTCTTTTTCCTACCTCGTGTTGTTACAGTTTTTCTCCATTGTACGTGGACTTCTAATGTAACCTTATTTTTCCACCGACCCAAATCCTGCCTAGCAGAATAAATCCAAATTTCTCTTCATCATCTCACCCCACACTAAACGATGATGCGCGGTCCTCTGTCACATTAATAAGTCAAAAAGCAATAAGGTTATCGGTACACCAAGGTGCAAAACAAAAACAAAAACACGAAAGGGAAATACAAGAAAGGAAAAGCATAAAAGGAAATTCTAAACTAACTGGAAAAACTACCTTATTTACAAACACCAAGAAGCATTATTTATAGTAGGGCTTCAGCCTACTCCCATTAAAGTTTCCAGGTAATTTTGTTCCATCCAGTGCTTGTAACTAGCACGCGCCTAAATCAAGGATGTATGAAATTACATAAGGACCCAACCAATGCACCCTCAACTTTCCAGGATGGCGCAGAAATTTTGAATCATATAGGAATACCATCTGGCCAACCTCAAACTGTTTGTTCTTAATATGGTGGTCATGCCATGCCTTTTGCTTTGCCTTCTCAGTTTCTTGGCTCCATCTTGCTAGTGAGCACCTTTCATCCAACTTCATCAATTCATTTATTCTTTCTTCTAGCACTTGCTCATCGTCGAACCCTCATGCTTGTGTTATACGCAGAGATGGTTAGCATGAATTCGACAGGAAAAAACTACTTCCGCATCCAAACATCAATTGAAATGGTATGGCCTTCTTCAATCTATTATAAATTGTTTTGTATGCCCAAAGAATTTCTGATACCTTGTCATCCCAATCCTGCCGACCCACATCACATAGCTTAGTCAATGTGTGACTAAGGATTTTTTTGAATGCATCTGTAGTCCCATTTACCTAAGGGTGATAAGGGGTAGTTTTGTGATGGGGCTAACATGAATTCTACCAATAGAATTTTAAGGGTTTCGTTTAAGAAGTGAGTGCCCCTATCACTTTTTAAACTTAATGGGAACCCATACCTGCTGATAATGTTCTCCCACAAAAATCCAGCAGCCGATGGTTGCAGGTGAAATCCTTAGTGGACATGGCCTCTACCCACCTTGGTCAGATAATTAGTACAGGTAATGATATACCGCGAGTTAGTCATTTGCGCAGCTGGTGAGATTGGTTTGACAAAACTATATTTCCCATTTCTCAAAAGGTTATGCGATGGCGAGAGGGGCGCAAGGGAATCTCATCCCTTCTTCTAGGTTTTCCAAGGCACTGATAGTGGTCATAGGCCTTACAAAACTCAATGTAATCCTGGTGAATCATCTCCCACCATAGTCCGGTGACTAGGATCTTGCAAGCAGTTGCATTCCCCACATAGTGTCCTCTAGCGATGCCACCATATCATTCTTCTATTATGGCCATGCGGTTCATGTTCTAATACACATTGGCGCAAAATCTCATCGCGGCCCATTTTATATAAATACCCATTGATCAACATGAGGGGTGTGGCACATATGGCTATATTTTTTCCTTTCTAGTGCATTCATCCCTTCAGGCGCCATCCCTTCCCTAAGAAAAACAACAATGTCTTATAACTCTAAGTGTGCATGCTGTAACCTGAATAGTTACGTGTCCGGTATGGTTTTTTTGATACTTTACACATCGTCTCGCAAATCAATCCTTGAAAAATGATCCGGCCCACAATTGATCTTTCCTAGTTTTACCACCACCCTGAATTCAAATTCCTAAATTAAAAGTACGCAATGGCATATGCTCCCTTGAAACACTACTGCATTTAATAGATACTTCAAGGACATATGGTTAATGTAGAATATAAAGGGATTCGCCAGTAGATATTTTCTAAATTTATGGAGCACGTAGATCATTGACAATGCCTCACACTCGGTCGTTGTATAATTCTATTCAGCTAGGTTTCGAACTTTCTGCTTGTAAAACATAAGGGGTGATCAACAATCCCCTCTCCTGGTTGAGAAACAATGGCTCCCATTGTTGTACCAGAGGCATCCACGTGGTCATGGAAAGGTTTATCCCATGATGGCAATCATATAATAGGTGTGGTGATAAGCCTATATTTTAGAGTGTCAAATTCCCTCTACTGGCTCCTCTCCCCATTGAAAGGAATTCTTATGTCTAAGCAATATTTCCAAAGGTGTGGAGATCTTAGAGCATCCCTTAATGAACTTTCTGTAGTACCTAGTGTGTCCAAGAAAATCTGCATATAGTGCTTTCGCTGGTGGGCTCCCCCAATCCCACAATAACTAAAACTTTCACGTGAATACACCAGTAAGTCCTCTTTGCATATGATATGCCCCAACAACGTTCCAAAAGGAGTTGCAAAGACAGATTTCTTGATGTTGAGGGAAATACTCAATTGCCAACATCTTTCAAACATCAATCTCAAGTTATCACAATGGTCCCTTACCAATCCATACACTGTCTAATCATCCAAACATACTTAAAGGAACTTGTGGATGAAGTCCTTAAATTCTTGTACCACTATGTGTGAAAATATAGAGGGTGCATTCCTCAATTGAAAGGGCATGAATGTGTACGCAAAGCTTCCCCACTCGGTGGTGAAAGTTGTCTTTTCTTTTTATTCCTTAGCAATCCTTACCCGGTGATATCCAAAGAATCCATCCGTAAAGGAATAGACCTCACACCTAGCAACTCCTTCCGAAATCTCTTCAGTAAAGGGGGAGGGAAAAGGATCTATGATACAAAACACATTCAACTCCCTGTAATCCACACATATCCTAATCCATCCATCCTTCTTTCTGTTGATCACCATTGGACTTATCCATTCTGATTCCTCCATAGCCTTAATGATACTGGATGCTATCATTTTGTCTAGGTCTTCTTTAACCCTTATGCACATGTTGGGATTCATCCTGTAAGGCCTCTTCCTGACCGGGTGTGCACCATCTTTGAACTTTATCCTCATTTCCCCCAATGAATGGTGGATTCCTCTCAACTCATGGTATCCGCGTGGGAATAAATCCTCGAATTCGTGCAAGAGTTCTATGATCTTTGATACTTCCTTATCCAACCAATAGTCCCCAATGATAGCTTCCTTGGGCTCCTTCTCCAAGCCGATGTTAAATTTCTTGGTTTTGAGTGGTTCATGATATGCCCGCACACATGCATCTGCACTATCAACTACCTCGCGTGTCCCAATTGAATGGTAGACATTCAGGCTCTCCATCTGCTCTCCATACATAATGTATACCATATTTCCTTTCTCCTTTTCATCACACACGCACTCGAATTGTATTACTTTTGGTTCCTCCTCTTCAAACCGCACTTCCAAGCTAGGTCCACTAAGTAAGCTTACTAACCTATCTTCCGTCATGGTGAAATCCCCCACAGTGAGGTCCTTGACAGCCTACAATGTCTCATCAACCAGTTGCTTGGTACTTTGGTACTCGAAGGTGTGAACCAGGTCAGCTGCTAATTCCTACCAATCTCCCGTCTGGTGGCGAGTTTCAGAAAGGATGTACTAAGCACGCATACAACCTTGTAGTGTCGAATACAACTTGTTCACCCAAAGGGAGGGTGGTAAATCTTCCGTGCCTTCTCCCTATACCCTCTCACATGCTTGGATGTGGGAAGAGATGGGTTCATTTCCATTGTAATCCTTGATAGTGGTGATTGTATTGCTCCTCAAGAATCAGACACTGAGCGCAATTCTAAGTTCATGTCATTCCAACAAGTTTTTTTTATGCGCGGCCCACCACCTTGCTACTGTGCCTATCAAAACATAACCCAGCATACCTCGTCACTCATCCTCCCTCCATTGAGCTTCCATTTCTCTCAAAAAGACCTCAGGGTATATATCCCTAGAATAATTGGTTATTACCTTTCCTCATCGGTGCCAAAATTGGTTATACCTGATGCTCATACACTCTTTCAAAGGTTACAAAACCTAAGACAGAAGGATCTCATCATTGAGGATTATACTAATGAATTTTACAATTTTTCAATCAGGCTTGAACAGGGAGAATTCTGAAGAAGAAAAGGCTACATGGTATATAAATGGATTGAGTTACACCATACAAGATGAGCTGAGTATGCTTCGGATCCATAGCTTGGATGATGCTTATCAACTCAAATTAAAGGTAAGAAGCAAAATAATAAGAGGAATAATTTTAGAAGAGGTGTTAAAATAGGGCCATCATCATCTCCAATGAGAGGAAGGGGTAGATTTTAATCTAAAAAAGGTGAATCCTCTAATGTGGAAGGGCATGAATATTCTATTCAAAGTTATGGTAACTACCATAGAGGTAGGGGGTTTCAGAGGGGAAGAGGTTATAATGGAAGAAGGGGCTGGAATAATACCCAAAGGAAATATACATGTTACAGATGTGGTGAAGAGGGGCACAAATCTTTGAGTTTCCGCACTATCCTACGTAAGATAGATGGCAAGGAGCACAACCACAAGTAAATCTGGTTGAAGTTGAAGAGGAAGAAGAAATGGAGGTTGCTGTAGACTTGGGTTAAACCCTCATGATAAGGAGGACGATGATTTCCCCAAGGATGGAGAAAGAATAGGATGTTGTTGGTGTTGATTCATGGCTGCGAACAAATATATTTCGAACAACATGCACCTCTGGAGGAAAGGTATGTAAAATTATTATTGATGGTGGTAGTTGTGAAAATATGGTTTCAACTATGATGGTTGATAAAATCAATCTGAAATGTGAGAAAAAACCATATACCTACAATATATCTTGGTTCAAGAAAGGGAATGAGGTAACCATAGATAAAATATTCCTTATAAATTTTTCAATTGGGAATACCTACGAGGATGAGGTGTCGTGTGATGTTATCCTAATGGTTGCATGCCGTATAATACTGGGGAGGCCTTGTCAATATGATAGAAAGGTTACACATGATGGAGGGAAAAATACATATACTTTTTGGAAGGATGGTGTAAAGGTGGTCTTGTTACCGTTCAAGGAAGAAGAGAAGAGTGGGGGTTTGTTGGCTACAAAAGATTTTATTACAAAAATTGAAGACGTTGGCTGGTATTATGCACTGATGTCAAAGAATTTCAAAATAGAGGATTTTGATTTCATTTTTGTTGTGATCAAGGTACTAAACGAATACAAATATGTCATACCACATGAGCTACCAGATGGGTTACCTCCGAAGTGAGATATTTAACACCATATTGATTTGATCCCAAGATTGGCCCTTCCAAACCTAGCATCCTATCGAATGAGTCTGACACAAAGTGAAGAGTTGAACAGAAAATTGACATATCTAATACAAAAAGGGTTAGTGATAGAAATCATGAGTGCATGCGCAACTCTAGCACTATTGATTCCCATAAAAGATGGATACTGGAGAATGTGTGTAGACAGCAGGGACATAAATAAGATCAAAATTAAGTATCGATTTCTAATTCTAAGATTGGATGATATGATGAATGTGCTATTGGGAGCACGATATTTTAGCAAGATTGACCTGTGGATTGGGTACTACCATATCCATATACGTGAAGGGGATGAATGGAAAATGGCTTTCAAATCAAAAGAAGGATTGTACAAGTGGATGGTGATGCCATTTGGGCTATCTAATGCAGCCAGTACATTCATGAGGCTGATGAACAGAATAATTCGAGATTACAATTATAAGCTTGGTGTTTTCTATTTTGATGATATTCTGATATATAGTAAAATAGTGGAAGAACACTTGTTACATAAAGTAACTCTATATGCAAACTTAAATAATTGTAGATTTGTTTAGAAGAGTATTTTTTTATGGGTGAGGATGGATGACGAAAGACTAAAGGAAATTATAGAATGGCATATTCCAAGGAATGTGACAGAGGTTTGTAGTTTTCCATGGATTGGCAACTTTTTATAAGAAGTTCATCAAGAATTTCAGTAGCATTGTTGCACCCATAACAGAATGTAAAAAAGGGAGGGATTTTTTATGGACCAAGGTAGCAACAGATAGTTTTGAATTGTTGAGGAAGAATGTTTCAAAAGAACCTGTTTTGGTATTTCTATATTTTAGCAAGGTCTTCAAGGTTGACTATGATGCGTCACATGTCAGGATTGGAGTTGTAATGAGTGAAGAAGGATGACCTATGGCATTCTTCAGTGAAAATTTAAATGAATTCGGGAGGAAATATTCTACTCATGATGTGGAATTTTATGCTATTGTTCAGGCATTAAGGAACTTGAGACATTACTTGGTAGCAAAATAATTTGTACTCTTCACTGACCATGAAGCCTTGAGGTATGTAAACACACAGAAGAAACTAAATAGTAGGCATGTAAAATGGGTTTCATTTTTGTAAGAATATACTTTTTTCTTAAAGCATAAGTCGACTAAGAAGAATCAAGTTGTTGATGCCTTGAGTAGGCGTGTAGCACTTTTGACAACAATGGAAAATGAAGTAGTAGGGTTTGAGGCAGTTAATGAATTGTACGAAGGTGATCCAGATTTTGGTGATGTTGTGAGACATCTTAAGGAACCTATTGTAGGTAGTGGTTATTATGATTATTTGATGCAAGATGGTTATTTGTTAAGGGGGAAACAATTGTGCATCCCTATTGGTTCAATGAGAGAAAATATTATAAGAGAATTGCATAGTGGGGGGTTGGCTTGACACTTTGGTATAAGTAAGACAATTTCTCTTGTTGTAGAAAAGTATTATTGGCCAAAGGTAAAGAGGTACATAAGTAGGATTGTAGAAATATGTAGAGTGTGCCAAATGGCTAAGGGCCATGCACAAATTACAGGGTTGTATATGCCATTACCTGTCCCTATAGGGCCATGGGTTGATTTGAGTATGGATTTTGTCTTAGGACTTCCTAACACACAACAAGGGAATGATTAGTTTTTTGTGGTTGATAGATTCTCTAAGTTGGCACATTTCATTTCTTGTAAAACAACTAATGATGCTTCCAGAGTTGTAGATTTATTTTTTTCAAAAGTTGTTAGATTGCATGGAGTTCAAAGAAAGATCACTTTATATTGTGACATGAAGTTTTTGAGTCACTTTTGGAAGAATATGTGGAGGAAAATGGGGACACAACTACAATTCAGTAGTGCATATCACCCCCATACTGATGGGAAAAAAGAAGTAGTGAACATAAGCTTGGGAAATCTCCTACGTTGCATAAATGGAGAAACGTTAAAACAATGGGACTTAGCTTTACCACTAGTTGAGTTTTCCTATAATAACTCAGCAAAAAGGTCAAGAGGGAGGTCTCCTTTCCAGATTTTATATGGTGGGAATCCCAAGTGGAACCTAGATCTGAATTTTGTACCCAATGAAGATAACACTAGTGATTATGTAGAAGCATTTGCAGAACACAATCTAAAGCTATAGGATGAAGTGAGGGAAAAATTGAAAGTGAGTAATGCATAATATAAAGCAGCTACAGATGCCAATAGGAGATTAAGTGTATTCGAATAAGTAGATATGGTGATGGTTCATCTTATAAAGGATAGGTTTCCAAAAGGGACATACAATAAACAAAAGTATACAAAGATTAGCCCATGTAAGATTATGAAGAGAACGAGTGATAATACCTACAAGGTGGAGCTACCTGAGAACTTTTTTATTTCACTAGTTTTTAATGTTTATGAATTATATAAGTCTCCACATCATGATGAAAATGTTGTAGAGGAGGAAGAAATAAACTAGGAGCAATAGATGTCGAAGAATAAAAAGGAAAGGGTAATGCGTGTCTTGGACCAAAAGAGAGTCACTACTAGACATGGGATCTACAAAAGATATTTGGTCTAGTCGAAACATTTACAGCAAGAAGAAAAGAATTGGATTCCTTATTATGAATTGAAGAAGATTTACAGTGAAAATTAGATGAATTTCGTCAATTGAATGTGCAGGAGATGAGTTTGTTTCAACTAGGGGAGAATGACGTGGGAGCATAACTTGTGGAGACCATAAATTTTGATATGACCATTGGATCATCTTGAAATTTGCAAGGTTGCAGATATACATTAGTACTATGCTGGGGTCAAATTTTGATGAAAGGTTGTGATCATTTCTAGCACATTTTTGGGGTATGAATTCCTTCATCTAGTGGTCCATAATTGGCTCCAAACATTTGTTTTCACTTTTGACTAGGTCTTAGAACTTTAATATAGTTTTGTTTTGACTTGTTAGAATAAGTCAAAATTTCATGCGTGAGCTATTAATTTATGCATTAATATTTTGCACAAAAATTTTTGGGGGCCCATCCATAATTTTTTGTATAGTAGGTAATTTTTGGCATTTTAGGGTTTTTTGGCAATTTAGGGTTTTCTGGAATTTTAGGGTTTTTAGACTATACGTGAAATAAAAGAAGGATAGTAATAATGTAAAATGATTAGTGCTGGATTCCAGAAATGAAAATAAATCTATTTCTGAAATTCCCAGTTTTTATGTACAAAGTTATTTAATGTGTGTTTTGGATGTATTTCAACCTCTTGCAGTTAGGATTCACATCAATAGGTATCAGATCCAAATTTTGATCTTGCATAAATAGTTAAGGTAACATATTACTTTTTCTATGTAATTTTTTCCTCTATTTTATATACATCATGGCTAGAAACGGGATCTGAGTTTTATGCTTTCTAGATGAATAGCTCATATGAATGAGCTACAAAGTTAGGTTGCATGGAAAACTCACATTTGAGAAGTTGTTTACAGCATTAGAAGGAGACATGCATTATATGGTGGATGCATATTTTACCCGAGATAGTGATTACTGAAGAAGTAACTCCATTAATGAATGGAGAAGATGAAGAAGAAAAATACAGATCTCATGACCGTTTTCAAACGTCATTAATGAGGAGACCTAAATAAATGAGGAGTACAAGCTCAATACTATGATTTAGAGGGAAGTGAATGATGACATCAAGATTAATGTCTCCTGATTATGGTAGAGAAATTACGACCAGATTTTAGTTGAAATGACTTAGAGTGTGAACTCGCATTTTTTTGGAAAATTGCAATATTAAGTGGAAAACCCTATTTTCTAGAAGAGAAGAAGGTTCATACAATCTCTCATTCCCATAGTATTGGAAAGAAAAATTTTCAGGTGGATACGCTCTTGTGGATTTCTTTCCAACACAATCAGAAGAAATCTAACGTTACAATCTTTACTTAACTCATGTGCAACTAGCTGTATGTGCATGCTAATTGAGGAAAATAACGGATTTTTGTGAACATGGCCTTTTGACTCAGGGATCCAACAGGGAAGAATATCCACTTTCAAAAATGTGGAAGAAGCTAGTCAAAATGCTCGAATCATACAGAGGAAAACTAAAATTTTGTATTAGTAGAGGGAAGGGGGGTGATATAAAGAGGTAGGAGGTACTAATGGGTGTGAGTAGGACAATTCAAAGGATTCCAAGCACACACACACACACACGTTAGTTAAAATTATCATCACATGCATTTATGAGAAGAAATAACTTCTAGTAAGCAGTCATTAACGACCAAATGAGAATTTGAAAGAACCACAATAATTCATGAAGAAATCCCTTAGTCAAAGAAGATCTATAAACTCCTTCTGACTTGTATTATTTGTCTCAAACTGTAAAAGTTGTACATAGTGGAATAATATTCTACATAAATTTCTATCTAGGGGGCATGCTCAGGTGTAAGAATCTGGATATGAAACGTTTGGTTCTCCTCAAGGTACTACATGAACTATTAATCTTATAAAATTAATGACCAACCCTTTGAAATGGGATTATGGTGTATATCAATTTATAGATTATTGGAGATATAACTCTTCATCTACCTCACAATAGGCACTTTTCATATGTCCTCACATAACTGTAATGTACTGTATTCAACTTCCTAGGAACATCTTTTATCAGTTAACCAACTTTTATATAACAGTCTCAAAGGTGACTTTGATTACATTAATGGTAAGATTATGTGACTCATATTTTGCAACGGAATTACAATCCCAATGTGAATTATTGCGTATGTATCAGGTATGGTTAAGATGTTTCATCTAGAAAGTTGGGTTACATGATAAGTGGAGCACTCATTATTAAGAGAGAGAGATTAGAAGAAGAGGAAATTGTCGCACTCCAGATATGAAGTCCGTTAATCCTCGGGTTCTTATTTTGAAAGCATCTGAATGCAAATGGATTGAGGACTTCTAAATATTCAAAATCATGGAAAATATCCTTCAAATGGTCATCATAGATGCTTTGGAATGAGTGTTTAATAAACACTACTGATCACCTGTGTTGCTGATGACTGCAACTTCTGCCCTGGAATCAAGATTACTCTTGCAACTCGATCCATGCTGATGTTAGTGTCGGGAGACACTATTAGAGACCTATCTCTGAGTTAGAGATCTCACATTTCAATTTCCCTATGAGAAATTCCTATGATGATCCTACATGATGATTTTGAATTGAATGTATCATTCCTTAATGTATCAAAAGTGCCAATACTTTCCAATCCTTCAAATATTTCAACGTGTTATTTTTAGTAAGTGTGGAATGCAAATTGAGATGAATTATTTTATGAATTTCCCTGCGATAATCCCTATTGTGTTCACTACCTTCACTCATGGAATCTTTCAACATAGTGTCTTACACTGAAGTAAGAGACCCCTATGTAGGGAGATCATGCCATCAAATTTAGTCCAGTGTTACTCATCCACATGTAAAATGGTGTTGACAAAATGGCGAAACTTGAAATTTTGGGTTTTATTCCAGGGTTCCACGCTCAAATATACAATTTTGAGTAATTCCTTCTAGGAAGAAGAATCTAAACCATTGTGTGTCTACTCAATAGGCCATCAAAATTTCCACTTGATGACATGACTCCATAGGAATCATGGTTACGTAACAAACCTCATATTACTCATATTTATGTTTTTTGAAGTAAGGCCCACGCAATGCCCCAAAAGTAGAAAAGGAAAAATTGGATGTGAAGTTGACACCAAAAATATTAATTAGATCTAATAAATGTTCAATGAGATACAGGCTATTTTATTTATAAATAAATAAATCCTTCATCAACAGGCATGATGATTTTTTCTAGATAGGTTCTTCAAGTCAACTATCTATAGAATTCCACACATAAATTTTATAGCAAATACCTATGATTCTTAAAGAAATTGGTATTTTAATAATGGAATTTTTTTTGATAATACACCACAATTTATCAATAAATGTTATCATGGTCTAAACATGTGATTAGAGATGTAAAAATAGATGGAGACCCAAAAGCATCTTCATGTAGAAGAAGAACAAGAAAAAAAAAAATTTGTGAAAAGGTTAATAGGGCCTTATGAACTAGATAATATCATAAACCCAAAACAATCTAGGAATCCCTAAAGTATGAACCTTCGAAACAAGCCGTAGAGGTTGAATATCAATCATTAATGAAAAACTAGATATGAAAACTTGTAAACATTCCACCAAGTAAGAATCTGATACATTACAAGTGGATCTTCAAGAAAAAGTTCCCCTTAGAATGGTAGAATAGAAAATCACCAAGAATGAATAATAGACAATGGGATGTTCAAAAGGAATGAATAACTATGAGTAGGAATTTGATCATACACCCAATATTAGGAAAAATAGGATGATTTTTTACTTTTCTACTTAATGTTTGAAGGGATAAGATGGATCCCCACCTGTATTCTCAAATGTTGGGAATAAAATATAGTCTTGCACATAAGACATAAATACCAAAGGTTTTCAAGGAGAATGAGTGTCATAATTCCATAGGCTTGTATCCATAATTATAAGGTAGATATAATATTCCAAGGCATATACCTAAGTTAAAGAGAGGTATCCCAATAGGATTTATAATAAGGTAAATCAAGACAAGGATAAATCCAAAGGGCATAAAATAATATGATAGACAAATATACTAAAGCATACATACATCTAGCCTAATATATAAAAAATGAATGATTAACCATTCACACAATAATAAATGAGAAATAAAATAAAAATAAGGTTTAGGGATACTTACATGCAATCTAACTACTATTGCATGTTCTTCTATAGAGAAAAACAAACTAAGAAAGACTCAATATGGGTGGAAAATGGAAAATATCAAGAAGAAGACCTCTAGTCCTAGCCTCCTATGATGACCCAAATGCAAAGGGATGAGTTGTAAAACATCAACTTTAACAATTAGGGGCACATATATATAAAATTTTTCCATTATCTTAGTAGTAGTGAAAATAGGATTAAAATGCATAGTTTGGAGGTCATGATTTAGAGTCAAAAAATATTATAAATGTGCACCTACATGTGTAAATAACTCTATTTATGAGATTCCTTGTTTTTTAAAATTTAAATAGTGTATACTATTTTTATCTATTTATTTGATAAACTATGGTTATTTATATTGTTACTAATCATCTGATTTAATACAATTAAATCTAAGATAAGGACACTGTTGATCAGATAAATATAATAGTAAACAAGCAAGATCATACAAGAAAGAGTGGTAGATAGGGTTTAGATAATGACTTAGTTGCTATCATAGGTATAAAAAAATTTTAGGATGATGAATGACCTGGAAAGAAAGATTCCTAATTGTATAAGATCATGTTTTGATTCTAGAAATTGATGATCTTAGGGATAAGAGTTCCTAGGAAGGGAATAGATCTATTCAGGCGCTAGTGTCCTATTCTGAGAAATGTTTTTTACAAAAGTGATCAAGATTTGTTTCCTCTTGTGTTTCTTACTGTCATTCCTTGATTGATGTGTGTCACATTAGATTCATTGTGTCACACCTGCAACTTGTTGAAAACACCGTACATACTTGAATATTAATCATGAAAACATTAGATGAATATAATAATATAAATTATTGTATCAGACTGATCTTCGTAGTCACGCCAATGTGATTTTCATAGAGAACTACACCAAATTTTAGAGTCTATGCAGATTGTGTGTGTGTGTGTGTGTGTGTGTGTGTGTGGTTGGAATAGTGTCCCTTGAGTTAGAACGCCCTAGTATTAGTCGCACAAACAAATATCAGGCTATAACTACTTTATCCCAAATGTAAATGTGTGGTATGGAATTAAGAATAAACCCTCCTATGAAGTGAAGTATGTAGTCTAAAATGCATCCCTTGATGTAGTAGTTAGAAAATATTTTATCCTTATAGTAGTATGTGCCTCTTGAATGATTTCCTCTAATGAAGTTAAATAATACATATATGTATATATATGATTTCCTTGTGTATATTTAATCATTAATAAGTGAAATGCCAACCAAGAGAGATAAAGAGGACAAGAAATAAGAAACATTCAAAATAACAAAAAAGGAGGTAAAGGGGACACAAACACCTAGAGGGGACAGTATCACTTGGGTGTTCTTGTCAGTAATGGACGATCTAGTATAAACACTCAAAAGGATGCAAAATGAAATCTGAGTTCATTGAGATGTCAGCTAGTATGAAAATTTTTAAGTTTTCAATCAGAAATAAAAATTAATAAAGATCAAAATGATAAAATAAATGTCAAAGTAAAGTAAAGGGGTTTTAATGAATAATGATATTTCTTAGGAATCATGCATATGAATGAAATATTTAGATGTTAGATGTACATAGTAAGTATGCGATTTAGTGACTAACCCGAATTTACTTTTTTGAATATGTATTTGTTGCATAAAGTATAACAAAAAAGCATAACCTGGAGAGACGAATAAAGATTATACCCAATAGCCTTCCAAATGAGTGTTATAGCATGTTGAATGTAATAGTGAAAAAAGTGTATTGTGAAATTATAAAGAGAGGTAAGTATAAGGATCCTAGGGGTGACCTTTTTGTATGTGGGGTAATAATGATGTCTGCGTGTAGCTATTTTGAATTTCTTCTTTGCTAGAGCATAATTGAGATTTTCTTCATAGGTGTTTGTGTGTTTTTCCTTTACTATGATAGGATAAGTCTTGCAAAGTAAAAACAAGTATATTCAATTCTTTAGGTAAACACCATTGAACTTTAACTTAGAGAATACGTAAAAATGGAAATTCATATTGGAAAATCTAAACCAAGGGGTTAGATTACACCTAGAGTGTTGAAGAAAAAAGGTATATAAATTTGTTCTTGCTTGTAGACCCAATTCTTAGGAGATGGTTCTAATAACACAAAGGATTTGGGAGTCATGTCGCCAAACTAAGGATTTGAATGTCTCGAAGCTAAACTTTAGATTTAGGCATCCTGTCATTATTAAGGGAAAATGCATTGGGAGAGTAGCCTATTTTTCCCTCAAACCGTTAACACTTCCCTATAGATAAACGCCACTACAAATGATCAAAAACCTGATTTGTAATTGGCCTGAGATTGACACAAAGGAACTAGGCTTAACCATTGTCTTGTATCTAACCTATGTATCATTCCATTATTTAGTTCCTGTTATGGTTCTTAGATTAGTAGTTAGTTTCTTTTAGTGACTGATTACAATCTAAAACTAGATGTGTAGTATCTCAAACTAGAGAAAACCATGACTGTGCAACTACTGAAACTTATTTGTATTTTTTCCCCTAGGATAGGAGTGCACATATAGGAAAATAACACCTAGAAATTTCTCTGAGTCAGGTGCTTATGTCTATGTTGAACTTTTTGACCATGTCTGTTTCTAACCCTACATTCTGTAACCTAATTTATTTTCTATTCTTGGTGTTAGTGTCTCTGTAAATATGTTCTTGGAGGATGAAAAGGTTCAATCAATGTTTTCCCCAACTTGTTTGGGTGCCTGAGATGAATACATTTGAACAAAGCCCAAATCAGGAATACTGAAACAAATATACACATCTGATATAGGAATCCCATCATGGGAATATGAATGACATATGCTAGTTACCATGAGGTAAGAAAAAAGGGGGAGATGCTAGCATACAAGTTTTAGTGACAAACAAGAAATGCACACTAAAATAAAAACTAGTAAAAGCATATAGGATAATGGGTTAACAAGATCTCAATGAGTAGCTAGTTGCATATGTGGGACACCACTCAGGATGTCACGTGACAATTGAAGCCATAACATTATTGAGGAAATAAGGAAATCAAACAAACCTAGGGCATAACCCATATAAAATGATAAATAAGGTACAAGAAAATCAGAAACCCATGATTAGAAGGATTCTTGTAAGTTAAATTATACACATGAAGAACCCGTTTAGTATGTTAGGGAAGATAAATGGTATGTGACAATGTGATATATGAATAAACAAAGCAAAATAAATGTGAAATATTATGACAATAGAACATGATAAAAAGTAGGTGAAAGGTATATGCCCCCAGGAGCCTTAGTGGGACTAGTAAATGGATAGGAAAAAACATCATACATCATTTAATACCATGTAAGTGACATGTATTTACCTCAAGATACAATGGGAATAGATATGTGTGTATGAAAAAATTATAAAGCATACTATGAACCATAGTAACATGATAAGAAAACGTACAACATATAATATTATAAGCAAGGTAGAATACATCCAATCAAGATCTAAGCTATAGTATTTAGATTTTTTATTACAAATATGTGAAAGCAAACAAACTAAGAGTGAGGAATATGGATTATCCTAGTTTTTTTTTGTGGAAAAATGAGGTCCATGTGAATAGACCCTCAATACAAAAATATAAACCAAGAACAAGAGTGTATCACTGAGTGGTGTGGGGAAAATATGATTCCCTAAGTCTGATTTTCAAAATGTTCTATGAAATGATCTAGGATAGTCAAGGTCCTTTGATCAGCTGATGTAAAATAAGTACACATTTTGTACATGATCTAGGATTCTATGGTCATGGGAGAGTTCGTGGGGCTGAGAATATGAAATAGGTGTAGATCAAGCATGTAGAGAAATAGATCATGAAAACATGTCTATATGGAGTATGTGAAGCATGTGACCTATGTGAGTAAGTGGTTCCTATCTCAGGTGGGCTATGGGATCTATAGAAAAAAGGGGTTGATGAGTAGTAGTCACATGTGAAGTAAACTTAGAATGGATGTGTTAAAAGGTTCTGCAAGAGGAGAAAGCTATCAAGATACCATAGGAGGTTTGATGGTTAAAGATACACAATGAATAGGAGAAGATGCACTAGGATTAGGATAAAATAAACATGTTATGGCTGGATTATCTAAGGAAAAAGGTGTCCATAATCTGCAAATGTAAAAATAAGAACACATAGTGTACATGACGTAAAGACCTACTGTTGTGTGAAAAGTTCATGTATCATGGCATGTGGAGTAGGATTATGTAATGCATATGGGGGAAACTAGAATAGGTATAATATAAATAAACAAAATAGTTACCAACAAATAATGTCAACATGATGAGGGGGAAAACCTTGTAGAGTCCAAGATCCTAACTGTAATGACTAGGAAGTGTATAAACATAAAGAACATGGCCATTAGGATAAAATATAATAGATGTCATTGAACTTGTTGGAAATAGTGGAATGATTAAGTGAAAATATAAGGATCAATATCTAAAGAAAAAAGTGTGTAGTGTACAAGGTGTTAGGAAGCTTGGCAATATCAACATCAAGCGATGGGGGAGGAATAAAGAAATTGTCATAATAATTATATATGCAATATGGAAAGATTGGAAGAATTAAAGCAGTATGAATTAGACCCTATTACTATAGACAAAAATGTGGAAAGATGAGAATGGATTTCCCCCATAAATGTAACAAGAGAAGGTGTAGCCATAGTAAAATAAATCAGGCATATAATCTTAGAAAGTGAAAGCATTGAGAATAATTTTCAAATCAATGTAGTCATTTTTTCACCCACCAAGAACAAGGGAACCTCATGCGTGCCAGCCTATAACCTAGCGGGTGCTGGGGTGCTCACCCGAGGTGCGCGAGAGGGAGCCCAGTTTCTCATTTATCTGATTGTAGTGGAAGGCATCATTCATGGTATTGAATTAGTGATTTAGAGGACATGAAAAAGCTATAGAGCTCAGAACGGTTTCTATAACCTTTCATTCATATCAAAAGTAAAAGCACTTAAAAAAATCAACAAAACTAGGAAGTGGTAAATCCACAAATAGACTTAACATTAAAATAAGGTTCATGATTATACAAGATCAAAAGCATAATAGAAATATGTAGATAATACAGAAATAATATCTTAGTATAATTATCATGGTAACCTTATCATCTTCATTCATAGCATTACTATAGAATATTACGGAAGGGGAGACCGTAGTCATGCACCATATTTAGATCCATACATAAAGACTTTCAAAACAAAATTTACATTCCCCATTCCCTCATTACATCCTTCCTATAAACATCTACCCCTTTTATCCCATAGTTCTCTTAGTAATTCTGCAGAGCTCCTCTTCCTTCCTTCGGTTCCTCTCTCTTCTTTGCTAAGGGCACACATATATATACGCATCTGATCTCCAAAAAACTCCTCCGCAACCTCAGATCTGGCACCAAGTGTCAAGGTGTGGATTGCCCTAGGCGCATGCCTCTCCATGTCATGATTATCTTTTTGGATCTTCTTATCGCAAGGTATATTCCTTCAAGGGACACCTTGTTGCCGCGCTAGCACCTTATCCAAATGGAACACATTCTTCATGTGTTCTGTCCAAAAGGATGAAAATGGCTGAGTCTCGAATTGTGCTTTGCAGGAACGTGTCCTTGGTTCTCCAAGAATCCTTTTTGAATTCTACCTTGTGCACCTTCACTTGTGCGCTCCCTTCGGTCGTGCGCGCCTACACACCTTTAAGATTTAGTAGCTCCATTAGGGTCCCAACATTACCCCACACTTCACCTGTTCTCCACCCTCGGGAACCTTTTCAAAGAATTCTGTAAAAAAATGTGAGGCCCTACCTTGGAAAAGAATGGAGGGAAAGAATAAAGAATGGGGGAGAGAAAGAATAGAAGGAAAACTTCCTAAAGAAGTAGAAGGGGAAAATTCTGCTGCAGGTCCACCTCAAGTGTATTCGAAGCACTGACTTCATCTTGCACACTTGTGCAAAGGTCGCTAACCAATGTGCTCACCTCATCTAAGGTTAACCCTTCCCCTTTTGTGTTTATGGTCTCTACCACTGTCTCTAGTTCCTTTTGCTTGGTCTTCCAAGGCATCCATCTTCCTCGTAATGACCTTGTAGAGATCTTTAAGTCAGGTTTTGATCGAGACCCAAAGGATCTCGATGGCTTCAAATTTCTTTTCCACTTTGGCTAGGATATTTTCTCACTCGGCTTTATTGCCTTTATTATTTTCCCTAAAGTCCTTCAGCTCAGCTTCATCGCTGGCAAAGCAGCATGCTTGTCACCTTGTCCTGGTCCACGCAATGGTCGTATGCGACCCTAGTGGTTTGTGCAACTATTTTTTACATCAGCGAGCACCTTGTTGTATTTAGCTATGAGTGCGAATACTTTCAACTTGTCCTCCTACTCCAAGTGCGCAACTACATCCTTTGCCGACTCCAAGGCCAAAGGTTACCTTTCCATTGTGAGGATCTGAGTCAAGTCCTCAAGACACTCCAGAGAGGATCCATACTTTTGTGTGAGAGGGTTAAGGTCTGGGTGCTTCATGATAATAGCATTGGAGATGAGCTCCACATTCTTGGAAACTTTGTGCACTTTATCTTTCTCCTCTTGTAATTATCATTCTAGTTGATTGCTAATCAGCTTTTCAAGGCTGAGTTCATTTGTTAGCTTAACTACTTCTTCCTTCCTCTTCTCCATCAGGTCCTCCAAGACTTTAACCCTGTCATTTATGCAGAAGAGCCTAGCATCAACTTCCACAAAAACCTTGTTGAGCACGTTACACACTTGCTCATTTGATAGTTATTCCATGTTTATAATGGGGTTGTCTCCCTTTCCTTCGGACAATGCTAGAACCACTCCTTGGTTAACCTCGAACTCGGGCTCATCAAGGTGGGAGTTGAATGCCCACGATATCTTTTTTCTAGTGTGTGGGTATCCACCCTCAAGATCAAAGGACTCCATGGTGGTTATCTCCTTGGTGGGCATGGTACTTGGGAAATGCATGCACAAAACTTTGTTGGGGTCATCAACATATCCCATCGTTATTCTTCCCCTTCCCCGCATTTACTTCCCGTGCGCATGCCGTTGTGAATAGTTACTGAAAGATTTGGGCCTTTTGTGCTACCCACACTCTTCTCCCTTTGCTCTTCATTGAATTCACTGAGCACGAGCTCCACATTGTGCTCTAATTCCTTGTCAACCAAGGTATTAATTATCTTCTCCGCGTCCCTTGTAACTTTCTCACTCACCTCCTCCTGAGTGAGCTTGGGCATATCCACTCACCTTCCTCATCTTGGGCACCCATCCTCCTTGCAAAGATGAAGGCATCATTTGCATATTCTACTTCCTCTTCCCCCGAATCGTGGACATCAATCAGCTCCTGATCTACCTCTAGCTCTTCCCCTTCATCATCATCCTTTTCACCTATATAGGCATTTGGGTCATCTGTATCTTCAGACTCTGGTTCTTCCATCCACTTTTCTTCTTCCTTTGCTGAAAACTTTAGAGTCAGGGATGTGGTCTTCTCTTCATCCGAGGGTTCCTTAGCGGATGGTGGCTTCGCAGGTTCTGGGGTCTTCTCCCTGACCACCGTTCTCTTCGTCTTCAAGATGTAGGTACTTGTCCCCATGGTACCTACATCCTGCTTCTCCACCGCAATCTGTTCCTCTTTCTCTTCCCTCTCCTTACGCTTTGGAGTGGGCTTCTTCCTTCCAGTAGGGTCATCTGGGATGGATATCTCATTCTCCACATATGCATCCTTTTCAAATTTTGGCCTTATGTGAAGGTAAATCATTATGGCATTGCTCCCAGCAATAGGTAAGGTCAAAGGACTTACGATATGCACATCTTGTGACATGTACCTTTCAATGTATGCGTGCTTCTTTGGGTAGACCAGCTTCTTCCTCATTTCCCTGTGGTCTCTATCATGGGTGGACAAGTCAAGGTCTAATTTCTTCGACTCCTAGTATCTTTTTACTCCCACTTGGAAAAATTGGGTAGTAAACGAGAATGGGAGTTTGCACCATGGACTCCAGCTTCCATCAACCTAAATGAACCTACTGATATAGAAGTGCTGGTAGACTGTGAACTTTTCTTCTCCCTTCAGTTGCTGCGGGAAGTTGCTCAGTGATCCACCATTCAGCACCGAATGCATTCCTAAAGCGCTTATACCACTTTTCTAAGTGCGCCTTGTGTATCCATGTCATTGATTCACATGTGTATTTCTGAAACCTCTTTGTAAGCGAGGGATCTTTAGTAGGGTAGTCCCATAAGAACTTTTCGTATGCATCCGGCACCCCAATTTCTGAGAACACAATTGTCAACGGAATGTTTCCAAATAATATTTTTCCTCCCTTCTCCGTACTGCTTATGATTCCATCTGCAATATATTGGGAGATGTTGTTTATGGTGCCTTCTGTAAATTTCCTGTAGATATTCAGTCAGGGCCTACTCACTTGGGTCCACCTCTCTTGTCCATTCAGCTTAGAGACTAGGTGTGCATCCATCTTCATCACCGGAGCACTGATATTCGAGACGTTGTAGTAGCTTGATCCATTCTTCAATACTTGGGATGATATGGTTTCTCTAATCGCCTCCTCATCCAGGAGGTCATCTGCGAGTGTGTCCCCTACATAGTTTAGGCCTGTGAAGCATGAAATTAGTTAGGGAGTCATATGCATTTTCTACCCTATGAAGTAGAAGAAGTCTTCGTGTATGTGCATCATCAACAAAGTACAAGCGCTAGGGCTTCCCAAAATATGGCAACTCAAAAAGTTGGCAACCCATCAGGTGTTCATTTATTTGTGGAGTGCTCCAGCTCTAGCGCCATTTCCTTCACGATTGTACTTAACTAGTGATTGTAGTCGATCGTGGTCATCTGTTTTATGTGGGACTCCCACTCTTGCCCTAGTAAAACCCCATTTGGGTATTGCATCTCTGAGTACCATTTCTCATTTGTATCCAAGGGTATTTCTTCTTGTTTATCCTTTCCTTTTCCTTTACCCTTTCCCTTCTTAGATTATTCTGCAGGTTTACCAAATAGTTTCATGGCCATCATTACACCTTTTTCTTTCATTCCCAGCTTAACTTGCGAGTTGTTTGATTGTTTTCCTCATGCGCCTCTTGCCCTAAAAACCCAAACCCTAATCTCAGAATTTTCTAATTTAATCATGACACTTCTTCACAACATTCCTCACACCCGTGAATCACTTCTACTCTGGTTTAAAGATCCAACGGTCTGATTGCGCTTAAGTTCTTGGGATTTTACTTCGCACAAGTCAGTTCTCGACACCCTAGCTCTTAAAAGAAAATTGCTCTTCTGTGTTCACAAAATGAAATAATGAAATGCCCACTCTTGTATTTATAGCTTTTATCACTTTTATGCATTTAAGGCTAGGCTACCCACCACCGTATGACAATGTTTAATTCAATGTTTTCAAATAAAACCCAACTTCAGTGTTTCTCCTTACATGCCCAATCCTTGCGCGAAAAATTTTCAAACCTTCTGGCATGGAAATAATCCATCCTTAATAGAAGACTCTTGCATGCATGTTACCAATTCCAAAGGCACTTCTTCCATCCTCATGATTCTTTCTTTTTCCTACCTCGTGTTGTTACACTTTTTCTCCATTGTACGTGGACTTCCAATGTAACCTTATTTTTCCCACCAACCCAAATCCTCCTAGCAGAATAAATCCAAGTTTCTCTTCATCATCTCACCCCACACTAAAATGATGTGTGGTCCTCTGTCCATTCATATGTCAAAAAGTAATAAGGTTATCGTCGCCCAAGGTGCAAAACAAAACAACAACACGAAAGGGAAATACAAGAAAGGAAAATCATAAAAGGAAATTCTAAACTAACTGGCAAAACTACCTTATTTACAAACACCAAGAAGCATTATTTATAGTAGGGCTTTCAACCTACTCCCATTGAATTTTACAGGTAATTTTGTTCCATCCAGCACTTGTAACTAGCATGCACCTAAATCAAGGATGTATGAAATTACATAAGGACCCAACCACTACACCTTCAACTTTCCAGGATGGCGCAGAAATTTTGAATCATATAGGAATACCATCTGGCCAACCTCAAACTGTTTGTTATTAATATGGCGGTCATGCCATGCCTTTTGCTTTGCCTTCTCAGTTTCTTGGCTCCATCTTGCTAGTGAGCACCTTTCATCCAACTTCATCAATTCATTTATTCTTTCTTCTAGCACTTGCTCATCGTCGAACCCTCATGCCTGTGTTATACGCAGAGATGGTAGCATGAATTCGACAGGAAAAACTACTTCCGCACTGAACACCAATTGAAATGGTGTGGCCTTCTTCAATCTTTTATAAATTTTTTTGTATGCCCAAAGAATTACTGACACCTTGTCATCCCAATCCTGCCTACCCACATCACATAGCTTAGTCAATGTGTGACTAAGGATTTTTTTGAATGCATCTGTAGTCCCCATTTACCTAAGGGTGATAAGGGGGTAGTCTTGTGATGTGCTACCATGAAATCTACTAATAGAATCTTAAGGGTTTCATTTAAGAAGTGAGTGCCCGTATCACTTGTTAAACTTAATGGGCACCCATACCTACTGATAATGTTCTCCCACAAAAATCTAGCAGCCGTGGCTGCAGTGTAATCCTTAGTGGGCACGGGCCTCTACCCACCTTGTCAGATAATTAGTACAAGTAATGATATACCACGAGTTAGTCCTTCGCGTAGCTGGTGAGATTGGTTTGACAAAATCTATTTCCCATTTCTCAAAAGGTTATGCGATGGCGAGAGGGTGCAAGGGAATCTCATCCCTTATTCTAGGTTTTCCAAGGCACTGATAGTGGTCATAGGCCTTACAAAACTCAATGTAATCCTGGTGAATCATCTCCCACCATAGTCCGGTGACTAGGATCTTGCAAGCAGTTGCATTCCCCACATAGTGTCCTCCAGTAATCCCACCATAGGATTCTTCTATTATGGCCATTCGTTCATGTTCTAATACATACCAGCACAAAATGTCATCACGGCCCATTTTATATAAATCCCCATTGATCAACATGAGGGGCGTGGCAACATATGGCTATATTTTTCCTTTCTAGTGCATTCATCCCTTCAGGCACCATACCTTCCTTGAGAAAGACAATAATGTCTTCTAACTCTAAGGGTGCGCGCTATAACCTAAATAGTTATGCGTCCGGCATGGTTTCCTTGATACTTTACACGTCCTCTCCCAAATCAATCCTTGATAAATGATCCGGCCCACAATTGTTCTTTCCCATTTTTACCACCACTTTGAATTAAAATTCCTAAAATAAAAGTACCCAATGGCATATGCTCCCTTGCAACACTGTTGCGTTTACTAGATACTTCAAGGCCATATGGTCAATGTAGAATATAAAGGGATTCCCCAATAGATATTGTCTAAATTTGTGGAGCATGTAGATCATTGAAAATGCCTCGCACTCGGTCATTGTATAATTCTATTCAACTGGTTTTAACTTTCTGCTTGTAAAACATAAGGGGTGATCAACAATCCCCTCTCCTAGTTGAGCAAGAATGGCTCCCATTGTTGTACCAGAGGCATCCGCATGGACATGGAAAGGTTTATCCCATGATGGGAATCATATAATAGGTGCGGTGATAAGCCTATATTTTAGAGTGTCAAATTCCCTCTACTACCCCTCTCCCCATTGAAAGGCATTCTTATGTCTAAGCAATATTTCCAAAGGCATGGTGATCTTGGAGTATCCCTTAATGAACTTTCTGTAGTACCTAGTGTGTCCAAGAAATCCTAATATAGTGCTTTGGCTGGTGGGCTCCCCCAATCCCACAATAACTAAAACTTTCACGTGAATCCACCAGTAAGCCCTCTTTGCATATGATATGCCCCAACAATATTCCAAAAGGAGTTGAAAAGACACATTTCTTGATGTTGAGGGAAATCCTCAATTGCCAACATCTTTTAAACATCAATCTCAAGTTATCACAATGGTCCCTTACCAATCCATACACTGTCAAATCATCCAAACATACTTAAAGGAACTTGTGGATGAAGTCCTTAAATGCTTGTACCATTATGTGTGAAAATATAGTGGGTGCATTCCTCAATCGAAGGGCATGAACATGTACGCAAAGCTTCCCCACTTGGTGGTGAAAGTTGTCTTTTCTTGGTCTTCCTTAGCAATCCTTACCTGGTGATATCCCAACAATCCATTCGTAAAGGAATAGACCTCACACCCAGCAACTCCTTCCGAAATCTCTTCATAAAGGGGGTGGAAAAAGGATCTATGATACAAACAACATTCAAATCCCTATAATCCACACATATCCTAATCCATCCATCCTTCTTTGTGTTGATCACCATTGGAATTATCCATTCTGATTCCTCCATAGCCTTAATGATACAGGATGCTATCATTTTGTCTAGCTCTTCTTTAACCCTTATGCACATGTTGGGATTTATCCTGTAAGGCCTCTTCTTGACCGGGTGTGCACCATATTTCAACTTTATCCTCATTTCCCCCAATAAATGGTGGATGCCTTTCAACTCATGGTATCCGTGTGGGAATAAATCCTCAAATTCATGCAAGAGGTCAATGATCTTTGATACTTCCTTATCCAACCAGTAGTCCCCAATGATAGCTTCCTTGGGCTCCTTCTCCGAGCCGATGTTAAATTTATTTGTTTTGAGTGGTTCATGATACGTGCGCACACATGCATCTGCACTATCAACTACCTCGCACGTCCCAACTGAATGGTAGACATTCAGGCTCTCCATCTCCATCAATAATGTATACCATATTTCCTTTCTCCTTTTCATCACACACACACTCGAATTGTATGTCTTCTTGTTCCTCCTCTTCGAACCGCACTTCAAAGCTAGGTCCACTAAGTAAGTTTACTAACCTATCTTCTATCATGGTGAAATCCCCCAGAGTGAGGTGCTTGACATCCTGCAATGCCTCATCAACTAGTTGCTTAGTACTTTGGTACTCAAATGTGTGAACCAGGTCAGCTACTAATTCCTACCAATCTCCTGTCTTGTGGCAAGTTTCAGAATGGATGTACTAAGCACGCATACAACCTTGTAGTGTCGAATACAACTTGTTCACCCTAAGGGAGGGTGGTAAATATTCCATGCCTTCTCCCTAGACCCTCTCACATGCCTGGATGTGGGAAGAGGCAGGTTCATTTCCATTGTAATCCTTGATAGTGGTGGGTGTATTACTCCTCAAGAATGGGACACTGAGCAAAATTCTAACTTCATGTCATTCCAACAAGTTTTTGTTATGCCTGGCCCACCACCTTGCTACTGTGCCTATCAAAACATAACCCAGCATACCTCGTCACTCATCCTCCCTCCATTGAGCTTCCATTTCTCTCAAAAAGACATCAGAGTATATACCCCCAGATTAATTGGTTATTACCTTTCCTCCTAGGTGCCGAAATGTATGTGTCCTATTTACCCTAGTCACTGATCCTTTCAGATGTCACCCAATAATTTCATAAGTCCCATGCACCAAATTATCACATGCTATACTGGTAGTATCACTGACATATGGTGGATGGTGTCTAGATCACCTATGGAGCACACATATATTCTGTCCAAGACCTCCTCTCCAAGGGGTTCAGTATAGGGTGTGGAATTTCCATCAGGAAGTGGTATAATCACCCTCTCTTCCTTGTTTTCAAAGCTTATGTACCCCTTGTTAAACTAGAGATCTACATTATTCTTATAGCACCATGGGCACCCAAGTAACGCTGGGAAATTATTTGCCTCAGCAATTTCCAAGACTTCAAAATCCCCAATGAACCTAGTCCCCTGAATGGTAATGGTCGCATCCTTCAAGACACCTATGGGCATTTCCTTTGTCTTATTTTCCATATATATCACATTTAAAGATGGTCGTAATGCAGGTCTTCCCATTTGATTCCAGGAATCCATAATGAGAAGATTAACCTCTGCGCCTGTGTCAATGAGGATGTTGCTAAGAAGCCATCCATCCAGTACTATGTTCAAGGTAATCTCTTTGTCATAATCAAGGCTGTGAGATGGGAGGTTTACATGCAAGATCTACCTTTCGTGTTCTTCCTCGATGCGTGGTACATTTTCTCTCAACCATGATCCTAGCAGGGAAATAGCATTCTCTTGCCTCAGTAGTTTACACACCTCCTTAACCTCATCCAACTCATCCTTCGGTGCTTCTACTGGTCTTCTTTGCTCATCTTTTCTAGTTTTCTCTTTTAAGCATTAGATCTGCTCTTCTAAACTTCAAATTATGTCCATGGTTTCCTGGTAGACTTCTTTCTGGTGAGCCATGTTTGTATACTTCCCATGTACTACTTCTTTCCTTGAAACCAGAGGTCTCTTCTTAGGTGATTCCCTTGTGCACGCAGACTCTGCCCTTGTTACAATATCAAGCTCTAGTTTTGATTCACGTACTACTTGTAGGAGCCATTGTATGTCAGCCTTCTTAATACTCACCATGGCAATGCATTTATCCTTCCAGTGTTGCTAACTCATATGTTTGTATAACCCCTGGCACTCTTCGTACTTATATTTTCTTCCACACCAGGAGCATTATAGAATATCTAGACATTCGTGCTTATAATGGTGTGTGGCTCCACAATTAAAGCATGTTCCATGCAGGAATTCATTTCTTCCCTCGCAGTTACCATAGCCATGAAATCCTCCATGAAATCCACTAATGTGTGCACCTCCATCTCCACATTCTTCATATCGATGCTCATCTCCTTTTCAACTGCTAGCAATGCCAGTATGGTGCACACCAAGATCAATTACCTCATGAATATGGCCAATCAATCTGCAATCCTTGGTGTCGTGTGTGGTTGAGGTACATATCTTGCAATAACAACATACATTTTTATGGATCATGCACTATAAAAGGGGGAACCTACTTGCATCATGATCCTTGTGACATATCTTGTAATTGACTGTGACGGCACGTACCACCTTCCGAGTACATATCCCGCCATTATCCTTTGTGTGCCCTTCTACGTTACAATCTATGCACCACATCCCACCGTGAGTCTCTTGAACTGTGTTTGAAGATAATTTCTCCAACTTCTTAGCCATGGCAGTAATCTGAGCCTCCTGAAATGGGCTAACACCAATGTCAACACTACAAACTACCTCAACACACAAAGTAGCTTCCACTGCTTCGCGAGCGTCCGTGAATGTTTTATGACACAAAGCCCTCCTAAAGGGTGTGATCAACCCTCTGAAAAACCATAGAGCATGTTGTGAGAGGTGGATAGCATAAGATAGTTTAGACAATAGAGTTTTAAAACATGCATCATATTCGTGCATGCTCTCTACCATTGACTGTTGGATTTCTTTAAGAGAGCTGATGCTCTTCTGTTCAAACTTAGGTATGTGGAATTTCACCAAGAACACATTTTTCAATGCGGTATAATCCACAATAGTGTGATGAGGGTCATACTTTCGATACCAACTATGCACGCATCCTTGCAAGGTTATCACAAATTGAATGGCCTTTCGATCATGGGTCATGATCCCCTTCACGTGCCATAGTAGCTCACACTTATGCACATGCTCTTCGACATATTCTATCCCACGGTAATCTAGTAAGTGCAGAAACAACTCAAAAAATACTTGAGGAGGTGGCTGAGGCCCTTGTTCTCCTGATCCAGTCCCTCGATTTCCTCTAGTGTTTCCTCCTCTGCCGGACCCACTAGATCCTGAGCCACTAGCTCCACCACTTCCACCTCCAGATCCTCCTGTGTTAGGTACAGGGCTTGTGTCTGTAGTGTCGAATGCTCCCGTCGTTCCACTGAAATGTGCACCAACAAATTGTGAACTAGTGCCACTCCCAGTTGTATTTCCTCCACCACTTCTTGACGCACTCCCAAAACAACCTATATATATGCCTTTTCCAAACATTCCACCAAATACTGGAATAGTGTGTGAAGCCATAGAAGTCCCAAAAGATAATTTGTATCTTCTGGGTGCCAATTAGTTACTGTTATCACCGAATCACAGCACCCCTGCTGTTGTATTTGAACTCACAGTGTGATTGAATAACATGGGTACTATCTCCAAGTTGTGGGACTTGCTACTTGAGATAGACCTCCAGAGAAAGCTGGTTCTTGCTCCTAAACTACCTGCCACAATCTACTCTAATGCAGGATAAGCTAACTATTCTAATCTAAATTTCCAAGGGACCAGGGAAAGAGAATACATAAAATGAAAGCCTACACTAAAGCGGTGATACACCAGAAAAGGAGGATGGGAGAGTAGTCTCCAAATGTGTGAAATACAGAGGCAAAGTGCACACTAGAAGAGGTGATGACAGTTCTCCATAATCTAGCAAAATGCATTCACAGTAATATTTCAAGCACACACAATGATAATGAATTCCTGCAAGAACATAATAGATAGACACAATATTCTCATAGAAGGATCAAAGGGGCAAGAAGAATGCAAGAAAGCACAGCAGGGGAAGATATATCCACAAACTGGTATTTTATTGCTTCATGATATGCACAGTTCAATCTATTACAAGATAAGGGCCTGGATCACCATGCAAGGAGTCCACTACAAGGGCCTGCAACACACTGGCTTCACAAAGAAATTTTGATAGAGCTTTGTTACCCAAAAACTCTCCTCTTTACAATGAGCCCAACACTCCAATTTATAGAAAAATGAGAAGGAAAAGAGAAGGGAAAATGGAAATCCCGAAATCTGTCCTTCAACCACCTATAAGAGGAATTAAATTGAGTGGAATGGGTATACATTACTTACAAAAGGATCCCCATACTGTCCCATGTGCTGCAGCAGAGAAGGAATGATGACCATGCCTCTTAATTGCACTCCCAGCTACCAAATAAAACACTGTTCTGAACCCGGCCACGTTTCCTTAAAAAACTCAATCAATTTCTAATCAAATCTGGAATTTCTTGATTTCTGTGCATCGGGCTCAGAACCAAAATTCCAACGGTACCAATTTTGTGTGATTTCGTTGAGAAATGCAAAAGTTATGGCCTTCTGAGTGTGGGTAGCTATTTTGGGTCTGGCAGGTGTTTTCTGTCATTTGACGGGAATGAGCATTGACTGACTGGAGCCGAATATGTTTCTTTTATTTAAATATATCTACCCTCATTAAAATTAAGAAATTCCAGAAAGTCCAATTTTATGAAAGTCCAATTTTATGAAAATCGGAGCTCGGAGTCAAAAGTTATGGCCGTTTGAAGTTTCCGGACCAAACGTTGACTTTTCTTCCCTGCCTTCGGCCATTTCAGATTTTCGCGTCCCGGATGTCCCTTTGTCCCATTTGGAACAGTGCTGAAATTTCCCATTTCGGCCGATCCGGCCGGTTCACGTACTTTCGGCCCGCGCGTCCCATTTACTTTTGGACTGTCTGGGACAAATTCGCCCGGTTCGGCCGGTTCGTGCCTTTTTGTCCCAACTGTCCCGAGACAAAAGTTCTCATTTCGGCCGATCCGGCTGGTTCGCGTACTTCGCATACCTTCGGCCCAACTGTTTCGGGCCACCTTGACTCATTTCGGCCGATTCGCCTAGTTCGCGTACTTTTGGCCCGCGCGTCCCTTTTGCTTTCGGGCCGCCTTGACTAATTTCAGCCGGTTCGGCCGGTTCGCGCCCGGATGTCCCATCTGTCCCACTTGCATTTGGACTGTTTGTGCTCATTTCGGCCGGTTCGCGCCTTTTCGTCCCAACTGTCCCAAGCTGCCTGGTCTAGGACTTAGCCATTTTTTGTGATTTTTCCTGGCCCGAGTCTGTTTTTTTTTTTGCAATTTTCTTACCTTTCCTCAGAACTTGCTCTCTTCTACTTGGACAGGGGAGTTAGAAAAATACGATGGGACCTTAGAAACATGACCTTTCACTCTGAATCAACATAATTGCTTGGGATTGTAATGCCCCCAACCTACCTTGTCTCGGTCAGCATTATTTCCTGACTGCGTGGAGGATGGAGACCTTAAAGAGTGATGTGATGGAATCCTTGCTGGTGGCCGCACCCACTGTTTTCCTTGATTTGCAAATCTTTTGTTTTCTTTTTGACCTGCTCACGCAAGAGACTTCGGTGGCCACACATGCTCATTGATTAAAATGTTGACTTACACTTATTGTTCATGTGGTCTACCTGTCGTGTCTGTCCAACCACGAATGCTTGTTTTGCACTCCATCAAATTCTAAAACAGATGAATTACATTGGCGTGTTCTAGATAGTGGATTCATTGATGGTGAAATGAAGGTCTGTCGCCCTGATGTTGCGTGGGTGGGTGTAGATCCTCAAAATCGTGTTGTACAGGCAGTTTCAGTGGAGCGTAGAACCGAAATTTCTCCTAGGAGAGTGCCGTGAGGAAGTGTTTGGCTATATGCAACAGCTACAGGGCAGAGAAGTAAACTTATCTCAGAAAATCAGTGGCCTCCAGAGAGAGTTAAGTGTGACAGCTGCTGCAGGGCGATCTCAAGGAACCGTTGGTGCTGAACCTGTTGTTCTGGTTGCACGCGACCACAGTCGTGATCAGTGGTTGCAAAATCTTGCAGCTGTAGTAGAAGAACGAGATAAAGTTTTAGTTGAGCTGTCTTGCCTTTTCATTTTGGAAAGTCGCTTCCGTCCAGGTGGTGGTTAGAAGAAGCTGCAAGCTAGGGAAGCCGGCCTGTTGCAGCATGGTAGAAGCCTGCTGAGCGCTTCCAACAAGCAGGTCGTCCAACTATGGTGTCATCTGTTCTGTATCAGACGCATCCTCAAATCCGGGTATCTCCTTCAAGATATTTTTTTTATCTAAATCGACTTTGTGACAGTGAGGGTGTTACCAGCAGACCTGATGAGATTTATTGCAAAGATTTTCTATGGAAACCTTTCTGTTTGTTTCACGATGCAACCCGTGGAAGAGGATCTCATTGAGGCGGATCTGTTCCACTTCAGTGTATTCACGAAGCACAAATTGCCTTGCTGCTTGCTCAAACCCATCTGATGGTGTCGGCTCGAATTTGGCTCTGGTTTCTTTTTGCGTAACCCTTTTGGCTTTGTGACGATGCTGTAGTTGTATTTGGACAGTCATCCACTCGAATTTATGGAATTGTTATCTTTTCCCACTGTTACAGTTCACATACCTCCATCCTTTTCGAATCATCCAAATACTATATTTCATACTCGAAGGTTTCCATATTCTACTTCTGCTTTATCATCCAGGACTGTGTGGAACTCTTGAGCATGTTTCAGTCCTCATCAAAGGTCTTATCGACTGCAATTTGAGAATAATGGAAGATGTAGATGTCGCAGGGTTGAAGCCTCTCCAGTGTCTGAGGAAACTGGTGGAAATACCAAAGGGATCCAGAAGTGTGAGAAATCACAGTCCTTCCTCACATAGAAAGGTCCTGTTCCCTGAACAAAGTAACGAGAAAGAAACTCTTCTAAGGACCAATGAACAGAAAAGTGATTTGGTGCAGGGGAAGGTTGGAAGCTGCGTAGAAAATGATACTGCTGAGCATAGGGTTAAATGTTTTTCTGGGAACAGCCATAAAGAACAATCATGTCAAATATCTGAAAGAGATATGTCTCTTCAAGAGAAATGCCAGGAACAAGAAGATGTAGATGTTCAAATTTGTGTTTCTGAAATGATAAAACGTGAGTCACAACATGATATACTAGAGGGAGGGAAGAATATTAGAGTCAGAATCATGCATGAGGATGGAGGGTGTAACAGGAATGAATTGTCAATTAAACAGCATCAGGCTGGTAACAATGATCAGAAACCTACATATAAAGAAGATGATGGTATAGAGACAAATGCCAATGAAACTATGAGGCAAGAGTCTGAAACTGAACGACAATGCTTCCACCAATACTGAAACTTTTCATCAAATAAGAGCAGAGGGTCTCAAGACTTCTAAGTCATATTCTGATGTTGCTTCCTCTGAAAAGTGTTATGATATTAACTTTAAACCTTCTGTGGTTCCACCTGTGAAAGAAAAAGAATCCAGCAGACATAGATTGAAGCATGAGGAGCATCTTTCTGAAAAACAAATATCTCCCACCTGTATGCGTGGGAGACAGCTCAGTGCTAGGGATTCTATACGTGTTGATGAAAGTCGCACTTGTCTTAGAGACTTGAGATATTCTAGTGACAGGCAGATTGGGGAATTGAAAATGGCTTCCAAAGAACATTGGGTGGGAAAAGTCAGACATCAGAATGGAGCTTGAGTGCCCAACCAAAAAAGGGGAGATTCGACCTGAGGATGGTTGTTGCTAGTCCGGGTGGTGTCCTTGAAACCTTCTGAATCTGGAGAAAAGGCAAGATATTTCTACACTTTTCTACTGTTATTTTATTTAAAAATATTGTGAAATCAAACCACTTTTCCTTGCATTGATTTGTCAGTTGGATGTCATGATGGGAGATTTCCCTTTCTGCTTGTGTCTTCTTGTTTTAGCTTTTATCGTTGACAGAATGTGGGTCGAAAGGATGCGTGTGCCCTCTCCTTTGAATGTTATGTTTCTCTTACTCGAATGATAGACCTTCGTCTGTTTGTTTATGTATTAATTCTTCTCTGCGATTGAGTTGCAAGTTGTTATGTTGATTAACTAGTATTTTCGATATCATGGAAGTAAGTTACGATAACTATGAAGCTCCTCCCTAGCACCCAAGTTGTCTTTTGACGTTTTGTTAGCTCCTTCGCAAGTCCCTTTGATAACCTTTTGGCATCGAGAAAGAAAGGTTGTAGGATTGTGTGATCAAGGCTTGGGGCTAACCAGCTTGAGTTTTGGTATTAAACTTTTGAATGAAAAGGTTGTGTGCAGTGTGTTTTTCATCCCGCGGGTGTAGACTCTTATATTATCTTTCATCTTGTTTCTAGGCTTTTAAGGCCATCCTCAGGAAGTACCTTGACCATCCCTGGCAACTTGAACCATAACTAGCCTTACGGATCAACTAAGCTCGAGGTTCTTTGTGCGAATCTAGTACCTCGTTGACACTGGAATAGTTTCGTCTAATCCCCATCTCAGAATTATTGCTGATGGTGCTCTTCTATTTTTTTTCCTAACTTGCATTATTTTCTCCCTTGTAATATTAATGCTATTAATTATTATTGGTCGGTTTTTATGCATGTAATTACTGTAATAGTTTGTGATGGAAATTTCCTTAAATGTGATTAATCTTCGGGAAAAACTCAGCTTTCATTTGATAATCTTATGGATTCATAGCGGAAGGTCTTGTTTTGATAATGTCACTTGGAAATTATGTTTGTATCTATTTGTGCGACGGTTGACTGTGTTACCCAGGGTTGCCGTAAAATATGGTTGTTTTGGGATATGGGTAATTTATTTTAAATTAACCAAACATTAGTACTGTAGTGGAGGTTTGCAAAATCTTTAGTGTTATAAAAATTTGTTGATGACATTATTGTATACTCTTGTTGGACGGAACCCCCTTCTTCTCTCGCGTGTTTGCTACTAGCCTGTAAGACTTTGACCCTTCCTGGATGATTGGTAGATCTCTTTGTAGTTAATGGTCAAAACTAGTATACTTTGCCTTCGCTTCGAAACTTATGTTGTGTGTATACTCTAATTGATTTCCGGTTTGAAACTCAATTATACATGGCTTTTTGTGTTGATTTTTGAAACTCGTGTTTCCCCCTTCTTGGGCCGATCAACTCTTGTTCTTTTGGAAAAATATTACTTTAGCCTATGCGTTTGGTACCTTTGATAAATTTCTAGATGACTGGTATTTATATCAAATCTCAATCTTGTAATTATTGTTTAATTACTTACTTGATGGGAATTCTGTTTTTGCTAGATTGTTTGTTTTCTCCTTATAGGGCCAAGGGCCATTCTCTTATGATTGCTATACTTTCGTTGTTATTACTCCTAACTGAAGTACAAGGTCTTCTCCTTCTTTGATTGGCATGATGAAGACTTTACTTTAACTTGATGTGTTAATAGTGTTTAGAGGTTTAAACCAATTCTTTTAATAAAGTGCTTCCTTTTCGTGATATTGTTAGATAATAGTTATGGTGGTTTTGTGTAGCCTTATCTTGCTCAGTTCTCGTGAACTGACTCTTGTAGAAAATTTGCTGCAGATGGATCTTGCGTGTAGATGAGGGATAGATTTGTAGACTGTTGTCATCAACCTCAGTTGAGAAGTTCCTTTGCTCGAAACCTTTTTTTTATGTTGTTCAACTGTTGTTAACGTCCAGTGGAAAGTTTAAAAGAGGATTAATGTCTTAGTATAATGTATTGTGGACTTGTCATCTGAACTTTGGAAACCTTGTATTGTTTGACCATCATTGAAATTATAAGAAAATTTGGTTATTGTTGTTGAGTGACTTGTGGAGTATCAGTATTTTAAGAAATGATGTAATCTTGTTTTGTTCTCGTAAATGAGTGTTGCTTCAACTTTGCCTTGAGAATAAATTCTGAGTTAAACCTTGCCATGACTTAGTAATAAAGTGTCATAAGTAAACTAACATGGGATTGTTAAATACTTCTGGAAGTTAAATTAAAAGTTGCATTCAAATAAAGTAACGTAGGGGTCACCAACTTGAGAGCAAGAAATTCTCTAAGTAGACAAGGGCAAGACTATCATTGCAAGTAAACTTTATAACACGATAACCCTAGCTCCTCTAGTGAACATTATGCCTTTCATGGTAAAATTTGTAAAATGACCCTAAGGTGAAATGAACTGTTAATTTTTTGAAGATAATAAGATTTAATAAACAGGAGAAAACAATTTTGAAACCACACAATCTATCTCTCAGCCATTTGGAAAGTAAATTCTTTTACTCCTTGATAATACTTTTAGCGAAGCCTAAGTAAAGTTGTTGTTAAATCTGGTTAAGAGCCCTAGCTTCAATTTAATACTGGCAATAACTAATGAGGTCCTAAAAATGTTTCATCTCGACCTTCTCCCCCTAACCCTTTTTCAAGGCACCTTATATCTCTTCTCTTAAGTGTGTTGAACTTAAAACCATGTTGTCTTGTGGGCAAGAACGAATCTTAGTAGCATTAGTGGTGAGCAGATGGCCTTGTGGAATTGAAATTCTCTTTTTTTCTTGATAAACGAATTAAGCAAATAAAGGTCATAATAGAGAAGATTTAAAGATAATTACTCTGTGTAAAAAGAATAAATTTAACTTGGTAAGATGAATTGTATGAATCATATCCTGAGTCTCCTTGAAAACGTAAGCTAAGAATTGCAAGATGTCCTTTTAAAATAAATAACCCTCAAGAATATCTCCTTGTGGTTGGCCCTAACTGTAAGTGTGTTCTGTGATTGTACTTCTATGTTGTCTTGTCAAAAAGAAAAGTAAATTATCCTTGATATGTGTGAACGTTTCCGTGCTGCCTTTATGGCCATCCTTGTATCAAGTTGTTCACAGTGTTAGTTGTATACTTGGTGACGACATGTTGCGTCATGTTATGTGTCAAGCAAGTCAAAAAAAAAATTATCCTGTCTTTTACTGTGTTGTTCATGTGTGATTATTTTGGGTCGTTACACTTTGGTATCAGAGCATAGGTTCATGCTCTCGAACCTATGGGCCGGATTGGTGTTATATGATGATGTTACATGGTGGTGGTGGTGTTACATGATGATACTGCATGATGATGATGATGTTGCATGATGGTGGTAGATATTGGAAGAGTAATGTGCTTTAAATGTGATGTGATTATTGTCGTAATTGTGATATTGTGAACGCACGTGACGTGTATGTCACCTTGTGCGTGTTTGTGATCATGTTGATATGTTGGGGATGGGAGTATTCCCTCTCCTTCTTGTGGATTCTATGAAGAGTTCACGTGTTAATTGTTGTTTGAGATGTGTGAAAAGAATTCTAATGTGGATGACATAGTGTTGGAGCATTGTGGCATATTGTGATATGTGGGTGTATCAATGTGTTGTATGACTAGTTTGATGTTAAAAGAAATGAGTTGTATCATGATGTTTTTACCATGTTTTGAAGAAATGTGTATACCACCTTGTTATGCAGCAGTAGATGTTATGTTGAGATGTACTATGTTCATCGTATGTATGACTGTGCAAATATGTAATGCTTCATGTTGTGATTTTGGGTCATACGGTGAGTGTATGAACCCTATCGTATGGTGATTGCACTTTGGGTGCAGAATGTGGTAAAGTGATGTGTTACACTCAGTGAATGTAAGATCGTGATCTACCCTGTATATGTACCATATGTAAGACGTTATGGTAGTTATGTGTGTGCCACCGTTATGTTAGTGATGTTGTTGTATGTTATGTTGTGAACCTTACACTAACCGATCCTGAGGGAAATCGGTAGAAGTGTATGTTGAGAGTGAGGAATGGTGTACCATGGGTCAATAACTCGAGCCAAAACTCGGTTTAGTAGATAACATGTGATTCTTTCCTCTCTCCTTATGTGGTTGTATGTACGCAACCTAAGTGCAACTATGACTATGTTTAGCCTTGTCGAAGTGGTGGCGGGATGATTCAGATGGAGGTGATGACAGTTGTATTATTGATATGTATTTTACGAGCTGAGGCTCGATGTTCCGAGTGCTAGCAACTCGTTGAGTACCCCTTGGTGGCTAGATAAGGCCACACAGTTATCGTAATGTGACATTATTATAAGTTGATTTTATTCGTAAATTGAGCTTTTTACTTTATTTTGTAAGGACCAGCAACTTTTCTTGATTGCAATGCTTTACAATTTTGGGCATTTCCTTGGTTTGTGGCACTAACATGGGGATTTTGATACTAACTTTGGCTATTTGGCCATTTATTTTGCTTGATTTTGGGTCTTCTTTTAAATTTGGAATTTTTACTGCCTTGCCCGAGGTTTGTACTTTGCCACTTGGCACTTTGGATTGGATTGTTGTGCTGGTTCTATTGTCGTGATGTTTGTAATAGGGTCATAGGATGCACCATGGATTGGTTGGACCTATGGACCCACTTCATTGTATGGGGGTACGCCCCAAGGAGTTACATATAACTAGCGGGTTGTTGAACCACGCGTTATTATGTCACTTGGGTTAGGAGTGTTCGAACTCTATGTGTCTTGGACCATAGGGTCAACCGGCCTCCTTGAGGGAGGCATAAGAGATTGAGGGAGGCATAAGAGTTTGAGGGAGGCATAAGAGACTTGAGGGAGGCATAAGAGCTTGAGGGAGGCATAAGAGTTTGAGGGAGGCATAAGAGTTTGAGGGAGGCTTATGATATTTGTCTGTATGGTTGATGTTTCAGGATATATGTTGAGTTATTGTGATGTTTGGTAGTGGTCTTTTGATGTATGTGTTACTCATGTCAGATGGATATGTGTTGTGATGTTGTGGACATGTCATTGATCCCCTTGTGGACACTATGTACCTGTAGCATGGTTTGGTGTTATGTGAGTTTTTCATTGATGAAAATTGAGGAAATGTCTGGTGGATTGTAGTACTCTTTTGTTTGAGTATTTTTTGTGTCAGTCATTGATGTGTGACGAGTACTATGTTATGTGGACTGTGCCTATTCTATTCCGTATTTGAGTAACCTGTTGTGGTGTAATACAATCATGAAGTATATACTTGCGTGCTTGTGAATCTGTAGGGTCTTGTGAACCTGATAGGGTGTTGTGTTAGCAGTTCATGTTGGGCACCCACAATAAGGAATAAACCAAAACTCTTCAATGATGAAATTTTAAAAGCAATTAGACTAAGAATAATGCTAATGGAAAGAGACTAATGAAATGATGAACAAGAAAGAACTGCCAATCTTCACAGAACATTGAAAGTTAAAAATTCTACCAAATGTTCCTAAGGCTACCTTGCGACCGTGCTTTAATCGTCTAAAACTTTTAAACCATAGAGTGTACTTTCTCCTGTACCTGTCCTTGGTTGCGAACCATTTCTTTTCCATTGTGTTATGTCGCATCGAGGACGATGCTTTCTTAAGGGGAGGAGAATGTAATGCCCCCAACCTACCTTGTCTCGATCAGCATTATTTCCTGATTGCGTGGAGGATGGAGACCTTAAAGAGTGATGTGATGGAATCCTTGCTGGTGGCCGCACCCACTGTTTTCCTTGATTTGCAAATATTTTGTTTTCTTTTTTACCTGCTCACACAAGAGAATTCGGTGGCCGCACATGCTCATTGTTTAAAATGTTGACTTACACCTGCTGTTCATGTGGTCTACCTGTCATGTCTGTCCAACCACGAATGCTTGTTTTGCACTCCATCAAATGCTGAAACAGATGAATTACATTGGCGTGTTCTGGATAGTGGATTCATTGATGGTGAAATGAAGGTCTGTCACCCTGATGTTGCGTGGGTGGGTGTAGATCCTCAAAATCGTGCTGTACAGGCAGTTTCAGTGGAGCGTAGAACCGAAATTTCTCCTAGGAGAGTGCCGTGAGGAAGTGTTTGGCTATATGCAACAGCTACAGGGCAGAGAAGTAAACTTATCTCAGAAAATCAGTGGCCTCCAGAGAGAGTTAAGTGTGACAGCTGCTGCAGGGTGATCTCAAGGAACCGTTGGTGCTGAACCTGCTGTTCTGGTTGCACGCGACCACAGTCGTGATCAGTGGTTGCAAAATCTTGCAGCTGTAGTAGAAGAACGAGATAAAGTTTTAGTTGAGCTGTCTTGCCTTTTCATTTTGGAAAGTCACTTCCGTCCAGGTGGTGGTTAGAAGAAGCTGCAAGCTAGGGAAGCCGGCCTGTTGCAGCATGGTAGAAGCCTGCTGAGCGCTTCCAACAAGCAGGTCGTCCAACTATGGTGTCATCTGTTCTGTATCAGACGCATCCTCAAATCCGGGTATCTCCTTCAAGATATTTTTTTTATCTAAATCGACTTTGTGACAGTGAGGGTGTTACCAGTAGACCTGATGAGATTTATTGCAAAGATTTTCTATGGAAACCTTTCTGTTTGTTTCACGATGCAACCCGTGGAAGAGGATCTCATTGAGGCGGATCTGTTCCACTTCAGTGTATTCACGAAGCACAAATTGCCTTGCTGCTTGCTCAAACCCATCTGATGGTGTCGGCTCGAATTTGGCTCTGGTTTCTTTTTGCGTAACCCTTTTGGCTTTGTGACGATGTTGTAGTTGTATTTGGACAGTCATCCGCTCGAATTTATGGAATTGTTATCTTTTCCCACTGTTACAATTCACATACCTCCATCCTTTTCGAATCATCCAAATACTATATTTCATACTCGAAGGTTTCCATATTCTACTTCTAATTTATCATCCAGGACTATGTGGAACTCTCGAGCATGTTTCAGTCCTCATCAAAGGTCTTATCGACTGCAATTTGAGAATAATGGAAGACGTAGATGTCGCAGGGTTGAAGCCTCTCCAGTGTCTGAGGAAACCGGTGGAAATACCAAAGGGATCCAGAAGTGTGAGAAATCACAGTCCTTCCTCACATAGAAAGGTCCTGTTCCCTGAACAAAGTAACGAGAAAGAAACTCTTCTAAGGACCAATGAACAGAAAAGTGATTTGGTGCAGGGGAAGGTTGGAAGCTGCGTAGAAAATGATACTGCTGAGCATAGGGTTAAATGTTTTTCTGGGAACAGCCATAAAGAACAATCATGTCAAATATCTGAAAGAGATATGTCTCTTCAAGAGAAATGCCAGGAACAAGAAGATGAAGATGTTCAAATTTGTGTTTCTGAAATGATAAAACGTGAGTCACAACATGATATACTAGAGGGAGGGAAGAATATTAGAGTCAGATGCATGAGGATGGAGGGTGTAACAGGAATGAATTGTCAATTAAACAACATCAAGCTGGTAACAATGATCAGAAACCTACATATAAAGAAGATGATGGTATAGAGACAAATGCCAATGAAACTATGAGGCAAGAGTCTGAAACTGAACGACAATGCTTCCACCAATACTGAAACTTTTCATCAAATAAGAGCAGAGGGTCTCAAGACTTCTAAGTCATATTTTGATGTTGCTTCCTCTGAAAAGTGTTATGATATTAACTTTAAACCTTCTGTGGTTCCACCTGTGAAAGAAAAAGAATCCAACAGACATAGATTGAAGCATGAGGAGCATCTTTCTGAAAAACAAATATCTCCCACCTGTATGCGTGGGAGACAGCTCAGTGCTAGGGATTCTATACGTGTTGATGAAAGTCGCACTTGTCTTAGAGACTTGAGATATTCTAGTGACAGGCAGATTGGGGAATTGAAAATGGCTTCCAAAGAACATTGGGTGGGAAAAGTCAGACATCAGAATGGAGCTTGAGTGCCCAGCCAAAAAAGGGGAGATTCGACCTGAGGATGGTTGTTGCTGGTCTGGGCGATGTCCTTGAAACCTTCTGAATCTGGAGAAAAGGCAAGATATTTCTACACTTTTCTACTGTTATTTTATTTAAAAATATTGTGAAATCGAACCACTTTTCCTTGCATTGATTTGTCAGTTGGATGTCATGATGGGAGATTTCCCTTTCTGCTTGTGTCTTCTTGTTTTAGCTTTTATCGTTGACAGAATGTGGGTCGAAAGGATGCGTGTGCCCTCTCCTTTGAATGTTATGTTTCTCTTACTCGAATGATAGACCTTCGTCTGTTTGTTTATGTATTAATTCTTCTCTGCGATTGAGTTGCAAGTTGTTATGTTGATTAACTAGTATTTTCGATATCATGGAAGTAAGTTACGATAACTATGAAGCTCCTCCCTAGCACCCAAGTTGTCTTTTGACGTTTTGTTAGCTCCTTCGCAAGTCCCTTTGATAACCTTTTGGCATCGAGAAAGAAAGGTTGTAGGATTGTGTGATCAAGGCTTGGGGCTAACCAGCTTGAGTTTCGGTATTAAACTTTTAGAATGAAAAGGTTGTGTGCAGTGTGTTTTCCGTCCCGCGGGTGTAGACTCTTATATTATCTTTCATCTTGTTTCTAGGCTTTTAAGGCCATCCTCAGGAAGTACCTTGACCATCCCTGGCAACTTGAACCAAAACTAGCCTTACGGATCAACTAAGCTCGAGGTTCTTTGTGCGAATCTAGTACCTCGTTGACACTGGAATAGTTTGGTCTAATCCCCATCTCAGAATTATTACTGATGGCGCTCTTCTGTTTTTTTTTTCCTAACTTGCATTATTTTCTCCCTTGTAATATTAACACTATTAATTATTATTGGTCGGTTTTTATGCACGTAATTACCGTAATAGTTTGTGATGGAAATTTCCTTAAATGTGATTAATCTTCGGGAAAAACTCAGCTTTCATTTGATAATCTTATGGATTCATAGCGGAAGGTCTTGTTTTGATAATGTCACTTGGAAATTATGTTTGTATCTATTTGTGCGACGGTTGACTGTGTTACCCAGGGTTGCCGTAAAATATGGTTGTTTTGGGATATGGGTAATTTATTTTAAATTAACCAAACATTAGTACTGTAGTGGAGGTTTGCAAAATCTTTAGTGTTATAAAAATTTGTTGATGACATTATTGTATACTCTTGTTGGACAGAACCCCCTTCTTCTCTCGCGTGTTTGCTACTAGCCTGTAAGACTTTGACCCTTCCTGGATGATTGGTAAATCTCTTTGTAGTTAATGGTCAAAACTAGTATACTTTGCCTTCGCTTCGAAACTTATGTTGTGTGTATACTCTAATTGATTTCCGGTTTGAAACTCAATTATACATGGCTTTTTGTGTTAATTTCTGAAACCCGTGTTTCCCCCTTCTTGGGCCGATCAACTCTTGTTCTTTTGGAAAAATATTATTTTAGCCTATGCGTTTGGTTCCTTTGATAAATTTCTAGATGACTGGTATTTATATCAAATCTCAATCTTGTAATTGTTGTTTAATTACTTACTTGATGGGAATTCTGTTTTTTTTTGCTAGATTGTTTGTTTTCTCCTTATAGGGCCAAGGGCCATTCTCTTATGATTGCTATACTTTCGTTGTTATTACTCCTAACTGAAGTACAAGGTCTTCTCCTTCTTTGATTGGCATGATGAAGACTTTACTTTAACTTGATGTGTTAATAGTGTTTAGAGGTTTGAACCAATTCTTGTAATAAAGTGCTTCCTTTTCGTGATATTGTTAGATAATAGTTATGGTGGTTTTGTGTAGCCTTATCTTGCTCAGTTCTCGCGAACTGACTCTTGTAGAAAATTTGTTGCAGATGGATCTTGCGTGTAGATGAGGGATAGATTTGTAGACTGTTGTCATCAACCTCAGTTGAGAAGATCCTTTGCTCGAAACCTTTTTTTATGTTGTTCAACTGTTGTTAACGTCCAGTGGAAAGTTTAAAAGAGGATTAATGTCTTAGTATAATGTATTGTGGACTTGTCATCTGAACTTTGGAAACCTTGTATTGTTTGACCATCATTGAAATTATAAGAAAATTTGGTTATTGTTGTTGAGTGACTTGTGGAGTATCAGTATTTTAAGAAATGATGTAATCTTGTTTTGTTCTCGTAAATGAGTGTTGCTTCAACTTTGCCTTGAGAATAAATTCTGAGTTAAACCTTGCCATGACTTAGTAATAAAGTGTCATAAGTAAACTAACATGGGATTGTTTAATACTTCAGGAAGTTAAATTAAAAGTTGTATTCAAATAAAGTAACGTAGGGGTCACCAACTTGAGAGCAAGAAATTCTTTAAGTAGATCAAGGGAAAGACTATCATTGCAAGTAAACTTTTTAACACGATAACCCTAGCTCCTCTAGTGAACATTATGCCTTTCATGGTAAAATTTGTAAAATGACCCTAAGGTGAAATGAACTGTTAATTGTTTGAAGATAATAAGATTTAATAAACAGGAGAAAACAATTTTGAAACCACACAATCTATCTCTCAGCCATTTGGAAAGTAAATTCTTTTACTCCTTGTTAATACTTTTAGCGAAGCCTAAGTAAAGTTGTTGTTAATTCTGGTTAAGAGCCCTAGCTTCAATTTAATACTGGCAATAACTAATGAGGTCCTAAAAATGTTTCATCTCGACCTTCTCCCTCTAACCCTTTTTCAAGGCACCTTGTATCTCTTCTCTTAAGTGTGTTGAACTTAAAACCATGTTGTCTTGTGGGCAAGAACGAATCTTAGTAGCATTAGTGGTGAGCAGATGGCCTTGTGGAATTTAAATACTCCCTTTTTCTTCTTGATAAACGAATTAAGCAAATAAAGGTCATAATAGAGAAGATTTAAAGATAATTACTCTGTGTCAAAGGAATAAATTTGGCTTGGTAAGTTGAATTGTACGGATCATATCCTGAGCCTCCTTGAAAACGTAAGCTAAGAATTGCAAGATGTCCTTTTAAAATAAATAACCCTCAAGAATATCTCCTTGTGGTTGGCCCTAACTGTAAGTGTGTTCTGTGATTGGACTTCTATGTTGTCTTGTCAAAAAGAAAAGTAAATTGTCCTTGATATGTGTGAACGTTTCCGTGCTGCCTTTATGGCCATCCTTGTATCAAGTTGTTCACAGTGTTAGTTGTATACTTGGTGACGACATGTTGCATCATGTTATGTGTCAAGCAAGTCAAAAAAAAATTTATCCTGTATTTCACTGTGTTGTTCATGTGTGTGATTATTTGGGTCATCAGATGATGATGACTGTTGAGGCGTGCACATCCTCTTACGTGATCCTCTTCTGACCATCAGATTGTTTGATTCTTCATGGATTCATGACAGTAAATGCATGACCTGAGGATTATGTCCCAATCTCACTCAAGTGAAGAATCTTCACCATACATTGAGTATGATCTCTCCTGGTCTTTCCTTTGGGCCATCGAAAAATCATGCAAAGTGTTCCCCAGATTTAGCTTCGAGACCAAGTGCTCAAACTGGTGTAGACGTACCATTGTTCATATTTTGTCTGGACCCCACTCTTTCTTCACCATCAAGATTCTTCATTTCCACAGTCTTTCTGGGATAGCTTCATGGTAATGATCCTCGAGGCTCCCGCAAAAATTCTAACTCATGGATGGGGATTATTCCCTTCCACTCAATGATCTATAGCACGGGTACATGTTGGATCTCACCACTCTTCCGAAAGTTCTGAAAAATCGTGTTGGTGTAAGTGAGTGTTCCGAACAAAGTATGGAGTAGATGGAGATGTCACCCAAATTTTAAAGTGCGATTAGTAGCTCGAGGGCTTCTCCCAGATAACTCTACTGGTTGAAACATATATAAGACCGTTTCATCCAACTCATGCGAAAGAGTGACTTCTATTCGATTGATCCCATATCCATTTCCGGTCTAGTATTGAATCTCTGATAAAAAGTCTTCGGTCAAATGGATGTTAAGAGTGTATTCCTTCATGGTGACCTTCAGAGTGTTAGAGATGCTATCATGGAACAACCTTTAGGTTATGTCATAAGATCCCTCCCTCGTCTATAAGTATGCAGAAGTTCTCTTTATGGCCTTCAAACAGAGGTCCCACTTGGGCTTGGTATGCCAAGATGGAATCCTTTTTGCACTTACCATTAACAAGGGTTTACCTCATGCGTGTCACTCTGTCACCTAAATGGGCGCTAGGCATTCTACGTCAAGATGCACTCCATACTCATTTTTGTCTCTATATGTATGATGACTTTCTTGATGGATAGGCAGCATTCATGGTCCTCTAATTATTGATTTTGTGAAGGATCACCTTAGCCAAATTGTTTTCCATGACTGACTCATAACTGACTTCATATACTTCCTTGGGATCTAGTCATTTCACAAGTAAAAGCGCTCGGGAATATTGATTTCGCATACCTAAGTATGCTCTGTGATTCCACAAATAGCTCATTTTTAGATGTCTAATAAGGTTCAAGTATTCTCCTAGATCCTTTTCTTTTTGGAAATGAAGTTGGTAATTCAGATTGCTCTACTCCCTTGGTATAATGGTGCTATTTATCGAACGTTTGTGGGGAGCTCGATCTTCACTTGACTCACACTACAACTGGAATTATCGTATGCTGAATGGGATCGTCTGTAGTCATGCATTCATATCAGGAGCCATACATGAAGACTTTCATTGGACAAGAAGTTAAATTCCCCATTCCTTCATTACATCCTTCGTGGCAACATCTACCCCTTTTATCCCATAGTTCTTGAAGTCATGGTAGGGAGCTCCAGATATCGACTTGATCTGGGTTCCACTCTCTTCTTTGTTAAGGGCATGCACATATAGAGGCATTAGATCATCGAACAATCTACTTCTGGCTACCTTAGCTCTGGCTCCAAGTGTCAAGGTGTCGGATCGCCCCATTACCACATGCCTCTAGCAAGAAGCATGATTATATTTTTGGATCTTCTTATCGCAAGGTATATTCCTTCCAGTACACCTTGTTGACAGGCTAGGAACATTATCCAAATGAATACAGATTCTTCATGTGTTCTGTCTAAAATGCCGAAAATGGCTAAGTCACCAAATTGTGCTTCATGAGCGCACGTCCTTGGTTCTCCAAGAACCCTTTTTTGAATTCTTCCTATGCATGCCTTCACTTTTGGCTACTCCCTCTGGCCGTGCACACCTACGTGCCTATTCTGACAGAGTTTGGTAGCTCCACTTTCGGTGGCCTACCATTAGCATACGATGCACTAATTTTTTTATGAGGAAGCGATAGAGAAATATTTTAAATTGGAAGCACTAAGTATATGATCACAATAGAAGTGCTATTCAGAGTGCAGAAATAATGGGAGGAGTATCACGGGTTCTAATAGAAAATTTAGCATCTTTCCAAATGGAATAACACTAGGGTACATCCCAAGAGGGTAAGGATATGCAATGTAGGTGATATCATGAGCATCATGATATGATAAGAATAAGAAAAGGAGCAACAACATGAGGTGTGGAATACTATTGTAGCAATTTCATTGGAAGAAGGTATAACATGGGCATAGGTAGAAAACAAACTTGAATTAAAGCTTATGAGCACCCAAGTCAGTAATTGGAGTGGATGCTGATTACTACAATTTTAGTTAATAATTATTTTCCATCAAATAAATAGATAAAATCTACATACATTATCATATTTAAACTTTTCATAAGATTCATAATAAATCACTAATTTTAATAAAGTGTAATACAAAAGGAGTAAAAATGTTCTATTAAATTACCAAATAAGGGAGAAGTAATAATCCATGGATGGGGACATTTAATCATAGGATGTGCATTAGAAGGAAATAAATACAAATTTGTATACAACGTAGGTTATTCTTATTATTTACCACTATCAAGAGGTGATGAGACTCAAAACTAAAAAAGCACCATATTTTTGCAAAGAAATAAAAATTCTTAAGTAGCTCACATGGTTTGATGAAGAATGGTATCTAGACCAATTCTACAACTTCCTCCATAAAAAATTTCATTTCCCTCATAGCATTAGGAATAGATAATTATATATATTTTGTTTAAACTATACTTGCCTCTACTAGGTACACCAATGACATTATTAAAAAATGCATCAACATTTTCTACGAAAAAATTACAAAGCTGAATTATCTAGAGCTAGGGTAGAGAGTGACTAACAATATCTACAACTACTCATATAAGATTATAATATTCTTATTTATTTTTACTTCGGAAAAATATTATAGTACCTTTTTATGTATGTCCGGAAATTTTATGTTACTTTATAATAATACCAATTAAAGGATTACTTAATATTGACTTTAGGTAATAAATTTAGGTTAAGTTCTAATGAAAGATAACAATAATAAAAATCTTTATATTTAAGTGCTCCCTGACTTATGGTGCCCTAGGCAATTTCCTAGTTTGCCTAGTGCTTAATCCCCCATTTGTAGAAAGAAGTATATGCATAGTATGCTACCCTAGCATCGCCTGAAGGGGGGTACTATAAGTGTGACATAATCCTATGTGTAACATCCTCTAGATAATTAAGAGGGTCATCTCCTACATGGGTTAGGTTTAGGGTTTCATGTGTGTCCATGCACTTTCTTAGATGTGTTATCTTATGCGCCCTATATGTACCCCTTTACTGGATTCAGATTATGCAGCATGCCAAAACACTCCATTTGATTTCCTCTATGTGCAAGCTTTGTTTCTATTGATACCAGAGTTCATGATCCATTATTAGGATCAATGCTTTCTAAGAATCACTATGAATCTGATCTACGAATATCCGAATGGAGAAGCAACTTTCTTCAATTGTTCCTCGTTAGCCGATTCGAAAATTCTCGCAAAATCTTTTCAGTTTTGACAATAAGATTTGTATGGAAAGTGGATGTTTATGAAAAAGCATGTCTCATCAAATTAGTATAGGTACCATATCTTCATATGGGATGGTGGATTTGCGTTAGTGGGAAAATTCAAAAAGAGGTTTTTGTGAATGTTGTAAATTGAAATAAAAAACCTCCAATGGGTTTAGCCAAAAGTGTATATTTTATGAATTAGGCCTTAATTAGTAAAACATGTAATTTCATATTTCCAAAAATTGGGCTCAAAATTCTGGAAAAAAAAAGTTTTCATTAAACATGGAAAAAGGAAATATAACCTCAATGTAATTTGAAAATAGATTTTTAATGCTTGAGATATGAAAGAAAAAGTGATTTGAAAATTAGGATTCCTAGAAAGTGATCCTGAGGGTAGGATGAAGCATGAAACACTAGAAATGTATTTATAGATCTGATTTAGAATAGGTTATAGATGGAAATCAAGTTTGGATCTAAAGATAAGATTAATATATGAACCCTAATCCAACTAGGGTTTGATTGTGGAGAAAAATAGATCTGTTAAAAAAGAATGTAATGGATCAGGTTCACCAAATGATTTATTAAAATTAAATCTAAGATAAGGACATTGTTGATCAGTGAAATATAACAGTAAACAAACAAGAGTTATAGATAGGGTTTAGATAGTGACTTTCCTTGTCGCCATAGGTATCGACTTATTCTGGGTGATGAATGATCTAGACAGGAATATTATGGAATGTATTAGCTACATGTCTATTTTTTGAAAAGTGATGATCTAATGGACAACAACACCTACAAAGGTACAGGTCCACCCATGCGCTATTGTAAATTTCTTGAGCACTGGTGTATGTGAGAGTACTCAGGATCTAGTTCTTTTTAAGTCACTTAGTGTCACTCCTTATTTTATGTGTGTCACATCAGATTCATTGTGTGACACCTCTAAAATGAAAAACAAATCGTAGACACCTGCAAAGTACTCAAACACCCATTAGATGAATAAAATAGTGAAAAATATTGATTCCTAATGACCTTGGTGGTCACCCCAATGTCATTGTCACCGACAGTTACACTGCATTTTAGAATCTATGTAGTTCTTGTGTGTTTGGCTGGAATAGTGCCCCTTGAAATAGGATGCCCTTGTGCCAGTCGCACAAAGAGAGAATGGGATACAAATATTTTCTTCCAAACGAAAATGTGTGGTATGAAATTCAGAATAAACCCTCCTATGTAATCTAAAATACCATCATTGATGTAGTACATATAGAAAATATTATCTCATTGTAGTATTATGTTCCTCTAGAATACTTTCCCCCCTAATGAGGTTAAATATAACACACACACACACACACACACACACACACACACAATTGTGCATGCAAGCACCCAATCACACTTGATTCTCTTTCTTAATTTTTTTCATTAACAAGTGAAAAGAAAAATAAGAGATATAAACGAAGACAAGAAAGAACATTTGAAAGAATAGAAACATAGGTAAAGAGGAAACAAATGCCTAGATAGGAAAGTAGAACTTGGGTGCTCCTTTCCCTAATAGGAAGTCTTGTACAGAGAGTCAAAAGGATGGAACAAAGAAATCAGAGTTAAGTAAGATGTTAGATGGTATTTAAAATTGTAATTTGTCAATCAGAAACAAAAAACAATAAAAACGACAACGGTAAAAGCATTTTCAAATAAATGTAAATGTGTTTTAACAACTAATTCTATTTATTAGACTTCATGCATAGACATGAGATATTTAGAGGCTAGAGGTATATAGTAATTGCATGATTTAATGACTACACAATCTTCTCAGGGAATTAGGGAACATATGAGAAAGTTTCATAAAATATTTGAGGAAATACACAACCTTATATATTTTAGTAACCCTATTATTATGATTAAAAACATTCATTTGGACATACATGCACATAAATATGGTCATGGGGCTCTCGTGTGTCAAAATTTTCATCCTAATCTTTTAAAAATTAATAAAATGATATTTCTACATCTCAAGGACATGTCTAAGGAATCTAGAAAAGATATTTAATTTTGAAAAACTTAAATGTATAGGGAAACTACTTTATTGAACATTGTATACATGAAACATACACACTCCTTATTTAGGAAACAAAAAATACAAAATCGAGTTTTTCTTATTTAAATATAATCTGCGCTAAAAACACATCATTTTAATACTTTTTTCCCCAATTTATATGGTTTATTTTTTATCACATATGGAGCTTGATAAATTTGTTGATTTCTTTATTTAGACCCCATTTAATGCTCAAATGTTGGACACACTATAGCATTTCGATGCCACCCAAAATATGATATTTATTACGTATGAAGCTTGATAAATTTGTTGATTTCTATTTTTTAGACCCCATTTAGTGCTAAAATGTTTGAAACGCTATAACGTTTCGATGCCAACTAAAATATGATATTTATCGTGTATAAATCTTGATAAATTTGTTGATTTCCTTTTTTTAGAGTCCATTTAATGCTAAAATGTTGGACACACTATAATGGTTTTATGCAACCCAAAATTTTATATTCTATTTCAATGCCATAGTCCTATCTTAATTCCTTGCAAAAATCCACAAAATGCTAGTCAAAGCCCATATTACCCGTCCATTATTATTAGGGCCTTATGTTTTGACAAAATTGCAATCAACACGTAGAAGTATCAATCCAATGTCTATGAATGTCCCAACCCTTATATTTAAACACATGTAAAATAGTATATAAATAGTACATGTAGAATGGATCTTTAAATGCTTCAATTAATCTTTTGACACAAGGATACTTTAGAGAACATTAAATTTTGTTCTTATTATTTCAATATCACTATTATGTAACAAAATGATTCAATATGTAAATTTCCTTAATTTTTCTATTTCATTTATCATGTGTTTATATAATCATAAAAATTGGGACTCTATTATCTTGCAAGCCAATAAAAAGAATACAAACTCAAGGAACTTAAGTTTGGGGTCAAAGGGGAACACAGAAAAGGACCAAGATATAATGGATATGAAATTAGTTGATTAATTTCATGTTTTATGTATCGATACAAAACTAGATAAATGCCCACAACCATAGGAAATAATGTTTTTGACATTTCAAAAGCTTTGGAAATTATACACAGGAAAATAAATAATTCTTTTGTAGAGTTTTGGTGGTTTTGGTTGATTAGTAATAACAAATACCTAATTTAAATCAATAATTAATAAACACTTAAATACATTAATACCATAACAATTAATTATTTCGAAACTAAAATTAAATATCTATATATATATAATGAATTATAATACTATTTACACATTTGTTCACTTTGCATTCACAAAAATAATACATTTACCAAATAAAATAAAATAAAATATTCTTTATCTTTATTTTAAGAATAATTATAAATTATACTAAAATGTATACATTTTTCATCATACTATTTAGTGATCTTTCTTTCATTAAAATTGAGTGTTGTAGTGGAGAATTCATTTCCAGTTAATACATTCAATTAATAAAGTCCCTCTCCATTATACCGGTGAAATTCTGATTGCAAGGTGGTATTTTGAATTTATTCCTTCAAATATTTATAAAATAAGTATTCATAAAAATATTGAAAATATTTAGATTGTTTTATATTTTAAAAGAATTATTGTTTAATCATGAAAATTTTCATCACGGTGTAAGAATTGTTTCTTAATCATATATTAAAATATAAATTTTTAAAAAAATTATTAAAAAGATAAATGACCTAAATTATCCTCCTAACAAATTTGACTAATGAGAGAATTTTCAATCCTTAATACTAAACCCATATTCTTCTGAACAATCTTTATCACCCTAATACCTAATTTGACCAAGAAGAATGTCGTTTCTGCAGATGAAACGACAGTTAATCTGGATAATTCAATAATAAGTGCAGACATATACATTTCAAATTTGTCATTAGGCACGTGGGTGTTTTCCAGCAAAGATTTTTTTTTTCGTTTCGTATTTGTCAAAGTTCTGAATTCAATGTTCATGAATTCCGTGGACAAATTGATATCTTTCTTATTCATGTTGATCATTTCATCGCAATTATTAAAATTCAATGCTTTATCAACACGCAAGGAGTATTACAATTTAACACGAATGCCAGTTCTGAGAAAAATAAAATAAATTCCATGTTCTATTTGAATAGAGTGCTTCAGTAGTTAAGAATAATTCCAGCGGTTATGCTCCACGATACTTCTATAAATATCTCTTTTTAATGCGGAGAGTGTTGATAGAAAATATATTTGGAGGAAGATAGATTCATATCGATACCAATTCAGTGCAGGAAAGACATAAATTGAGCATACTAGATATTCATAATTCCATCCTCACATAACTCCATAGATAATTGAAAAGTCTTAAATTGATATCTATTGTATTTAAGCTTTGCATCACCATACATCACTATACGAAATACATTTAAAATGGATCCCAGATTTAACCAAAATAAGTACATGTGGAATGGATAAATTTTCCTCAAGTTTTCATTGGGTAGTATAAAAATATAAATTACATCAATCCAAGCCCAACTCGTACTACAAAATCAAGGTTGCCAAAATAATTCCATGTGGAATGCATTATTTTTCTTCCAAGTTTTTTGATAGCACTAAAATACAAAATCTATCAACTTGAGCCTAAATGTTATTAAAAATTCAAGGTTAGCAAATCTCACAACCATATAATATTGTTAGTGACACTAAAGCTTGGACAGTGCACACTTTTTCTTTGGCATCGTAAAACTATAGTAAGGGAAACAGTAATTGTCTCTCAAGTATATTATACGGAACATTCCCCTTGTTTAATCTTTCTTCTGTAGCAACGCGCATATTGAAGGTCGTTCCTTTGAAAGATGCTTCGAGATAAATATTGGGGTAATCTGTTTCAACCTCACTTACTTTGCAAATGAGATTAGTTTCTTAAAATCTTAATTGCTTGATTTGAAAACCCTGACCTTTGTTTTACCCTAGTTAACTGTTAAACCGTGAATAAAAAATAAATATATTGTAACGCCCACAAATTTCTACTTTCAAAACAAATAGAATTAATCAATTAATAATATTCAAGTTTACTGTGATAAATATTTTTTTGTTAAAGCTGTTTTCAAAGGGGTAAGCGTCAACTAGGTTTAGTTTATTTCTCGGTTAATATTTTTTTCGCTGTAACTAACATTTAATTAATATTATTTAATTCCCCAGGCTTAAAATCCACTTGTTACAATCTTTGTTTAATTTAGTACCATAGTTCTAATGTCATTTATTAATTTATTAGTCTAGGGCAAAATCTAAACTTACCCTCCCATTAAGTTAAATACAAATAAATTTAATCATTAATTTAAATGTTGTCTAGTTACCCTTGAGTAAATTTGATTTGATTAATTACAAGAGTCAAGGGATTTCTATTTTAAAAGTCACTAACTAAACATTAAGGTCACAAATTAACTTACCTCCGAACACCCCTTAAGAGGCTCCATTCACAAGTTATACGTGCATTTCATTTAAAACATTATTATCCAACCTAATTTCCACTTAACTTATGTTGGGTTGAATCACAACCCTTAGATGGATTCAGTAAGGGCCCTTGGATCTTAGGGATTTCACATTTACCCTAATCATCTCTATGGAGTGATCTTATTCTTTTCCTTTGGCTTATTTGTTCATTTTTGATTTACAGGTTTGGAAGAGGAGAAGGAGAAGGAGCTATGACAACAAGAAGTACGACTATGGAAAACTTTTCTTTGTTTTAGGTGAAAATATTTTACTATTGTAATATTGCTCATTTTTTTAATGTAGAGATCCTATAGTGGATCTATTTTGTTAATTAATGGAACATTTACCTTTTTTTTAGTTCAACATTTGGGGAAAACCCCATTTCATAAAATCTAGAAATTTTACACATGTGGGTGCCATAAAAAGATTGGAGAGTTTAAACACTTAAATTCAATTCATTTCTACTTGTTGGAGGTTTCCTTTTAATCATCTTAAACTTAGATTTCATTTACTTTTAAATCTGGGCTTTTTTTTTACACACAAATTTTATTTTTCTGTCGAAAGTGCTGAAAATGCTGCCCTATGAAGGTCGGCGATCCTGTGACCACCTCCTTACCTAGGGGGCAGTTCATCAATGGCCGCTCTATGCTGGGTGGTGGTTCTGAAACCATCGCTGTGCACATGGTGACAGTTCTGTTCTCCGAATACAGAACCTTCAAACAATGCATTTTTTTTAATTTTTTAGCTTAATTTGGTGTTAAAAGAAATCAAAAATTGAACTAAGGTGTCTTTCATTCATTGGTTACTAGATTGATAACATTTATAGTTTCATAGTCCAATTACATAACATAAACTCATTCTGTTTTATTTCCTTCAATATAATAGGAAATGTAACAAAAACATCCATATTTCCCAATATATATTTTTTTCAATAAAGAATAAGAAACTATTTCTTTTCTTCAACATAATAATTAAATTACAACCATTTTGAATACAATTGTATTTTCAATAAGACTACCAATCCCCTTAGTTAGATTTTATCACACTTTTAAGGGAAATATTTAAGTTGTATGCAAGCTTGGATGGATAAAACTTCATTTTCATTTCCAATCCATTTCAAAGTTCTTATTTCATCTTACTAATACAAGTATTTCATTTTACAAGAACAACATATTTTAAATACAAGTTTTCATTCAATATATTCTTAGTAAAGTCTACAAAATGAAGTAATATTCATAATAGCAAATACAAATTATCTTACTTTCCAACACACATACATTTTGAGATCTCAATACAAAGCAACTATTTCACAACATATTTACAAGATATTGAAATTCTTAAAAATGCAAGTTAAAATCCCTACATTCAAATGGAGAAAACATGATCAATTTTTTACAAAGATGGATCTTGCTTCTTTTCTCCAAGTGCTACTAAGACCATTCTTCGCTACCTACTCACATTAATTACCCCCTTTGACACATCCTAAATTATATTAATGAATCAAGTATAATTAACTTAAATGGAGTACTTAACAACAATCAAAACCCACAAAACTCTTATGCCTCCCTCCAAGAAAAACAACTAATCCCGAAAAAATGACTCATAATACTAACAAAAATACAATTACTCATAAATAAATAAAACCAAAAAGGGAAAACCACAATTTACCCAATGTCACATTTGAGGCCACCCCCAAGGAGGAACTCCTAACAATTTAAAAATAATAGCATCATACATTTACACTAGTTTCCAAGGTGACGTTTTGCCAATACTGCGAATTCGTTAACTATTGGTCTCCTATCCCCTTTTTTTTGTGTTGCAAATACCTGCAAAAATCAAAATAATATCTTCATGGAATCATGGCCATATTAACGACATCAAGATTCAAAAATGAACACATATACATATCAATTCACATCATCACTAAAATTAAGTAATACACCATAATTCTAAATATTTTGATTTTATCAAATTATGAATTAGTAATAAGATCACAAATCTAACTAAACCTTCTAGAAATATATATATATATATATATCAAATCCAATGTGTTAGTACAGTGGTAGCTCAAGATCATCAAATATTAATATGTCAATCCATGCATATAATCCATCCTATAAATCACATCATATCACAAATCTAAAACATCCATATTGTCTATCAAATAAGCTAATCAAATATAACAAATTCCATCTAAAATTGTCTAAAGATCAATATGATAATAATTTCTATGGCTCCAATCCAAAATAAGCAAAATTCATAGTAATATCAATGTCAAAGAGGATTGGGCACTACATCCCCCTCCCATTAGACTCGACTTCCTCCTGGAAGTCACTGGAACAAATGTGGGAATTGTGCTCTCAAGGGTGTGGTGTCCTACCACATAATTTTTGTCTCATTGTATCGATCCCACTGGATGCAAACCTGATCAATCTCTCTTCCTTGAAGGCTTTTGGTCCTGCAATATAAAATATGGACGGGCTTCACCATCACCTACCCCTGATCCTACACCTACAACGTGGTCCAATCGAATACATGAGAGGGATCTCGAATGTACCTCCTAAGCACAAAAACATGAAATACATCATGGATATGCTCCAATATCCCAAAGGGATCCACAAATCTAGGAGCAACCTTAGAGCCTTTTCTATAACGGATAGGGCTCTTATGTGTCTTGACACAAAGAAACACCTTCATGTCCACCCTATAATTGTTATATGTCCTCTGCTGATCTACATATTTCTTCTATCTATCCTGGGCCTCCTATAATCTCTATTTGATTATGAAATTTTTTTGCTTCATATCTAATAATAAAGATGTCCCAAGAGAAACCTTGTTGTACAACCTATCCTATCTCAACGATGTTCTACACTCCATGCCATACAATTCCTGAAATTGAGCCATACCAATCGAACTCTAGAAATTGTTATTATAGGAAATCTCCACTAAATACAAGTACTCCTCCCACCTCAACTGATGGTACAGGACATACATTCGAAGCATTTCCTCTAAAATCTTATTCAGCCACTCCATTTTTCCATCTATCTCGGGATGATATGTTGTACTGAAGTTGATACTCATCCCAAGGGCATGTTGCATGGTGGTCTAAAACTGAGAGGTTTATAAGGGATCGCAATCATAAATAATCCTTCTGCGGAATCCCGTGTAGTCTTAAAATATCATCTAAATATACTCATGTCACTGCACTATCTTTATAGGTTATCCCCACTTGAGAAAAATGAGCCACTTTCATCAATATTTCCACCGTGACCATGATGGAATTGTTGTAGTATCTCAATGCTGGTAAACCTACTATGAAATCCTTGGAAATGGTGTCCCATTTACACTCTCATATATCAGGTGGGTATAGAAGGCCAGGGGTATTGTAATGCTCGGCCTTCTCCCTCTGAAACTCTAAACAACGTGACCCAAACTAAGCTACATCTCTTCGAAGACCTCTCCAATGGTATAACTGCCTCAAGGTGGTGTGCATCTTCCTCACCCCTTGGATGGGACGAATAAGGTGCATGATGAGCCTCTATGCCAAGATATCTTGTCTCAAACCTCCATTCCTTAGGTTTATATATCCAGCCTTTGTGTCTGAGAAGTCCATCTGAATCTAATGAAAATCCATCAAACTTTCGCTCTATGGGCCTCTGAGATTCAATCTTTGATCTAGTTATAAGGTCAAAGTTGTCATGAGGAAGCTTTCAAAAAATCCTACTTAACAAATCTATACCAACTAAAGTAGCAATAACCAAATGTCTCTGTCTACTATAAGTGTCAGCAACCACATTCTCTTTCCCCTTCACATGTTCTATCTCCATGTTGTACTCATAAAGTAACTCCATCCAACGTCGCTGATGAGAATTGAGATTGAGCTGCTTAAAGAGGTGACGAAGACTCAAGTGATCAATCTTAAAAATGAATCTCTTGCATAAACAGAAATTTCTCCACCAAATAAAATCATGCAACAATGCCAAAATCTCAAGGTCATGATTTTAGTAATTGATCTCATAATCCTTGAGTTTGCAAGACTCAAAGGCTACTACATGGCCCTTTGGCATCAAAACATCTCCTAATCCTACCAAGGAAGCATCCGCACACACAAATAAGTCCTTTTGAGGATCTGGCATTGCAAGGAATGGTTTTTTCGTAATGAATTCCTTCAGTTTCCTAAAGGCCTACTGGCATCTATCTAACCAAATGAACTTCTTTACTTTCCATTGAAGGGAAGTGATGGGATGCGTAATTCAAGAAAAGTCCTAACAAAATATCTTGTAGTATCTTGCCAACCCCACAAAATTACGCACCTCGGTCACATTGGTTGGCATGGTCCAATCCATAATAGGTCTAATATTTGAAGGATTGACTACAATACCTTCTCCAGAAATGATGTGACCCAATTACTAGACCTCTGACTAGAAAATGGCACACTTTTCTAGGTTCCCGTATAATTACTGCTCACGATGACACCACAGAACCTGTCAAAGGTGATCCTCATGTTCCTCACGCGTAAGTGAGTATATCAGAATGTCATCAAGAAATGTGATAACAAAATGATCCAAAAACCCTGATACCCTGATAGCTCACTACGAAATACATCTGGAAACTCCTACAAAATGGGGTGATCATCAAGTGAAGGTCTACTATTCCCTTTTTCTCACTATCACTAATTGTAATAGCATAAAACTAATACCCACGTCCTGCACACCACTTAATCCACATAGCTGAAATAGTGTGATTCGAGATGGGTCTCCTAACTTTAGCTATCATTGATTCAACTCCCAAATCATCTATATAATATATTGCCTTACTGTAATAATCTACTCTAGATTTGTGTGCATATAAAAAATCCATGCCCAAGCTAACTCCATAAGAACCCAAAGAAAGGATACAAAAATATAAGGCAATGGTGAAGGATCATAGGTCCACTACACACTCCTTGATTAAGGAGTCTACTGAGATATTAGATCTAGAAGACATCTCAACATCCCAAGTATGACCATGCCTAACTACCACCATCTTGCATCATTCTAAAAGATATGGTGCAATAAAAGAATCAGACGACCTAGAATCAAACAAAATAGAGATAGGGATACCTCTAATGCTACTTACAATATCAATCACCGTGTCTTGATGCTCTTCCTGGTGGTTCTTGACCATTGCATAGATCCGATGGCAATGTCCCATGTTTCTAAATGTAGGATTTGAAATTAGTGCCTTACCATTATTATTAGGGTTATGAGGACACTCTCTCTAATGATGTCCAAGAACACTACATCCATAGCAACTAATTGGTCCCCTCCAATGAGACGTGGCTCCATCAGGTACTATAGTGGTTTGTGTCATGGATCTTGATGATCTTGCTATGGATTTTTGTGGTTACTACTAACGAGCTCCTGCTGACTAAGCTCTAGGTGCTCCTTATGTCCTAATTCGACCCTCAAGGGGAGGCCCCATACTCCATCCCCTCTAAGTGTCAAATATTTATGGAGGTATAAACGGTGGACAATAATAATGCTGAGGAGGAGGAGCTGACACCCTTGATCTACTATCCTACATCTATTGAATACTACTCATCACTCTATCTTTGGCCTATTATGTCTTCCCCCTAGTCTCTTCTGTAATGTAGGCCTTCTCAATGGCCTCAGCTAAGGTCTAAAAAAAATGAAAGCATACTGACCCTCCCAAATCCAAGTTCAAACCCCTAATGAACATAAGAATCCTGGCCTGCTCATCCTGCATGTAGTTGACATATTGAAGTAAATATAGAAACTAACTCTCATACTTCGCTAATGTCATGGATGATCCAAAAATAATCAATTTTGTATCTACCTGATCTCAGACCCTTATAGGCTTTAAATATTTTCCAATAATTTGCTCCTTTTTTAGTAATGAATTTAAAAATTAATGCAAGACAATAAATACAATTGCACAATGATTGATTGTGAAGTTCAACAATTGCCTACGTCTTTGGGTTCTTATCAAACCATTCCACTAGTCCAAAATTGTAAGTTACAATAGTACTTTCACAGGAAAACCTAATGGAAACTATTAATAACTTACTTACAAGAATAAAAAGACCTTTAGAAGAAAAGATTTAAAATATTACCTGACTTCCCCTTTCCTGGCGTATTCAGCAAGCTTGATGGCACTATATTCACTCTTCGGAATCCTCCAGTTCTTATTCGGCCTTCCAGATGCTTCGTAACGCCCTATGGCACTCTGTTCGATATTCCAGGATTCACAATAATTTGGTGAGGCGCTATGGGATGACTAGGTAGTATTAATAACTCCTAGTAACAATAATTTTAATTTACTATTGCCTAAAAAAATTAGGTCAAAAATAATTAAAATAATAATGCCTAAATAAATTAGGTCTTCACACAACTATGCCCATGGCAACTAACTCTCCTCTTGGCTCACTCTCTACCTTTCTGAGCTCTAGGAATGAGCTTCTCTGTTGCGTTGTGTGTGTATTATGAAGGAATGGGTTCCCTATTTATACAAAAATAGGGCCCTTAAAATAATGCCTCAAATATTATCTAAGGCTAATGTTAGCATAGTCCATAGCAAAATAAATGGGATAGGCTCATCTCCATTTTGCATATTTTAATGGGTTAATTACCCATGTTGGTGGATTTGTTTGATTGACGAGATAAAATCCCATTTTAATGGCCTTAGATTTTTGGAGGGTTTTAATAAACCTTATCTCCTTCATTCTTCACGTGGAACTTTCTAGTTTCCATGCATGGGCCTAGCCCCCCTTACCACTGCTTCATCTCCTCCCCTCAACGTGGACCTAGAATATGGTTTGGGTTAGGAGGACTATGTGGGATGACCACTTTGCATTAATACATGGCTTCACAAATAAAACCCACCCATGATATGTGGCATCTAAATTGGTTTGTAAGTGGACTTACCAAGATAATATAAATTCGACCCATACAGTGTGGTATAGAAAATAATTAACTCGGTTAATAGCATATAGTCTAGTTGTCATCTCTCGATAGGAAAATTGAGTGAATTCAATTCATGGTAGTAAGCCACGTGGTATCTTATGGACCCACCACGTCGGTAACAATACCATAGTCCACATGGTGACCAAGCTCCCCTCCGTAACAAAAGTTGAGCATCTTGTTCTAGCGAGAAATCTTTTATAACCGTCGAATACTAGAGATCAAAAACCAAAAAATGACTCCCTTTGCCTTTTCACCACGTGTCCTAGTGTCATTGGTCCAATATTGACCTGTTGACTAGAGTTGACTTTCCTGTTGACTGAACTTTGATCAGACATATCTAGAGCTCTCAATGTCCGTTTGTCACATTCACATAGTCGATGGAAAGATCTTGAAATGATATTCTTCACTAATACAATTTAGGGATGTTTACAAAACTTTAAAAAATGATCCCTTGATCACACCTCCTCAATGAGAAAGGTTTTTTGTCCCAAAAAGCTTATATTGGAACATTTTTCCATCCCGTCCTGAATTTGGAAACTTTAATGCCACCTTGAAAGTGTTACTATAGTAGACCCTTGGGTCTCTTCTTCTAGAACCTTCTCGCTTCAAAAAATTTTCTTTGATCCTGGGACTGTAGGTTATGGGCCCATGATGATTATGTTGCGCCACTTTGATATCTGAAAAAGACCTCTACACCTCTGCTATATGGTGCTAAGTTTCTGAATGAAACCTCAATGCTCCTATTGTATAGTGCTAAGCTTCCAGATATCTGACAACAAGGATCTTCTTTTACTCTATAACAAATTTCCTTGCTCTGAGTTGATTCTGTAGAATCCAAATTGGTTTGAAGGAACTCCATGTTACGTAGAGTGATGATTGATCCCATGTCAATGATGGACAATGACTTGTCCCTTTTCATACCTCAATGCCTCTGTGAGTCTGTTGTGCAGTGATAAGTCTCTTGTAGACCTCAACACCTCTGATGCACAATTCTAATTCTATTTGAGACACAAATGCCTCTAATGAGTGATGTTAAGCCTCTTTCAAGACCTCAAGCCTCCAATGCACGATGTTAAATCGGATGATCAGCTACCATTCAAATGTTTGGTTGCAATGCATTGACACCAAATGACATTTCGAGCTGATCTCTTGAGAGCTCCTCTTGTCAACACAGTAATATCAGGTACCATTATCCTCCACAGTCACAATGCCTCTACGTAGAATGAATTTCTGACGATTTCAATACTAACGGTGATTTAGCTACCATTCTACTGTACGGTCACAGTACCTCTACACAAAATGAAGTTTTGAGTAGACTCCTGCGAACTGTACTATCTACACAAATGTCAGAACAATCTCCAAGATTTATATAAGTCAAATCTTGTATCTAAGTTGTAACAAGTACTCACAAGATGATTAGGAGATACGGTTGGAGCATTAATCAAATTTTCTAAGTAAGAAAATCCACTAAGTATGGTAAACCTTTTTCTTAGCATTTTCTCATAGAATTTGATCTCCAAAAAAATATTGTATATTATTCATCAATTTGAATTATGCAATATATAATTGAACAATTTTTTACTTACCCATTGAAAAAAGGAATTTTACTTTCAAGTATTGCTTGGTCCTAGGTTGAATTATCAACTAGTGGTGGAGTAGGAACTTCCTTTGCCTTTGCAATAGGCCTCCATTCCGTCTTTGGATTGCCATTACTTTGATGGCAAGATGGATGCATTTTTAGGCAATTGTCCACCCGGTGCCTATTCCTCTAGAAATGAGAACAAAAATTCCTCTTAATCTCCTTCTTCTGGAATGAGTAACTCTTTCTGCTATTTCTTGACTTTGCATGATGAGATTTGTCTTTCTAGTTTGCCTTGTTCCTGATGAACGGCATCAACTTCTTCATCAATGTCCTTCTCTTCTAGCATATGGCCACAAAATGATTATGCAATCCATAAAAAGTACATGGAAAGGAATTCCACATCTTCTGAAAATCATAACCATACTTCTTAAGCTGGAAAAGTGGATCATAAGTTTTACTATGCTTATGATTATGGTAAGAAACTAGAGGTGGAATCTCATTACCTCTTCACTGATTTCTCTTACCACATCCTTCCTATGACAATGAAGCACAACTTTCCTTCTCAGAATCTTCTTACAGGACTATTGGGGTACTCACTTTGCTTTCAGAAGCTTGTCTCCTGTCAGTGTTCTTGGAGCATTCTCCAACTTCTATCCCCACACTAGGATAACCCAAACCTACAAAATAAGGACGATCCTCAACCTGTATTGGGTTATCAATACCTTGGCCATTTTTAACAAGGCCTCTTACATGAAATCCCATTTTATCTAATAATTTGGATCCAATGCCTCTACTATGCTTTTAAAAAAAACCAAAAAGTTCATTACCTGAATCTAAAACCGAATGGGGGGAAGAAGAAGATTCTAGTGGTGAGAAAATTATAGTGTAATCATCTACCATGGTCTCTGCATCTAAAGTTGAAAGTATTTCCTTCCTCTAATTGCCACACTACAACCTTGCCAACATCACATCCTTGGTTTACAGTTCTAATTTTAAACGATCATTCTCCTCTTCCAATGAGTAATACATTGATTGCAGGAGAGAATTATCCTCCTGGATCTGGTGATCGCACGCCTAAATTTCCTCAAGATTCACCTATTTATACAACTTTCCCATAGCTCACTTGTTTCTTGTTCACACAAACTGAACCAACTACTCCAAATTGAAGCAATCACCAACTTTCTTTGGAGATTAGCAAGTTTGCAAGTTTCGATCACCTGCTCTGATACCAAACTTGCTCAAAGATTAGCAAGTTTGAAGGCCAACAACCAGCTCTGATACCAAACTTGCTTGAAGATTAGCAAGTTTGAAGGCCAACAACTAACTCTAATACCAACTTACTTTGGAGATTAGCAAGTTGCAAGCATGATAACCTACTATGATAGAAAACTTGATCCAAAAATAATCAAGTTTTTATAGGCTTTAAATATTTGCCGATAATTTTCTCCTTTTTTAGTAATAAATTTAAAACATTTATGCAAGACAATAAATACAATTGCACAATGATTGATTACAGAGTTCAACAATTTCCTACGTCTTTGGGTTCTTATCGAACCATTCCACTACTCAAAACTTGTAATTTACAATAGTACTTTCACAAGAAAATCTAATAAACACTATTAACAACTTGCTTAGAAGAATAACCAAACATTCAGAAGACAAGGGTGAAAAATAGCACCCAACTTCCCCTTTCCTTGCGTATTTGGCAAGCTTGATGGCACTGGCTCGAATCTTCGAAATCCTCTGGTTCTCGATCGGCCTTCCAGATGATTCGTAACACTTTATGGCACTCCGGTCAATATTCCAGGACTCACAATAATTTTGTGTGGCACTATGGGCCAACTAGGTAGTATTAATATCTCCTAGCCACAAAAATTTTAATTTACTATTGCCTAACAATAATATGTCAATAATAATGCCTAAAGACATTATGTATTCACACAACTATGCCCATAACAACTAACTCTCCTCTTGGCTCGCTCTCCACCTTTTCAAGATCTAGGAATGAGCTTCTCCATTGCATTGTGTGTGTATTACAAAGGAATGGGTTCCCTATTTATACAAAAATAAGGCCCCTAAAAAATTCCTCAAATATTATCTAAGGCTAATATTAGCATAGCCCGCAGCAAACTAAATGGGATAGGCTTATCTCCAAATTACATATTTTAATGGGCTAATTACCCATGTTGGTGGATTTGTTTGATTGAGGAGATAAAATCCCATTTTAGTGGCCTTAGATGTTGGGAAGGTTTTAATAAACCTTATCTCCTCCATTCTTCACTTGGAACTTTCTAGTTTCCACGCATGGGCCTAGTCCCCCTTAACACCGCTTCATCTCCTCCCCTCCACGTGGACTTAGAATATGGTTTGTGTTTGGAGGACTATGCAGGATGACCACTTCACATTAATATATGGCTTCACAAATAAAATCCACCCACGACATGTGGCATGTAAATTGTTTTGTAAGTGGACTTACCAAAATAATATAAATTTGACCCATACAATGTGGTATGGAAAATAATTAACTCAGTCAATAACATATAGTGCACTTGCCATCTCTCGATAGGAAAATCGAGCAAATTTGATTTGTGGTGGTAAACCACGTGGTGGCTTCTGGACCCACCATGTCAGCGATAATACCATAGTCGACACGGTGACCAGGCTCCCCTCCATAACAAAAGTTGAGCCTCTTATTCTAGCGAGCAATCTTTTACGACCATCGAAGACCAGAGATCGAAAAACAAAAAATCACTCCCTTTTCCTTTTCGCCACATTTCATAGTGACATTGGTCTAATATTGACCTGTTGACCAGAGTTGACTTTCTGATTGACTAAACTTTGACTCGATATATCTAGAGCTCCCGATGTCTGTTTGTTGCATTTTCATAGTTGATGGAAAGCTCTAAAAATTATCCTATACACTGAGACCATTTAGGGATGTTTAGGGACCTTTCAAAAATGATCCCCTGATGAATCGATGCTTGAGGTAGGTCATGGAACTCATTTATCTTCTGTTGAATAAACCTCCTAGATATATATCTATTCCTGAACTTCTCCTTGAAGAGCTCCCAAGTTATTTTCTTTGATTCTACATGGAAATTCTTCTCCTTGATCCTCCACCAGACACCTACTTCATACCTCAGAAGATGAATCACAACACGAGCCTTCGTTTTGCTAGTACATGGGAAAATATTGAAGCACCCGCTCAAGCTCACTAACCAAGCTTTTGCATGAAAACTTCATGAATCTCCAGAACACTAAAACTGGCATAGATTTAGGATGTCCCTGATATTATCTGCAGTAGATGATTGTCCACCCCTAGGTCTCTCTACATGATCATCCCTCGATCTAGGGATCCTATATCTATCTCTGTGTCTTGAAACCCAATATCCACGTCCCCTCTGAGTTGAGTCTTCTCTAGATGACTCCACACAGGATTTATCTACCATATGGTCATCGTTTTGCATTGAAGGGTGTTGAGCCTCATCTGATGGATCCCTATCACGTTGGCCAGGTCGTGCCCGAACTGTTGCACCTCGTATATATACATTGACATCTTACAATTTTTTTATTATTTACAGAAGTATAGTGGTCATTTCCTGCTCTAGAGGTGGTATATATAACTACACGTGGAAAATCCCCGCGTTTTAATTGCACATATTGAAAAAGTCAAGATGGAAGTTAGTTTACCATTCTAGGTTTTGTTTCACTTTTCTAGGTTTTCTACGTTTTAAAATATCATGCAAAGTTGTGTGATCTAGTTGTAGGTTGTACTAGGTTAACTGTTTGAGTTTTTTTTTTTCAAGTTTTCCCAAGGGTCTAATCATTTAACCCATAACTCTGATACAAACTATTACGCCCAGAAATTTCTACTCTGGAAATAAATAGAACTAATCTATTAATAGTCAAGTTTAATGTCATAAATTATTATTATTTAAAGTAAGTTGCAATGGGGTAACCTTCAATTAGGTTTATTTTATTTCTAGGCTAATATTTTATTTATTTTAAATATCATTTAATTAATATTATTTAATTCCCCAAATCAGGATTAAAATCCCCTTGTTACAATCTTTATTTAATTTAGTAACATAGTTCTAATGTCATTTATTAATTTATTACTCTAGGGCTAAGTCTAAACATACCCTCCCATTAAGTTAAATCCAAATAAATTTAATCCTTAATTTAAATGTTGTATAGTTACTCTTGAGTAAATTTGAGTTTATTAAGTACAAGGGTCAAGGGCTTTCTATTTTAAAATTCACCAACTAAACATTAAGGTCAAAATTAACTTACCTTCTAACACCCCTTAAGAGGCACCATTTAGAAATTATACATGCATTTCATTTAAAATACTATAATCCCACCTAATTTCCACCTAAATTTTGTAGGGGTGAATCACAACCCTTAGATGGATGAAATGAGATCTCTTGGATCTTAGGGATTTCAGATTAACCCTAATCATCTCTATGGAGTGTTCTTATTCTTTTCCTTTGGCTTATTTTCTCATTTTTTATTTGCAGGTTTTGGAAGAGGAGAAGGAGGAGAAGCCACGAGAGAAAGAAGTGCAACCATCAAAAAAAATCATTTGTTTTAGTTGAAAAGATTATACTATTGTAATATTTCTCATTTGTTAAATGTAGTGATCCTACAATGGATCTGTTTTGTTAATTAATGGAACATTTTCTTTTTTTTTTACTTCAAAATTTGGGGAAAACCTTATTTCATAAAATCTAGAAATTTTACACATGTGGCTGCCATAAAGATGTTGGAGATCTTAAACACTTAAATTCAATTCATTTCTAGTTGCTAGAGGTTTCCTCTTAATGGTCTTAAGCTTAGATTTCATTTAATTTTAAATCTAGGCTTGTTTTAGAAATGAATTTTATTTTTCCGCCGAAAGTGCCAAAACTGCTACCACACATAAGTCAGCAAGCATGTGACTACCACCCTTCCTAGAGGAAATTTCATTGATTGCCACTCTATGTTGGGTGATAGTGTTGACACTTCCACTATGCACAGTGCGGTGGTTTTGTTCCCCAAAGAAAGAACCTTTAAACCATACATTTGTTTTATAGTTTTCAACATAAGTTGGTTTTTAAAGCAATAATAAATTGAACGATGTTATATTTCATTCATTGTTTACTATATTCTTAAAATTTTAAGATTCATACTCTAATTACATAACATCAACTCATTCTCTATTATTTCCTTCAATATAACAATAAATGTAATAAAAAAATTCATATTTCCCAATATACTTTCTTTTCAATAAAGAATAAGAAACTAGTTCCTTTCTTCAACATAATAAGTAAATGACAACCATTTTCAATACAAGTGTATTTTCAACAAGAATACCAATCCTCTTAGAATAATTTTATCACACTTTTATGACAAAGATTTAAGTTGTATGAAATTTTGTATGGAGAACACTTCATTTGCATTTCCAAGCCATTTAAAAGTTCTTATTTCATCTTACTAATAGAACCCTTTCATTTTACAAGAACAACATATTTAAAATATGATTTTTCATTCAATACATTCTTAGTAAAGTTTACAAAATGAAGCAATATTCATAGTAGCGAAAACAAATTCTTTTTATTGCTTTCCAACACACATACATTTTGAGATCTCAATACAAACCAAATATTTCTCAACATATTTACAAGAGATTAAAATTCTTTAAAATGTAAGTTACAAGCCCTCCATTCAAATGGAGACAACATGGTAAAAATTTTACAAAGAAAGATCTTGCTTCTTTTCTCCAAGTACTACAAAGACCATTATTCACTTGAGCTCCACCTTCTTCCCAAATTTCAAATAGAATAAATAAAATAGGGGAGTAGGAAACACTCTCCACCCACCCAATAATCTAATGAGGAAGAGAATCTTTCTTCCTCATTGGCCCCCGAGCCCCAACAATGAAGCAATGATGGGTATAAGACAACAATTGGCAACTTAACAAGGCTTCCACAATTACACTCAATCAAGACATTCACACAATAAGCACAAAACCAAGATACCAACAAAACAAATAAATTCCCAAGCACAAAGGCTCCATACTAAAGCCAAGAAAGAGAAATGAACATGGGAATATACTTATGCCTCCCAAGGTTCTGGTTTCCCACCTTAAAACCTCCAAGAATTCAATCACAACCTACAAAACTCTTATGCATCCCTCTAAGAGAAAAAACTCTTATGTCTCCCTCCAAGAAAAACAACTCTTATTCCTTCCACAATAAGACAACAACATAAGCACAAATTTTACTTGTCACAAGGTGGCACACCCCAACCTAAATCCCTCGTAAAATTCCCAATAAAAAATATTACGCTTCCCTCCAAAATATTGCCATTTAAATTTTCTCATACACATCCTAAAGGCCCTTCTTCTTCCCAAAATCACAACATGCAACAAACATCCATTCACAACATTTAACAACAAAATAGAAAAATTAAAACATGGGGTGAAGACCCTGCCTTTCCATAGCAAGAGTATCTGATCCACAAGAAATATCCAAGCATTTTTCCAAGTCCAAGAAATCTCAACCTAACACCAATCTCCAAAAAGTAATCTCAAAAGTAATATCCTCCAAAAGTAAAAGTTCCAAAACAAAACAAGTAACCCCCAAATCCTCAAAGAAATCAGAATAAATAGAAATGTGAGGAGAGAGAGGTGATGTGGATCCATGTAGGATGCCACATAATTTATCCTCCATTACACATCACAAGGTCAAATCCAAACCCCAAATCACAATAAATTGGTGGTTAAGGGAATGAAAACCTTCTTACACACTCAAACCCAAACCCACACCCCTAAAGGACATAATTAAATAATCTTGTAAGAAAAGTGAAATTAATTACTCTTTTTCTCCATTAAAACACACAAAAAGGCCTAAAATAATCCCCTCACATCATAGACATAGTGTGTGTGTGACATTAAGAGGTGTGGGACAAGCTTAACTTGTTGAACAAGCCTCCAAATTTTGCTTGAAAGTCAAAATACAAAATTTACATGAAAGGTTGAGTACACAACTCTCAAAATCAATAAAATCCCTTTCAGATCCAACATAAACCAACAACTACCTACTCACATTAATAACCCCCTTTTGACTCATCCTAAATTACACTAATTAATCAATTCTAATTAACTTAAATGGACCAGTTAACAACAATAACAAAAGTATCTAACAATATAAAGTAAAATACAAATACTCACAAATAAATAAAACCAAAAAGGGAAAGCTGCAATTTACCCAAGGTCACATTTGAGGCCACTCCCAAATGGGGACCTCCTAACAATCTAACAATAATAACATCATAGATTTACACTAGTTTCCAAGGTGACCTGTTCTCGATACCCAAAATGTCTTCACTATTGGTCTCATATCCCCTTTTTGTTTGTTTTGTTGCAAATGCCTGTAAAAATCAAAACAATATCTTCCTGGCCTCATTAGCATATTAACGACATCAAGATTCAAAAATTCACACATATACATATCAATTCACATCATCAATATCATAACTAAACCATCACTAAAATTAAGTAATACACCAATTGTTAAAAGTTCTAAATATTCCAATTTTATAAATTTATAATTTAGAAATAAGATCACAAAACCAACAAAATCATCTAGCAACATCTATATATAAAATCCAATGTGTTAGTACACTGGTAGCTCAAATTCATCAAATACTAATATGTCAATCCATGCATATAATCTATCTTGTAAATAATACCATGTCATAAATCTAAAACATCCATATTGTATATCAAATAAGCTAATCAAATATAAAATTTTCCATCTATCAATATATAAATATCAATATGATAATAATTTCTATGGATCAAATCCAAAATAAGAAAAAATCTGAGTAATATCAATGTTTAAGAGGAGTGGGCACTACATAAATCATACTATCATATTCATGTATGCCAACAATTATATGGGCGATGAGAATAATGTCATCTAAAAATTTAAAAATAGTCATGACTATATCACAAATGTTACAATCATCACATTTTCCCCCTAAACATTCAATGATATCATCTAATTTAAATATACGGACCAAATAAAGTACTCGTACTACCTTGTTTAACACCAATGGTAAAATTGATATTATCTATATATAAAGGAGGTAGAGCTCAGACATTTACAAATTCCTTCTCATAAAGTATCATCATAAGAATAACCAAATGATCAAGAATATTTAGGTCTAAGAGTGATCAAGGATGAGAAGTTCTCTAATGGGAAACTTTCCAAATAATTTTTTAAAACCTAAAAACATGAGTATAAACCTTACGTGTTTAAGTTCTCACTTCTTTGAATACAAATCTAATATCATCAGTATCTAATATATTGTTTTTTGATTCCTTATAACACCAAATTTCCCTTTTAGTCATTTATTTGGAATATAGTTAAAAATAAGCATTTAACACCATAGAAAATAGATTTCTCAAGGTGTTTCCAACCATTATGCTTATTTAATAATATTGATTTTCTTGCTTCTTGATTTAAATATGGGACATATGATATCAGACACCCATGCAAGTGAGACTCTATGTGACTACACCATATTATAGCTCGATCAAAAAATGTGTTTCTCAATGCAAACAATTAAATTATTTGACACTTTGCAATAGAATTTTTGATACTCTATGACATACTTGAATAGCCAAACTAACTCGAGCACATTTTATTTCAATTATTTTTCCCTTCCACTATGTTGGCCACATCAATATGTTAGTTATACTTATTCAAGATCATATCAATCTAGATAGAATTAAATTTTAAATCATATACATAAATTCTCCATAGTCCATATCAATGTTTTCACCTTTATGATGATACATGTAAACCATACATATCTAGCTATTATAAATGTGCTACCATTTTAGGAGTAGTGAGAGACCTCAAATGGCTAGTTTCCGAATTAGGGAGTCTCCATTAGGTCACCCTTAACACATTTCATGGTTCGTGTATGAAAAGAAAATAACACACACACACACACACACACACACACACATGCATGCATGCATGTGCACACAAATATAGCACTATAGGTTGTGCATTACTTCTTAACTATCACAATATTTTTGGTCACTATCAGATACATTAGAGATTGATAAAAAAAAATATTATACACAAATGAAATATTCAAAACATAGCCTTACACTAGGTCAAATATGAATATAAAGAGGTAAAGGTTATATGGTACTAGGTGATGAATCAAAAAGAAAGAATTGCATGTTTATTCAAAAAAAATTGCACACATTCACATAGTTAGGATAATTATATGTGGCTTAATCCCTCTTTGTAGTGGTGCATGAAATAAAATCTTGGCACATCATGTGGGTATAGTTAGGTTATTACATCGCAAAATTCTAACACCTTTTAAGGAATTTTATGATCAAGAAACTGCATATGGGATTTGGAAAATGGATAAGGATATCATGCCACATCACAGTGGACTGAAGAACATGCATACATTAGAAACCATATCTTATGAACTAGATAATATTTTCTAGTAGTTTCATCCCCCAAATACCTTAGACCAAGATAATGATGGTAAATCTAGATCTTAAATCTTATTGGCAACATCTAGGAATTTTTTCTACCTCTATTTATAATATAGGCCGTAGAAAAATATATATTTTGCAATAGTTTTAGATTATGTGGAATTTTACAAGGTCAAAAAGTACTCAAAATTGTCCAAGTATATTTTATTTCTATTGTCTTATCAATTCTAAATCGTGAAATCCCAATTTCAATTATCAATTTTGAGTTCAAAATGTTGTATTTAAATTCCTTTATTTATATAGTGTGAATTAGTTCAAATTTTAATTAAATTTCATACCATCGTATGTAAAACACATTAATTTTTTGATGAACCCGTGATTTGAAAACAAAAAACCCTAGGTTTCCTTCTACATTAGGATGTTTTATTTCTCACTTCTTAGGTTTGATTGTCACATTTCCAGGGCATCATATTTTCCCCTTTTACGGGTTGATCCAAGATTCTCAAATTGTTTTACTTTATTTAATATTATAAGATTTATTGTTATCATTTTTTATTTTTGACACACAACCTTGAACCCCCATCTTGGCTATAGTAAAATATCAACAAAGTGAATTTTGCTATTGTTGTTGTATAAACCTAAATGTGGCAATTTATCATATACAAAGAAAAATTTGGATTTATCCCTAAAAAATGATTTGCATGCATATTCCAATCCCAAGTGATGTAATTTTATATATCTTGCAATAATTTCTTCTCTATTCACTTTACTCACAAAAATAATTGCATTATTCCATGGTAGTATATTTCCTCCGATAAATCATTCACAGAATTTAAAAGAATGATATAAAAAACCTATATGGAATTGTCCATCTTGGACTGAATCGTGCAATGGTTTTGTTTAGAGATGATATTTATGATCACATCCACACAATAGTTACATTTTTAATTTAATATATTTTATGGTTGAGTTCATGTATTTTAGGTTAGCATTAATGTGAAACTAAACATACAAAATCTTATATTTAAGAAATTATAATTCTCCTATTTTCCTCAAATGGAAATCACATAAGTTATATTTATTTCAAATCATTCCAAAATCACTTCAAGGTCTCTTGATTTCTTTCAAATCAGTAGCACACTCTAAGGGAATCCACTACATAGGTATATAACACACTAAACCAAGTTATAGAGTCGCACTTCTCAAGATAGAGACTTCACAATCTAAGTCAAGATAAGTACATGAAGCCCTTGTTTCTTATTTTAAATCAATCAAGTTTCCAAACTAATTGCATCCATATAAATATTACATGGTACCTAGTTAACTACGTATCATTTGAGGCATCTTCAAAGTAATGCTAATGTAGATAATTTATATATTTAATTTTTTCCTAGTCATTATCCCTTTTACACACTCCTCTACCCATTTTTATGGTTTGAAGTAGTTTATATATAGGGTTTTGTAAATGTGCAACACCTAGGGCTTCAAATAAAATGACATCATAGTCATTTACAAGAATATATAAAAAATTATTATGTTATCACATCATCATATGAAACCATTCTAAAGGTACTATACCATTCAATACTTCCATACATGATAAACAATTCTATACCTTTTTAGGTTTTCACTCCAATCTAAAAAATGAAGCATTGTAAGATAATTTCCATCTTTTATAGTCACTCCACACTTAAAACTTAGTTGAATTTATTTATAGCCAACTGATATTTTTTGTTTACTTATGTATTAACATTTTCTTCCATGTTCTATCTTGAAAATTACTTCTGAGCGTTGACCATGACTTGTGCATTAACATTTTTCAATTAATGTAAATACACCATATGTTGCTAAACTTTTAAGCCTTCAATAAATTATAGAACATTAACCCTTTTCACATTTTTTTATTATTTCAAAGTTTACTTAGTTATTTATATAAATATGAATGAATATTTCAATACTAATGATAATACAATTACATTCGATATGGAAATAATAATTAGAAAAAAGAATTGTTGAATTTGAATAATATCTTGATATAAATCCTTATATCATTGAATCAATGTAACATGTAACTACAGATGAACATAAAATTCAAGTTAAGGGAACCACACACATAGTAGAACACATTCAAATCATACTGATACTAATCCTCCTTCTCAAGGCTCACATTGTACATTAAGTATTCCAATTAATGTTCCTATAATTTCTTATATTTGTGTGTGTGTGTGTGTACACCCCCCTCCCCCCACACACACACACATGTCTACACAAGTGATTTATACACCTCTTATACTGGTTATGGTGGCAATACAATTTACACATTAGTTAGATTTATTATTTCATATCTATCATATCTTCAATAATTCCTTCTTGGTTCACATTTCATTCGACACCATTAAATCCTATTCCACCCACACATGTTGCTACCAATCCTAACTACTATATTTTTATGTAATATTGTTTCTCTCTTTAAGCCCAAGTTACTCAAATGTGAAAAGAATATTATAGATGAGACCAGATGGAAATTTCTCAAGAACTATTACAAAATGAATTTTCCCAAAATATTTATAATTATACCGTATGTATAGGGTTCATTGCACCTAATATTACAACATTAAATGTGATCCAACACAAAATCTTAGATCCTTTCACAAAATATATTTAGAATATATGACTACTAGTTCATTAACAAATATTTTTTTCAATAACCTTAAGTAACATGTATTATTGGATTTACATCTTTTCATAGGGTTTATTTTGTTATTTCAATCCTCTAACAAACCAATTATTATTTCTCTTTCCTATCAAAATTAATTAGAAGGTTTTAGAAACATGAGTTTCACAACACTATCAAGGACCTAATGATCCTATTAGATATTATGTCCTATATTACAATACCATGCATTAAAAAATGATAAATATTATAGATGAAAATGAATTATAATATTTTTTGTTATAAATCCTACTTATAGCTATCCATGAACTAGATCTTTCAATACTTTATGATCTCAATATTATTGCCATGAAAAAATTAAAATATGGGAGAAAACCTACCACATATTACAAAGATAAATTTATAATCAAAACAACCTTAAAATATAAGCAATCATATCAAGAATAATGCTAGGGTTATATATTATTCAGTTTCACATTCCACTAAAAAAAAAATTCTTTCAACTCTATGGAGAGATAATTTATAACATTATCATAACCCTTCATAAGGTGTTGTAAAATTGATTTCAGTTAAATCACATATGTCCTTCTCCACTATTGGATATTGGTATAAATAAACCAAATCGTAAGAAATTTGATATCAATACATAATTTATGATCTTTATAGATGCAAAATACTTTAAAATAATATATATGTTGGATTATACAATAATACCCAATATCTAATTGATAAAAACTATTGATTTTAGTAAGAAACACACTTCAATTAACGACCTACTTTCATAACCTAATAAAAACTTTTAATATGTTTAGTTATATATTTCCAAAAAAATAGAAACAAAAAAATAATACCAACCATAAGGTACACATGGATTATAATGGGTATCTCCTTCTAATTTAATATGCTTCAAACTCTATTTTTTACTATCCTCTAAATAAAAATTTTAGGAAACTTACATGTACGTGAGTATAGTGATCTATAATTACATTTAATAGATATGACATTATTGAAAATTATTCCATTCATATATCCCATATGTTCCTTATTTGATTCCCACCCTATATAATAGTATTATGATTGAAAATGCATCAAGAACAATAAATTATACTATAACACTATATACTAGCCCTAGGTACACATATATAGACATAATAAATGTTTTTTTAATTAAGGGTAAATGTTTTTTTACTAATTATCCTACCTAGGTACAAAGAGTCTAACACCCAAATATAAAATGAAAGAACAAAAGAAAAAAAGTTTGGTAGAAGAAACTAGACAACATATATTTAGAAATTAACTTGAAGTCAGCACAAAGTCAGCATCTTCATAGATGAGATACAAAGAGGAAAAAATATTACAAAAATATCGAGAAGTCGACACCTAATCAACAAAAAGTTAGCACTAAATCAAAAATGAATCAACAATCACCCATCTCAGCTGCAACAACCACCATGCTATTTCATAAGCTTTTGAAATATATTATTAACATTCTCTAGGCCCTTTTCAATGTCTCTGAAAGTAGTACGCTTCTTGTTTTCATCCTTGTTGAGAAATTCAGATTGAAAAATGAAAAAGGAAAGAAATTACAAGGTGCTCTTTACATGCTTAAAATGTCACACTATTTGTTATTGATTCCTTCACCTCTTTCTCCATTTTTTTAACTTGTTTGAGAAAGTCTTACACTATTTTCTTTCCATCAAAATTCTCGTCACTACCCAACTTACTTGCTTCTATATTTCTTTTTAGGTATTTTATTTACCCAAATGAGATTCAAAATAAGAGTTGTATTTAAGGTCTTTAGAAGATATGGATTTTCTTTGTTTCCCATTGTCATCGGACCAATAATGGATTCCCCTTCATCTACAAACAAGGAGGACCTAGGGGCATATCCTTAAGAGAAAATGTTTTTCCTCTTGTTCCTGATGGGTTTGTGGAAAAAGGAATCTCTTGGGCATTTTCTGGAAGAAGGACAAGGAAGATAAGATGTGATAAGAGGGAGAGAGGAAGGGGGGATGAGGAATGGGAAGGGAAGATGGAGAGGAAAGAGAGTGTTGTATAGGAGGAAGAGGTGGAAGAGGGGAGGAACTGAGAGGGGAGGTGGAGAGGATGGGAAGTGGGATGGAGGTATTAGGAGAGGAGGATAGGCTTGAGAGAGGAGGGTTAAGAATGGTGAATTCCAAGTACTTGAAAATAAAAATAAACACTGCATGGTGGAGAGGATTAACTCGTTTTCCTCTCTTAACTAAATCCACCAAATTTTCAAGGGAATGGATAATGAATAAGGGAAAACTAACTAAGTACCTTTTCTTAAAATTATTAACGAAATAAATTTTGTAAAAATAAAAAATGAAGTACCTTCCCTATAAAGTGATGAATTTCATAATCAGAAACACCACGTTGTTGGATAGAGGAGACAGGGATCTATGAATAAAACCTCATTTATTTTAGACCAAGAGCTCCCCTTCTTTCAAAAATTTTTTTGCTTCAGCTTCAAGGTCGATTTTATTCTTGTAGAAGTTTATCCCCTTTCTATTTAACCCAATCACTTTGGCTATAATTTCTTCATTGATTTCAAATACCCTGACCTTATAATTTACCATGATGTTTTTCAAACTGTTAACTAATTCTTGAGATAGATGTAAGTCATGTCCGTTAATCCTCTGCAAGAATTGAGTGAATCCACCACTTCTTAAGATCCCCGATAGCTCTACATTTTTTCTCCATTCATCGATATTCCTAGGTTCGATCCTACATCATTCACCGCCCATCTCATCCTCCAAAAAATAAAAGTAGAAATGAGCCTTAATATATTGAAATATGAACAGGGAAAGAATATAAAGAGAAGTGTGATTATACTTCCACACATGCCACTCACACTTCACCAACAAACTATGATTTGTATTTATTAATAATATTAATAACAGTTTTTGGGTGAGTCTCATCATCATTCCATATTTTGAATATTTAATAATGACCTCTTTATTTTCCATAACATTAGCAAGTTGATTCCATTCATGCTAAGTATAATGAATTTCATAATTTTGAAACATGTTGAGAATATTTTGAGCTTCCTGAATAATGATTTTAATGGACGAATTGATGTGACTAGCACCTTTCAAAAAATTGGTGATATCTAAAGAGTATCCTTCTATTATAATGTCCCTATCTTCCATGTCTCTAGCAATCCTAATCCCCTAAAGGGAAACAAGGGCTTCTGCGTGATGGTTTGAATTGATGCCCATAGGGCCAGTGTATAACTTGATGAAAATAACTAGATCATTTCTAATGCAGCCCCCTCCTCATGACTTACCCAGGTTTCCTTTGGAGGCCTATCATATTTTAGTTTCAACCACCTTGAATTTGAAGGATGTCACTTGATATGTTCTATAGAAACCATCTTAGTCTAATGAATAGTATTAGAAAAAATGTTGAGATTCCACTTTTGAAGAAGTCTGCTAAATTCATTATACTATTGGGTCCTTTTGGGGGAGTTGATATTGATTACATTTTTCCCTATGTCATCCATAAGACCATTTGTAATTCTTATAAATGAAGGCTTTTTGTTCTCAAAGATGGAAGACTTTTTGGTTTTCTAGATAGTCCAAATGACTTGGGGAACAGAAATTATCCAAATATATTTAATCACCAAATTCCTAGAGGGAAAGTTTCATAGTTCCTGGGATTGAACAATAGTAGACAATAAAATTCACTTAATATTTATGTATCCAAAAATAAATCCGTATATTTGATAAGCAAATGGTAAATGTAAAAAAATGTGGGTTGCTATCTCCTGATCTTCTTGTACATTATACATCTATTAAGAATGTGTTAGTCTTTCTTAATCCATTTGTCGACAGTCAAATATTTATTTTGAATAATAATCCAAAAGGATATATTGACCTTTGGTGATAACACCTTAATCCATATTTTACTCTAGTTAAAGGCAGGAATATGAGGGGAAGAAAGGATCATATAATCAACCTAAGTGATTAATTTCCATCAAAATAAAATTCCTGGATAAATTCATATTTATTATCCATACAAGTGATGTTATGATTTTGAAGCATTGTGTGAATCCTATCAATGTACTCAAATTTTAAAGAAGCACTACTGAGTTCTTAAAACTGGATCTAATTAAAATTATTGATGTAGTTATTGACTTTCTCACTAATGTGAAGTTGGAAATGTTAAAACACACAGGAACCATCTTCATAGTCTCAGAGGGGAGTATAAGAGAGCTATATTTTGTTACAAAACTGAATATCCTTTCCATTTCCAAGCTTCCTCCAACTACTTATTGTGATAATATTTATGCAACCAACATGGGAATTCTAAAAAGAATACCCCATAAGAATTTCATTTATTTACAACCAATCCATGGTTTTAGAGTTATCAAGATATTTATGCCTTATGATAGAGACCCAAGGGAGATCTTGTTTTATCAACCTCCAACCCATTTTCGTGATCATGGATTTGTTCTTCCATCTTATAATTTTGATATCAAGCCCCCACAATTTTTATGAAGAGAAATCTTATCCCAAACAACAAGGGGGATTCTATTATTTTCTTCAACACCAGCCCACATGAATTTTTTTTGGATCCTTTCAATCTTGTCAATAATCAAGCTAGGTATTTTAAAGAGAGACATAATATAAATAGGAAGATTTTATAGCATGCTCTTAATTAGTAAACATTTCCGATCTTGTGATAGAATCGTACCTTTCTAACTAACAAGCTTCCTCTGGAATTGTTCAATAAGGGAATTCCAAACTTCCATAGGAGCTTTACCAGAGAAAAAGGGGAATTCCAAGATAAGAAGTGGGCAGCTTCTTAATATTACATGCAATAATTTTAGCAGTCTTCATTTTCCTATTCTCAAGAGTGTTAAGGAAAATAACAAAACTTTTATCAAAATTGATAAGTTGACTTGAAACTTTTTCATATTATTTTAGAATATTTTTATTTCTTCTAGCTTCCACAACTGAGGCCATCAATAAGAAAATAGTTTCATCCATGGATTTCTTATTGTAGACTTTTAAATTATGATAAGAAGGGTTGAAACATTTGAGATGACCAAAATGAATTTTAGGAGCAGTCCTCCTACTAAGGATTTTGGCCATAAGAATAAAAAGAAGAGGTGAGAGTGGATCACCTTGCAATATGCCTCTATTATTGTTAAAGAAACTAAATAGATTTCCATTAATGATGACAGAGAATACAAGAGAATAAATTTAGGTCCAAATTAATTTTCTGAAGTGGTCATCAAAGCCAAACTTCCTAAGTACTTTGTCTACAAACTTCCAGGAAACTTGGTCGAAAGCTTTGTTCATGTCCAACTTCACTATCATGCCTTCTTTCTTTCTTTTTTCCATGGAGCGAATGGTATCATGAACCAATATAATATCATCTTGGATAAATATTCCTTTTACAAAACAACCATGCTAGAATTAAATGTGTTGAGGAAGAAGTGGTTTATTTTGGAAGCGATGGTTTTAGTAAAGATTTTGTAGATAACATTTGAAAGAATGATAGGACTAAAATATTTTCACTCTTTTTCCCTTTTCGTTTTTGGAATTAACACAATGAATGTGTTATTTATCTCTTTAATAACATTTCCTATTCTAAAAAATTCGTTGATGGCGTGAAGCAGATCCTCCTTGTAGATTTCCCAATACTTTTGATAAAAGTTAGTTGATAAACCATTCGGGCCTGGATATTTATCTCCTTCCATAGATAATTTTTTTTGTTTTAGCTCATCCATAGTGACTTTATATGTGAGTTTACTGAAACTTTTATCTTGGAAAACATTAGATGGTATGTCAGAGATAAATCTATCCATACTATGCTCATCTTGATTGGAGTCTCCATTCAAAAAGTCCTTATAAAAGGAAATAATTTATTTTTAAATAACTTTTATGTCCTTACTATTTTTTCCATATTTCATAATGATTTCAAAGACTCTATTACAAATCCTATGTTGGATTTCCTGCATGTGGAAAAAAATTGTATTCTTGTCACCTTCTTTTATCAAGAGATCCCGAGATTTTTGCTTCTAATAAGCCTCCTCCCTATCATTTAAATATGAATTTATGCAAGAATTTATTTCTCCTGTTAGTAGTATTCCACCTCCATTCCTTTATCCTCAAATCTCTTCTCTAGAGTTTTATGTTTTTATTTTATCTCCTTCTTTTTTTCAAAGATGTTTTTGAACACCTCCTTGTTCTATATTTTTACATTTCTCTTGACATTTTCAACTTTTGTATAAATGTAAACATAGCAACACCTCTTACTGTTATTCCACACCATTATTTTGTTCTATCATGAATATCTACATGAGACATCTACATTTTGTCGAATTTAAAGGGATTTTGATTTTGTACCTCTTTTTCTAGTAGATTGAGAACTATTCAATTATTATCGGATCCCAATCTAGGGAGATAAGAGAGATTAAATTATTATGTCAGAGTCTAATATGTCATTATAATGGCTCTATCAAGTCTTACTTGAATTAAATTAACACCCATTCTCCTATTAGACCATGTATATTTAAATCCTTCCAACTCGAGATCTTTGAGGTTAGTGTCAAAAATCATTTCTAAAATATTCTCCATGTTTATATTATATTCTTGAATTTCCCCCTTATTTTCATTGAGATTCAAGGGAGTGTCAAAGTCTCCCATAATTATTCATTTTTAGCCTCTACAAATGTTCCCGAAATCCTTTAGATTTGTCCAAAGAATTTTTTTACTCAATGGATTATTGAGAGGATATATATTATAAATAATCCAAGACTCATTAGTATCATTAATAGAGGTAAAGAGGATGGAAATATGACTAACACTAGAAAGGAGTAACGAACCTCTGACCTAACTTTTATCCCAACTTGTGAAAATTCCTCCAAAACCACCATTTTATTTGACACAACTTATCTCTGATTTTTTCCAAAGGAGATGTTTATTTTATTTACAACATTTCCTTACATTTTCGTCTCTTGGATTGCCAAAATTTGAGGTATGTTATAGAATCTGAAATATTTTACAATTCTCTTTTTTTTTATACTAATTATACCTATGATGTTCCAAGATATAATCTTCATTTAAAAGGTTTGGGAGGGGCCCTTTTTTGGCCCTTTGGATCTAAAGTGAGCTGAGTGCCATTTCCAATTTATTTTTCAAATGGTAACCAGTTGTTGGCCTTTCAAAGGTTTATTACTTAAGAATCCTACATTAGCGATACATAATTAGAGCCAGTTTTGGTCAGCCCCACCAGTTGTGCCTTTCCAATCATTTTCAATGTCTTTCCTCCTCTGGTCACCAGTTGTTGGCCTTTCAAACCTCTTATTACCACCTACATTAGCTAATACATAAGATCTTGTAGATGTTCTAGAGTAGGAGGCCCCAAGATCAGCCCCACTTATTTATTTTCCTTTCTTTTTTTATTAATCATTGTTATGAATTCTCTTGCGGTAGCTCTATTACCACTTATAGTCAGGGTTCATTTTAGGGGAGAATTTTTGTACATATCCAAATATTAGGATTTTTGAAGTTTGAAATTGATGATTTTTTTCACTACCTTACAGTAGCAAGCTCACCAAAAAATTTTGGGTCATAAATAAATTTGACCCTTATTTGACCTTATAGTTTCCACTAAGGGCCAAACAACATTGGTGTATTATCCACTATGTTATAATATACTATTATATATATGATTAATTTGCCATAATATATTAATACAATATAATTCCAGCATTCATTAATTTTGAGATATGAAGTTGAAGCCAAAGGAAAAAGAAACTAAGCATGCAAAAAATATGAAAATATAATACAAAAACACAAAGGTATAAGGGAAAAAGGTAAGGGATTCTGTTTGAACTCTCAAGGCATTATGCAAAATTTTTACCAGAAGACAACCTAAATACATGATGTTGCTTGGTAAAATTCTTGTATAACATTGGATGGTAGTAAAATTCATGTTACTATATGGTAACATGAATTTGAATCATTGTTCAGTGGCATGAATGTATGCATGTATTTAACAACATGGAAAAAAACCTACATTCACCACCATCCAGAAACCCTCCTTTCCTATATTTGCAAATAATGTGAATACCTTTTTTAGAACATTTTCCATGCATCCTATAATAATGTTTTGGAGGGGAGGTCTTAAAACAAACCATGCTTATAGTACGAAAAATAACTATTGTTAAATAGTTATGATTTTTCCTAACATAGGTGTATATGAAATATCTATAAGATTATCATGATTATGTAACTACAATACATAATTTTTTTAAGTATATCCATAGAAACAAAGTAGCTATTATTCATGGTATTTCATATGAGTATCCCATTCAACCCATTGATAACATTTTAATATTACAAAAACATTATTGTACAATCCTTTGAGGTGTAACCAAAATAAAAGATTAAAATAAAACTTTAAAGACAACCAATTAATTTTTATAATGATCTATTCTGTAACATTCGTTGTACACCCGTGACATCAATAAGTTGAGTATATCCTATTTATTCTACCACATATTTTTGTGGTATTTAACTAACCTTATAAGTGTGTTGAAAAATAACACTTGAATGCATTCTTTTCACATACAACGGATTCCACTAGTAGCTTTGACTACTCGAGCTATACAACTCATACATAACCATATTGATGATTCAAGATATTCTACAACATATGAGATTATTTATTTAATTAAGATGATGACATACATATTTCTCCTATTTTTCAACATCTGAAATTTTCATTTTCTAACCATATACCTCCACTTGAGCATCTCCTTGATGGGATTATAGGATATCATCCCTAAACTAACTTCTTATGGAATGTGGGTATGCAGTAAATAAAAAATAGGTTTCACTTATTTTATTTGATTGTATTATTCTACTTGATCACCTCCTCTCACATTGGATTATTTTATTCATCCATTCTTCTATTTTTTCATTAACATTGATTTATTTCATCTTAACCATTCTTCTTTTCCCTTGGGTTTATCTTCTTTTAAACATTGTGTTGGCTCTCTCCTTTTTATTGGTTATCTTATTTAAGCCATTCAAACAAGTTATTATACAATGAAATGTGTGCATACACATATTTTACAAAAATATGATCTTATGCCATTGTCCCATGGAGGGGGGATCCATAAATATATCATCAGTTTATGTTGAGAAAATTTAGTATCATTTTAGTAATTTTAAGGTATCATCTTTTAAATTACTTTCCTTAGAAATACCTATTGAGATATTATAGGATCTATAGTAGTCATATGGGAATTTTTGGAAAAATAAAAAATCATATTTCCCTTTAAAATCACCAAAAAATAATATTAGGAATGCATGTTATGTTCCAATGGACAAAAATAATAAGATATATAGGGGAAATTATCAGTGCCTCCTCTGTAGCCACCTCTTAAGTTTATGAGGAAAAAATGTATATCCTATTTTTTAGGAATATATTATATTATTTCCTATATGTTGCTTCAAGAAAAATCATGATAACTTATTCCATAAGAAAATAGGATTTGAATCCCTTCCATGGTACCACGGTCCTAGTATACATACTTTAAGGCATATTACACCTTTTTAGAATACTACTTTCCCAACTCTCCATATGTACTATTTATGCTTTCTTTTGTCATGGAACACATTAAGTTTACATGATTAGATCTTCCTCTATGCTAACACATCTTATGAAATTTTCTTCTATGTTGAGTCTTTCCTACTAGGATATTTTCATTACTTCCTCGTACTCTCTTTGGTAAAAAGGGAATTAAATAGAACCCTTAAAAGGGAATTCACTTAGTAAATGTATGGTATATCACATTCGTTAAAAGGCAATTAAATAGAACCCTTAATGTTAGTTTTAACCTCTAATTATTAAATTGATAATACCCCTCCTCTCGTTATATTATACCCTCTATTTTTTCCATCTACCCTACTTACCCACTTTCCCTTTACAATTTTATTTATCCTTTTTTGTTTCTACCCTAATATATCAAATTGAAAATAAATCATGTTTCCCACTCAACTAATATTTTCATAATATTTCTTTGATCTAGAAAGATATGTTGAGTCTATTCAAGACCTATTACCAATTCCCTTAATGCTAAGATTTAATCATTTATCAATAGTTACTAGAATAATTAAAAGGATGAAATAATACCATTTTTGTTGAAAATCATACTCGATCTTAGTTTTATACCATCTTATTATTTCCATTTTAAGAATCTCTTAGTTTATATTTCCTTATTGAAAAAGATATTACAATTTAACTTTAAGACCACACTCCTTTTGCAATTTTAAGGTATGTAGTATAAAAAACTAGAGTTCAAATGTTTTAGTTTATACTAAAATAACCCTATCTTCTCTATCCCACCTATCTAAGCTACCCCCAATACTTAATTCAAAATATTAATAAATTAAACATTTTCACCCCTAATGTCTATGATTATATTGAATTTTATTTTATCATTTTAATTACCTCAATATGAATGAATGTTCTGTGATATTGCCTAGATAATGAACCCCTCATGATTATGATAGGACCTTAATGTTATGTCCATGATACAACACCTATGGATAATTTTTACACCTTTATATTATTTTTTTATACATCCCTATAACATCTCCTTAATATCCTCTTACATTACTCTCCACATATCCTTTTAACATACATGTACTACTTGGGTTGTAAACTTAGATTGTAATGATTATTGGGTTGTAAATCTCAAAGAATGGATTATAAAGTAATGAATGATAGATTGCAATAGAGTAATAATATGCTGCTCTACCATCATTTATGCATGACCAATAAAAAATTAAATCAAATTTGTAATAAGATAACAAAATTTTTAATCTAGAGCGCTAGAAGTAGTCATTTAGTTTTATAAGATAACAAAAATTTTAATTTAGAGTGCTAGAAGTAGTGATTTATTTTTATTAGAATGGTTATGTTCTGGTTAATGTTAAGTATATTTTGTAGATATTATCCACTAAACCCATTTAAATATTTGTAATAAAAATGTGGAGAGTAAATGAAAAATATACTAGGAGAAATATGATTCATATCAATACAAAATTCCTATAGCAAATACATACATTAATGTTGCCAAATATTCTTGATCCCTTATTCACATAACTGCATTTATAATTGAAAATTGATAAATTAATATCTATTATTCCTAATTGTTTTATTTTCCATACATCTTAATTTTTGAATAAAACTCACTACATGGAATACATATAAAATATGAAGAGGATAGATGCCAAATTTATCCAAAATAATTATATATGGATGGATGTTTTTTTCTACAAATTTTGTGATAGAGAAAATAGAATTTTTTTAACTAGATCCTGAATGGTCTAGTTTTCTAAAAATCAATATTATGCAACATTATTTGTGATATTAAATCTTGCATGATGCACAATTTTTATTTGACATCATAATATTTTAGTAGATAACATTGTCTCTAAAGTGAATTAAGTACAACATACCCCAAGGTTAAAAATATCTCATTTGCAACAAAAACCATATTAAAGATGTGTCATTTGAAATAATCACCAAGGTAATATTATATGAAAGATCTTTAATCAAACTTCTTGTGTAAATGAATTTTTTTGTTTTGTAATTCTTCTTAGTTGTGTTGAAAATCATGACCTTTATTTTACTAAAATTCGCTTGTAAACCATGATGATCACAAAATGTTATTTGAATGTCGATATTTTTTCATGAGTATAAAATAGTATGTGTGATGAGAATGATGTTATTTGAAAATAAATATAGTAATTGTTATACCATAAAGGTTACAATAATCATATTTTTTTCTTAAACATGCAAATTATATATTCTAGTTTACTTGTTTAGATACCACAAAATGTAGATAAAAGTGGAAAACCATGTTTGACATCAATGATAATATTGATATATCATATGTAAAACTAGTAATATTTTTTACCTAACCAACCATCTTCTCATAAATTTCCATCACAAGAAAAATCAAATTATATAGAATATGTATGTTTCCAAGCCATTAGATTACAATTTTTCTAGAAATAATTACAAAATGTCGTATGAAAATATAAAATCAATAGTACATACCATATTCATCTAATATATTTCTTATTTGATTACAAATATAAGAATCAATATGTGATAGATAGTATTTGGTGATTATTTTTGAAACTTGCTTTCCCTTTTGTTAAAACAATTCTTATACACTTGCCAAAACCAAACATCTAACACTATAGCAAACAACTCACTCAAGTTGTGTCTAACCAGGATGGTAATATACTTATAAAAATCTTGTTTTTTATTGATTTATATATGAAACATATGATATTATATACCCATATAGTTATGTTTCTATGTGAAGACACCATATTAAATATGTCAACAATATTTGTTTCTAGTTGTAGATACCTAACTTTCATCTTTAAGACTTGGTAACATTAGTTTTGAAAATATTTGACATACTTGGAAAATTGACATAAATATTATTTGAGTACACTTTCCTTCTATCAATTTTCCCTTCCAGTATCTTTGGAACCTCCATGTTCAAATCATACGTATTCAATATTATCTTTGCATATATATGTGTGTATATTTTGAATTATAGAAATACATTTTTCATACATTCTATCAATAATTTCACTATTAGTATGGTACCAGTAAACGTAAATAGCACCAACTACCATAACTATTATACTTTTCTACAAACATCTAGGGGCCATCAAATGGTGGTTTTCAAATTTCATTATTCTGATTAGGTCATATTAGAAAACATTAATGGGTTGACTATAGTAAACATTAACAAAGAGTCACCTAGATGTAAAAATAACCTCACATATCATTCATTTTTTCTTACCTCTCTCACCCCTATTGGATAAATCTCAAATATATTGGATATCATTACAAAACTACTTCTATGCATTCAAAATCTTTAAAGAGTATCCCTAGAGTATTCCATTATGTCAAATGTAAATACAAAGAGTGTTTATCCTTGATTAATTTTGGTTAAATTTAATTAGGTTTAGATTAGATTAGATTAGAGTAGTAAGTAGAGCTGAAATGATGTTATAATAAATACAAATTGATATCAAATATTAAAAATATAACATGCAAAAATCAAAATAAAATAAATTGCAAGTACAAAATGGATGTATAGAGGCACTTAATTGATTACAGAGGACTTATAGAGAGATTTGAGACTATAAACTACTATAAATGGGTACTTTGAACTTAAAGGACCTTCATAATTGAGGCTAACACTATGAACAAACCTAGTGCAAGAATTTACCAAATTGTCTATATTTTAGCTTACAGTTTTAACCCCTTTATATTGTATTGTACTTATTATGAATCAACTTCTATAACTTTATATGGTGTTTTCCTTCTTTGATTTTTTTGTTTATGTCAAACCTTAGTTATCACACATGTAACTAGGCTCTCTATATCGATTGATCATCATCTCAAACCTTATGTATGGATGAAAATTCCTATAAAATAGACATTAGAAGGGTTGTGGGAACCCCCATACATTGATGACATTGGCACTAATCTAAATATGCCTCAAACTACACATCATTCTCCACATAGCATATGATATTTAGATAGATCAATTAGATTTGGAATTTACTTTTACAATGCTTGATTTGACTTCACTCTTACTAAAATAATTTGAGAGGGGATATTGCAGTTATTATGGAAGAGAGATATGGTTGTATGAACCTTGTTTATAGCTTCAAACATAATGTGGTTTCTGTCCCAATGAATTCATATGTGACAGTGTAAGATTTAGGGATCTTTGGATGCCTTTTGTAAGTGTATGAAGTGAGAGCTCTAAGTTAAAAAATGAGGAAGTCTTTACTTTCTTATATACGGTTTCATAGATGATTTATGTATAACAGGAAAAACCAGATGAAGTATAAGGACCAAAGAAATATATATATTTTTAAATTGTACAATACATGTTGGTCCAAGATTATACAAGTAGTTTAGAACTAAATGTATGGTCTTGACTAATCTATGCATTCGTGACTCGAAGCAAGAAATATGACAAACAAAATTTGGAGCGGTATATTGATGTTTCTATATTAAATTTTTAAATTTTACTTTTAGAATATGTTTGCATGTCAATGTTCAAAGATAAAAAAGATAAACAATGGACCTTCAAAAGTGATATGTGGGAATGGAGAAGTCATCTTTATCATAGCAAGAGTGCATAGTCAAATCAAGGGTTACCAAATTGTAAAATACCAAATTTTAGTGTCTACAAAGAGTCCAAATTCACATGCTACCAAGTGTCAAAGATCAAAGAAAATATTATATGTTTATTCATATTATTTTACATACATTAACATGGGTAAAAAAATTATGTGTATTTTAAGCCCTCTTTTTAGTAGTGATATATACTGGTTATGGTGGCAATACAATTTACACATTAGTTAGATTTATTATTTCATATCTATCATATCTTCAATAATTCCTTCTTGGTTCACATTTCATTCGACACCATTAAATCCTATTCTACCCATACATGTTGCTACTAATCCTAACTAGTATATGTTTATGTAATCTTTTTTCTCTCTTTAAGCCCAAGTTACTCAAATGTGAAAAGAATATTATAGATGAGCCCAGATGGAAATTTCTCAAGAACTATTACAAAATGAATTTTCCCAAAATATTTATAATTATACTGTATGTATAGGGTTCATTGCACCTAATATTACAACATTAAATGTGATCCAACACAAAATATTAGATCCTTTCACAAAATATATTTAGAATATATGACTACTAGTTCATTAACAAATATTTTTCTGAAGAACCTTAAGTAACATGTATTATTGTATTTACATCCTTTCATAGGGTTTATTTTGTTATTTCAATCCTCTAACAAACCAATTATTATTTCTCTTTTCTATCAACATTAATTAGAAGGTTTTAGGAACATGAGTTTCACAACACTATCAAGGACCTAATGATCCTATTAGAGGTTATGTCCTATATTACAATACCATGCATCAAAAAATGAGAAATATTATAGATGAAAATGAATTATAATATTTTTTGTTATAAATCCTACTTATAGCTATCCATGAACTAGATCTTTCAATACTTTATGATTTCAATATTATTTCCATGAAAAATTTAAAATATGGGAGAAAACCTACCACATATTACAAAGATAAATTTATAATCAAAACAACCTTAAAATATATGCAATCATACCAAGAATAATGCTAAGGTTATATATTATTCAGTTTCACATTCCGCTAAAAAATTCATTCTTTCAACTCTATGGAGAGATACTTTATAACATTATCATAGCCCCTCTAAGGTGTTGTAAAATTTATTTCAGTTAAATCACATATGTCCTTCTACACCATTGAATATTGGTATAAATAAACCAAATTGTAAGAAATTTGATATCAATACATAATTTACGATCTTTATAGATGCAAAATACTTTAAAATAATATATATGTTGGATTAAAACATAATTCCCAATATCTAATTGATAGAAACTATTGATTTTAGTAAGAAACACACTTCAATTAACAACCTGATTTCATAACCTAATAAAAACCTTAATATGTTTAGTGATATATTTCCAAACAAATAGAAACAAAAAAATAATACCAACCATAAGGTACGCATGGATTCTAATGGGTATCCCCTTATAATTTAATATGCTTCAAAATCTATTTTTTAATATTCTAGAAATAACCTTTTTAGGAAACTTACACGTACGTGAGTATAGTGATCTATAATTACATTTAATAGATATGAAATTATTGAATATTATTCCATTCATATATCCCATATGTTCCTTATTTGATTCCCACCCTAAATAATAGTATTATGATTGAAAATGCATCAAGAAAAATAAATTATACTATAACACTATATACTAGCCCTGAGTACACATATATAGACATAATAAATAATAAATTAATTAAGGGTAAAATTTTATTTACTAGGATCCTAGCTAGGTACGAAGATGCCAACGCCTGAATATAAAATGAAAGAACAAAAGAAAAAAAGTTTGGTAGAAGAAACTAGACAACATATATTTAGAAATTAACTTGAAGTCAGCACAAAGTCAGCATCTTCATAGCTGAGATACAAAGAGGAAAAAACTATACAAAAATATCCATAAGTCAACATAGAATCAGCTAAAAGTTAGCACTAAATCAACAATGATTCAGTAATCATCCAAATCAGTTATAACCATCACCATGTTATTTCATAAGTTTCTGAAAGCTCTTTTTAATATTATATAGGCCCTTTTTGATATCTATGAATGTAGTACCCTTGTTGTTTTTTTCCTTTCTGAGAACGTCAAATTGAGAAATGAAAAGGGAAAGGAAGTCCAACGTGCTCTTATGCATGCTTAAAATGTCACATTGTTTGTTATTGATTCCTTTTGCCTCTTTCTCCATATTGTTAACTCATTTGATAAATTCTAACACTATTTTCTTACCATTAAAATTCTCATCCCTTCCTAGCTTACTTGCTTCTATATTTCTTTTTAGATCTTTGATTTTACCCAAATGAGATTCAAAATTAGAACAGTGCTTAGGGTCTTTAGAAGAGATGAATTTTCCTTTGTAACCCATTTTCATCAGACCAATAATGGCTTCCCCTTCACCACAAAATGAGGAGGACGTAGGGGGCATATCCTCAAGATAACATTTATCCCTCTTACTCCTGATGGTTCTATAGAAAGAGGAGTCTCTTGGGCATTTTCTAGTGGAAGGAATAGGAAGAGAAGTGGTGATGGAAGGGAGAGATGAAGGAGGGGGAGGAGGAATTGGGAGGAAAATATATGAAGAAGTGGGGAGGGAATAAGGATGTGCTAGAGAGTGCAGAGGAGGAGGAATAGGTAGAAGAGGGGAGGAGGTGGAGAATTTGGACAGTGGGGTGGAGGTGTTTGGAGCAAGGGTGATAGGATCAGATGTGTTGGGAGAAAATGAGAGGCTTGAGGGAGGGAGGTTAATGATGGTGATGTAAAAGTACTTGAAAAGTAAAAGAATCACAATATGGTGGATAGGATGAACCCATTTTCCTCTTTTGACTAAAACCAATAAATTTTCAATGGAATGGATAATGAAGAAGTGGAAAATGACTAAGTAGCTTCTCCAAAATTTATTAATGTAGATAATGTCATAAAAAGGAACAATGTATTACCTTCACTCGATGATAATGAATTTCATAATCAACAGTGTCATGTTATTAAATGGAGGATGCATGGATTCACAAAAAAGAACCCTCCTTTCTTTCTAACCAAGGACTCTCCTTCATTCTAAATTTTCTTCTCTTCAGCTTCAATGTCGATCTTGTTCTTGTAGAAGTTTATCCCATTTCTACTGAATCTAATCACTTTGGCTATAATTTCTTCATTGATTTAAAATACCCTTACCTTATAATTTACCATTTTATTATTCTAATTCTTACCAAATTACTATAAATAGATGTAATTATTGTCCCTTAATCCTCTCCAACAACCAAGTGAATCCACCCCTGCGTAAGATCCCCCAAAGATATGCATTATTTTTCCATTTGTCTATATTAATATATTTGATATTGCATCATTCACCCCCATCTCTTCCTCCAAAGATAGCAAGAAGAAATGATCCTTAATAGATTGGAAGATGAGCATGCTAATAATTTAAGAGGAGTGTGTTTATACTTCCATATGTACCACTCACACTTCACCAGTGAACTTTGCTTTATCGTTATTAATAATATTAATAACATTTTATGGTGGCATCTCAACATCATTCCATATTTTTAAATAATTAATAATGACCCCTTTATTTTCCATAGCATAGACAAGTTGATTCCCTTCACGATAAGTATGATTAATTTCATAGTTTTGAAACATGTTGAGAATATTTTGAGCTTCCTAAATAATTATTTTAATGGACCAACATATTTGATTGTTACCTTTCAAAAATCTAGTGATATTTAGATAATCTCCTTCAATTATAATTTTTCTAGTTTCCATGTCTCTAGCAATCCTAATCCCCCAAAGGGTAGCAAGGGATTCTACGTGATGATTTTAATTTATGCCCATGGGGCCAGTGTACTTCTTAATGATAGTACCTTGATCATTTCTAATACATCCCCCTACCACTAACTTACTTGGGATGCCTTTAGAGACCCCATCATAGTTTAGTTTCAACCACCATGACTTTGGAGGATACCACTTGATATATTCTCTAGAAACCATCTTAGGTTGATGAATAGTATTAGAAAAAATGTTGAGGTTCTAGTTTTTTAGAATTCTACTATTTTCATTATTATTTTGTGTCATTTTAGGGGGCCTGAAGCTGATTATGTTTTGCTTTATATCATTCAGAATACCATTTGTAATTCTTACAAATGAAGTATTTTTTTTCTTGAAGATGGCAGCATTTCTAGTTGTCTAGATAGTCCAAATGACCCAGGGAAAGGAAATGATCCAAAAAATTAATCACTGAACTCCTAAAGGAAAAATGTCATTGTTCCTAGGCTTGAACAATAGTGGATGGAAGAATCCACTTAATCTCCATGAATCCAAAAAGAAATCCCAAAATTTGAGAAGTAAAAGGGAAATGGAAACAAAGGTGGTTAGTTGTCTCCCCATCCTTCTTGCAGAGTATACATCTATTTGGAACGTGTTGGAATTTCTTAACCCAATTTTCAATAGTCAGAGATTTATTTTGAATAAAAATACAAAAGAACATATTAACCTTGGGCGTTAACTCTTTAATCCATATTTTACTCTAGTTAAACATGGGAATTTGAGGGGAGGAGAGGATCATATAACCAGACCTTACTGAATAATTTCCATCAAAAGAATTTTCTTAGATGATTTCATCAATATTATTAACACAATGGATGTGCTGATTTTGAAGCATTTTTTTAATCCTATGAATGTGCTGAGAGGTTAAATAAGCATTACCTAATTCTAGCAACTGGATCCAATTGAAATTGTTAATGTAACTACTAAATTTCTCACCAATCTGAAGTTGGAAATGTTAAAACACATGGGAACTATCTTCAAAATCACAAAGGGGAGTATTAAAAAGCCATTTATCCTACCAAAAATAATTATCCTTTCCATTCCTTAGCTTCCACCTACTGCCTTTTGTGATAAGATATTTGTAACCAATGAGAGCATACCAAAAACCTAACCCCAAAGGGATGTCATTTTTATGCAACCAATCCAAGGTTTTAGAATTTTCAATATATTTATGCCTTATGATAGAAACCCAAGGGAGATATTCTTTTAGCAACATCCATCCCATCTTTGTGATCATGGCTTTAGTCATCTATCTTATATTTTTGATACCAAGCCCTCCACAAATTTTATGAAGACAAAATATTTCCTAAGCAACAAGTGGGATTCTATTATTTTCTTCATTACCATCCCACAAGAATCTTTTTTGGATCCTTTCAATATTTTCAACAATCAAGCTAGGGATTTTAAAGAGAGACATAATATAATAGGAAAATTTTATAGTGTGATCTTAATTAGAAATTATTTCCTATCTTGTGATAGATCCGTACCTTTCCAACCAGCAATCTTTCTCTAGAATCGTTCAATATGGGAATTTTAGATGTCCATAGGAACTTTACTAGAGAAAAGGAGCATCCCAAGATAAGAAGAGGGTAGCTTCTTAATATTACATCCAAGAATTTTAGCAATTTTTATTTACCTATACTCAGGAGTGTTAAGGAAAATAAAAGAACTTTTATCAAATTTGATAAGTTGATTTGAAAATTATTCATATTCTTTTAGAATATTTTTAATTCTTCTAGCTTCCACAGTTAAGGCCATCAATAGGAAAATAATTTCATATACGAAGTGCGGGTTGTAGACTTTAAAATCGTGTGAATAATGGTTAAACCATTGAGATGACCAACATGAATTTCAACAGAAGTACTCCTACTAAGGCTTTCCGCCATAAGAATGAAAAGAAGAGGTGAGAGGGGATCACCTTGATTTATGACTCTATTGCTGCTAAAGAAACTGAATGGATTTCTATTGATGATGATGGAGAACATAGGATAAGAAATTCAGGTCTGAAGTAATTTTTTGAAGTGGTCATCAAAACCAAACTTACTAACGACTTTATCTAAAAACTTCTAAGAAACTTGATCAAAATCTGTATACATGTCTAACTTCACAATCATGCTTTCTTTCTTTATTTTATCCATATAGTGAATGGTTTCATAAACCAATATAATACCATCCTAGATAAATCTTCCTCTCACAAAACCACCCTGTTTACAGGAAATGAGTTTAGGGAGAAGCGGTTGTATTCTGGAAGTGATGGTTTTGGTGAAGATTTTGTAGAGCACATTTGAAATACTGATAGGCCTAAAAAAATTTAACTCTTTTTCCCCATTGTTTTTTGGAATTAACACAATAAATGTGTTATTGATCTCTTTAAGAAGGTACCATGTTCTTAAAAATTCATTGATGGTGCTAAGCAGATCTTCCTTGCATATTTCCCAATAATTTTGATAAAATTTAGTCACGAAACCATCTGGGCCAGGAGATTTATCTCCTTCCATAGGAAAAAAAAATTTGGATCTCTTCCATAGTGACTTTATCTATGAGTTTCTTTAAAGTGTTATTGTTGAAAACATTAGATGGTATGTCAAAGATAAATCTATCCATACTCTCCTCGTCTTGATTGGAGAATACATTAAAATATGTCCTTATAAAAGGAAATAGCTTATTTTTTAATAAATTTTATTTCCTTACTATTGCTACCATCTTTCGTAATGATTTCAGAGATTTTATTACAACACCTATGTTGGATTATCATCATGTGGAAAAATTTTGTATTCTTGTCACCTACTTTTAACTAGAGAGCCTGATATTTTTTCTTCCAATAAGACTCATCCCTAGTATTTATAGTATGAAGTAGAACAAGAAGTTATTTCTCTAAGTAATAGTCTTCTACCTCCATTCATTTTTCCTCAAATCTCTTCTCCAAAGCTTCAAATTTTTCTTTTATCTTGTTCTTTTTTTCAAAGATGTTCCCAAACACCTCCTTGTTCCATATTTTTATATTTATCTTAACATTTTTCAAATTTTGTACAAATGTAAACATGAAAAAACCTCTTATCCTTCTTCCCCACCATTCTTTTATTCTATCATGATGATCTAGATGAGACATCCACATTTTTTTGATTTTAAAGGGAGATTGATTTCTTACCTATTTTTCTAGCAGATTGAGAACTATTGGATTATGATCCAAACCCACTCTAGGGAGAGAAGAAATCTTAAATTCTTATGTGAGATTCCAATTTGCAGTAACAATGGCTCTATCAAGTCTTACTTGAATTAAATCAGCACACATTCTCCTATTAGACCATGTATATTTGAGTCCTTCAAACTCAATATCTATGAGGTTATTATCAAAAATCATATCTGAAAGATTCTACATGCTTATACTATATTGTTGAGTTACCCCCTTATTTTCACTAGGATTCAAGGGAGTGTTGAATTCTCCCATGATTATCCATTTTTAGCCTCCACAAATCTTCTTGAAATCTATTAGTTATGTCCAAATTATTTTTCTACTCAAGAGGTTATTCCGAGCATAAATATTAGAAATAATCCAAGACTCATTAGTATCTTTAATAGAGGTAAAGAATATGGAAATATGATTATAACTAGAAAGGAGTACTGAACCTCTAGCCCAGATTTTACCCCAAATAGTGACAATGCCTCTAGTAGTGCCATTTGAGTCGACACAACTTATCTCTGAATTTTTCCAAAGGATATTTTTTATTTTATTTACAGAATTACCTTGCATATTCATCTCTTGGATTTCCAAAATAGAGGTCTATTACAAAATCTGAAATCTTTTATAATTCTCTCTTTTTTTTTACTAATTAGACCTCTGATGTTCCAAGATATAATCTTCATTTAAAATGTTTAAGAGGGGTCCTTTTTTGGCCCTTTGGATCCAAAATGAGTTGAGTGTCATTTGCAATCTCTTTATCAATTTCTTTCCTCCTCTGGTCACCCAGTTGATGGCATTTCATATCTTCTTATTCCCACCTACATTAGCTAATACACAAGATCTTGTAGATGTTCTAGAGTAGGAGGCCCCGAGATCAGCCCCACTTATTTATTTTCCTTTCTTTTTTTATGAATCAATGTTATGAATTCTCTTGTGGTAGCTCTATTACCACCTATAGTTAGGGTTCATATTAGGGGAGAATTTTCGTACATATCCAAATATTAAGATTTTTTAAGTTTGCAAATTGGTGATTTTTTTCACTACCTTATAGTAGCAAGTTCACCAAAACATTTTGGGTCATAAATAAATTTAACCCTTATATGACCTTATAGTTTCCACTAAGGGCCAAACAACATTGGTATATTATCCATTATGTTATAATATACTATTATATATATGATTAATTCGCCATAATATATTAATACAATATAATTCCAACATTCATTAATTCTGAGATCTGATGTCGAAGCCAAAGGAAAAATAAAATAAGCATGCAAAAAATATGAAAATATAATCCAAAAACACAAAGTTATAAGCGAAAAAGGTAAGGGATTCAGTTTGAACTGTCAAGGCATTATGCAAAATTTTTACCGGAAGACAACGTAAATACATGATGTTGCTTGGTAAAATTCTTGTACATCGTTGGATGGTAGTAAAATTCATGTTACTGTATCGTACACATGAATCTGAGTCATTGTTTTGTGGTGTGAATGTATGCATGTATTTAACAACATGGAAAAAAACCTACATTCTCTACCATCCAGAAACCCTCCTTTCTTATATTTGCGAACAATGTGAATACCTCTTTTAGAAAATTTTCCACGCATCCTATAATAATTTTTTGGAGGGGGGGATCTTAATATAAACCATGCTTATAGTATGAAAAATAACTATTGTTAAATAGTTATGATTTTTCCTAACATAGGTATATATGAAATATCTATAAGATGATCATGATTACGTAACTACAATACACAAATTCTGTAAGTATATCCATAGAAAAAAAGTAGCTATGATTCATGGTATTTCATATGAGTATCCCATTCAACCCATTGATAACCTTTTAATATTACAGAAACATTATTGTACAATTATTTGAGGTGTAACCAAAATACAAGATTAAAATAAAACTTCAAAGACAACCAATTAATTTTTATAATGATCTATTATGTAACATTCGTTATACACCCGTGACATCCATAAGTTGAATATATCCTATTTATTCTACCACATATTTTGGTGGTATTGAACTAACCTTATGAGTTGTGTTGAAAAATAACACTTGAATGTATTCTTTCCACATACAACAGATTCCACTAGTTGCTTTGACTACTCAAGCTATGCAACTCATACATAAGCATATTGATGATTCAAGATATTCTACAACATATGAGATTATTTATTTAATTAAGATTATGACATACATATTTCTTCTATTTTTCAATATCTGAAATTTTGATTTTCTAACCATATACCTCCACTTGAGCATCTCCTTGATGGGATTATACGATATCATCCCTAAATTAACTTCTTATGGAATGTGGGTATGCAGTAAATAAAAAATAGGTTTCACTTATTTTATTTGATTGTACTATTCTACTTGACCGCCTCCTCTCACATTTGATTATTTTATTCATCCATTCTTCTATTTTTGCATTAACATTGATTTATTTCATCTTAACCATTCTTCCTTCCCCTTGGGGTTTATCTTATTTTAAACATTGTGTTGTCTCTCTCCTTTTTATTTGTTATCTTGTTTAAGTCATTAAAACAAGTTATTATACAATGAAATGTGTGCATACACATATTTTACAAAAATATGATCTTAGGCCATCATCCCATGGAGGGGAGGTCCATAAATATATCATCGGTTTATGTTGATTAAATTTAGGATCATTTTAGTAATTTTAAGGTATTATGTTTTTAACTACTTTCCTTAGAAATACCTATTGAGATATTATAGGATCTATAGTAGTCATATGTGAATTTTTGGAAAAATAAAAAATCATATTTCCCTTTAAAATCACCAAAAAATAATGTTTAGGAATGCATGTTATGTTCTAATGGACAAAAATATATAAGATATATAGGGGAAATTATTAGTGCCTCCTCTCTAGCCACCTCTTAATTTTATGAGGAAAAAAATGCACATCCTATTTTTTAGGAATATATTATATTATTTCCTATATGTTGCTTCAAGAAAAAACATGATAACTTATTCGATAAGAAAATAAGATTTGAATCCCTTCCATGGTATCACGGTCCTAGTATACATACTTTGAGTCATATTACATCTTTTTAGAATACTAATTTCCCATCTCTCCATATGTACTATTTATGCTTTCTTTTGTCATGGAACACTTTAAGTTTACATGATCAAATCTTCCTCTATGCTTACACATCTTATGAAATTTTTTTCTATGTTGAGTCTTTCCTACGAGGATATTTTCATTACTTCCTCATACTCTCTTTGGTAAAAAGGGAATTAAATAGAACCCTTAAAATGGAATTCACTTAGTAAATGTATGGTAAATCACATTCGTCAAAAGGGAATTAAATAGAACCCTTAATGTTAGTTTTAACCTCTAATTATTAAATTGATAATACCCCTCCTCTCGTTATATTATACCCTCTATTTTTTCCATCTACCTTACTTACCCACTTTTCCATTACAATTTTATTTATCTTTTTTTATTTCTACTCTAATATATCAAATTGAAAATATATCATGTTTCCCACTCAACTAATATTTTCATAATATTTCTTTGATCTAGAAAGATATGTTGAGTCTATTCAACACATGTTACCAATTACCTTAATGCTAAGATTTAATCATTTATCAATAGTTACTCGAATAATTAAAAGGATGAAATAATATCATTTGTGTTGAAAATCATACTCAACCTTAGTTTTATACCATCTTAGTATTTCCATTTTAAGAATCTCTTAGTTTATATTTCCTTATTGAAAAATATATTATAATTTAACTTTATGACCACACTTCTTTTGCAATTTTAAGGTATGTAGTCTAAAAAACTAGAGTTCAAATGTTTTATTTTATACTAAAAAAACCCTACCTCTTCTCTATCCCACTTATCTAACCTACCCCCAATACTTAATTCAAAATATTAATAAATTAAATATTTTCACCCATAATGTCTATCGGTATATTGAATTTTCTTTTATCATTTTAATTACCTCAATATGGATGAATGTGCTATAATACTGCCTAGATAATGAACCCCTCATGATTATGATAGGACCTTAATGTTATTTCCATGATACAACACCTGTAGATAATTTTTACACCTTTATATTATTTTTTTATACATCCCTATAACATATCCTTAATATCCTCTTACATTACTCTCCACATATCCTTTTAACATACATGTACTACTTGGGTTGTAAAGTTGGATTGTAATGATTATTAGGTTGTAAATCTCAAAGGATGGATTATAAAGTAAGGAATGATAGATTGCAATGGAGTAATAATATGCTGCTCTACCCTCATTTATGCATGACCAATAAAAAATTAAATCAAATTTGTAATAATATAATAGAAATTTTAATCTAGAGCACTAGAACTAGTCATTTAGTTTTATAAGATAACAGAAATTTTAATTTAGAGTGCTAGAAGTAGTGATGTATTTTTATAAGAATGGTTATGTTCTAGGTTAATGTTAATTATATTTTGTAAATATTATCAACTAAACACCCTTTAAATATCTCTAATAAAAATGTGGAGAGTAAATGAAAAATATACTAGGAGAAATATGATTCATATCAATACAAAATTCCTATAGGAAATACATACATTAAGGATGCCAAATATTCTTGATCCCTTATTCACATAACTGCATCTATAATTGAAAATTCATAAATTAATATCTATTATTCATAATTGTTTTATTTTCCATACATATTAATTTTTGAAGAAAAATCACTACATGGAATACATATAAATTATGAAGAGGATAGATGTCAAATTTATCCAAAATAATTATATATGGATGGATGTTTTTTTCTACAAGTTTTGTGATGGAGAAAATATAATTTTTTTAACTACATCCTAAATGGTCTAGTTTTCTAAAAATCAAAATTATGAAATATTATTTGTGATATTAAATCTTACATGATACATAATTTTTATTTGACATCCTAATATTTCAGTAGATAACATTGTCTCTTAAGTGAGTTAAGTACAACATACCTTAAGGTAAAAAATCTCTCATTTGCAACAATAACCATATTAAAGCTGTGTCATTTGAAATAATCACCAAGTTAATATTATCTGAAAGATCTTGAATCAAAATTCTTGTGTAAATGATTTTTTATTTTTTTGTAATTCTTATTAGTTGTGTTGAAAAGCATGACCTTTATTTTACTAAAAGTCACTTGTAAACCATGATGATAAAAAAATGTTATTTGAATGTCGGTATTTTTTTCATGAGTATAAAAATAGTATGTGTGATGAGAATGATGTTCATTTGAAAATAAATATAGTAATTGTTATACCATAAAGGTTACAATAGTCATATTTTTTTCTTAAACATGCAAATTATATATTCTAGCTAGTTTACTTGTTTAGATACCATAAAATGTAGATAAAAGTGGAAAACCATGTTTGACATCAATGATAATATTGATATATCATATGTAAAACTAGTAATATTTTTTACCTAACCAGCCATCTTCTCATAAATTTCCATCATAAGAAAAACCAAATTATATAGAATATGTATGTTTCGAAGCCATTAGATTACAATTTTTCTAATCAAAATAATCACAAAGTGTCGTATGAAAATATAAAAGCAATAGCAGCATACCGTATACATCTAATATATTTCTTATTTGATTAAAAATATAATAATCAATATGTAATAGATAGTATTTGGTGATTATTTTTGAAACTTGCTTCCCCTTTTGTTAAAAAAATTATTATACACTTGCCAAAACCAGACATCTAACACTATAACAAACAACTTACTCAAGTTGTGTCCAACTAGGATGGTAATAGACTTATAAAAATCTTTTTTTTTCTTGATTTATATATGGACCATATGATATTATATACCCATATAATTAGGTTTCTATGTGAAGACACCATATTAAATATGTCAACAATATTTGTTTCTAGTTGTAGATACCTAACTTTCATCTTTGAGACTTGGTAACATTAGTTTTGAAAATATTTGACATACTTGGAAAATTGACGTAAATATTATTTGAGTACACTTTCCTTCTATCAATTTTCCCTTCCAGTATCTTTGGAACATCCATGTTAAAATCATACTTATTCAATATTATCTTTTCATATATATATGCGTATATTTTGAATTATAGAAATACATTTTTCATACATTTTATCAATAATTTCACTATTAGTATGGTACCAGTAAATCCTAAATATCACCAACTACCATAACTATTATACTTTGCTACAAACATCTAGGGGCCATCAAATGGTGGTTTTCAAATTGCATTATCCTGATTAGATCATATTAGAAAACTTTAATGGGTTGACTATGGCAAACAATAACAAAAAGTCACCTAGATGTAAAAAGAACCTCATAGATCATTAATTTTTTTCTCACCTCTCTCACCCCTATTGGATAAATCTCAAATATATTGGATATCATTACAAAAATACTTTTATGCATTCAAAATCTTTAAAGAGTATCCCTAGAGTATTCCATTATGTCAAATGTAAATACAAAGAGTGTTTATCCTTGATTAATTTTGGTTAAATTTAATTAGGTTTAGATTAGATTAGAGTTAATTCTAGAGCTTGAAATGATGTTATAATAAATACAAATTGATATCAAATATTAAAAATATAACATGCAAAAATCAAAATAAAATAAATTGCAAGTACAAAATGGATGTATAGAGGCACTTAATTGATTACAGAGGACTTCTAGAGAGATTTGAGACTATCAACTACTATAAATGGGTACTTTAAACTTAAAGGACCTTCATAATTGAGGCTAACACTATGAACAAACCTAGTGCAAGAATTTACAAAATTGTCTAGATTTTAGCTTACGGTTTTGACCCTTTTATATTGTATTAGTACTTACTATTAATCAACTTCTATAACTTTATATGGTGTTTTCCTTATTTGATTTGTTTGTTGCTATCAAACCTTAGTTATCACACATGTAACAATGCTCTCTGTATAGATTGATCATCATTTCAAACCATATCCATAGATGAAAATTCCTGTAAAATAGACATTATAAAGGTTGTGGGAACCTCCATGCATTGATGACATTGGAACTAATCTAAATATGCCTCAAAATGCACATAATTCTCCACCTAGCATGTGATATTTAGATAGATCAATCAAATTTAGAATTTACTTTTACAATGCTTGATTTGACTTCACTCTTACTAAAATAATTTGACAGGGGATATTGCAGTTATTATGGAAGAGAGATATGGTTGTATGAACCTTTTTTGTAGCTTCAAACATAATGTGGTTTCTGTCCCAATGAATTCATATGTGACAGTGTAAGATTTAGGGATCTTTGGATGCCTTTTGTAAGTGTATGAAGTGAGAGCTCTAAGTTAAAAAATGAGGAAGTCTTTACTTTCTTATGTACGGTTTCATAGATGATTTATGTATGAAAGGACAAACCAGATGAAGTATAAGGACCAAAGAAATATATTTTTTAAAAAATTGTACAATACATGTTGGTCCAAGATTATACAAGTAGTTTAGAACTAAATGTATGGTCTTGACTAATTTGTGCATTCGTGACTCGAAGCAAGAAATATGACAAACAAAATTTGGAGCTGGTATATTGATGTTTCTATATTAAATTTTTACATTTTACTTTTAGAATATGTTTTCATGTCAATGTTCAAAGATGAAAAAGATAAACAATGGACCTTCGAAAGTGATATGTGGGAGTGGAGAAGTCATCTTTATCATAGCAAGAGTGCATAGTCAAATCAAGGGTTACCAAATTGTAAAATACCAAATTTTAGTGTCTACAAAGAGTCCAAATTCACATGCTACCAAGTGTCAAAGATCAAAGAAAATATTATATGTTTATTCATATTATTTTACATACATTAACATGGGTCAAAAAATTATGTGTATTTTAAGCCCTCTTTTTAGTAGTGATATAATAGAAACACTTAGCACATCATAAAGGCATGTTGAGATTAGTTGCAACAAAAATTCTAGCCCATTTTAAGGTATATTATAGTAAAGAATGCATACATAGGGTTTGGTAAAATGTGAAATAAAATAGTAATTATCTTATAGGATCAAATATATTACACATATCAAAAATGAAATTTCATGCACATGAAAAGGTTTTCCAAGATTTTACATTAACAAATCCCTTATTAACACTATGGGAAGACCCTGATAATGGAAATAACTATACATGGTTAACCTCACTGATAGTGTTTAGGAACATTTTGTACTTATTTAAAATTAAAAATAGTGTTATTCCTAATTTAATATACTATCGAACAATGATTATTTATAAGTAAGACAAATAGTCCTAATAGTATTAAATAATAATAATTAGTTTTCACCAAAATGTTTTCCAATTATAATAGGATAAATATAATTAGTATTAAATCATATTACATGGAACTATGTAACACTTTCATTTGAGTGCAACTCACTTGATGTGCCCACCATCCAACTTGATCCTCGTTCTCTCACTCTCAAAAAATATCCCCTTTTCAATCTACTATAGAAAAATACTTGATTAAAACAAATTTTATACCTCACATTTTGATCATAAGATGGTGGTAAATGGATGATGTTCTTCAAAAATTCACATTAAACCTATAATCACATGATGAATATGCATACAACCATATTCGATAATGATGTATATGAATATGTAGATTCATGTAAATTCAATATATAAAAGAAGGAGTTGTAGTTATCTAGTGAAACACGATACAAAATATAGAGTAAAACACATGTCATGAAGTATAAGTCATTGTAATATATCCAGTAGCTAGATTTATATTTCCAATAGATAAGATTAAGAAATTTATTTCCTAAAAAACTCTATATAAGATGTTCCTTGTGTAGGAATTCCCCCAATATATAAGGAATCCCCTAGGTTTGATAAATATGAATTCATGAAACACATGTGTATGTGTCCATGGAACATATTTATTCTATTTCAAGAAAACATATCTAATCTTTTAAGATAGATTGCATGGATAAGTAGATGTGTAAAATGATAAATCATGCTAACATCAATATATGAGTCTTTGTAATAACAAAGATACTCACATAAAGGTGCTAGTTTTTTGTTTCTAGAATAGTTGAAGTTTTTATATTTGCTTGACTATTTAAAAATATATAAATAAATCTAAATTTATTAGGGACCTAAGTTCACAGGTTGTATAAAATATAAGAATGGGGTTAGAATCCTCGGTAGCTATGATTCCCTCAAAAAACCAACTAACCCATGTAATATGTTGCATTTTTAGGTAATGTATAGGTGTTGACATGAGACTAAGTTTCAAGAGAATGAGTAAGGTAAGATAATGAAAAAATTATTTTTTAAAGTAGAAGAAGCACACATATAATTAAGATTTTATGTAAAATGGTTCATATAAAAAATTTGGAGTAAGATAAATATAGGAGGACTATCTAGGGAACCCAATAATGGGATGATTATTTTGAAGTTCTATATCGAGAGGTTTTGGGTTTGCAGTAGGAAATATGAGTCATTTTTTGAATTTAATAAGTACGCATGTACAGTACAATACCTAAAGTCACAAGTGTTAGGAATTAGTGTATACCAAAATTGTGGATAATTTGTATTACTATTTTTTGGTCTCAACATTGTATCAAGAGAGTCCATTAGTGTGGACCGCATGGGTCATAATTGTAAGGTTTTTGTATAATTATTACATGTCACAAAAGACTAGATAATATAAGTTGTACACATGAATGTGATGCCTTCAAAGCTTTCTTGCTATGAATGAGTACTATTGAGTTTTGTGGGATCTATTTTTAAATAGGATAAGATATATGTTGATGTTGATGTTGATGTTGAATGGGATGTGAAATTTTCATACATGGATTTGATAATTTAGTATAATATCATGTTGTAGTAGGTAGTTTGATACGAAATATGATGGGTAGAATGTGATACTAATAAGTAATACTCAAATTTTTGACCACTTTTGTTTTAGGAATTTATTTTAAGAACTTAATGAAAAGTTTACTAATATTTATCCTCACACATGTCTATGTTTCATGAAAATAATATCATTAATAAGTAGTTTTAGGAACCATGTGGCTATATTATAATAAAATATTTGTTAAATAAATTTGATTCCACCAAGTCATTGTATTCATTTATGAGAGATATCATCCATAGCATTTTTAAAATTAATTTATTGACTAGTGTTATTAGAGTTAGAAATAGGTGGCATAATGCATATGTGTATATATGTTTTATCATCAACCATAGTACTTAAAAACCATATGGATAGGAACAAGATAAAAAATTGATTAAAGGTTTAGTAAAAGCATAAATTTAATGTATTTCAGAAAGATCATAAGTTAATAAATATTTCTTGGAAATAATATCATGTATTAGACATATATCAACATTATTGAGAAATCCTAACAACTTGTCAATAATATTGAACTAGTCAAAATAATTTGTGTTAGATCCTAAATAAATTAAGGTTCTTAGGAAGGAATAGTATCTATGGGATGATATTTTTCATCATAATTTGGAGGAGGAGGTACGACATGATAGTTTAGTATATTTTCTATGAATGATATATTATATTAATTTAATAAGTAAAAGGATAAAAGATAATTCACAACAAACATTGGGGGGTATGGAATCATACCCCAAAGCCATGAAGGTTCTTGGAAATAATAATTTGGAATTTACTCCATCATTATCACATTTATACATATAATTAACTTAATCCAAATGCACATTTCTCAGTTCCTGCCCTTTGAGTCCACTAGGTTACAGCTTTCTATGCAAATTAGAACTTATGGAGCTATTGGATGTTATTTAGAACAAATTTATATACTCCTACCTAATTTCCTAATATCTTTGACTAGGTCCCAAGCTAATCATGAAAAAACTTGATTATAGAAGCGGCCTATATTTTCATCCAAAATTGATTATTTAGTCCATTATATTTAAAATGGTCATAATTTCAAAGGAAAAGTTTACCCTTGTAACCTTAGGGCCAATTAAGTGTGAAATCATTCACAAAAGGTATATATTAAAACATATATACCAAAATACATTAGGGACACCTTTGGTCATCCATGGATATTAACACTCTAAAAATGAATTTGGGCCCTAATCATTAAATCATCAGTTCTTTATAGAAATATAACAAGGTATAATTCCAAATATATAACTATTTACCATCCAAAATCACTCTCATGCACCATAATCCAAGTCAAAGATAATTTCCAAGTGTTGAAGGTTGTTTAATCCTAATTAAAAGTATACATAAAAATATACATGATGGTTTATATTTTTTTATTCCAACTTGAAGCTAATGCATAATCAAAATTTATAATAAAATTATTCAACATTAAAATCTAAAAGTAGATGTAAATGCAATAAATAATTATATTAAATTAGATCATGTGCTAAAACATACTAAACCACAATAGGATAGGCTAAATTATATTTTTTAGTGTTTCATAAATTGTTATAAATATAAATTTAACGATAATAGAATATAATTTTTCTCATTATGTTTCATATAAAAATTAAGGTTATGATACCCCTTCGAATGCAGACACCTAACTACTCACTCGTGTCTGGGGATTTCATTCTTCATGGCATTAATAAATGGATTGTCAATTCCTCTAAAAACCTCATGCATGAACCTATGAGACCAAAACTATAGTTCCCATATATTTTATCATTCAAATGGAGATTAGATAACAAAAAAAATAGTGCTGGTAGATTTAGACTATCCTTTGTGGAAAACTCCCTTGGTGATTTTTCCACCAAGCCATTCACTACATTTCCTAAATGAGGGGCTCAAACTTCATATAGTTATCCTATTTTGGGTGAATGTTTTTATTAAAATATATAATACCTCCCCCTATATTTTCCCTTGTTCCTTAAACAAAAATATCATGTGTATCTATCGATAAAATGTACCCTTTTTTAGTGATAGAATGCTAAAGTAGAGTTCTTATAGTTAGCTATAAAACCCTAAAAGTTTCATTTGGTGTATATATGTTTAGTAATAATTTATATGACCTTTTAATTCTTGTAAATTATCTTCGGATGCTCTTAACCTGATTTGGAGTGTTTCAGAGTGAATATAGGTTTCTCTTAATACATTCTCTTGATTTAGGTAATTTTAGGGTAGCTTTTTATAAGAATTGTTTGATATTTTAAACTTGATATATTGAGAGAATTATAGGTGAATAAATGAGAGTGTTATTTAGGATTTTATGCCTTTCCATAGGATATAATTTAGCATTAAGTCTAAACTAGAAAAGTGAATTAGGATAAACTTAAAAAAACATTTGTTTGGAGATAGAGAATACATGCACCAGAAAGTGGACATAAGTATGTGGTAGTTGTTTGTATCCAAATTGATTCTCCCTTGGAAGTTGAGACATATCACATATTTAACAAGATACTCAAAGATAGACAAATCATAATTTTCTTTGTGGTCGGGGAATGGATTGAGCTGGCTCTTTATCACTCAGGCGCTAGAGAAATAGATAACACTATATAAAAGGATTTGATCTATCATCACTACTTTAGGCCGTGCCTTTCGACCAGGGTGAGAGGACCCGTTTTGTAACCTCTGTCAGTGAAGGACATGAAGAGATCCCTCTTTGCACAATTTTAAGGGGAACCTTGAGAAAATATGATCAATATGCCACAATTTAACTCTCACCAGTTGTAACTTCTAAAGAATGGTGATATTTTCTGAGTACGGTTCGAGTTACGAAAGACACTTAAAACCTTCTTACTTCTATATATTTTGGTATTATAATTTTTTCATTTGTGGATACATAGCAAAAACATGGGTACTTCAGATAGGATTCATGGTTATTTGCAAAATTTGGTGGGGATTTAAGAAAGATGAATTTGATTTCACCAGATATTTGAGAGCCTTTAAAACAATTGGAAGACTAACACATAGAATCCTTTAGAATAGCCAAAATATTCCTTCAACCAAAAGGTGTGCATTAATGGAGCCCCATATCTACACAGTTTCACACAATCTTTGAGAATTCAACATGAAGGCTCAAGCTAAAGAATCAATTAAACATTAAATAACCCTAGTTCCTCATGCCTAAGATACACTCGAAGGCTTATAGACAATATTTATCAACAAAATGATAGTAAAGTGATTTTAAATTGTTTATCTCATTATAGGATGAAGGCTCTTCTCATAATGAAATTACAAATGCCACTAAACTATCACAGGGATGAGATCTTGCGTGATTCGGAGGGATTTTAACACAAGATTGCAATAGGAACATCAAAACCATTTGAAAACATTTTGAAATAAAAATAGACACACTTTTTCCCAAGATCAACACAAATTAATTCAAGATCTTTTAGATTTATCAACAGGGGAAAGTTTCTTGAATAGTCTCAGAACTTGTAAATGGTTGTACACTCACAACCATTTTGACGTGATCAAATCAAAAATAAAAGAGGTTAACAGGTTTCTCATATGGTCTCTCAGGAAGATGGGATTTCTCAAATTTTATCATAAGAATTAAACCCCCGACCATTTGCAAGAGTATCCTCATTGCATTTATATAATTCACTCACTCACTCATTTCAAATTTTCCCCCCAAAAAGAAGAATATTCAAGGAATCCTTTTCTTGTTACCAATTTGTCTCAGAAAGTGATGTTTAAAAATTTTACACGCAAAGCTGCCAGGTGGACAAATCATGAACTAATCACATTTCTCAGAACCTTGACTAATGACTAGGATGCCATGCCCCAACTTTTTGATAGTTCTTCTAATCATTCTTTTATTCTATCATGTGAGAAATCCCCTTTTTAATCATTTTTAAGTGGCTCTGTATAGCTGGGTCTGATAAGCAATCCTTTTCTCCCTCAAGAATACACCTTGATAAATTATTTCCCTCGCACAGATGCCTACATTTGTTCCTCTAAGAAATGAGTGTCCGCACATGGATTATTCCACAAAACTACTCTGCTAGTCTGAGTTGGCCAAGTGTAAAGAGGAGTCAGTGGAAACCTCCACGTGTTTCCTTAGTGCAACTGCAAAGGTGAAGTACAGAGGCAGGTTCCCAAATGAGAGTGGGCCTTCCACGTGTTTTGGACCCAAGAAAATTGCTTTTTGGCCTTTGAAAAATTCTTAGTATAAAAAGGATCTAGCGAAAGCCTCCAGGTGTCTCTTTGGTGCACTTTTGATATGGTGCCCAAAAGCAAAGACCCTAAACAAGCACGGGCTCACAACATGTCTTAGCCCAAAAAATTTGTTGAAAGAGTTTAAGGACCAAAGGAATGTGCTATGTGTCAAGGGTTTCAGAAATTTTCATAGGCCGTTTAAAATTCTAAGTATGGGAAGACCCAGCAGAAAGGTCCACGTGTCCCCTTGGTGCAACTGCTAAGGTAAGACCCAGAGGCAGATCCTCAAATGAGCATTGGCCCTCCACGTGGAAAAGCTTTGAGTTGAAGTGGGCCAAAAAAATTAAAATGACCCAGCGACTTGTCTCTCTGCTTCTAACTTTTGATGTGGGCACCAACAGAGTTAGGGATTATTTCACAACTTTTCTCCCTCATATAAAACAGGAAAAAGCTTCAAAATGTTCCACCAACCTGTCTTTGTCTTGAAACAGTGCCACGTGTCCATCTTTGGGGTCAAAGTAAGACTTTTTCCATACCACTCCATACTTTCTGAATAACCAATCAGATGCTATCGGGACCATGGGGAAAATTTGGTAATTTTTACAAATGTGACAGAAGTGACAAATTTCACCCAAAAGGACCATGTTTCCATGGATTTTGGGAAAACACTTGACAAGGAAACATGACTGTGGAAAAATAGAAGGAAGGGGAAAACCCGAATTCACGCCCAAATTACAAATTCTTCCTCATCGACAAAGAAATGGAAAACAATATCTAGATTTAAATTGATCCTCGACCAAACAAAAGGACTGATCATGGAAAAAAAATGAAGGAAGGAGCTTTCACGCATCAATACAGGGAGACAAAGAAAACTTCAAACCATGTGGACTGAGATGTATTTGAACAAACAAGGAGAGATCAAAATGAGCACCAACATTGGCTTCAACTCAGGGATGGGTACTATCTGTGAGTACCGTAAGAATAAAATCCTATAGATCCAAAAGATAATAACCAAATCCCCCAAGATGAGCTAAGAAATCAACAAAAACTGATCACCATGGACCAGGAAATAGAAAAATAGAAAAACATGAAAGTAGAAGGAAAACGAAATACTATACAATGTACAATGATGTGCACCCTTATTCAGAGAAAATAATCAAGGAAAATTTTCAAGCACCTTCGATTCTGGATATAACCAAGCTAAGAATTTTTGATACATCTTTAACAACTGGTCATATGATTGTTTCTCTTTTCCATCTAAGTTGTTATCTGACCACATTTTTTCAGTCTTATCCTTTGTGCCTATGTAAAGTTTTTCAACATCTCTCAAGGTTGCATCAAACATAAAAGTCCCAGGAAAATCAATCTACTTAGGATATCTACATTGATCAATTTCATACTCCTTGAAAACAACATAGCTCACTAAGTTATCAACATCAATGTCTGTTTGCAATACTTCATAAGAAGCATCGTTGGGGTCCTCAATGAAATAAAATTTTCTTTTCACCATATAACTTCACAAGCCTTCCCTTAATTGGTATGGTGGCATAAGACATGTCCATTTGCACACTTCTACCCACACTAGTTATGCACTTTCTAGATAATAACACCCCCCATTTAGCAGGAAAATCCACAATTACTACATTCAAAGTTAAGTACTTTCCTGGATATGTTGCCAATTACACAAATAAACCCTTGACACATCCAACTACTGGCACCTCTCTTGAATCCATGGGAGTACATTTCCCATAATATACTATTACTTTTAGATTCAACTCATTCATGACCTCAATAGGCTTTACATTACATGAGGCTCTTGAATCAAACATGCAGTTATGTAATAACCTATCCTTAATAATAAAAGTAGTAAAAAATGGATCCACATTAAGCTGAGATTAAACTAGAGAAGTTTCCAAATAAACCTCAGGAAGTTCACCCAATTCCTCCAATGCTTGTGGTTTTTATAATTCTACAGTGGCAGGAGGAACCTCTACTTTGTTTATATTTTTACCCTAGGTGACCTTTTCTTTCTCAAGCCCCAAATATTCAAATGCTCTAGTCTTATGCTCAGGGATTCTAAGTAATTCAAGAATTAGAACAATAAACTTGATCTAACTCAAGATGTGGGCTATGTCACAAGGAACATATTTGGGTAAGCTAGTATTAGGAGGAGGGTTCACAACTTCATCTGATAATATGGGAGTCTTCACAATTTGAGCATGGGGAGGAACACAAGTTTTATTTGGGGTGACAAATCCTTTTCTAGATGCATCTTTTTTAGGGGTTTCCCTAGGGATACTAGTAAGCACTTGTATTTTTGGTTTTTCCTGAGGCCCTACCCCTTTGAAATTGTTACTCCTAGTATTGTATTCCTTTTCTTGGGCAATTGATGCATTCATTAACAATTGTCTTTCCTCTTCTAAAGGAATGCCTCCATCATACTTTTTAATCATTAATGCCCTTAAGTACTCAAAATAATTATTACGCAACTCAAAATCTTGTACCATATCAATTTAGAAGTATGAGTGGGAGGAAGAGATAATACTTGGTGAATGCAATCCTTGAAATCAGCAACAGTTCTGGCACTTTTTTTTTTTGTTAAGGTTTCTCCCTGCTGTGAACTTGTAGAGGAATCCATCATGCATGCATCAACATCTGTCTCATCATTATCAGCTTCCTCATCTTCTTTGTCTTAATAACATGGGGAATGGGGAAAGAAACATCTATCACACCACTCCATATTATGGACATGTCTTCCATAGTAGTAACTCTAGTAGCTAAAGGATCAGGCACCAATCTGTTTTCCTGGAGTTTGGGTTGTCTATTTCCTTATCCCACGGGCCCTTTACCTATGTCATCTGATCTATGATCACCTCTGGGATGATTTGTAAATACTTCTTGACCTTGTGGCTTGTGCTGACCTTGGGAACATTTTCCAATCCCCTTCTCTACTCTGGCCAGTTTATACGATATTTCCTTAATAGCTCCAGCCAATTTTTTTACAACCTCTTCTAGATCAACATACTTACTTGACTGAGGCTTCTCTGGATTGATCAGATTTATACCTTCCCTCTTAGGAGGCTTATAACATGCCTTGATGCTATTTTCAATCTGTAAAGTGATACCATGAAAAGAGTTTGCAAGAATCGAATCAGAAACAAGGCACCACAAAGTAGTTGCACTCTAACAGAATCGTGATAGCTCCAGTGATAGCAAGAAATAATTGATCAGTAATGGAAGAACTTGCTTAACAGAAACAAAGATTTCATAGAGGAAAGATAGCGGAGTGTCTTGGCATGCTCATAAATGAATAGAAAAGGGGTACATATAGGGTGTTGATTAACCCTGGTGAAACCCTAAACCTAACCCATGTGAGATGACCCTCCAATATGAGAGGAGGACACATAAGATAACTGACACTAACACATACTTACTTTACTGAGGATTCTCTAGATTGATCAGCTTTATACTTCCCTCTTAGAAGGCTTACAACCTACCTTGATGTTATTTTCAATCTGTAAACAAATGGTGAAGGCCTGCCTCAATGTTCATGGGTTCTTTTCCCTTAAATAATAGGCAGCCTTTTGTCAAAAGCATTAGAGTATTTTATTAAACAAGAAACATAACTTGGCCTCAGGAACACAGGTATCCTATTCAAGGTCTTACTAAACCAAGTATTGAATTCATTAACAGATTCATTAGGATTCTTCTTAATATTTTCAAATTTAGACAAAAGAAACTTGGGATCTGTCATATCCCAATATTGCAATCTAAAAGAATTTTTCATCTCTATCCATGAGTCTATTGAGTTGTCTGGTAAAGATTTATACTAATCACGTGCATCCTCCTCAAGAGTATGAATAATAAATTTTATATACACATCCTCAAATTCAATCTCAAATTCTTCCATCATATTGAAAAAAAGTTTTAAATGTTGATCGCCAGTGATAAAATTCTTCCCTTGAGATTGAAGCAGTCTATTTCTAACATCTTGTGGTACTACATTTAGATATCCAACCATACCTTTAAAATCTTGAGGATGAAAAGTGTTCACAACAAATGGAGGTCTGGGTAGGGGCTGGGATATATTGTTTTGGGGAGGTGATCTTACAAGAGAAACAAAATAATGAGAGACAAGGGGTCTTTGTAACATAGGAGCATAATTTTCAAAATGAATGTCCTATAAAGACTCTGTTTCATGGAAAACCCTATCAACTTTGGAAAATATAGGGATAGAATAAGAAGCACACTTATCAAACATAAATGAAGGACCCTTTCAAGTTGGAGAATTCAGATTGATATGAAAATTACTTGATTCAGAATAACTTGAAGAAGAATGGTAATCCTCAACCACAGGTTGATCACTTTCCACAATGGATAACTCTTTCCTTGATTCCTAATCTCCAATTATTTTCTAGACTCTTTTTCCTTCAAAATTCATCTTTCCAAGTTCTAGAAACAAATTTCTAGTAGGGTCTTTAGTGAAGAAAGATATTCTTCATTCCAACTTTGCAAAGATTAGTGAAATATCTCACTTAATACAAGTTAAGCCATGGGTATTTATCAAAATGTAAATCAACACTAAGTCGCCACTAAGGATTTTCACCTTAGTTGTGCAAATGCACTATAAATGACTTGTCAAATATCTATCAACACTTAATTCCTACAAAGCTTAGTAGATCTAACCTTCCTCTACCGGTATTTAAAATTGACAATATAAATTTAGTGCAATAACCACTACAAACTTGAGATATTGCACATAGAACTTGGAACTTCATAAATCTTACAGATCTCAATAAAGGATGACATTTAAATAACGTATTTACACTTAGATCATGTAAGAAACATTAACAAGGACGATATGAGAATGCCTTTGAAGAATCCCTGGCAACGGTGCCAAAATGGCGTTGTTGCCACACAAATAGGTCCTGGTGTTCAAATAATCCCCGGAAATGGTGCCATTCAGGTGTTGTTTCCACACAAATAAGTCCTAGAGTTGAAATAATCCCTGGAAATGCTAATAAGTCCTCATAAACAATGCCAAAATGGTGTTGGTAACCAAACTAATTCTCTCTTGGAAGCCGAGTAGCATCACAGATTTAACAAGATACTCATAGATAGATGAATCACAACTTGTTATATAGTCGAGGAAGCGATTAAGATGGCTCTTTGTCACTTGGGTGCTGGAGAAATGGATAACACCATATATAAGGATTTGATCTATCCTCGCTACTTTAGGTTGTGCCTTTCGACTAGGGTGAGAGGACCCGTTTTGTAACCTCTGTTAGTGCAGGACATGAAGAGATCCCTCTTTGCACAATTTTAAGGGGAACCTTAAGAAAATATAATCAATATGCCACAATTTAAATCTCATGAGTTGTCACTTCTAAATCATGGCAATATTTTTTAAGCGAGGTCTGTGTTACTAAGGACACTTAAAACTTGCCTTCTTGTGTATATTTTGGCAATAGAATTTGTTCATTTGTGGATACACAGCACAACAAGGGTACTTCTGGTAGGATTCATGGTTATTTGAAAATTTTGGTGGGGATTTTAGCAAGATGAAGTTGATTTCACGAGATCTTTGAAAATCTTTAAAACAATTCGAAGACTAACAAATAGAATGCTTTAGAATAGCAAAAATATTCCTATAACTAGAAGGTCTACATCAATGGAGCCCTAGATCTGCACAGTTTCACACAATATTTGAGAATTCAACACCAAGGCTCTAGCTAAAGACTCAATTAAACATTAAATACCCCTAGTTCCTGATGCCTAAGAAACAATCAAAGGCTTACAGACAATCTTTATCAAAAAATGATTGTAAAGTGATTTTAAATTGTTTATCTCATTATAGGATGAAGTCTATTCTCATAATGAAATTGCAAATGCCACTAAACTATCATAGGGACAAGATTCTATGTAATTCGGAGGGATTTTAACACAAGATTACAATAGGAACATCAAAACCATTTGAAAATATTTTGAAATAAAAGTAGACACAATTTTTCCCAAGATCAACACATATTAATTTGAGACCTATTAGATTTATTAGCAGGGGAAAGTTTTGATAGGAAATAAGAGATAAAATATGCGGAATAATCCCTTACAGAATCGCAATAGTAGAAACTAATATGCAGAAAATATTACAGATCTAAAATAAAAGTGTAGAATAAATAACACAACACAAAAAGATAGTATTTAACGTGGTTCACCCACTTTGGGCTACATCCACCAAGAATCACTTGCTCAAATTTTATTACAAGCCTCCACTCTCTCAATACAATACCCATATCTGTTTGGAGCTATGCTCAACAAACTCTACAAAATTCACACCCAAATTCAAAGCACATCTGCAATGCATTTGTTTGTATATGTGTCATATGCATAAGAACATATAAATAGACAATTGCTTAAGCAATTTGATACAAAACCGTGGGTATTAAAACCATGGGCAAAAACCATGGGTATCAAAAAAATGGGTACCGAAAAACGATGGGCCCAAAAATAGCCCATAACGGTTACCCATTACCCATGGGTTAATAAACCACCCATGAAAATTTGCTTCTAGGGCTTCGCCCTAGAACCCCCTTGACCCACTCACCGGCGAGCGGGACCGCCATAAAAATACCCGAGTGTAACATATAGAAGGTGTACCACACTCTAACATGAAAATAGGCTCCACAAACATAACAATCTCCTAGTTGGAGATTGATTTCCACTGAGTAAGCTTCTCTACCCTTCACTATCATCTGTGAAGGCCAACCAAAGCTTAACATAACTTTAGTTTATCCCTTGTGACCACCTTGGTCATCATGTCTGTAGGATTCTGACTTGTATGAATCTTCTCTAACTTCAACTTATCTTCCTCCAAAGTTATCCTAATGAAGTGATATCTCAACTGTATATGCTTCGTCCTGGAGTGGGAAGTAGAGTTCTTAGCTAGGTGTATAGCACTCTGACTATCACTATACAGCTTACATTCCTCCTACTTATTCCCCAACTCATCAATAAATTGTTGTGACCAAATCATTTCTTTGCTTGCCTCTATGGCAGCAACATACTTAGCCTCCATGGTTGACAAAGCCACTAGTTTGTATAGTGGTGAAATCCAGATTACTGATGTCCCACCTACAGTGTAAATATAACTTGTCATGCTCCTCCTACTGTCTACATCTCTAGCCATGTTTGAATCTACATAACCACGTAAAGTGGTGTTTAATCCACTGTAGCATAAAATTGTCCCCATGGTCCCTCTCAAATACCGAAGGATCTACCTTACTGCTTGCCAATTCTCTTTACATGTATCACTCATAAATCTACCTACAGCTCCTACTGCATGGGCAATATCAGGCCTAGTGCATACCATAGCATACATCAAACTGCCAACTGCTGATGAGTAAGGTACCTTGGACATATGGTTTCTTTCCTGCTCTATCTTGGGACACTGATCCTTTGATAACTTAAAATGGCCTGCCAAAGGATTCCCAATCGGTTTAGCATCCTGCATGTTAAACCTATCCAATACCTTCTTAATGTACAGTTCCTGAGATAAATTAAGCTTTTGTTCCTTCCTATCCTAAGTTATCCTCATACCAAGGATTTTTCTGGCAGCCCCCAAATCCTTCATATTAAATGATTCACTTAGTTGTTTCTTTAGTACTTTTATTTCCAACATGTTTTTACCTGCAACCAGCATGTCATCAACATACAAACACAGGATAATATAACTTCCATCATCAAATTTCTTTGTATACACGCAATGGTCAGAATGACATCTGATATAACCTTGCTCCATCATGAAGCTATCAAACTTCTTATACCATTGATGTGGAGCTTGTTTCAGGCCATACAAGCTCTTCTTTAGTTTTCACACCATCTCCTCTTTACCTTTGACTTCGTATCCTTCTGGCTGCTGCATATATAGCTCCTCCTCCAAATAACCATCAAGAAATGTAGTCTTTACATCTAACTATTCTAAGTGTAAGTCTTATGTTGCGACTATTCCAAGAAAAGTTCTAATAGAAGTCATTTTTACTACAAGAGAAAATATCTCATCAAAATCTATACCTTGTTTCTGGTCAAACCCCTTGACCACCAACTAGGCCTTATATCTTTTCTTTCCTCCTTATTTGTCTTTAACTCTGTACACCCACTTGTTCTGTGATGCTCTTTTGCCTTCTGGTAGCTTCACCAAATCCCATGTCTGGTTCTCCATGATAGACTTATGCTCCTCATCCATGGCTTGCTCCCACTTATTATTGGAATCTTCCTGCATTGCTTCGTCGAAGCTCTCTGGCTCTCCACTATCAGTGAGTAATAAATAATAAAGAAAAGGAGAAAAATGTTTAGGTTCTTTTCTTACCCTAGAAGACCTCCTCACTGTAGGAGTTTGGGGTTCCTGTTGAGAAGGTTCCTAAACTGATTCATGGGTCACTGTCCCATCTGAAAGATCCTCTAGCACTACATATTCTTTTTTGGATTCTTCCCTATTTTCCTACAACTATTGCTTATACATGACTTTCTCATTAAATACCACATCCCTAGACCGAATGATTTTCTTGTCCTCAATACTCCAACATTTAAATCCAAAGTCATCACCACCATAACTAATAAAAGTGCATTTTTCTAATTTACCCTCTAGCTTGGTCCTATTATCCTTGTTAATATGAACAAACACCTCACATCCAAAGAATCTAAGAAATCAGTAATCAACTTTCTTACCGTACCAAGCCTCCTCAGGTATGCCTCCATCTAAGGCACTTTAGGGTCCTCTTTTTATTAAGTGCACAGTTGTGCTCACCACTTCTACCCAAAAATGAAGAGGCATTCCTGCATATATCCTCATGCTCCTAGCACGTTCCATTATTGTTTTGTTCATCCTTTCTGACACCCCATTCTACTGCATGGTTCCTGGAACCATCTTTTGCCTGCAGATTCCATTCTTAGAACAATAATCATCAAATTCATTACTAAAATACTCCCCTCCATTATCTGACCTGAGACATTTTAACTTAAGTCCTGTTTCATTCTCTACCAAGTCTTTCCATTTAACAAAAGTATCAAATACATCAGATTTGTTTCCAATACAATAAACCCAAACTTTCCTTGTTGCATCATCAATAAAAGTAACATAATAACTTGAACCCCCAAGAGACGATACCTGAGCTGGCCCCCACACATCAAAATGTACTAGTTCTAACTTACTCTCTTTCTTCATAGGTCCAACCTTGAGAAACCTTACTCACTTATGTTTCCCATATATGCAATTCTCACATAAATCCAAACCTATTTCTGTATATCCAGGAAAATTCTTCTTTATGATGTCCATGCCGTTATAGCTCATATGACTGATCCTATAGTGCCATAATGTTGTATCTACATCTGAAGCCACAAAATTACAATCATTAGTACTATCAGTGGATAAATACAAGGTTCCAACCTTCTTACCTCTTGCCACCACAAGATCACCCTTGGTAACCTTCCAAGAGTCACATGTAAATATCACAGTACAACCATCACTTCCCAATTGCCCCACCAATATCAAATTTCTTCATAATGTAGGCACATGTCTGACATCCTTCGATAGCCATGTATTCCCATTCTACATCTTAACCTGAACATAACATTTTCTAACTATATTGTAAGGCTCATCATCAACAAGAAAAACATGCCCAAAATGCCCTTGAACATAATCAACAAAATAATGCCTATGTGGAGTAGCATGAAAAGAATCCCCTGGATCTAAAACCCAAGATTCAGTAATATTATGCAAAGAAAGAATCAAAGCATCCTGACATACATTACCTGATGCCACATTTGCCTCCTTGTTTTCTTTCTATTGTTTCTTCCTATCTTGAAGCTCCCAACAGTCCTTCTTTGCATGCCCAGAATTTCCACAGTTTCAACATACAATCTTTCTCTTGGATTTTGACCTTGCTCGATCTTTCAATTTTCCATGGTTTCCTCTATTCTTTTGTCTCCCTCTAGTTTCCATTGTCAAAGCATTCCCTAAAGTAAAAGATTCCCCAGATCTTTTTCTTCACATTTCCTCACTTAGAATCATCCCTACAACATCCTCAAACTTCAACTTTGAGTTAGCTGGAACTGAGTTGCTTACCGCCATTACTAGGCTATTCCAACTTTTAGGTAAAGAGCACAGAATTAATAAAGCCCTAACTTCTTCATCAAATTCTATTGTAACCGAAGCTAGCATATTCACAACCATATTGAAATCATTTAAATGATCTTCTACTGAACTATTCTCAAACATCTTCATATTAAACAACTTTTTCATTAAAAATATCTTGTTAGAGGCAGAGGGTTTTTCATACAACTTCCCTAATGCATCCATTAGATCTTTTGTAGTCTTTTCCTTTGAAAAATTAAATAATACCGAAGATGTAAGACATAACCAAATAGTTGCAAGTGCCTTCCGATCTAACAAATCTCATTCCACATCTATCGTACTCGAGAGTTTGTTCACCTTCTCAGAAAACGGAGTATAAAGATCCTTCTGATAAAGGTAATCTTCCATCTGCATCTTCCAAAGACTTAAATTCTACCCGTTGAATTTATCAACCCTATATCTTCCATCATTTTCCATAGCTCCCACTCAAGATAAAACTTTCCTTGTGCTTCAACACTTCAGCAAACCAAAACCAGGCTCTTATACCAATTGATAGGAAATAAGAGATAAAATATGCGGAATAATCCTTTACATAATCGCAATAGTAGAAACTAATATGCAAAAAATATTACACATCTCAAATAAAAGTTTAGAATAAATAACACAACATAGAAAGATAGTATTTAATGTGGTTCACCCAATTTGGGCTACGTCCAACAAGAATCACTTGCTCAAATTTTATTACAAGCCTTCACTCTCTCAATAAAATACCCAGATCCATTTGGATCTATGCTCAACAAACTCTACAGAATTCACACCCGAATTCAAAGCACATCTGTAATGCATTTGTTTGTATATGTATCATAGATCCATAAGACCATATAAATAGACAATTGCTTAAGTAGTTTGATATAAAACCGTGGGTATCAAAACCATGGGCAAAAACCATGGGTATCAAAACAATGGGTACCAAAAAACCATGGGCCCAAAAACAGCCCATAAAGGTTACCCATTACCCATGGGTTAATAAATCACCCATGAAAATTTACTTTTGGGGCTTCACCCCCGAACCCCCTTGACCCGCTCACCGGCGAGCGGGACCACCGTAAAAATACCCAAATGTAACATATAGAAGGTATACCACACTCTAACATGAAAATATTCTCCACAAACATAACAAGTTTCTTGAACAATCTTAGAGCTTTTCAATGGTTATACACTCGCAACCATCTTGACACAATCAAATATAAAACACAAGATATTAACGGGTTTCTCAGATGGTCTCTTAGGAAGATGGGCTTTCTCAAATTTTCTTGTAAGAATTACACCCCCGACCATTTACAAGAGTATCCTCATTGCATTGATATAATTCACTCACTCACTCATCCCAAATTTCCCCCCAAAAAGAAGAATATTCGAGGAATCCTTTTCTTGTTACCAATTTTTCTGAGAAAGTGATGTTTAACAAATTTACACCTGAAGCTGCTAGGTGTACAAATCATGAACTAATAATTTTTCTTAGACCCTTGACTAATGACTAGGATTCCATGCCCCATCTACTTGACGGTTCTTCTAATCATTCTTTTATTCTATCATGTGAGAAGTCCCCTTTTTAATCATTTTCAAGTGGCTCTATATAGATGGGTCTAACAAGCAATCCTTTTCACGCTCGAGAATACACCTTGAGAAATAAGTTCCCTCGCATGGATTCCTACATTCGTGCCTCTCATAAATGAGTGTCCTCATATGGGTTATTCCACATGCTTTCTCTGTGAGTCTGATTCGACCAAGTGTAAAGAAGATTTAGTGAAAACCTCCATGTGTTTCCATGGCGCAACTACAAAGGTGAAGTAAAGAGGCGTGTTCCCAAATGAGCGTGGGTCTTCCACATGTTTTCATTCCAAGAAAATTTTCTTTTGGCCTTTGAAAAAGTCTCAGTATAAAAAGGAGCTAGCGGAAGCCTCCGCATGTCTCTTGGTAAACATTTGATATGGTTCCCAAAAGTGGAGACCCTAAATAAGCACGAGCTCACCACATGTCTCATCCTAGAAATTTTTTTGAAAGAGTTCAAGGACCAGTGGAAGGTGTCACGTGCCAAGGATCCGAGAAAGTTTCATCGTCCATTGAAAAGTCTAAGTATGGGAAGACCAAGCAGAAACCTCCACGTGTCCTCTTGGCACAACTGCTAAGGTAGGACCCAGAGGTGGATCCTCAAATGAGTGTCGGCCCTCCACGTGGACAATATTTGAGTTGAAGTGAGAAAAAAACTTCAAGATTCCATGACGAACTACCTCTATGCTTCTAACTTTTGATGTGGGCCCTAGCGGAGTTGCAGATTTTTTCATATCTTTTCTCCCTCGTACAAAAAGGAAAAAAACTTCAAAATATTCCACCAACCCACCTTTGTCTTGAAAACCTACCATATGTCAATCTTCAGGGTCAAAGTAAGAATTTTTCCCTACCACTCCATACTTTCTGAATCACCAATCAAATGTTATCGGAGCCACAGTGCCAATCTGGTAATTTTTACAAATGTGACAGAAGTGAAAAATTTCACTAAAAATACCCTCTGGGCTGCATCCAATCAGAAAGGACCACGTTTGCATAGATTTTGGGACAAAAAATGATAGGGAAACATGACTATGGAAAAATAGAAGGAAGGGGTAAACCCGAATTCATGCCCAAATTACAAATTCTTCCTCATGGATAGAGAAATGCAAAACAATATCTAGATTTAATTTGATCCTCGACCAAACAAAAGGACTGATCATGGAAACCAAATTAAGGAAGGATATTTCACACATTAATACAAGGAGAAAAAGAAAAATTCAAACCATGCGAACTAAGATGTATTTGAACAAACAGGGAGAGATCAAAATGAGCACCAATATCAGCTCCAACTTGGGGATGGGCTATCTGTGAGTTCCTTAAGAATAAAAGAGCAGACCTTGTGCCAAAAATCCATTGGGAAATAGAGTTAAAGAAAAATCTTTCAAATCTTAAAGATAATAACCAAATCCCCCAAGACGAGCTAAGAAACCAACAAAAACTGATCACCAGGGACCAGGAAACAACAAAATAGAAAAACATGAAAGTAGAAGGAAAACAAAATATTGTACACTGTACAATGATGTGCACCCTGATTCAGAGAAAACAATCAAGGAAAATTTTCAAGTGCCTTCAATTCTGGATATAACCATGCTAAGCAGTTTTTATACATCTTTAACAACTGGTCATATGATTTTTTCTCTTTTCCATTCAAGTTGCTATCTGACCACATTTTTTCAGGCTTATCCTTTGTGCCTATGTAAAGTTTTTCAACATCTCTTGAGGTTGCATCAAACATAAAATTCCCAGGAAAATCAATCTGCTTAGGATATCTACATTGATCAATTTCATACTCCTTGAAAACAACATAGCTCACCGATTTATCAACATCAATTTCTATTTTCAATACTTCGTAAGAAGCATTGTTGGGGTCGTCAATGAGATATAAAATTTTCTTTTCACCACATAACTTCACAAGGCTTCCCTCAATTGGTATGATGGCATAATACATGTCCATTTGCACACCTCTACCCACACTAGTTGTGCACTTTCTAGATAATAACACCCCCCATTTAGTAGGACAATCCACAATTACTACATTCAAAGTTAAGTACTTGCCTGGATTTGTTGCCAATTGCACAACTAAACCCTTGACACATCCAAATACTGACAGCTCTCTTGAATCCATGGGAGTACATTTCCCAAAATCTACTATTACTTTTTGATTCAACTCATTCATGACCTCAAGAGGCGTTACATTACATGAGGCTCCTGAATCAAACATGCAGTTATGTAACAGCTTATCCTTAATAATCAAAGTAGTAATAGGAGATGGTATTTAGAGTGTCATTATGAAGGGATAAAAGGTAATTATTATCATCACTTAACACAATACCCATCTATTACAAAGCATCGTTCTCCTTAACAAATTCAATTTGGTTGTCTAATTTTCCACACTACAATGTTGTCTATAATAATTGTAAACTGTAGGAAATAAATATGATAATAGATCCATGATATTTATGGAATTAAGAATTATGTGTAATGTATGAAAAATTAATACTAATTTCTTATAATGTCTCAATGGTTCATGTATTTTGTTACACATTTTTATGGATTAGGATATGTTCTCAATAATTTTTATTGATACAAATGGTAATTGTAAGTAAATGGTAATTTTAAGTATATGATAGAATTGATATATATGTAGGTCATGTGGATCATTTGATATGGTTACTTAATTTTTAATTTTAGCTCTTTTGAATTATCCATGATAAATTTAGTAATTGGATAATCCTTGAGATTTTGAAACTTAGATATTAATTATTATAAATGATTAGTATTGTGACCATCAATATGATGGCAGCCACAATACAATTCATTTTATTGTTGTGATATTTTGGTAGACATATGATATCACCTAGAAGGTAAGGCCAAAATTCTATGTTGTAATAATACCGATAAGGTATCTTGTGGTATGTTCTTTCATTTTGATATCATAATAGGTTGAACAAGGTTAACCACATTAATTATATTCACTAAGTGATTCATTATAGATGTGATTGAATCTGATTGTGTTTCATATTTTTTTATTGTTAGATCTCATAAATTTTCATCCATGTGCATAGAAATGATTGGCATCCTTTTTTAATTAATTAAATTTATAGAAATTTTTTATTTTGTATTTTATTGTTCAGAAACCTGTTGATGGAAAATCACAACACCCCTAAGTGTCTGCAACTCGATGGGTTGAGAATCTCGGTGTGATTGCATAACATGGAGTTTTTCCCAAGTGTGGGACCTTGTGAATTGGGAAAGCTCTCCGGATGAAGGCTGGTTCCTATTCCTCTATTCAGATGCACACATAAAAATGCAAAGAGTTTACTCAAAAACCTAATCTAAGTTTCCAAGGAGATAGGGTAAGAAGATGCATATAAAATAAGCCTAAACTAACAAAGGTGATGCACTGAGGAATGAAGAAACATCTGTCTTGCCAATAAACACAAATCATTAAAATGCAATGCAAGATCATGCACAAATAACCAGATTTGTAGTGAAAGATCAGGAGGATGCAAATGAACATAGAGAGGGTTGATAATCATCCACAGACATGTATTATTTGTTCCAAAGATTGAAACAATACACTACAAAATTCCAAGAGGCAAAGTTGCATTACAGTTTTAGATGATAGATCTGAACTCCACAAATTCACCTACCAAAGAGAAGAATAGAGGGGAAAAACAAGAATGTCTAACCCTTAGAAAGAAGCCCCTCCTTATCATTTATAGGAAGAATGAGAGAGAAAAGAGAGAGGAATTCCAAATCTACCCCAACCACCTCCAAATTACATTTAATTCATCTCATTATGGCGATAGGTGAGAACCCTAGAAAACCCAAAAATGGTGAATTATATTTTGCATTTTTGAAGAACTTGTTCAAACCCAATTAAAGATATCCAGTCATATTTGGATAGAGGACCTCGTAAGCTTTATGAAAAGTCTAACCTTGCGTGAATCGGAGCTCCTTGTGAAAATTTATGGCCATTTGAATATCTGCGTCAAGGTTTGCTTTCTGTCGGGGTGTCAACGCTCAAAATGTTGCACCTCCTGAAGATGCACCTTGGCACAATCATCCTTATGTTAACATACTCTTACGTGCACCATAGGCACTGAAAATTCCATGTCGACACTTTGTGCTTTGCGCCTTTACCCTATGCCATGGGCGTGACTTTTTGCATGTTGACATCTTCTTACCTGCGCCAAGGGCGCATCAATTTTCATGCCAAAATCCTTTTACCTGCACCCTTAACCTAGACCAGGGCACATCCATTTTCATGTTAACATCCTTTTACCTGTGCCCTTAACCTATGCCAGGGCACATCCATTTTCATGTCGACATCCTTTTACCTACGCCCTTAACCAGTGCCAGGGCGCATCCATTTTCATGTCGACATCCTTTTACCTACACCCTTAAACTGCTGGTGACGTAATAAATGTCGGGGTATGAGTTTCTTTGATTTCCATATTCTTCCCTTTGTCTAAATCTACCTGAGGGGGAATATATATATACAACAAAACCTGTTTCTTAAAAATGGCTTTTTTAAAATTTTCACCAAGTTTCTTTCCTTTTCTTACTTGGATCTATATTAGGAGAGGGATTTGCAATATTATCCTTATTATAGTTAATTTAATCTTGTATTAGGCCTATTGAGGTGAATAAATCTTGGAACATAGAATCATATTAATCAATGGGATTGAAATTTAATCTCCATATGTTATCAAATTGTCATCTCAAATTCTTAATGTTCACTACTAGACCAATAATAAATTGTGGATTTTTCTACTTTAAATTAACTAATAATGGAAGATTAGTAGTGATCTTATAATTTTTCTTCATAATCTCCTTAATTATATTGTTTTTTTATTATGGATAAATATTTTTAAAGGGACTATACCTTGTGTACAAAAAGGCTCAAAAATCCAAATACCAGAAGGAGAAAACCCATCCAAGAAAGGTTAAATGCCTTAAACATGGAGGCTCAAAAACTAGATATATCAGTAAAGAGAGTACAAAGAGATCAATCGACAAAGCGGTCCGAAGAAGAACAAAAGGTTCAAAAAACAACAAAGAGGGATCCAAAACAAGGCATCCCAGCAAGAAAACAACATCAAAACCGTCGAAAAACAACTTCATAGTAAAAAAGCATCATCTGGGCACCGCATCTTTTGATTGCCCTATCAATCTTGACCTTAATTTTTTGGAGAGAGGTGAAGAGCACAATGGCCGTGGCATGAGAATGATCATTCATGTCCACCTGAGCAAGTGCAAGGTCACAGGTCTCATTAGAATCCTAGATGTTATCAGGAATGCCACTAAGGATGCATACACTTCTCACATGTTGTTCCATAAAATTTTAAACACCTTTCAGAGCATAGAGGATGAAATCTTGATGCCCCTTGTCATTTCCCAACCTGGCATCAAGTGAGAGGAGCTTCTTAAAAATCTCAGCAGTAGTATCAATGACCTCAGAATTTTGCAGCTTCCTCTTACCTTTTGTTTTTTTCCATATTCCTCATAGCATTTTTGAGGTCTTTGATCTCCTCTTCAAGCTTACTAGCCCTGGTAAGAAGTTCCACTTCTCTGGAATTATCAATAGGTTTACTTATGTGCAATAAGTTCTCCTCAAGTTCCAAATCTCTATGACTACGCAAAATCCTCTGTGAAGAAGGTAGAGAAACCTTAGAATTCTTGTCTTTCCTCTTCCTATTAGAGGTAGTAGTGTCCATATCTCTGTCATCTATGTCAGGGATAATAACAGGGGGAGTAGGTAGAGGGCAGGAGTAGGAGAAGCAATGGTGGTGGATGAGTAGGATCAGACCTTGGTATAGGGGAATAACCCTGGTATGATTCTAAACTTCTAGAACAAAATTCTCTAAGGAATTAAGTAAATAATGTGGTAAATTGATGGTAAGATTCCTATGAAAATGATTGAGAAATATTAAATGTTTCAAGGGAATGGTGACTTATCTTCCCTCCAAAGTGACGTACCTAACCATCATACGCGTTATCTTAGCAAAGGGCTCAGGGATAGAGGTCACCTTTATTCTAGCCACAAAAAACTCAAGGTTCTCCCCTTCATTGAGAAATTTTTTTTCCTCCACCTCTCTTTCGACTCATTTGTTAAAGAACTTGGCTTCATCCAAGTTCAGCCCTATGACCTGGGAAATGAGTTCCTCTGAGATCTCGACCATGACTTCCCCATACTCAACTGCACGATTTCTCCCACAATTAGCAAATTTCACGAGATTTCCTAGTCAAATCCCTCCATATTTTCAATGAAATTTGAAATACCCCCTATTTGTAGATAATTCCAAAGAATTGTGTCAGTTTTCCAAGTTGGTTCATGAATGGGTTCGATTTTGCATGGAGGTCCCCCCATTTTGCCCATATTATTTCTTCTCTACAAAACAATAAAAAATTTGAATCCCATATGACTCAACACCACCTTTTCTTTTGGAGACCTCTGAAGCATGTGGAATTTAAAAACATCATTAAACTTAAGTTTGTAATTAATAAACACATCCTTAACATCTGCTTTGTATCTATTAATGATTGCATTCAAAATCATGTATATCTTTAGTGATGTCAGCAAGTACTTTGGCATGAAGGGGGTCACCACTTAACCAAGTTTGCATTGTATTATTGACCCCAATATTTTCTAAACTATCAGCCACTCTATTGCATTCACAATAGGTGTGGATAATCTTATAATTATCAAAACAATTGCATATTTTAATAACTTCATTAATGAAGTCCTTGACGGACCATCTTGGAGGTTGCTTTATATTTAACAAATTAATAATGTTTAATGAATCCCCCTAAATTATAATATTGGAAATATTACAATCTCTAGCCAACCTTATTCCCTAAAGCACTGCTAAAGCTTCCGAGTAGTGATTTGTTTGCTTACCCATCTTGCCAGAAAAAGTAGCAACAAAGAAGCCTCTATGATCTCTAATCACCCCACCACCTCCTGAATCCCCAGGATTACCTTTTTAAGCTCCATTAAATTTTATTTTGTGCCATGCAGTGGGAGGCTACGTACATAAGATCTATCAATGCTATTGTTGTCCTTATGCTTAATGCTATCAGTGCCAATGTTCCAAGCAACAAGAATGTGCTCCTCTTCTTTAGGATAAAGTTTATTTTTGGGAGGCTTAAATATTTCAATTTTTTCTTTCACTACAATGATAATTTCATTAAAGACTTTTGTACATATCTTTCTTGTATTTCTAAAAATAACATCATTTCTATCTTTCCAGACTCTACACATGGTGTGAGGGAGAACCAGTTACAATATCCTCCTAACCATACAGTGCTTATAAGGGGAGCTCTATTGTTCCCATGCCTACAAACAAGTATGGGGGAAAACCCAATTCTGATTGAAATTTTCAAGAATAAGATGCCAAGTTTTTGAAGTATACCTACAATGTAGAAAAAGGTGTTTAATGTCTTCATCTTCTTCCTGACACATGTAGCATCTGTTAGGCATGATAAAACCTTTCCTAATGAGATTTTCATTAGTGAGAATCATACCCTTGATGATAAGCCACCAGAAGAAATTTACTTTAGGGGTTAGCTCGAGCATCCATAGCTTGTGCCATTCAATTCCACTATCAATAGAAGCAAAAAAAGAATTGTAACCAGATTTAACAGAATATTCTCCATCAAAGGATTATTTCCAAATAATCTCATTCTTATTATCATGTTGACTGATATGTATTAGGGAGAGATGAGTCTACATAGAGGAAATAGCAGGCTACATATTTTCCTCATCAACTTTGAGTTGCTTCCATTTCCTTCTGTTGCCAGACACCTCAATATAGTCTTTGAATTTCTTTCCATAGTTTTTAATTAGGTTATATTTGATGTAGATAAAAGTGGTATCCCAACTTATGTCAGACCAGATGTCATACTAGAAATCAAATTCTTGCCCATTTCAAAATTTTCATCTATAGCCCTAGGAGAGGATATGCCTAATGTGGAGAAGATTATTCCAGAAAATTGATCCATTTGGAAGCAGTTGGTCAAAGAGAAAGGAATACATGTTTTGATTGGAAAGGTATTTTACTTTGATCAACTCAGTCCATGGTTTTTGGTCTTTGATAAGCCTCCAACCCAGCTTGTTATATTCTTATAACAGTCATGTAGAGGTATTATTACCATGTGGTAGTTTTTACGTTGATTGATCCTTGGTTAATAATTATATAGAAATTGTTGGTTGTGCTAATTGAGCTTGTGCATGCTATAATTTATCTCTTAATAGGTGTGATTAGTTTTTCTTATTCACAAGAAAATATATCTAGTTTTTCTAGTTGAGAAAATGTGGTGTCTATATTTCCATTATCATTTCTTTTTTTCAAGACTCATAAGTGTGTAATTTATTGATTTGGTTGGGTTTTATTGGAGAAAATATGAAGGTTTCATTAAATGCTCTTATATGTTTATTTGGAAATATTTAAAGGTACCCATTGGTAACAATAGTGTAATCATGTCTATCATGTAAAAATTTTACACATCATTGAAGCATTAATAGTGTAACCTCCATATTATGGATCTAAGGTTTTCGTAATAAAATATTATAGCTAGGAGGACTCTCTAAGAAATATAATGTAGCAGACATAATTATGGCAAAATAACATAGATAATGTAAATGTACCCATTTTGGGCAGAGGGGTGATTCTAAACTCTTTGATAACTTGAGATAATTAAAAAATAACCATGATATGTATTCCCATTTTTTGTAATAAGGAGATAGGACAAATCTTGAAAGCATATCCATATTCAATTTATAATATGTTAATGATAAAGAATTTTATGTAGACCATAGTACATGATAGTTGATGTCATTACCATATATTTTCAGGGATTCAGTTCTAACTATTTAAGGTAACATTATTACTATTACTTTTAAAAGAATCAATAATAGAAGCAAAAACTAGAATAGGCATATTGTTTAGAGGATATTATTTTGTAAGGTCCCACATAATATATCCTTATATGAAGCTGTATTTTGTAGAAGATTAAATATAAAAAAATTAGCAAGATTTTTTCACAATTGATCCAACATATTGTATCCTTTTAATGTATTAACATGTTGAGTGTTTACAGGAGGGGATGGAAGAATATGTTTATTTCACCCCACTAGTTTCCCCTTTACTTTTGTATTGACAACTTGGATTTTGGATTCCAATATAATATGATGCTTAATAGTTTTGGTGGATTTGTAGCTACAATAATATGAAGAGTGGGAAGGAGGTAGAAAAAATGGTTACATCAAATTTATTTGATGATGAGTGGTAATAGGCAGTATTTTGGATTAAATGGGATTCCAATACAAATTATTAAGGACATGATCTTGAGATATGTGTGATGCATTTTTATCATGTTTACATTCATTAAAGGTCATAGTTGTTTGAAGTATAAAGAAATAAAGTAATAATATAATGCACATTCCATGTGATAAAAGAAGACACTACTAGAACCTAGGGTCTCAGGTAGGAATCTCATTCTAACAATTGAAATAAATAAGAGATATATAAACCATAGAAAATGCATACCAAAGAAAAAACACTAGGATATGCATACAAATAATGAAACCAATCTTGATCCCCAAAAGGGCTATCAAGGGAGATATTGATCTTTATAGAGTGATCCTTTGGAGGATGAGACAAATAATGTAATTTATCAAAAGATATAATTCCCTTATTGTCAATATGATTTAATTTTTTCTCTAAAATTTAATAATTATTGTCATAATGTCCATTAATATTTTTATAGTTTCAATATGGTAGGTATTTCACCTTCTCAATTCAATGAGGAGGATGAGAACTATATGGTGGAATGATCAAACATTTTCTATATAAGTTATAAACAATATCTCACAGTTTATCTTGAGCCTTATAAAAGTGATTTGGTTCTCAATTATGCACTATAGGAGAACTATGTGTGCCTAGATTAAAAAACTATCATTATTGGAAGTATTAACTCTATGTAATACTTTTACTTGTCTTAAATTGTAAAATGAATATTTTCTAGTGCTTGAATCATATTCCATTTCAGGAATATCATCATCCATGCATTTAGGCACTATTACTTATAAAGGAACAAGTTTTTGGTCGAAAGAAATAAATAAAAGAAAAATATCATGGAATAGGTCACATTTACCATATAATAGCTTCACCTTGAGGGGATAGAAAATTCAATGAAAAAATATATGTTAGAATTCTAAATCAGTAAGATGGTAAATTATTTTTTACATGCAAAATTTTAAACATAAGATATAGTCACATAGGGCTTAGATTTACCTCGATGTAGTTAAGGAAAACATGCATAAATAGCCTTAGGGCCTTCATTTTTAATAAATTTAATGAGGGATGCCTCATAAATCTCTAGAAAGGTAATCAAGGATCAACTAGAGAGGTGATGAAACTAATATAATTATAGGCATGTGAAAATTTTCAGAAAAGATTTTATTATGATCCTTTCATTAGAATGTGAATCCATAGAAAGTATATAGCCCATAAGATGTACATAAGTGTCACTAGTCCCATAAAATAAATAAATCCTATCCATAATGAAGTCCCTATAGGAATGGGTGATAAATAATTTTATGCATAATTAAACTCACATATATAGCATTATAATCAATCTATTCATTATTGGATTTTTTTCTCTAAAGATAAGGTATGTAGTGTTGTAAAAAATCTATAGAAATATTATTATTTTCCATTTTAAGATAGGGAAAGAAGATAATGTCATTTGGTTTAACCTTAAATTGAATTAAATCATCATTTCCATTATCACTACATTAGTCACCACAATCATTATCATAATCATAATTTGTATGAATATCATTTGATTATGCCTCATGTGTATCCTCAAGACTAGGTACAATTTATTTATCGCAAAGAATGGAAGTTTCAATGAGAGAAGGGTAGCTAATTTATCCTAATGGAGGAGATGAAATGATACTAGGTGAGTATGGATATTTTGAAATTTCATCATAGGTATATCTATGCCACATAAAATTTGAACATAATTCTACATATGATGTGGGGTACCTTTCATAAAACTATCAACATCTTTACTAACCTCCTCACATATATAGAGATATATTGAATACCTAAAGGTGATATCATTATTATAATATAATGGAACATTGGCATAGGTAGAGCATGTAATGAAATAACAAAGGAGAAAAAACCCTAATATTAAGACAGGAATAATGTACAAACAATAAATAGAAACTTGATGGAAGCTAGGGTTTTTGAAGTAAACTCCTAGTCAAGGTAGGAAACATAAAATAATGTAGGTTAGGGATTCAATCAATAATCAAGTTCACCATTTAATGATCTAATACTAGAATAAATAATAGTTGTATATTAATAATTGAGTGATAATTTTGTAATCATATGATATACATTAATATATAGATATAGAAACCATGGTTTACATTCACAAATCCAATCAATTAAGAAAAAGATAAATTGGGTTTAAAAGACCACTTAGTTGGTTCAAAAAGGGATTTCGTTCTTTTTCAACGGAAATAGGCTCTATATAGGTATCTAAATGTGTTTAATTTTTTCCTATGTGAGTTTTTCCCTTCTAAACCAAACCATTAGTTTTAAAATGAACCATTTAGTTTTTTGGTCCCTAACCAGAAGCTTTTTCCCATTTGATTATGTGCTTCTATATTTTCTTGTGATTGTTATTCTACATATGTATCACATGTTTGTATGTTCAAAATTTTCATGATGCTCACATCTATACATGTATTAGTAAAACCCTTTAAGATTCTAGTAGCAACACTCAAATAGACATTAAATAAAATAACATTAGGTTCTTTATTTTAAATAGCTTGGGTGACAACCTCATGTGATTAAAATCAATTTCTACACTATCTTAAAAAATCACAATTCTTCTAGTGCTTATGCAATGATGTATGAAAAACTAGCTCCCTCTTCCTATTCATACCCTCATGCCTAAACAAAAATAGTGGGATATATCTAACTAATAAATTTTCTTTGATTTTATACCTTTTCTAGAGAAATATAATTCTTGAATAGTAGCTATTTCCCCCTTTATATGTTCCCTAGAGATATTATAAGCTAGTTCTTGATAATCGTTACATAATGGATAGATACCTTAGTCATCTTAACACACACACACACACACACACACAAAGGTTCTCTTACTTGTAAATTTAAACCTAGTGGCACATAAAGACTAACTCAAATAATATGAAATTAAATTACATAATAGTGTAAAAGGACCAATTGTTAAAAAGGATCAAAAATAAATCCTAGATGTAACTACCCATCTTATACAATACCATCGCATAGTTTTGTCCAAAACTAAAAATTTCATCTAGAGACCCAATAATGATCAAATAGTCAATGAAATTTCTATATATATCTATGAAATGGAATAATAAAGTGAAAGAGACAAGAATAATATGTAATACACTAGTCATTTAAGTCAAATGACAATAGACAAAATAAGGACTTGTATGACTACATTCTTATTTATTGTTTAAAACTCATATATATATATATATAAGTGTTATGTAATAATACTTTGTGCAAAATTTATATGTTTATATAGATAAATACATGCATGTTTATGCTAAGGGGCATCTTACACACTAATGATATATTGATCAAGTCTTTCTCATATTAAATTTTTTTACATCCTTCTATCTCGAGGGATTCCTACCATATTATGGGAATATCTACATTGAGAAGATATACATGGAAGATCTTATCACAATAACATATTTGTCATACTAGTCCATTATAGACACTACACTAATATTGTTTATCTTACATTACTCTACGGTTTTCTATATGTGGTATATTATGTGTTATTTGATGATCAAGATGTTTACTTAAAACAATTTATTGGACCATGTTCCATGCTTTCTTACATTTATAAATTATTATATATGTTTATTTACTACATATTGTTATACTAGTTCACTACAATTGCCACTTTGCTCTTATTTTGGATACTAAAAATTGTTACACTATTCATTTTTATGATTGCTTCTATACATTATATGATATGATTTCTCTAGGATCTTATATGTTTAATACTCATATTACTTTGTGAAATTTTTTGTTATGAATTCGCTAGGAAATTTTTAGGTAATATGCATTGACTACTATGTGATATTGATTTCTACAACTTCTTTGTGTACGTGAATTCTCTATTTTTTGTTTTCTCCTTTCACTTATGTGATATATTTATTATTTTCTATACACATGTATGTCATTTCTTTATTTTATTCATGCAGTTATATGATATGTGTTTTGTTTTCTTCACAAACTTTTATGGTTTATGTTGAGATTACTATATGGACTTGTATTTTCCATCATATGTTTTCTCAATACACTTTTATGCTCAATGTTTTTCTTTCTCTATAATCTTAATTTTTCCCATGCACTTGTATATTATTTGTATGTTTTCTCATTTGTTATTATTCTATGTGTAATCTACATCATTATTTTTTTATTTATGCTCAGACATCAAGTTCCCATCACCCCTCTTGTCTCATAGATACATTACTTGTTATATATTTAGATCATAGGAAATCTCTTATGACACATTTACTTGCTATACATTTAAATAGGAAAAAATAATGTATGACATATTCCTTATCTTTCTTGAGTTATTTATGTTATATACACATTGCGTATGAGACACTATTCTTATGACCTACAATGTACATGGTACAAACTATTTATAATACATGGATTATTTGACATACATTCTTCACACACATAACTTTATTACATTTATGGATCCAAGCCCGATAGTTTATTAAAATTACGATTATTAATTTTTTATGTTAGTTATTACTCATCAGCTTCTATTACATTCACTGATATCATATGGGATTCACAAACCAAAGCATTGTTAGTTTGAGTGGTATTTTTCATATTTTATTCCTTAATTAGGTGAATTTCTATCTCACAAGGTGATTCATTTCACTTAGGTGAGATCATAGGTCACTACTTGAGTTATATGAAAAACATTATCATAGAATCTGTCATGTGTGTCAATGTGTGTCAATGTGTATCATACAAGAGATAGATTCCACTTCGGGACTATAACTCCTCTTCTCCCTTATAAAGGTATGATGGGTCTTATATTGGGAGTTACATAACACTCCTATTTGTACCTTTTCATTTTTATTTATGAGTATGAGTAGACATATTTTATTTGCATGCACAATTCTTGTGATTAAATTATTGTTTTCATCTTGGAGCTACTTAACATCTCAGTTGGAGTGTAATTTTTTTATGTGCACATATTTCTACTTGATCCTCATGCTTCCTTAGTCTCACATGGTATTAGAGATCATTGTTTGGAATTGTCTCAATCACTTCGATTGTTTCTTACTACTCTCCATTTTTTTATTTTCTAGTTTTATGTGGATTTTTTTAACCCTCCTTTATTTTATGCTTTATTTTCATTATTCAAGTCCTTTTTTCTTGGGTAGTGTGATAGGTTTTGGGTTTTTGGTAGGATTTTATTTGTATGTATAACTAGAAATTCAAGTTTGAAGTATAGATTTTAAGACTTGTGAAAGGTGGTGAAAGGTTTGTTTTAGGCCCAACTGATCCCTAACTCACTGATCTAGTAATCGAGATGAAAATCCTAGCTCACTTGACCTATCTACTAGATCACTCATTTAGCTTCTTGGAATTCTTCACTCCTCGCATTATTCGTTTTACTTACTACCTTCTTAACTCACCCGTTTTTGGCATGGTGTCGTAATAGGTGTTGTAATTGATGTAAAACCATATTAATGATAAATTCAATGTTATAGGATAATTTCGTGATGCTTTTTGTGATGTTAACATATTGGTTCAGATGTATATAAGCTGCTACAGTGGGATTTAGTGAGGTGTATTTGCACTAGTAAGCCTATGTAGGTGCCTAAGAGGTGTAGCTTAGTAGTGTGAGCTTCTTGGATGCTTGGGAAGCATGTTTGCATGGTGACTAGCATTATTTTATGGTTATTGGGAACTCATATAAGTGGCATAGTACATGTTTAGGTGTCTCACTATGTTACAGGTGCTCATTGGAGCAGGTATGTTTGCTTGGAGGTGTGACATAGTGGTTTGGAGCTAGATGAGCTCATGGAAGAATGATAATAAGTGTATTATGGAATATGAGGTATTTTTAGGTCATTTGTAGGAATTTCTTAATGATTTATTGCACTATTTTAGTTGACTCTAGCTTCTACAATGAGGATCTAACATGCAAGCATATGTAAGTCTTAGTGACTGGAGAGATTGAGCTATGGTGTTTATATTATGATGATTGGAGATATTAGAGCTGTGATTGATGATGCTATCAAAAAAAATTTAGGTGAACATGATGTGTATTTTTCCTATTTTGATTGATTTTGTATGACATTGTCAAGAAAAGGTGAAACTCAAGCTTGAATTTGAACTTCTGATGCCCATTGTGAACAATGTTTCTTTGCATGGGAAATTTTTGATTTTAGGTATGATTATAATGTTATTTTAGAAGTTTCAAAAAAATTATGTCGTTTGATTGTCATGTTTTTATGAATGAATGTTAAGAAGGTAAAGTGGTCTAAAACACTAGTTAAACCCTATCTAGGATCAGTTGAGAAAAAGAGAAGTATGGTTATCTGGTTTTGATTGATTCATAAAAATTTATGATTATATGTTGTAGAGGACTCATCTGGATTTCTATAAATGTATGGTTGAGGCCATGGTGATGAGTGTGCCCCACCTAAAAAAAGAGTTTCTGGAGAAGAAGGTCTTAGGATAATATGGTAAAAAGGAGTAATATGTAAAATTGATTATGCATAATTATTAGTAGTTATTCTTAATTTCCATCAATTTTTTAAGACATGTTCATGCAATTTCATGGTGGTTTTAGGTCCAAACAGGTTGACTAGTCAAAGGGTAGTTTTGGGATCTCAAATATTAGGGTTCAGTAAAATGAGTATAACTTGAGCTAAAGGTGCAGTTTTGAGATTATTCAGGTTTTTTTTTAAATTATATTTATATATATATATATATATATATATATCCATTGATATATTTATTTCCTCATTATGAGGTCATTTTATAGTGTTTTCATGGAATTCTTTGAGTAGGAATTTTTTTGGCAGTTCAAGACAACATGTGTTCTAGTGAAATTTTGATGTTGTTTGAAACATGATATGGATTTGTTGATGTTTCCTATCACCTGTAATATGAAGTGGTATGAATTGGAAATTCAATTAATCTATTTATAACTCTCTAATATATGTAGAAATGTTTTTATGAGCTAACCTTTGCAAACATATCTTTCAGCAGGTTGATATCGTGAAGGTAAATGTTTCTATGGTTTTAAGTGAAGGATGTTTCATGACTTATAACTTTCTTAAAAAATTTATACAGGTTGTTCTATTTCTTTCAATTTTTCACATGGCATCTTTTTGTTGAGTAAAATATATTTGGTGATCAGATGAAGTTTCCAGGGTGTTGAAGGGTCGGGGAAAAAATGATTTTGAGAATTGTAAATGGAACTTGGCCCAATAAATGCAGTAATATGATTGGTTGATTAAATATGTGACCATATATGAATTTTATATGATGTATTACTCATATTTAATGGGTTTTGGATCATTAATTTGTGTAATTTCTATGTATGGCCATTTTTAAGAATGTGCCCATGGTGTTTTGAGCCATTTTTGGCACATGTAATGAGGCTTTTATTTAGGCCTACCCAATCTGATCATATTTAGTTTTTGTTAAGTAAAATTTTTGAATGTTATAGAGATGTATGGGTCAAAATTATCATCAAGGTCTGACATCTTTTTATTTGGAAGGAATAAAAATATATTTAAGTACTTGTTTGGTTCATTTTTGAACTAGTGTTCTATGACGAAAGAAGTGCGACCTAGAGGAAGATATTTTACAAGTATGAGAGCATGATTTTAAGTCAAATGAAAATAATTACAGGTTTAATAATATTAGATAGCATGTTTGCATGTGATTGGAGCTTTCAAAATTGAAGAAAGAGGAAGATTATGAAAGATTGAAGACCTAGTGTGTGAGCTAGGGTTTGTGAGCTGAAATTGTGATCTCCATCAGTTGTGGTGGAAAAAAACTTTAGAGATCAGATATCTTCATGTGGTTGAGTTGGTGTTTGGTCATAATTTTGGGGTTGTATCCTCCTTATGGAGAGGGTTCTTCACTAAATTAGGGTTTGGTTCTCCTTGTAGGGTTGGTGCACTACTGAACTAAGGGTTGGTGCTCCTTATGGGGTTGGTGCCTCACTAAATCAGGGGTTGGTTCTCCTTATGCAATTTTTTCTACACTAAATTACTCTTCTTTTATTAATATAAGTATATTTTTAGTTTTTTTTCTTCCCGATGAGGGTTTCCCACTTACATATAGTGTTCTTGTGTTCAGTACTTTAATTTCTTGCTCTTGTGGTTGATTTTGCATATCTTTATAAGTGCACATGATCATGGATTTTTTTTAAACAATCAAATGGATGAATGTATGTTTTGGTAAATGAAAGGAATTTTATCATAGGAATGATTCACCCCCCTCTCATTCCCTTATTCTTCTAACAATTGGTATCAGAGATGGTCCTTTTTTCATAAGTTTGAAAACTTGAAGGAGATCCTCTAAATCACAAGCAATGGGTAAGTTTGCAGACCTTGTGGACATATTAAGAACAAGAAATAAAATATCAAAATCATGTATTGAGGCCTATCAAAGTCATTTCAAAGGCATGGAGATAAATCATAATCAATCAATGATGGATTTGAAATCTCAATTAGAAAGTGTGTTTGAAACCCTAAGGATCAAGTATGAAGAATGTACTCAAACAAAATCACAAGTTTCCTTACTCAATGATAAACTCAAGTCAAATGAGAATGATTGTGTCAAGTATGAAGATGGTATGAAATATCTATATTCAAGAATTGATCTAGTTTCAATAAAATTGAAAATACTTGAGAAATGTGCAAGTGACCTAGATAATCTTCTTAGCCAACAAATATCAACAAGTGATAAAGTTGGTTTGGGATTCAATGAGGATCTTAAGGACAAGGAATTGAATCAAGGAGAAAATGTTTCAAGTAAGGAAGATGGTGAACCAAGTACCAAGGAATAATTGGAAGTGAATCACACCAAGTACCATGAGACAATCCTATTAGGAAACCTAATGCATTAAGGTATGAAAGAGTATTCAATGGTTATTGTTTCTTATGTCATTTTTTTGTTCATAGAGCTAAAGAATAAAACAAAAAGTCTTATAAGACTCATGTAGGATCCTTTAATGGTGAATGTAATTCATGTTGTGAATATGGTCACAAATCCAAGGATTCTAGATGGAATCTAGGAGTGTTTGAGCCTAGAAAAAGTAACATGATGCTTATCGAGAGATCTAAGCCTAGAGAGTCTCAGCCATGGAAAGAAAACAGAAATGATCTTGCTAAGTATATTGTATGCTTCAAGTGCAATAAGGTAGGCAATGTAGTTATTACTTGTTTTAATGGAATATCTAATCATGTTGGTAATTTCAAAAGCATATGTACAATAGTATGTTACAGTTGTAACAAGGTTGGTCATTTGGAAAAGAACTAGATTCAAACTTTCTCAAGTAAAATGAGAACATATTCAGGTCCTAGAGTGCAATAATATGCTATTCAAATATCTATAGTGCATGAAAATTGTTCTATAAGGACTTGGGAACCTAGAGGATACCATGTGTCCCATCAATAGTAGATGTCTATGGAAGAATTGATTCTCAGTTCTCATATAAGAAAGAAGAACAAAATGTAGTTGGTCAAGTACCTAAGGGGTCTTGGGACCTCTTCAAGGCCTTATTTTAGGACTCCTCAATTATTTTATATCTTCACCATGATTTTTTAAGGTGTATAGGTACATATGAAGCATTCAAATAAGGGGGAGATGTCTTAGTCAATCTTTGCTTCCTCCATTTAGTCAAGATATATTAGTTTATACTATTTCTCAGGGTATTGTTATTTAAATATATGTGTTCTTGTGTTAAATGTTTTTATTTTAGTAGTGTAAGCTTGTTGTGCTTAAGGTCTATGTCTAATTCACATTGGTATGTGGTCTATCTGAAGTTGTTAGTTCATATTCATGAGGCTCTTTGGTGGTTATTAGTTTTATGATCTCATGTTTCTTGAAGTCTATTTTCTGCATATATTGAAAGAAGTGACTATATATGAATCCCAAATCAATTGATGCACTTTAGGACTATTATGAGTTGTGAAGCCTTTTAAATTTATCTTTTAGGTGTCTAGGGTGATATTATACCATGACTTTATGTATTTTGACAAAATGTGTTGTTTCATTCAAAGAGTTCTTTTGGAGTCATTATGTTGTCTAGATAAAAGGTTGTAAGTCAATTTGTTCTTGTTATATTGTTAATTCAAGGATCTGTGTTGTCCCATGGTCATGTATTATGAGTGATATGTTATATTTTTAGTCTTGTGTGAATAAATGGAACAACTAGCATGTTTCTATTATATGAGTCTATGTCATGTCTTGGTGCTTGCTTCATAAAGTTATGTCAAGATATTTGGATCAAGGATAAACTGAAGTCCTTCCAAGTCTACAAAGTGTAATGTTACATGAGAAAGTGATGCTTCATGAATGTTAACAAGGTCTCTTTATTTGTGTCTTCTTGAGAAGTAAACTGTCAAATCAATCCTAACTTATGAGTGTTGCAACAGTAATTTGTCCAAAAGGTTAATATCAGAGAGTACAAACTATTTGAAGAACTAGATTACTTTGAAAATGTTTCTATGAGTCCCCAAGAAAAAAATGAACAACTATATATGTCCATTGTGTTGTGTCACTGAGAAAGTGTACAACATAAGTGTGATGTGGAAAATCAGTAGACTATAGGTATGTTCAAGAAGTATCAATGTTTTGATAAGTACAATAATTATTGGTAAATGGTCTCAGTCTCTGCTATAAAATATATGTTCACGGTTGAAAGGTTATTTGAGAGCATTAAAAATGGCTAAGATACAAGTATGAAGAAGCACAGGGATGTGAAAGGAATGTCTGAGCTTGTATGTTGAAGGAGATTGTAGGTTTCTTGGGCCCTCAAGGTTTGTGTTACTATATCATCAAATGAAAGAAGATATGCGGATGTTCAAATAAAATTATACAGGTCTAGGAGCTTATGGAGAATGTTATCTATCCTATAAGGAGTTCCTCATATTACAACGGTTTGAAGAGTCGGTTAATAAGCATGTTTTAGCTATGGTAAAGATATATGTGGACCTACAGTTGAAGAACACATCCCACGTCAGTGAGTAGTATGAAGCATTCTCAAGACCTCAAGAAAATATGTTCAAATGATGTCAAGAACCTATGTCAAATGGAAGGATAAAGTGAAGGACTACGTTTCCTCATGTTAATTCATGAAATGTAGAAACTCGGAAGCTGACACACTAACAATGTAACTTATGCATGTTTTAGTTTGAATCTTCATCAAGGAAGAAAATTTGTCTACAGGTGTCCTTAGGTTGTTTGTCCATCAAGAGAGAGTTATTTATGATCAAGGTATGATCCAAAGTCTGTAGATTCTTGAAAAATGTTTTGTGAGGGTTTAATGGTTAAAACCCTAGTTGTTGCTACAAGTGATCAAGGAGGTATGAAAAGCTTAAAAAATGTCACACAAATTGAGAATATATGAACCTACATGTAACATATGTGAGAAACAAACATACAGTCAGCTACACGGATATAAAAGCTCTCAAAGAAGAAGGGGCAAAGTGTTAGACAGTATGATGTCCATTACAAGGTTGTTTCCACTACTGTGTGTTGTCTAATAATTGTGAAAAAACCTTAAGGACTTGTAAATACAAATGTCAAGATTGTATCAGGACACTCGTATATGTGCACAAAACATTTTAAGCATGAATAAAGATAAAAGGGAGCTGTTACAAGTGACTATGAGTGATGGACAAAGGAAGCTTGAGTATATTTCATAGAGGATTTGTTTTCAATACTATAATGAATAATTGTATCCATGGTAACTAAGAAGAAGGGTAAAAAATTCCTATGGTGTCTATGATAGTGAAGTGTAATAGATAAGCTCCTTGTTTGATCAAAGTTTCCTCTACAAGTAGTGTTATCTCTAAATCACTGCACCCTTAGGTTTGCACAAGTGTGTGTGCTTGAGCTCATAGTGTGACTAGATAACATGGGTACTATCTAAAAGTTGTGGGATACTTGAGATAGACCTCCAGACGAAGTTATTTCTTACTCCTAAACTACCTGCCACAATCTACTCTAATGTTGGAAAAACTATCTTCTCCTAAGATAACTTTCCAAGAGACCAAAGAGAGAGAATGCATGAAAAAAAATCCTACACTAAATCAGTGATAGACCAAAAAAGGAGGGTGTGAGAATAGTCTTCCAATGTGTGAAAAGTGGAAGAAAAGTACATACTAGAAGGGGTGATAACGGTTCTCCATAGTCCAGCAAATGCATTCACAAAATATTCATACATACATAATAATAAAGAATCCCTACAATATCATAAGATAGACACAATATATTTGTATGAGGTTGAATAGGAAAGAAGAATGAGAACAAACATAGTAGGGGAAGAGGCATCCACAAACTCGTACTTATTACATCATTAATATGCACAATTCAATCTGTTACAAAATAAGGGCATGGATCAACATGCAAGGAGTCCCCTACAAGGGCTTGCAACATATTATCTTCACAAAATTAAATTGATACAGTTTTTCTACTCAAAAATATCCCTTTTTTACAATGATCCCAATACTCCAATCTATAGAATCCTGAGAAGAGAGAGAGAGAGAGAGAAAGGGTAAAGAAAATCCCGAAATGTGTCTTTCAACCACTTGCAACAGGTAGTAAATGATGTGAAATGATGTTCTTTCACTTGAAATAGGCCCCCCATACTGTCCCATAATTTACAGTAGTGAAATATGTTTGTTCATGCTTCATTGAATGCATCCCAACCACCACTAAAATCGTTATTCTGAACAAGGCATATTTTGTGCAAAATCACAATCTATTCCTCATTAAATTCCATATTTCTTAATTTATGTGCATTGATCTCAAAACCATGATTCCAACAGTACCAATTTTGTGTGTTTTCATTGAGAATTGCAAAAAATATGGCATTCTGAGTGTAAGAAATTGTTTTGGGTTTCCCAGGGATTTCTTTCATTTAAAGGGAGTGAGCATTTAATTTAGTGGGGCTGAAGATGTTTATTTTATTTCCATATATCTACCCTCATCAATATGTTTCGTAGAGGACATTGTGTTCATTCCAAAAAGTAAAATTTCATGAAAATCAGAGCTCTGGGTCAAACGTTGTGGTCATTTGAAGTTTGGAGGTCGAGCATCAACTTTTACTTTATATTGCAGATATTTCTCCTTTTAAGAGAATGCATGTCCCAGCTGCACTTGGACCATGTGGGCTTCTTTCCTCCGAAAAACTTGATTCCTTCTTGTTATAGGTATTTTGGCTTTATAGGTCCTATGCATACCGATGTCCCAACTCTCCTAGACCAATTTATCCACTTTTTCCACACCATACTCGACCCGCCTTCCAAATCGGCAAAGTCACCTTTTTGAAGCCCGACTGTTCCAGTTGAACTTGTGTGGCTTGGGAGAAAATTTTCTAAATTTTTCACAATACATTGTTTCCTTTGCCAATAGGATCTAAACTCAGTACAACAAACCTTCGTACGATCTATGCTAGTACCATTCGTAGCCCCAGACCCATAGTGCATTAAAACAAGCCCTTGACTTCATTTTTTCGGATTTTTCCAAATTTTTCCAACTCTTTGAATTTTTTCCTTGGATGGGAAAGTTAGAGAAGAGCCATCCGATCTGGTACCATCCATAGTCTCCAGACCTACAATGCATTAAAACAAGCCCTTGAATTCATGTCCTTGGATGGGGAAGTTAGAGAAGATCCAAAAGGTACCCAAAAACCTAATTTTGGGCCTCGAACCAAGTATACTTACTCAAGCCTAAAGAAATTATGCAGGTTATCCAAATTTACCTTGAGGGGTGAATTCAGCATAACAGGTAGTAGAGTACAAGTGATTGAGAGAAAATGAGTGTATTAAGTTTGATCATGCGTAATCTGTCAAAATGATCTCTCGAAGGATTGTGCCGAGATCTATCAAAAGTGACTGTAGAAGTATAAGGTAAATGATGCAAAAATAAGACAAACGCATCTTCAAGAGGTCTATGAAAAGGTATAATTTATGTGAAATGCACACTGAGAAAGAGCAAATAAGAATATAGGTTAGAGAAAAATAAAAGAGGTAAGTTGAAATGGGTTAAGAAGTAATTCACTCACAACTATACTATGCAAGTACATTATCTATGAATAGAGAATAAAGGTTTGAAGAATAAAAGACTTAATGATCTCCGAGTTAATGTTTTGTGGACTATGACAAACCCTTTCTAGGTATGATTTTGGTCTGTAAGAGGATTGTATAAATTCATGGAAACTAAGTTGATTGTAACAATATCTCTATGATTTGAGATCCCTCTAGAGTATTGTGTATCTATAGCCTGTAGTGCCTATATTTGTTGCAAAGAATAATGTAAAAGAAGATAGTTTATAGCTGAAAATCAAGGCTTAGAAGGTGTCAATATAGTAGCAAGTTCACAAGATTAATTTAAAGAAGATTTAAGTTAAGAGGTGTACAGTTGAGAGAAGTCTATTCAGAGGGATATTGGATGAGTCTTCAAGACAAGTAATAGGTCTGTGTATGATCAAATCTCAAAAGTGTGTTTTTGACAATGGGAGTTATTGTGAGACTTCCGAAAAGAGTAATGATGTTCCTTGCTCCATAAAAGGTATGTTCTTGATGGTTTATATCTGTTTAGATAGAAATTTTCTTATCTCAGCTTAATATGATTATAAATGACTGAATTTAAGTTTAAGGACTGACAAACGTTGTTCAAGATGGTCCTAAGCCAATATAGCAATGCTAGTTGCTCTAATTTATTCTCTTGAGCTATTTTTTGAGGCCTTGATTCTAGGTGAGTACCATTTGATTGTGATGAGGTATGAATATCATATTGTAGCATGTCAAATATGATGCCAAAAGCATTGAGAAGTCTATTTAGGGACGTGTCTTTTTGTAAGGTGAAAAGCAAGAAAGTACTCAATTATGTAAGATTTATGCCTAGAGATGGTGGGACTTGTCAACAAAGGTTATATGATGCTTTGAGATGCTTAGAACTAACAGTGTTGCAATTATTTAGAGATTGTATGCTTCAGATCTTAGATGCTACAACGTCCTTAAGAAGCTCAAAACAGGGTACAAGGTGAAAATTGGTGTTTAGCATTCATAGAAGGTTGGAAATGGTATTTTTGCCCCTACAAAGGTGATTTTATGGTTTCTTTCATGAGTTTTGATGATGATTAGATGATGGAGATGCTTTTTCTAGGGGAACCATGTTGCTTGCATGCTTGAAATAAGGCTAAGAATTGGATTTTGAGAAAAAATCAAGAAAATGAAGCAAATTGAGACCTTTGGTTGATGTTTTCAACCAAAGAATGGGAGTTTGAAGTTAAATAAGGTGAAACATGTGAGATACAGGTATGTCGTTGCCATAAATGTAAGAAGGGGGAGATGTTCAGGGTGTTTTCCATCAATGAGAAAGAAGGAGATTGTTGTCATAGTGTCCTAATAGGTGTTTTCTTTGATACAAACCACACTAATGAAAAATTAAATCTCTAAGGATGATGTCATGATATTTTTCACGGTGCTAACGTATTGGTCCATTTGTGTACCAACTGATACGATAGGATTTAGTGAGGTGTGCTTGCTTAAGCAAGCCTATACAGGTGCTTAAGACATGTATCATGGTAGTGTGATCATCTTGGATATTTTGGAAGCATGTTGGCATGATGACTAGCCTGACTTGAGGGTGCTTGAGCACTGACAATAGGGGCATAGTTTAGGTACATGTGTCTCACTATGTTACAGGTGCTAATTGGAGTCAGTATGTTTGTTTGATGGTTTTAGACAGTGGTTTGGAACTAGATGATCTCATGGAACCATGAAAATAGATGTATCATGGAATATGAGGTATTTTTGGGTCATTTTCAGATGTTACGTGATGAGTTATTTCACTATTTCAGTTGACTCTAGCTTTTATAATGAGGATCTAACATGCAAGCATAGGTAAGTCTTAGTGACTGGAGAGATTGATCTATGGTGTTGATATTTTTAAGATTAGATATGTTATATGAATGATTGATGATTCTATCATAAAAGTTTTAGGTTTCCATGATGTGTATTTTTCTAGTTATGACTGATTTTGTAAGACATGGTCAAGAATAGGTGAAAATCAATATTGAATTTGAACTTCTAATGCTCATTGTGAACAGTGTGCTTTACATGTGACTTTTGGATTTTAGGGATTCTTCTAAGGTGATTTTATAAGTTTTTAAAAAAATAATGAGACTGTTTGATCGTCATGTTTTTATGAACGAATGCTAGGAAGGTAAAGTGGTCTAAAACCCTAGTTAAACCCTAGCTAGGAGCAGTTAACAGAAAGAGAAGTAGAATGACCCAGTTTTGATTGATTAATAAAAATTTATGATCAGATGTTGTAGAGGAATCCTTAGGATTTCCAGAAATGTATGTTTGAGTTCATGGTGATGAGTGGGTCCCACCTAAAAATAGCAATTTCTGGGAGAAGAAGGTTTTAGGATAATATGGTTCAAAGGAGTAACATGAAAAATTGATGATGCATTATTATTGGTAGTTTTTCCTAATTTACATGAATTTTTAAGGACATTTTCATGTAATTTAATGGTTTTCTGAGGTCCAAATAGGTTGACTTGTCAAAGTGAAGTTTTGGGATCTCAAATACTAGGGTTTAGTAAAATTAGCATAACTTGATATAAAGTTGTATTTTTGAGATGATTCAAGTTGTTTTGGTAATTAAATTTATATATATTTATATTTTTATATGGCTTGCCTCATGATGAAGTTTTTTGATATGGTTTCCATGGCATTCTTTGAGCATGAATATTTTTAACAGTTCAAGACATCATGTGTTCTGGTGAAAGTTTGATGTTGTTTGAAGCAAGAAATAGATTGGGTGATGCATCTTATAACCTGGAATGTGAAGATGGATTAATTGGGCATCCAATTAACATATTTATAATAATTTAATATATGTAGAAATATTTTTATGAGCTAACCTTTGTTTAAATATGTTTTGGTAGGTTGATTTGGTAAAGGAAAATGTTGTTATGGTTTGAAGTGAATGATGTTTTATGACTTATAGGTTAATTAAAAAATGTTCTATAGGTTCGGAAATTTATTTTGAGTTATAAAATGGAATGTTTTGGTTTATTAAAATATATTTGGTGATCATATGAAGTTTCCAGGGTGCTAAAGGGTGTAGGAAACAACTGTTTTGAGAATTGTAAAGGGAACTGGGCCCAGTAAATTAAATAATCTTATTGATTGAATAAATTTGTGACCATATAAGAATATTTTATGATGTATTTCTCATATGTAAGGGGTTTTGGGTCATGAATTTTTGTACTTTCTATGTAAGGCCATTTTAAAGAATGTGCCCATGGGGTTTTGAGCCATTTTTTGCACATGTAATGAGGGTTTTAGCTAAGCCAACCCAATTTGGTCATATATAGCTGTTGTAATTATTTTTTTTGAATTTTATAGTGATGTATGGATCAAAATTATCTTTACGGACTGACCTCTTTTGGTTTGGAAGGAATAAAAGCATATTTAAGTGTTTGTTTGGATCATTTTTAAACTAGTGCTCTTGGAGGGAAGAAGTGCGACCTACAAGAAGATATTTTGTAGGTATAAGAGCATGTTTTGAAGGATGAGGAAGATAATGATAGGTTGAGGAATATTACATATCATGTGTGCATGTGATTAGAGCTTTGAGAAGTGAAGAAAGGGAAATATTATGAAAGATTGAAGACCTAGTGTGTGAGCTAGGGTTTGTGAGCTGAAATTGTGATCTCCATTAGTTGTGGCAGCAGAGAAATAAGATATCAGATATATTCAAGTGGATTTTTTGGTGCTTGGCCATCCTTAGGGTGTTTTAGACACCTTGTGGAGTGGTTGCTTCACTAAATTAGGGGTTGTTGCTCCTTGTAGGTTTGGTGCTTTACTAAACTAGGGGTTGGTGCTCGTTGTGGGGTTGGTGCCTCACTAAATTAGGGTTTTGTGCTCTTTGTGTAGTTTTTGCTACACTAAATTACTTTTCATTGAGTAATATAATTAGATTTTTAGATGGTTTTCTTCCGCGTGAGGGTTTCCCACTTACATATGGTGTTCTTGTGTTAAGTAATTTACTTTCTTGCTCTTATGGTTGATGTTGCATGTCTTAATAATTGCACATGATCATGGATGTTGTTTAAACAATAAAATGGATGAATGTTTGTTTTGGTAAATGAAAGGATATTTATTATAGGACTGATTCTCCCCCTCTCAATCCCTTCTGCTTCTAATAACCTATGTTTCTCCTTGATTCCATTTCACCTTTGGCTTGTTGATGCCTACTCCTTCTCTACATTGAACACAACCTTTATTCTCTTTGTTTAGCTATCTTATCAACATCGAACTTGTGGTTTTCCTATTTTTCATTCATCCTTGGTGCTCAACCTTCTGTGTTTGTATCTACTCGTTATCTCATTCCCTACGTTAGATCTGTGTTGATGTTTTTTATCCTCATCTCACCCAATTTATCTCCTCATCCATATTACCTTATTTTCTCAAAATGTTGTGTATTTTAATCTCCATCATTAGCCTATTTATGCACCTGAGATCCTTATTTAGACATTATTTTTGGCTTTGTTATCAACTCGCCTGGTTCTATTGGTATCATCCCCACACTGGATTGTGTCCTTGTTATTATCTTCCTAAATCCCCATGTGGCATATGCATGTGATCTTCATTACTCATCTCATCTATTTCCTTCTTAACTTGATACATGGCTCATTCATCCACTCATAAAAAACTCACTTGTATTTGGCTCAATGCATGGTTTGACTCCAAATCATCATAGTTCAATGAAAGATACACTCCCATCTTGTTGTACAACTTGGTCTCATTTCAATAGCTCACCCATCCTCCTACGCATCTCATGCATCCATCCAACTCATACATCCAAATTAGTTTACTAGCTAGCTCACCAAGTTGAGATGGCTCATTCCCCTTCCAAAAAGGTCCTTTTTTTTCTTTTTTTTTTCATTTATATTATATAAGTTTAATTTATCCTTGCTTAAAATTAAGAAAACACTTAATTTGTAAGGAAAAAATATATCTTTAAAAAAAAATGGGTTATTCAGGTTTTTTGAGCCCCTTCTTCTTTCAATATTCATTATAAGCACTCTTCTTCAATTTTTGGTTGGTGAGTGCGTCCACCACAACCTTATAGTATGAGAGTCTCATTCTTGTCCTTTCCTTATTTTCTTACTTTCGTGTTTGTTACTATGATTTTTTGCACATGACTAAGCTTATTATGGTCTCCAAATTTTTTTGATATTTCACCACTTTTCTCTCATCTTTTGTGGCCTTACTGTTCTTCTTAGAGAACCCTTGATGACCCATAACTTTCAGGTTTACTTGGAATGCACTACTTAGATGATCCTACAATCATGGGGATCTATGAATAATCTATAACTCCAAAACTAATTTACCTCACCCGCATATTGATTAATTTCTCATTTGCGTAATAGACTACATTATGTCGAATCTTAAACTTGGTTCACAACATTACTCCCTTGTATCTATCATGATTCTTTAGCTTTTATGGTACATTTATTATTTTCAAAGAACTTGTACCTGCATAACTTTTGAATTACAAGCGTAACTAAAAAAAATTTACACAGTTGGAAAAATAGTTTGACAACTGTGATATAGGACTTATTCCCTGTGACCTGTTTATAACACTCTATGTGCTTCATAATTTCTCTTTCATATGAATTCTTGCATAGGACCCAAGTCATTAGTTTTGGATGCCTTATATAAACTATGTGGTTATGTTCCTTTGTTACAATGAGAGTTCATGCAAACTATGTAGAACACTACACCTGATCTAACCTGATTCATGGTAACACTTGCACTCTCCACTTGACTTCTTACAGATGTCTTTCTTGAAGTCGTGTGATATCTATGACTCAAAATAAAGTGGAATGGATGAAAAGGACTCATGATTTCTATTCTTAGACAATAGTCCTGGAAAAATTTGGTCCTGAGCTACTCTACCTATTACAGATGATTTTGCATGCAATAAATTGGCACTTGATGCAAGTTGGGCTATTCCCTAGTTAGCATGATTTTATCACTGAAAAAACTAGGGGAAAAAGATAAGCTAATTCAAATCCCTTCTCCACATATCTATGATGTATCATCCTCTTCATTCTATGGTCATTTTCAAACTTTGGCGTGGTATTCAAAACATTTCTTCCTAAATAACAACGATCATGAGAATGAAAAAGGACCAATCCACTAAATCTAACTCTTCCACTTCCTCTTCTAGTTATAAACCTCCCAAAGAATAGATCAGATGTTGGTATTACACTGGTAGGTATGATGATGAAAAATGTTTGAAGAATAAGATTGACCTCCTCGAGTCTTCTTGAGAAGAACAACATAGGATTTCCTCATCCTCTAAAACCATATTCATCAACTCATGAATGTTCTAAGGAAAAAAATAATGGAAATGGGAAAGGGAAATACAAAGACGAATAAAAATAATTAACTAAGGACAAAACAAATGGAATATATTTAGTTGCAGTTGTGTCACCTACTCCTACATGGGTTATTAATTTAGGTGCATCTCATCATATGGCCTCATCACACATATTTTTCTTCATTAGAACCATGTGACATGTCTTATATTAGGATGGGTGATGACATTTCAAATCTAGTTTTTGGGGGATGGTATGTTAAATTGAATGGTGGAACATTCAACAATGTTATTAGTATTCCTTCACTTATAACTAATATCCAATCAGTTTATAATATTACTCACCTTAGTCATTGTATGTGGGTTTGATTAAGAAAATATAGAATTTATAAATGCCTAAATATAATTGTAATGTAGCAGTAAATGAATAAGAAATGAAATATAGAAATGACCCAAGAAAATAAGAAATTAAGATTCAAAACTCTATGTGCAAATGAGAAGGAAGAAAGACTTAGTTGGTTCGCAATAAAATCTTGAATGTGTTGAAGTGATAAAATTATAAAATGGAGGAAGAATTTTTCACACTGAAGCTCAGAAAAATGAAAAAAAATAAGAATATGTTGGACTAGGTCACCTATGGAGGGTCGGCACCACCTAAGGTGCCCTACACCTATTATGGGTGCCTTTGATTCTCATGACCTCAATAAACTAGTTCATTGGGTCATGTGATGTTTTTTTCCTTCACTTCTTTTCACTAGTATGTCACACCAAGTATGTTGATGTTGCTGGAAATATGTAATAAAGAAATGAACTATAAAACCCTCAAATGTGCATCAAATCCCAAAAATAAAATAATGAAAATGAGGGGTCATATTTTCCTCAACTTTCAAAAATGTGATCTTCTTACTAAGTGTTGCACTACATTTTAAACCCATTGTAGTATTATGTGTGTGTGAAGCAATTATGTCCTAGGTGGCTCTTGTGTGTGTTGCACTTGATAGTGAGAAAGTAGCTAGATGTAATCAATGTAAGTAGATGTGTACATGAAATAATGAACTTCTCCTCCTATGAAGTGTATAGAGAAGAATAATTCCTTCTCCCTTGTGTGTGGATGCTAGATGGATGTCTGAATGTTCTTAATAATGCCTTTAGATGCAACCTTAGGCGATGATGGATAATGGTTAGTGTTTGGTCCTTTATAATGGTCACATAACTTTATATTTATATGATTCATATTCTTCAATTTCATAATTAACCCCGAAAAGTATGACCGCCAAAAAGATAAAATTCCCAAATGGCTAGAAAGGACCCAAAAGATGTGGGAAAAGTACAAACATGTTGGGGGTGCCTAGAGGGTACATGGGCACCTAGCGCTAGCATCCTAGCTAGGAGTTGGTGTCCATGATGAAAAATTATGAAGTATGAAAAGACAGAAGGGGCTACAAAGAGTGTAAGATCAAAAGTGGAAACAAAAAGAAAGAAAAAAATGGCCAACGAGATGGGTTAATTAGCACTCATCTTACTTAGGAATCATATGAATAGTAATATGCAATCAATACTAGATAATTACCCAAAGTACATGATTTTGTGTCTACATTTTCCCCCACTTTATTTTTTTAAGAGAATGCTCAATAACATAAAGTAGATAAGATATGCATACTTGATAACCATGTAGATTGATGTAGAAAGCATGTTGTGAGATGAGAGAAAGCGTGGAGTGATAAAAATGTGAAGCGTGGGAATTAGAGATGAGAAAGTGCAAAAAGCTGTGATGAACGATGACCCTATTGTGGAAACACATGTATAGATGTTTCCGTTTAAGTTTTTTTTATGTCAATGTTTAGGTGATTAATGTTGTTGATGTAGGATGATGTTGACTACTACTTCCCATAAGGATAGACCTACAAAAGAGAAGAACAAGAAAGTATTAAAATGAACGTGTATATGATCAAAATGTGTAAAAGTATGTAGTAAAATATGCAAAATTAGAAAATGTGAAAAAGGAACATGTGCATCTGATCTGAAATGAGAAACGAGTGTAGAAAGGATCTAATAGATTATGTAGAAGAATAATTTTTTAAGAATATCTCACGCCAATTACGTCGACTATGATTTTTTTGGGTGATCTCATGCCAAGAACTAGAATAAGTGTAGGGAGAAAATTTTGGTGTCATCCTCCAACCGTTAAATTCTTCCTGAAGTATGGAACACAACTACAGATGGTGTGTAAAAATCCGATCTGGTTTGACCAATTCCAATCCAATAGGAAAGTATAAAAATGTTATGTAGTCTATGTATGTTGATTGTTAAGGATTATATGCCCTGTAAAAGCCATAGTGTGAAGTGTTGTAGACTGTGCTAGATTGAATAATTCTAAGTAACTACCCCCTGGTCACAAGAGACCAGACATGGTCAAGGGCACACAAGAGTTATTGTTCTGGTCTAAGCACTAGTGTTTGTGTTGTGATAAAGACCCGAGTCAGATTGTGATTCTGATCTAAGACTGATGATTGTGATGTACCGATATGGAACTATTTTGTGTGATGACTATAGACTTCTGTATGTGGTGACTGATTCACCCAAATGATTTCTCCCCTCGTTTTGGGTGCATGTTACATCGTTTAGGAGTATGCAACCTAAAGGAGGACTGACCATTGTGCTGAAAATGATGCCTTGTATGGGGGAGTTTTCTTTGTATAAACCAAGGTACACGTAAATAAAGTTTATAGGAAACAAGTGTTAGTACAAGTAATATAATAACGCATGTAGAAGACAAAATTTAAGCTAACAAGCAAGCAAATAATGTTTAAGATAAGATGTAAAAAGACAATACGTAAGAAGATAATGGAGACCGTGAAATGCAGGTTTCAAAAATGGGACATCACTCATGATGTCACAAGATAATCAAGGCTGACTAGGCTAAAAGAAGATATGTGTGCACACAAGACAAAGGGAAAATCCCGTAAAGAGTGACAAACAATGAGAAGTAATGCAACAGACAACCATAAAATAAAATAGACCTACAAGACAAATGTTGCACATGAAGCACCCATCAGCATGTTAGAAATATAAAAACTATGTCAAAACGTGTATAATACGATAATTATGTGCTATAAAAAATTAAACAATAGCACCTATGATGTGTACAAAAGTGGATTCCCCCAAAAGCCTCTATGGGACTAGCAATAGGCATTGTACCAAGCATCTGTGTTGTGTGTATCAATATGTAAAATTCATGATCACAACTAGAAATCATGTGAATTTGCATGTGTGCATGGAAAAAGATAATGAAATAAAAGATATCTATTTAGTATGTGTAATAAAGTGTGCATGTAACAATTAAATGTAAGTAAGACTAAATGCGACCATGATATGCAGTACATTGTGGATGACAAGAAATGGAATGCAAATTGAATTATAAGACTAGCATGCCCCGCGAGTCGATGTGTATTTATATGTATGTGGTAAGATTCACTTATATATTATCCCTCAGTAGTCAATAACAAACCGTGGAATAAGAGTGCAGCATAGGGCAATGACCCCAATGTGTATAAGTATATGTGATAATTATATGTTGTGAATGTGTAGAGTAGATGTTACATAAAATGAGATGAATGCGTGAAAATGTGAAGTATGTAGTTTGTAATGTGTAATATGTAGTGTAGTTTGTGAGGTTCATGTGTATAGGATTCCCTCAACAGTCAAGTGTGAACCAAAGCATGAGAGTGTGTCATCAATTAATGATGATACAAGAGTGTATCAAGATGTAGAAGATGTGTCCAAGAGATGAGAAGTGGACTGTAGTGCTAGAAAGAGGGGAGAATAAGTATAATTCCCCCTGAGTGTGTGTAAATGAGTGTGTTACTAATGAAATTGAAAGATGAGGTTCCTCAACCTAATGCTTGCAGTGATAAAGGTGTGTGACCATGCTCTAAGATAGGTGATGTATGAGACAAATGATGAATCGATGAATGTTCATGATAATTAGGAGGTGATGGAGGTGTTCAACTAATTTTTAGAGGAGGATTCTTATGTTGACTTAATAGCATTGTAGATGACTTGAGAGGAGGTAGAGTGAGACTAATTTTGAGAGGTGGTTACTTAGTTTGAGTGGATTGCATATGTAGTGCTTGAGTGATGGAAGAAGAAACATTATAAGTGATGACATGATTCTCATTAGACATAGATGAATCAGAATTAGGAACCCAATGAGATGTAATAACTAGAGAGGACCATCTAATAGAATGCTTTGCATTGAATGAGACAAAACCTTTATGCTCAAGATGTTTGATTCTTCATTGTAAAGAATATAAATCATTTTCATTATGTACATTTATTCGATGATAATTGTAATATGGAATACCTTGATACTTTGATATCTGATGAGAAGGATAGTAATGAGTAGATGGAAAGATGATTAATTGATGAGTTATGAGGTGTGGAAGAATATCTTGTTTCTTAGCATTGATTGCAAACTTGAGAGGCATGGGGAGTGGAAATATTTGAGGATCACTAATATGATCGCATGTAGAAGACATAGAATGAAGATGGGATGTAGAATTAGAACAAACATGAGCTCTAGAAGCATCCTTAAGATGTTAGATTTCATATTTAAGAGATATGATTACAGATTCCATAGCCTAAAATTTGTCTTGAAATAAATAATTCAAAGCTTGAATTGGCTCCAACATGGGTTGATTATTTGGAGGATCATGAATACTAGGGTCATCACATAGACAATCAAAAATAACACTCACTTGATGCGATGGTGTATCTTTATGGAGATAGATGACCTCTAGGGATTTTTTCAGAATAACCTTGCAATTGGGATGCATTAGAAGTAACTCATATAGATAACTTTGAGTAATTTTAGGAGATAAGATAGAAAACAATGATGTGCTAAAGAAGGATCTGAATGATCAATCATGAGTGGGGTTCACCTGAATGATTAAGAAAGTATAGAATTTATAGATGACTAAATCTAATTGTAATTTAGTAGTAAATGAATAAGAAATGAAATATAGAAATGACCCAAGAAAATAATCAATTAAGATTCAAAACCCTAAGTGCAAATGAGAAGGAATAAAACATAGTTGGTTCACAATAAAATATGGACTACGTCGAACTGACAAACTGATAAACTGAATTAAGAATTTTTTGCACCAAAGCTCGTAAAAATGCAGAGGTTTCTAAATATTTTGGACTGAGGTGCCTATGTAGGGTCGAGGGCACATGGGGCACCCTAGACCTACTCTAGGAGTTTGTGACTACTCAAGAACTAGGTCGTGAGATATTTTTTGTCCTTCACTTCTTGTCGATAGTATGTCACACAAAGTCTTTCGATGTCGTTGGGAATATCCAAAAGAGAAGTGACCTACAAAAAACTTAGAAGTGCATCAAATCCCAAAAACATAATGCAAATAAGGGGTTGAACTATCCTCAACTGTTAAATGAGTGATCTTACGAATGATCATTGCAGTACATTACAGATCCAATGTAGTTCTATGTGTATATGTGAAGCGATTACATCATAGGTGGCTCTTGTACATGTCACACTTGATAGTGAGAAAGTAGTTAGATGTACGCAATGTAAGTAGATGTGTGCATGAAATAATGAAATTACCCTCCTATGAAGTGTATGCAATAGAATAAATCCCTTTCCATTGTGTGTGGATGCTATATTTATGCCTTAATACTCTTGATAATTCCTTTGGATGTAACCTTAGGTGGTGATAAATAATGGTTAGTGCTTGGTCCTTTATTATGTTCAAATAACTTTAGATTTATATGATTCATTTTCTTGAATTTCTTAATTAACCCCAAAAGGCAAACTACTAAAAAGATATGATGCTTGAACAGCTATAAAGGACCCAAAATATGTGGAAAAAGTACAAACACATTAGGGAACCTAGAGGGGACTAGGGCACCTAGCATTGACATCCTAGTTGGGTGCTGGTGTCCATGATGAAATATCCAAAGTATGAAAAGACAGGTCATGTTAGAAAGAGTGTAACATCAAAAGTGACACTAGAAAGCAAGAAAATATGGCCAAAGAAATGGGTTTATTAGTACTATTCTTACTTAGGAATCATATGAGTAGCAGTATGCAATCAAGACTAGATAATTACCCAAAGTGCATGATTTTTTGTATACATGGTTGAGTTCACTCTGGATTCCATTTATGTCATAGAGCTACACAATGACACTATTGTTAGTGTGAGGGATACTATTTACTTATTATTTATTAATTATGTGAATTTCCCTCACCTATGGCGAGACATCTCACTTAGGTGAGATCATAGTCTCTATGTTGTCATTAGAAGTTATATAAAATATTATATCATAGAATCTATTATATGCATCAGTGTGCATCATACAGGGGTTAATTTTGTTTTTTGTAATGTAACTCCTTTCACCCTTGTAGAGGTATGATGAGTCCATGCATGAGATTTACAAAGAACTCCTATATGTACCCATTTTTTGAGCTATGAGAATGTTCGATTATTTTCCTTATGTACATTATTTTTAGTTTTTGTTTAATCTATTTCCAATTACTTTGAGAAAATATTCAATTCTATTGAAGTGCAACAATCTCAATGTTCATGTGCTTCAATTGGGTTCTTGGAGCTCTATTTCAATCATCTTCGTAATTATGTTACTCTCTTCTCTAGTTTTCTATTACTCTTCGTTTCATGTTGTTTTCTCTCCTTGTGCAAGTCTTGTACCATATTGGAAAACGTGCTTGACTCACGATTCCTTGAGTTCATGTTTTTCTTGCTAATTACTTGGTGAATTAATAAAAATATAATTAAATCTTATTTTCAAAGTAACTAATCTAATAAGTGATGTACAAATGCTAATATATAGTAAGACGCAAGCAATAAAGCATGTGCAATATGAAACCCTAAGAAAGAAGAAGAGATAGGGGACTTTGTTGATTTTCAAGTGAACATGAAGTAATCAGGGAGGATGAAATACTGAAACATACTATAAATAGCATCATCACTGTAAACTGGAGGTTCCGATATATGGAGTTGTATCGAAAAGAATCTCCCACAAGAGGATACAAGCACCTAGGAACTACTGTCTATTTTGGGCATTATTGTCTATATAGGTGCTCTAGATATGATATTTTTATACAGGATAAGTTTCTTTATTTTTCACTATTTATGACTTTAGATTTGTTGTCTGGTCTATGAATGTACATGTAAACTATAATAAATTTCACCTACACATACCAGTAAACCACATCAAACCTAAAAAGGAAAATATATAATGGGGAGTTGGACTAATCCTGGTTGTCGCCTGAAGAGTGACCTTACGACTGAGAATTGTAATACATCTCAGAACACATGTAGTTATTGTGTTTGTGTAGATATGATACCCTAAGATTCCCTTGTGAAAGTTTCATAGTGATAGTGGGTTAGATATAGAGTGTAGAAAATTTATAGAGTGTGGGGTGGAATAGAATAAACTTCCCCTCATCTATTGTGTATGCAGAAGTGATGCAACCATTGTCCCTTGTATGAGTGTTGGATGGATTCCTTTGATGTTTTTGTGCCTTTGAATGTAAGCTTAGGTGATGATATATAATTCTTAGTGCTTAGTTATTTATTTTGAAAACATAACTATGTATTTATATGATTCCCTTGTTTGAATTTTGTAATTGACAACTGAAAGGCCAACCTAAAGTAGTAAATAGTAATTACAAAGTGAAAGGGATCCAAAAGTATAATAAAAAGATAAAGAGAGAAAATAATGCCCAAGAAGACAAAAATTCCCAGCACTAGTTTCATAACTAGGTGATAGTTTTTTAGGTCAAAGAAAGATTAAACACTTAAATACCTATAAGAGTGCGATATGTATAAAACTGATAAAAGTGTACAAGGAAAAAAAAAGGCTAAAAGGAGTTGTTAATTAATATTTTTATTGCTTAGGAATCATGTAAATACTAGCATGCTTTTAGGACCTATAATTGTACCGAAGTGCATAGATTTTGAGACTACATTTTTCCCCACTTTATGTTGTTGAGTAAATACTCGATAGCATAAATTATATAGAATATGTGTACCTTATGATCAAGTAAATATTGTTGAGAATAGCATTCCAAGTGGACAAGTGAAGTGTGAAGTGATCGTAAAGAGAAGCATGTAAACTAGGAAAAATGGAAGCGGACCATAGGGATGAAGCGTATGCGTAACTTGTACATGTTTTTGTGATTGTATTTGTTGACATAGGATTCTTCTTGTTGCATATTAAGGACAAATGTTGAAAAAAAGACCAATAAATTAGTCAAAGTTCCATTTATGAGAAATCATATTAATGCATGTATAATTAAAAGTGTGAAAGTATGTACAAGGAAATTGTGCACCTGATGTATATGAGTGTAAGAGATAGAGAATTTGGCATATTTTCTAAATTTTATCTTTGATGGTGATTTTTTGGGAGATCTCAAGCCAAGAGTGAGCTTTTTGGGTGATCTCAGACCAAAGGTGATTTTTTTGGGAAATTTCACTTCAATATAAGAGTTTTGGAGAGAGGTCTAGTTTCTCTCTCCTTCTATGTCTGCTTCTGGAATGAGCACCACTACAGATGGTACATCCCAATTAATTAAGTATTTTTTGTATTGTTTTGTATGTTTTGTATTGTAACTTATTATTGGAGATAGAATGCATTATTTAATTGGAGGCAAGTTCCTACTACTAGATAACTTTTCTGAAGAATTTTTTGTACTAAGGAATTACTTGTTTCTTCCCCCTAGACATTAGCACCTAAGAGAGGAAACAAGAATGGAACTATTTTCTTGGCATGGGAGGTGGTGTCTATATTGTGTGTGAGGTCCAAGGTTGGTTCTGTACCATTCTGTGACTATTTTCCTGTGTTATTTCTATATTGTACTGATATGAATTATAGCTATGAGCTGTTATAGGGGTGATTTTTTCACTCAATGTATGCCCTCTCATTTGGGTTGCATGCAATGTCTATAGAAGAATGTATTCCAAAGGAGAGGACGTAATGCTGATATAAAATGGATACTTTTATGGGGTAGGGGATGTTCATGGTAGAAACCAAGGCACAAGAAAATAAATTAGTCTAGTACAAGTGTTAGTAGTAAAATTAGCTAGCATGCAAAAAAATGAAATAAGAAAGTTTACAAAAAATATGGACCACGAAAAAGTGAGTTTCATACATGGGACATCACTCATAATGTCACAAGACAATCCTGGCTGACGTGGTCAAAATTATAAAATAATCACACAAAACATAGGGCATATCCTATAAACAATAGAAAACAAGATCAAACGAAATGTATCAAATAACCATGGTTGTATTTAGTCTTGTAAGACAAATGCTACACATGAAGCACCCATTATCATTTTATAAAGATAAATAGTATGTCAAATCATGTATAAAGCAATGAAAAGAAAGTGATATTAAGAAGTAGTGAATGATGGAAAAATAGAACATGTAATGTGCAAGAGTAGTAAAGGTAGATTCCCTAAGGAGCCTCAACGGGACAAGAAAGGGATTCAATCTTGAGCATCATGCATTGTGTAAGGATTTTTAAGAGATCTACATTCAGTTCTAGAGACCAGGTTAGCATGCATGTGTATATTATAAATATAATGATGTAATGAGTATTCATCTAACATAGTAAGTAAAGTGAAAAATATAAGTAGTATAAGTAAACAAGAGTAATTACAACCAAGATATGAAAATGTTGGGATGGTGTGAAGATGGAAGGATCCTTGATTCCCATAAAGGATGTGTGTGAAATGAGGTTCATTTATAATTTCCCCCTCAGCAGTCAAGAAAGAACCATAGAACAAGAGTGTGTCATCGGGAAATGAGTGTAGCCCATGAGAGTAGATGCTAGAAAGATATATTGTGAATCATAGAGCATAAAGTGTGTAATGTTAGGTTTATTGATGTAGTTTTCCCTCAACAGTCAAGTCTAAAACATAGCACGAGATTTCATCATAGGATAATAAGTGAGTATGCTAGAAAATGTAGAAATGGAGCAAAGAGAGTGAATTTTAATAGTAGACACTAGAAACAATTAGGGGAGAAAGTGTTATTCCCCCAAGTTTGCAATGAGTGAATACTATATAATGATAGTGAAGGATGAGGACCCTCCACCCAATATTCAAGGAGATAAAGGCATGTGACAATGAGCTAAGGTCGGTAATGTAGGAAAATATATATGTGCATGTAAATGAGGCTAATGTGAATAATAAGGTGGAAAACATCTATGAGAATGGTTTCCTGAGTAGGGTAATTTGGCCAATTAGGTGCACCAATGTACCGATGAGGACGAAAAGGTCAAGATGTAGGTCATGTGTAAATAAGATAACTATCTGTATAACTATATTTGAACTTAAGAGGCACATGAGGCCACATGAATAGGAAAGGTAGGAGTAGGAGTAGAAAAAGATGTCAGCCATGCAGGAGGAAGAAATGTTTTAGTTTATGCATAGATATCATCATGAGTGGGTCGAGGTAATGGTGTGCAAGGTGGAATACCTTTAATGATGATAAATTATTTGTTATGGAGGAACTTGAGAATAAGTGATGTATAGAAGTGATAGCCTATGTGGTACAGAGCCAAGGAAAACCTAAGAGCATGTTATGCCTGACAATTTTAGAGTTGACAAGGAATGGTGTAAATATGGTAAGAGACCCAAATGTGATGGGAAGAATGAAACGACTATAAGAATTAGGAACCAGAAATGTAATTAATGATGTTGGGCATTTAATAGCTACAAGAAGTGTAATGAAGCATACATTAGTAGGAGCTAATGGATATACCATAGTATTGTTGATAGCACAAGTGCCAACAGAAGCATTGATATGCAATTAATCAGACAAAAATGTAGTGTGATAATCACGGTATGAGAATTCAATGATTGGTGGTGGCACATCAATAGAAGAAATAAGGAAATCAAGAGTCCCCGATGAAGGAGGAGGCATATGAAAATAAGTATGATCTTCAAAATAATTTGTAGCTTGTTTGTCATGGTTTATTAAAGGGTATTTGATACTTTTATCTTTCGATTATCATTTATCGAGTTATAAGTAGATGGCGCAGGAAGCTCGATGAAGTTATTATAAATAAGATCTTGAATTATATGTCTAAGTTTGAAGGAAAATTCTGTGGGATGCCTAATGTACTAATGGTAATCACAATGTGTATTATCATCGTAGTTGTGGCCACATGGGTGAGAAGGATCTAGATTAAGTGGTGGTGTAAGAGTAATAATATTACTTTCGATAAGTTGTGGTAGTATGAATCAAGGAGCGTAAGGTAACCTAGTAAATTTACATCTTCGAGCTTGCAGTTGAAGTATGGCAGATGGAAAAACAACATTGACAGTGCTTTTATCTTCAATGGGCTTAGGAAACACCTTGAAAGTATATCTTTCTTGAAACCTATTGCAAGATGAAGAAGTATCATGATATTTTAATTTTCCCATAGGTTAAATTTTTCCTTCACGTAATTTGAGAGTATAGAATAATTGATCGAAGGAGGGAGAGGTCTCAAATATGACACTCTTGAAGTGGAGGTAAAATAATTTAAACAAAAATATCTTACAATTCTGAATCAGCTAGTACATTAGTCATCTTGGCAAGGTTTTTCTTGTATCGTAACACATAATCGATGAGATGCTCATTGGATCCTTGTTTAAGTTGTGCATAATATATCTTAGTGTCTATATTTATATAAAATTGTGTAAGAAAATCATCTGCTAAGTGTGTAAAAGAAGTTATTGAGTGAATAGGTAGATCCTAGAAGCAATACATAGCGTAATCCTACGATATTCTAGAAAATAGTTTAGCTAGTAATGTAAAATCATTAGCGTAATCAAGATATGCCACATGAAAAGATCAAATATGCTTTTGAGGGTCATCATAGCCATTTAAGATAAGATTATTGGGTGCAAAGAAGTTAGGATGAAATGCATAACAAGATATGGTGAGTGTAAAAAGGGTGTGAAGGAGTAGTAAGGAGTCAAGAGACATAAAGGAATGTGAAGTAGATTGTTGTAATTGACTTATTTGAATTTCTAGATTTTTATAAAAAGAGGCTAGGTCTTGGGTTACTAAAGAGGATACTTTTAATGTATGATAGGTAATAGGCTGAGTGAAATTATTGGTAGGAGTAGGCATGGAAACATGAACAATAGAGGTGACTGGAAGGGTAGAATGAGAAGGTTGGGTTGGAAGAGGAAAAGAAGTATCATTAGAAATGAGAGGGGTTGAGCTTAGCTAGATCAATGGATTCCTCATGAGCAATGAATAATAAAACATCTAAGTCTTGAGGATATTGATAAATATGGGCTTGGAGGTCAAGAATATCGTCATCAATAAATGGTTGTGTTATCTATTTTTTACACCCCTTGCAAAATTAGATAACTTGGAAAATTTGAACTTGGGAAGTTGATGGAGCTCAAGTAAAAAGAATGGTGAAATTAGGTGATGTTCATGTTCTGGGAGCTTATAGTTGGTTTGGGGGACATAACATTATTTTATGCATTTATCCCTCTATCTCCAAGCTCAAAAAATCCTAACAGTTAGGAAAATCTGAAGAAAAATGGACAAATCGGCATTCTATAGTGTATTGCGGAAATGTGGGCTTGGGGAGGAACTGAGGGGAAAGTTCAATGGAGAATTGAGTTCCTCATATCCCCTAAAAACCCACAATGCAAAGGAGTTTGGATGGGCCAAGTGTATTACAGGTCCAGTGTGTTGCGGATTCTAAGGGGTGCGGGAAAACACTACGGATAGAGAATAGTTCTAGGGAAGACTTGGTTCCCTGTAAGAGCTTGCAATCTGTAGAAAATCATCATTTGTTATGTGGAGTGGAGATAAATGTGAAAAACCAAAGTTAGGAAGGAACATATTCCACGGGGATGTGATTTCCCCATAAAAGTGAATAATCCACTCAACGAAGGGAGGGGAGTTTAGTCCACTGTGAACATTATGAACCACACTAGAACAAGTGGCCTGATTCCTCGTATCCCTCAGTTCCATGCATACCCAATATATCCACGCCACAAGGAAAAAATTGTGTTAGGTGCATATTTTGGGAGCCTGTGTGTAACTCCTCAACCCTCAGAACTTTAAATGGCCATAATGTTTTCTCAAAAACTCCAAATTTGACAAATTTTATATTGTTCGAATAGTCTCAACATCTTCTACACCATCAAAAATCCTTGGATTGTAATTATATAATGAATTCATACCTTATCCCTCAATTTTAATGATCTATGAATCATATTTAAGAAATTAAATTACTTGTTTAATGGCTCTGCTCTACCTTAGCTGGTGATTTATTGCATTTCCTTACCTCTTCATTTACTTGCAAGTATGTTGTGCATGTTTCTCTATATTATAGGATTTATTTCTATTGCGCATTGTGTGAAAATGGGATTTTAGATTTTGCTATGGACTAAGGATTTCATTTCTTCCCTCTCCACCTTTATTTTTCTCCATTTAATCTCATTTAAAAGGGTTCTTCACCCTGTTCTTGATGTTATCACCTCCCTTAGTGTAGGATTGTTAGTTTTATGCATATTCTTCTCACACTGGTCCCTTGGATTGATAGAGTAGAGTTAGATGGTTGTGTTTCAATTTCTAAGAGTAGTTTAGCATTAAGAATAGGTAGAGGAACCAGCCTTCTCTTGCAGTATGTCTCATTTCAAGTCCCACAACTTGAAGACAATCCATTTTTTCCTCAAAATCTTGGGTTGTCTCTGACTCAAGGAAAGGTGTAATTTTAGCTCCAACAGTTCTGGCATTCCCAGTGTGACAAACGAAATATTTATCTTCATTTTGCTGATTTTTGGTGTGTGACTCAGTAATTTCCACCCTTTGGAGGCTTATTTCTACACATCTGGTGACTTTGACCTTCAAATCAGTCAGTTTTAGTAATTATGGTGCTTAGTTTCATGAGAAGAATCTAGAAAAGGTAAAAAACATCAAAGGCAGGAGCTTTTGAATATCTACAACTATCACCAAGGAGAATTAGAAGAGGCTAAACAATATAGAGGTCACCTTCACCACCAAATAGGACTTTGTCCACATCACCTCCTGGTAGTCTCTTCTTGTTATCTATTAGAATTTTGAGACCTATTGTAATAGTTGCACTACAGAGGAATATACCATTTGTTAACTTGACTGGTAGTAGCTCTCTTTCTCTTAATGTACAATAGGATATACCAATAGCATCCTTAAAAATTATCTCTTTCTTCACTTGGGAGAACCATACCACTCCAGCTGACCATATTCAAGATATTTCTAGTGTTTTTTTTGTTCATCAAATTACTAAACAGGATGTAGCTATAAAGTTTTTGGTTTCTTCATTCAAGGGGAAAGCTCTACAACAATTTAGGAGCTTAGGACTACGAACAATAACTAATTGGAATGACCTTGGGATAGCCCTTTGCAATCAATTTAGGGAAAATTCAGATAACATCTTCTTGCTAGAACAACTAAAAACCATAAAGAGGGCTCCCAATGAGCTGATGGAAAATTTCAATTTCAGATTTTAGAAGACGTGGGACAAAATTCCAGCCCTTGTAAGACCAACTCCAGAAGGTTTTTTTCTTTACTTTTTAAGAGCATTAAATTCTAATATTATTATCATGATTCATTCTATGGGGGGTGCAACATTTCATAGTTCTTATGCAATGGCCATTAGGGATGAAAATTATCTGATACAAGCTAAGAAACTATCTCCTATACCACACATTCTCTTATACCCTGAATTTCCTCAACATTATCGGCCCTCTATATCTCCTATTCCTCAAAAACATCCTCAATCCACTCCCTCTACATCTTATTCTCTTGCACAAAAAATTGAGGATGAAGACATGAAATCCTTAATTAGAAACTTTTCCAACAAAGTCATATCATTGGAAAAACAACAAGCCCAATATTATAGGAATTATTCTAACCAAGAGAAATCTTCAAATCAATTATTTGACTAAGGATATCATCCATATAGGAACCAATAAACTAATCAAATATATGGAAAAAATCAAAACAATAATAGGTGGTATGGAAAAAATGCACCTCTTCCACTAGCAATAGGTGTTCCTATTTAGTCAATTCTTGTTGTTATCTTAAGTCAAACATTGGTTCCAATGGAGAATAATATAATATAAGAAACAAAATGGTGTTTCCCATGCATCCAACCACATAATCAACTTATTTTTGTAAATGAATTACATTCTCAATCCTTCACAGTTCAAAATTCTTCCAATTAGCAAGAACCATTAGTAAAAGTAACCAATCTTAAAAAGGAAATATTTCAAGAGGTCAATCCTAACATCAATCTCATGTTATTTAGGGCTAATGATTTTTGTGCAATAAATCAAACAATGGGTAGCTCTAGCAGACATCAGAATAATGTTTCTGAAAATACAAGGTCTAAGAAAAGGATGTTGGAGTCTCAAAATTCATCTTCTTCTAATCAAAGCAATGCTGTCAACAAGGAAAGGGAAGTTGGGATAGATAAAAAATGATTTATGGAGGTTCTTCATAAGGAATTTCCTTCCCAAGAAAATATGCCTAGACCAACATTACAACAACATAGAAAGGAGAATCTTATACCAAAAATGCAAAAATCCATGGGCCTTCCTTTCAACATTGTTGAGAAAATGAAGAAAACAAATGTTAATCTAATAATGTGGGATTCCCTAGCTATTCCATCACAATAGGACCTCCTATGTGAAGCTCTGAAATAGCTTCCCCAAGCCGATCCAAAGACTCATGCTGCTATCAATTTGTGCCAAGAAAAGGAGGAGAAGATAAGAAAACTTGTCAAGACCCAACCATTTTATATGTCATTAATTGTGTGAAAACACTTGGTGCATAATTATATGATTGATTTGAGGCTAGTACCTCCTTAATGCCCAATGGATTATAGGTCTCAAGTACAACCTTATTTCTAAAAGAGTCTTGCAACTTGATGGTTCAACCATTAGTGTATTAGTAGTGATTAAAGATCTTGAGTTGACATTTCATGCTTGTCCAAGCCTAACTATAACCCATGACATATCATTAATTGATTTGCCTCATATGTTTGTCATTTTATTATCAAGAAATTTCATTGCCAAAATAGGTGGCTACTTTTCTTAATATTGGACTCATATGATCTTAAGGACTTGTTATGGTACAAGATTTACAATATGACCTAAGCCTATATTTTCCTATCATATTGATTCTTATAATCCTACTCCTCCCCAATCAAACTACCTAATATAAGAATAACATAAACAATATACAGTTTCAAAAAATCATCTCACTTCTCCTGTTATTCTTGATCTTATATTAGATGAATGGGTTGAAGAGTGCTATGAGTTTGATCCTTATGATGAAGCTTTAGAAATTGGACTTGGAACCTATTGCATTCTTAAGGAAGGATTTTTTATACCTGCACCACTTAAGAAAGAAAAGGATAGTGCTTATATATTATGGAAAATGTTCTTTGATGGTTCTAGAAGTAGAAATGGATTTGGGGAAGGTGTTGTGATAATTTACCTAATGAGTTCACAAGAAGTTCTTATTTTCTTATGCATTGTTGTTTGCATGCTCTAACAACCTATCAGAGTATGAGGCATTGGTGCATGGTCCCCTAATTTCTGAGAAGAGAAAAATAAAAAAATTACAAATCTTTAAGGATACTAAATTGGTCATTCACCAAGTTAGAGGGAAGTGTTACACAAAGAATAAGCTTTTGAAAGCTTATAAACACATATTTTGGAACCTTTTTGATATTTTTGATGATCTCAACTCGCAGGTGGTCCCAAGGAATTTAAATAAAGAATCAAATTAAATGGAATCCATTGGCTCTCAATTCTCACCTGCTAAAGATCTTATTAAAGGAAATGGAACACACATAAAGGTAGTTGTTAGATCATCCATTCTAGACAATGAAACCGGATGGAAAGTATTTGACGGTGATGAAAAAATCATCCAATTCATTAAGATTGAAGATGATTTTTCTTCAAGAATGCAATATAATTTTGAAAGAAATCTATGGTGATCAAATTATTCATCTGAAAACAAAAAAAATTCCAAAAGGATTGGTCACCTTGGAGCATATTTTTGATATTGATGATGAATTCATAAGTGAATTAAAGAACATAACAACAAAGCAAGATGATTTTCAATCAGTTACAATTGCACAAAGAAAGGAACTTATGCTTGGAAAGGTATCTGATGAGAATGAGAAGCGTGTTTTTATCTCATTGTGCCAAAAAAATTCAATGATGTATTTTTATGGGATTATGAAGATCTAAAAGGGTTTAATCTAGACATTGTCCAACATTCCATTGATCTTGATCCTAATTTCAAGCAAATATGACAAAATAAAAGACCATTTTATGCTAAATAGAGCCTCTAATAAGGAAGGAATTATCCAAACTAATTGAGGCAAAAGAAATTTCTTATTAAATACTCTACTTGGGTGTAAAATCTTGTCTCGGTGAGGAAGAAGAATGGAGAAATTAGATATTTTTTATTTCAAAGATTTGAACAAAGCCTCCCGCAAGGATCATTATCCTCTACCTTCTATGGAGAAAATTTTACAAATGGTAGTAGGAGATAAAAGGTTCTCTATGCTTGATGGATACCAATGTTTCAATCAGATCAAGGTTAAGGAGGAGCATCAGTATAAGACTACGTTTACAACCAAATGGGGAACATATGCATATCAGAAAATACCTTTTGGTTTATCAAATATGGGTACTACATTCCAAAGGGAAACAGATATTATTTTCAAAGGTTACATCAATGAATTTATCCTTTTCTATCTAGATGATATTACCATTTTATCTAAGTAAAGTAAAGACAATAGCAGCCATCTTAATAAGGTATTTGAAAGTTGGAGGGAATTTGAGGTGTCTCTTAATCCCAAGAAATGTAACTTTGTAGTTCCTAGGGGTAAGATTTGGGGGCATATTATTTCAAAGGATGGAATTTCCTTTGATCCAGAAAGAATCTAAGTTATCTTGTCTCTCTCCTTGCCAACTCACAAGAAATATTTGTAATCATTCCTTAGAAAGGTTAAATTTTTTAGGAGATTCATTCCTAATTTTTCAGGATTAATTAGGCCTATCACTAAAGAACGATTCAATTTTCAAATGTACAGTAGAAGGAAGGAGATTTTTGCTAAGATTTAACAAGATATTTCTCAAGCTCCTACACTTATCAACCCTAACTAATTGAAGGATTTCTTCCTATATGCATATGAAGTTGAATGTAGTATTGATTTTATTTTGACTTAACAAAATGATCAAGGAATGGAGCAGCCAGTTGCTTTCTTCAGTAAAACATGTAAGGATTGTGAATTTAAATACAATCACATTGAAAAATAGGTCTTCACCATCATGTAGCCTCTTAATAAATTCAAGAGTTTACTTTCCACTAATCATATCAAATTTCTAGTCTCACATTCTAGTGTGAGAGACTATTATGGGAGAAAAAATTAGAGAGAAAAGATTTGGATGGGTGACCAAAATCATGGAATATGATGTGACTATTAAGGACACAAAACTTGTAAGAGTTAGAGAAAATTGTGAGCAGCTGACTATGGATGCTCAAAATGACCAAGAAACCTCCTTCGTGAATAAATAACTTCCACATAATGTTGAAATTCAACATGATTAAGGAGATGCAATCAATGATCATAGTTTTATTGGTAATATGACTACCTTATTATCTACTAGTACATACCCTCTTGGTCTAAACTAAAAAAGGAAGATGTCTGAAGATTTAGTCCATTCCTTATGCACTAATTGATGGTATTTTTTTCAATAGGAATATTGATGCATTTTCGTTGAGGTGTGTAGAAGGTGAACAAGTAAACAAGGTTTTGGCTGAATTTCATGATGGTTTCTCTGGTGGGCATTTATATACTAAGCTCTGTTGGAAATTGGAACACGGATAGGGGTTGAATCAGTATTCGATTCAAATTTACTAATTATAACATCAATCACATAAAATGAAAGATAATCCAAAATGAGAGCACACATACACATGAGATAAGAATTTTAAAGTGGGAAACCCAGATAAGGAGAAAACCCACTAAACCAGTTCACTAAGTGAAGAATGGTTACAAGAAGTTTTTTTGAGCTAAAACTCGACATTTGAGGCTACAACCTCAGTCTCACAAAATATGTAACTTGGTGAAGGAAGTAACAACTTCCTGAATGATTTAGCTAGCTACAACTAGCCTTCTACAAACTACTAACTGTAAGGAAGCTACAACTCCTTGGTGAAAAACAATTCAGTATTAATCACACTTCAAAATGATGTTTTGAACATCTGATGATGATCCTAAATCAGAACTCTTTCTATGATGATATGATCCACTCTGTCCTTATCACAACATTGTCCTTCAATCACGGAAACTTCAATCACTAGCTTCAAACCCTGTTCTTCAAAAATTGTTATTCAAGTTATGATTTTTTTTCCCTTGTTCACTTACCTGTTCTTGTTAGAGAACTCTCCATATTCACATTCAATGTTGTTTTCAAAAGATTGTACCTATACTCAAAATAAATCTATCTTATTTTATTCTCTGTCTATTTGACAATGTCATTGTGTTTTTCATTTTCAAGATAACTATATCATTTTTTCTTCTTGTCACAACTATCATTATCTATCTTTCACTCCCTTCCTCAACAACTCACCATCACAATTTTCTTCAATTCTATATATATTTCTGTATTTGCACTCACACACTTTCATTTTGACTTTCTCAACTCACTAAACTAGTCTCATTTTTTCTTCAAAAACAAAATCACTATCCTCACACCTTTCCCTTGAAAACTAAAGAGTCATGTTCCAAATCAAGAGTTAGGCATACTTTTCCAACCCTTCACATTCCACTCAAGCTCATCCCTTCAAATTCACTTCCAAGATTTAATGAAGACAAAAAATGTGACTTTTCAACATTTCAAGGGAATGCAAATAGACACTCTTATCTCTTAGCCTCTTCCTCAAACTTAGAAGAAGATATTGATTGACATATATTCACTCTTTCATTTTGAAACTTAAGCTTGCTTACACCAATTCATAGACTACTACCTTGATAAAGAAGTTATTACATTTTCCTTTATCCTTGTGATCATCATTAAACCAAGTTCTAACTTCTCTAAGAATTACAACACTCCTCTTAAGCTTGAGTACACTCATGTAGACCAATTTGAATCCATTTATAGTCTTGAAAATGCAAATTTTTCATCCTAACATTGTTCACTATGAAAACACATATTTTTGTAGATGATTCTCTTATACGTTAGAAAGATTTTAGCTTGAAAAAACTTGCAACCTCCAAATCCTTTAAAAATAGGAGAAGATGAGCCTAGTATGATTTGGTAAAATAATCTTGAGGAATAAATAGCTAATAAGCTCAGATTTTCCAAGACTTTATAATAAAAGCCAAGTTTAGGGTTTACTAACAATATTCACTTGAGATCTCAAAAAAACGTGATATCTCTCTTGAATCTGAATAAACTTTGAATATGCAACTGACTATGGGTGGAATAAATGATTACTTCCATTTCCAATGAATTAAATGCAAGAAACCCTTCGAAAATACTATTATGACTCATTGTTATAGTGTAGAAAGGGAGAAATGACTTCACACTCACTAATTTGAGAAAGAAATCTTGTTAAGAAACCCTAAGGTTCTTCTTAAAAATAAATATGTGCCTTTACTTTTCATTAAATATCTAGGAAGGATATAATGAGTTTCTAACCATCCTTAGTCATCAGTAGAATGGATGAGATCTGCATAGTACAATGAAACCATTATCTCAACCTCAGCACTCTATACTTTTCTCTAATGAAATTTTCAAATATAGGTAAAAACCAAGGATTTTATATGAACTACCTCTATTATTATGAACTTGGAAGTTTCATGAGAACTTTATCACTTGACATAATTCATCATAGCACACAGTCCATTCTGAGGAATTTCAACAAGAGGATTTGAGGAAGAAAAGATCTTAAGATCTTCACATACCATACATACTCTTCAAGCAAGTTAATACCTTCCATTAAGGTTATGTGGAACTTGGAAATCTTCAATTTTAGGTATCTCAATGTAGCTAGATGGTGAACACAGTGATGTTTTGCAAATCTGAGTGGATATTGTCTCACCAAACTCAACAATGACCTTGATTTATCCTAGTCAACAACCAAGATAGTGAAGAGCTACAGTTTTCCTCTTGTCTTAGAAAAATACAGTGATTTCACACTGAATATATTTCCATTTTCTTATTTTTTATACTCTCTTCATGTTCTCCACCTGATCAAGACTTGTAATTTAAATATAAGCTCTTAAAACAATGCTTTAAGGTTGTATTGAGTTAGGATGCACTAAGGACAATAGAGCTCATAGAAAAAATATATAAAACAATGTTAGAAGAGTCTTATTGATGCTTAAACATATTTAAAAAATCATTTTGATGAGGTCTAATACCTTTTTGGGCCATAACTCTAATGTCACTATCTAGGAACTTTACAATCCTGGAGCATTCACACCAAGAACACATACACGTGCACCAACTTGTAACTCAAAGAATAAAAACCTTATAATTCCTTATGATCCTAAGAAACATCATTAATGATCTAATAAGATACTATAGAGGTGATGAAACAAGAATTGGATTCCAAATTTACATTTTTTCTCTTATCGACTTGGTGCACAATCAGGAAGGAGAAAGAACTACTCCACTAAAATGCTTAGAACTTTTTAACTACACCTCATTTTGAAAAAATCATTTTTACACATTAATCTTATGTTAATTTTCTCGAAAAAATTCTTCTATGATTTATTCTAAGGATACCGTAAAATTTATTTTTAGGCTTAAGAAGCCAGGTAGCTCAGAATGAGTTTTTCAACAAGCTTATTTCACAAAAACTCACATAACTTGAAAACATGACCTAACTTTGACCTGAAATTCGGCATGAAGCATAAAAACACCTTCCTCTATCATCTCCCAAAATTTATATAAAGTAACAAGTCTACATTTTTCTATCCCATCTCATTTTCACCCATGAACATTGTCAGTTCTCAAGTCAAATTCTAACTAACATACAAACCTCACTCCCAGAGCTGAGGTGGGCCTAAAATTTTCCCATACATGTTATAGATACCCTATCGACACTCTCCCATTATTTTTCTAAATTGTATGAACTTATTTCACTTCTTAGGTACCTAATACCACTCTGAACTAGAATAGCCACTCGCCATCGAAGACCATGTCTTCTTGAAACATCATGAACTCACTTTGAGTATCTGAAAAACATCTGATAATCATGATCAAATACTCTCCCTTTTTCATCAATGTCGTTTAGATCAATTACAATAACTACTAACTCAGTAGGGTGTAACAAGGCCATGGAAATGAGAATTATAAAATCAGGATACTTTTGGCCCACATTGTTTTTTGATTCTCACAAATGGGTCAAAAAATGCAAGGAATGTGATTTATTCACTAGTTCAAAGAGGTTGGTCTCCCTTCCAATTTATCCAAATCAAGAAGATCATCCATTTTCTCAATGGGGTCTTGATTTCATTGGCATGATTATCCCTCCATTATGTGTTGGCCACAAATGGGTTTTGAAAAAAAAAATACTTTACCAGGTGAAAATAAGTTGTGCCACTCAAGGAAGCAACTGAATTAGTTGTATTGGACTTCTTTGTATAAATTATAACAAGTTTTGGTATCCCTCAGACTATCATCTCTAATAATGCAAAATCTTTCTGAGGTTCTAAAATTTCTAATTAGGCTCTTAGACTTGGAATTTATTTGAAGACTTCTTCTAACAACAACCCTCAAGGAAATGGTTTGAAAGAGTCCACTAATAAGAACTTGGTTAGGATTATGCAAATAATAATGGATATTAACCAAAGACAGTGGCACACAAAGGTGAGAAATGCTCTTTGGGCTAATAAGATCACAATGAAGAAGGTAATTGGTACTTCTCCTTAAAAACTTGTCTATGGAAAAGAAGTCAAGATTCCTTTGTCACTTGAGTTTTCTTCACTTGAATTAGCTCAGTAATTGGAATTTAAAGGTGTAGATCAAATAAATATTAGAATGGTACAACTGGTTGAACTTGAAGAGTTAAGAAATGTTTCCATGATTAGGTTAGAACAACATCAGAAATCAACCAAACAGTGGTTTGATAAAAGGGATAGAGACCAAACACTCAAGGTTGGTGATTTAGTCTTGAAATGGGATGTTGATAGACCTAAACCTGGGAGACACACTAAGTTTGATGCAACTTGGAGTGGGCTTTATGTCATCACTGCTTGAAAATAAGCTAAATCTTTTGAGTTGTCAGACGTTGATGCATATGTATTACAAATCCTAGTCAATGGGATGTACCTCAAGAATTCTCATTAGGTTGTCTCATTGCATCTTGTACATGTTAGTTTAGTTTTCAACTCCTCTAAGTTCTTTCAGCACATTGTCTTTTTGGTAAAATAGTCTCATTTTCCCTAAGTTCTTTACATAGTTATTTTGCATTTGGATGGTCTCATTGCACAATGTTTATGATGATTTCTAGAGAAAGTGTAAAGAAGAAGATTTTCAAGTATCAAAGATTAGCTGCAATACTTCATTGAATCTAGTGCAAAGCAACTAAAATAAATTTTTGGGAATTTTTTAGTTCTTACTCATTCAACACCAAAAAATTAGTTGTAATAATTCAGGATCAAGTGGTATGCATTTGAGATGGGGATTGCTTCTTTCTTCCAGTTTCTTCATAGCTTGCAGTAGAATTAGGGTGAATTTTTTGAGTTAAAACAATTTTCCAGTCACATAAAACATAATCAGAATATTTTTATAATGAGAGTTGTCACTTAAAGCATGACAAATCAACTTCAAGTCTAGGAAGTATTTCATATGGATTCAGGGGTAGATTTTAAAATTTTTAGATCAATCTCATGTTTTTAGGCTTACTCCATGCCTAATAGATGCTTTAGGGCCATATATATTTTCAATCTACTAGGTAGATTATCTCGTGAGTCACCAAATTGTTATTCAGTTTTTACACCACTTGCAAAATCAAATAACTTGGAAAAATTGGACTTGGGTAGTTGATGGAGATCCAGTAAAGAGAATGATGAAATCTGGTATTTTTCATGTTCTATGAACTTAAAATTACTTTAGGGGACTTGGAATTATTTTGATGCATTTCTCCCTCTCTCTTCAAGCTCAAAAAATCCAAACAATTAGAAAAAATGAAGAAAAATAGATAAATCCCCATTTTGCAGTCCATTGTGGAAATGTGATTCTTGGGAGTAACTAAGGGATAGATTCCATGGGGACATGAGTTCCATGCATCCCCAAAAAACCAACAATGCAAAGTATTTTTGACAAGCGAAGTGTATTGTGGGTTTAGTGTGTTTCGAATGCTAAGGGGTATAGGTGAATACTATGGATGGGGAATGGTTCTAGGGAACACTTGGTTCCCTAAACTATCTTAGAAGCCGCAGAAAAGTAACATTTTTTGTGCAGAGAGGGGAGAAAAGTGGAGAACTAACGCTGGGATGGAACAATTTTTGTGGGGACATGAGTTCCCCACAGAAGTGAATAATCTGTACAACAAAGGGCGGGGAGTTCAATACACTGCATACATTGTGGACCCCATGGGAAAAAGTGGCCCATTTATTTTCTTCCCTCGGTTCCCTACATTCTTGATATATCTGCACCAAAAGGAAAAAAATTGATTTAAGTACAGACTGTGGGATCCTGCATGCAACTCCCCAGTCCCGTGAACTAAAAGTGGCCATAACGTTTTCTACACAACTCTAAATTTAATAAAATTTAAATCATCGGAAAGGTCAAGGTAAGTTGGTGAAAAAAGGGAAAACATCTCCAAAATTGAAATGAACATTTTTAGACATCCCAACTACCGGAATTAACAAGGTACGGTTCCCATTATTTCTTCTGCAAGAAATGTACAAGGGGGATGGTGTTGCAAGGTTTCTCTTGCCTCTTTACAAATATTTAGTTCACTATTTTGTGGGTGAAGGCATGATTTATAATTTCCCTCTTTCTCCCTCTTCTTTATTTTCCCCATTTTCTATATATTGTAAAGTGATGCTAATATATAATGTTGGATACTTTAGGAATGAAAAAACATTATTTAAAAGTGTTGCACAAGTGTTATTGAGTTGCAGGACTTGGATTGTAAACCTATAATGAATTCATACCTTCTTCCTCCATTGTAATGATATGTGCATCATCTTGAAGCAATAAAATTACTTTCATTTATGGCTCTACTCTGTCTTAACTGGTGATTTATTGCATTTCCTTGCCTCTTCATTTACTCGTAGGTATGTTATGTTATTACAGGCTTTATTTCTATTTTATATTGTGTGAAAATAGAAGTTTAGATATTTCTCTGGACTGTGCCTTTCATTTCTTCCCTCACCACCTTTATTTTTCTCCATTTTCTCTCATTTAAAAGTTTCTTTCACCTTGTTCTTGCCTTTATCACCTCCCTTGCTGTAGTATTTTTCATTTTTATGCTTCTCCTTCTCACTCTAGTCCCTTGGAATGACAGAGTAGAGTTAGATAGTTGCATTCCAATTCCTAGGAGTACTTAAGCATTAGGAATAGGTAGAGGAACCCTCCTTTTCTGGAGGCCTGTCTCAATTCAAGTCCCACAAATTGGAGATAGTCCCATGTTTCCTCAAAATCCACGGTTTTCTCTAACTTAGGACATGGTGCAATTTATAGATCCAACAGGGTCATAAGTCTCATCCATGGGGAAAGTATTAGAAGAATGCCTAGAAGCAAGATAAGAATCAAGAAGTTAGGTTCACCAAATGATTTAATAGAAATATAATTAAATATTATTTTCAGAGTAACTACTATAATAAATGATGTAAAAACTCTAATATACAATAAGATGTAAGAAATAAATCATGTGCAATATGAAACCATATGCAAGAAGGAAAGATATGGGAACTTGCGTAATTTTCGAGCAAACAGGAAGTGATTAGGGAAGATAAAATGATGAAATACCTTGTAAAAAATTTCGTCACTATAAACTGGATGTTCTAATATCTAGAACTGTGTTAGAGAGGATTTCCCATGGGAGGACAGAAGTTCCTAGGAACTATTGTCCATTCTGAGTGCTAGTGTCTGTGTAGGTGCTCTAGATATGATCTTTTCTGTGTATGACAAGCTTTGTTGTTAGTATCTGTTTATCTCTTTGGATTCATTGTCTGGTTTGTGAATGTACCTATAACATGTAAGAAATAATTTCACCTATACATACCCACAAACCACATCAAACCTAAAAGGAAAAATTTAGAATTGGGAGTTAGAGTGACCCTGGTGGTTACCCAAAGAGTAAAATTACAACTGATAATTGCACTACATATCAGACTCCATATAGTTCTTATTTGTGTGTGTAGAAATGATTCACTACGATGCCCTTATGCAAGTTTTAAAGTGATAGCGAGCTAGATCTACAATGTAGAAAATGTATAGAATGTGTGGGATGGAATAGAATAAACTTCCCCTCCTTTTTTTTGTATGCAGAAGTGATGCAAACCTTGTCCCTTGTATGAGTACTAGATGGATGTTTTTGATGTTCTTGGTCCTTTATTTTGAAAACATAATTGTGTATTTATATGATTCCCATGTTTGAATTTTGTAATTGACAACTAAAAGGCCAAACCAAAGTAGTAAAAATTAATTAAGAAGTGAAAGGGGTCCAAAAGGGTAAGATAAAGGTAAAGAGAGACATGAGAACCTAGGAGGATAGGAGCAATTGATCCTAGTTTCCTAACTAGGTGCTAGTATCTGAGGCCATAAAAATATAAAACAATTAAATGCCATCAAGAGTACAATATGTATAAAGCCAATAAAAGTGTAGAAAATAAAGAAATTTTCTAAGAGGAATTTTCAACTACTAATTTTCTTTCTTAGGAATAATGTAGATGCTAACATGCTTTTAGGACTTATAAATATACCCAAGTGCATATATTTTGTGTCTAGACTTGGAGGAAATTCATGTTATCGTTTGATTGCATTTCTATCGATGTGCACACCATTCCATGAGACCTTCGAGCCCCCTCTCGTATGGTCTCATAGCTTCATTTTTCAGTAACTATGTACTCACAATATAATTATTGCTATTACTTCTAGTTTCAATTTACAATTTATTTTATTGTAAGTTTATTTAATAATTTATCATTTGTGCTAATCTGGTTTAAAGGTTTCATGTTTGGAGTGTGTTGTTCTGGTGTTTTTCTTGGGCATGTGCAGTTAGGAGTTTTTTAGCTAAATTTGGATAGTCACAACTAACTTTGGCAGAAAATTTATTGTGGAGGTATTTATGTGTTTTTCTAGTTTATGTTTGGGATTTTCCATTAAAATCATCATTGTTTTATTTGGTTCTTCCCACGAACCTTGCTCACCCACCTCGTTGTTGCACTTATCTATTCTCCAGAAAAATTTCGCTACTCCTTGCTCCTCTAGTAGCTTAGTGACCCGCTCTTAAGATCCTCACGAGATCACCCTAGCTCTCTATACCAATATCAGTTTGAGATCCCATCAAGATCCTCGAGCTCTCTTTATTGAGATCTTTCTAAGATCTCAACTGAGATGGTTGAGCTTGTTTTCTCTTCATGTCTCATCTTTTTTCTTCTCTAGATGCTCTCCCTTCCAGTTCATGCTCACAAGCTTTGCTTCACTCTTGACTATTTTGACTCTGAACTCTTCCCTTCGCTTCCATTCCTACCGACCTAAGATCCTTGGTTATCTTATCATGTTGGGTTATGTTGCTCTTTAGCCTCATCTTTTCTTCATGGTTAGCTCCGCTCTCCACTTGCAACCAATAGCTCGGTCTCCTCCCTATCAAAACCGCCCACTATTTTGGATGTGATTTGTCCCTCTCATTGATCCTACTAAGTGGTACCCTTCTCATTCAAACCCATTTTGTGCCCTACCCAAGATCGAAGTTTCCTTCATTATCATGTGCTACTATTTTATTTCTTGGCGAGTTACATTTCCCTCAAGCCTCTTGGCAAGTTATAGTTGTGCTTCATTTTGGATTTTTCCCTAGGCTTGTGTTGTGTTTTCCATGTTAGGATCAACCTTTGGTTTGTTTGGCCTTGCAAACTCTCCCTAGCTTATAATTTCCTCATCTTTGCTTTCTTTTACCCATGTTGTGCTCGCCTTAACTGCTCATCTTTTATGCCTCTCCATTCCAGCTCTGTACCACCTTGACCTTGCCTGGCACTATGCGTTACATCACCAACCAGCGCCTACCTCCTCTCCGAGATTATCCAAATGCTTTTTATCTCAATCCCTATCTTTCCTTGCGACATGTCATGGTAATGACCCTGTTTAATATGTTGACCCATGTGTTGGCTCGAACTGCTCATCTCAAGCTATATCTCACTAGGCATTATCCATTTCAACTGATACATGCCTCCTCATGACCTAACCGATATTATCCCCTACGTGGCTTCCCCATTCTGCTCAACGTGGAGCCTCATCCAACCACTAATTACCCCCTTAATTGTCGATCCTTTTTAATTCCCTCCTTTGCCTTTTTTAAAAACAAGCCCGCTCCATATTTCATATAAGACTTTTAAAAACTTTAGTTTTAAAACTTGTTTCAAAGGTTTTATTAATCAAACCTTAGATTAATTTATTTAAAGCTTAGATTAAATTTTAATTTTTTAGTCTAGGTTGTTTTGATCTATGAGGGATTGATTAATTGGAGGAGGTTATTATTTTCTTAAAAGAAGGTTTATTAGTCAAGGTAAGTTCATTATTCTTACTTTAGGAGGTTAATTAGTGATAATTAGAGTCTAATTAACGTTTTTTAGTTTTTTAATATCTTGTTTTGAAGTATTTTTAAATAATCAATTAATCACAAAAATTACAACTACGGAAAACAATGTTATTAGACGTTTTTTTATCATTAATTTGTGTTTGGAGGGTGTATAACATTTTAGGCCCCTTTTTTCTTTCCAGGAGCTTTCATTTCGGTGCTGGATGCCTTTGGACTCATTCTGAGTCCCCTTTTGCATTGTAATCGCTCTTATTATTGATTTCGGGCTTATGAGTGCATCCACTATAGCCTTGTGACAAGGGTGCCTATTTTTCTATGTATGACACTATTTCCCACACAAAACTTTGTTTTTCCCTTGTATCTTGTTTTCATGTTGTTTTTTTCTTATTAAGCTATCAATTTGTTGTGCTCACTCAAAACTCATTGTGGTCTCCACACTTATGTGTATTTTATGCAGATTACAAGGTAAGTGAATGTCTATTTCATAATGCATATTCACACTTGATTGTAATCAACACATTAAACCTTAAAGTACTGCAAACAGGGGGTTACAATATTGTTATGGGGTGTTGTAACCGCATACAAACACATTTTCAGATGATTTTGATGTCTTGCATCCTTGATTGTATTCTCATACCCTTATACTTGCATTCTAGCCAGATTTTTAGCTAAGTCTAACATCCATCTGAGCATGCATTCGTCACCCATGACTCTTCGGTCCACTGATTTCTCTTAGTCGTAGATGCACCATGGAGAATTTTCTTTCCAAAATTATGCTTTGTAGGACCAAATTTTCATTACAACCTCCTCCACTTATATTTGGTAGCTCGAGAATTATGCATCATGGAATTTGAGCAAAAAAAAATTCTCATTCACTAAGATCTCTATCCATACTTGTATGGATAAGTACATGCCCCCAATGATTCATATCAGCTCAATGATTGGTTTAACACTTGTGACATGGTTCTTGGTTACTTGTTGATGGAAATTTCCATGCCTCTTCAACTTCATGTGGCACACATGGATTTTCCTCACACATTTTGGAGAATTATTCATTCCTTATTTGGAAACCCTTCAAATATTTTTGTTATTAATTCTTCTTCTAATACAATTGTTTCTACACCTACTTCATGTGATGAAAGTTCTCCTAACACAAATTTACTTGTTCATATTTCTGATGACAAGGTTTGTTCTTCTATTTCTGATGATGAGAGTATTAATGAGGATACATCACCTCCCTCTTTCGGTCACCCTTAAAATAATGTTTAACCTTCTTCTAACTCTCCCACCATCAGAGATCCTTCAGAAACTAGGAATACATGTTCATAGTTCCATGATATTACACTTAATTTGATTCCATCTTCCTCCTTTCCACTTCCGGTGTGTGAGGGTTCTTCCACTCCTCCTCCTTCATGTGTTTATTATGCATACATGTCATGCATTTCTCTTCTATTTGTTGAGAAACCTTTTTGGGATGAGTATCTTCCATAACTTAGATGTCTCTTTGTAGAGCCTACTTGTGTTGCAATATAGGGATTAGCTCTTATCGATCCTTCAAACATTCATACTTCAGAGGATTCCTTCATATCCTTTGTTGGGAGTGCCCCTTCTAGGATATTAGTCAATTATAGTAATTCAAAGATCGTTTTTGATCCACCTCTTCTTGTGGATTCTCATTCTATCATTATGGGGGCTATTGTTCCTTCACTTCATATGGAAATTATTTCGGTGAATGATCCATTATAATATTTTGACGGTTCTACTTTAGTGGCACTACCTGCAGTTCTTGAGCACCTATTTACTAGACATATGTCACGCTTCATTTATGGACCGAATTCAAAGTACGTCATACTACTACCTTTAGTTTCCTTCATGGAGTGGACATACTTTTAGTACACCATTTATGTTATTCCTAAGGGAAAAAATAATGTTCAATGTAGATGAACCTTCTTCATTCTATAGGCGTAATATTACATCATCTACACTCTTCTCGGAGACTTCATAAAGTTTCATACTTTAGATCAGGTTGCATGCTTCTTTAAAGAATGTCTCAATGAAGCCAAGTATCTTCACATCTTCAGGTAAGGTCCACTATTTCCACACATATACTTTTATCCTTCATGTATTCTCCCCATCTTCTAGTAGAAAGATTGTAGTTTTTACATGGGTACCTCATCAGGCCCTAGTTTCTGGGTCTCATTTGACAAAAAAATTTTAGGTTATTTAGGTGAGTCTTTGATCTCTTGTAAATGGTTTTTCCCATTGGGTTTTCTTCCATTACTTGAGATCCTTATTATATATGGGTACCTCATTATACCTATTTGTGGGGACCCATTTCTCTTCTCCTCTTATTATTTTCTAGATATATTTTTGTTTGTACATGGGTACCCTATCAATCCTTTAGTTGTCGAGACCCATATGATGTATCTTTTTTAGTTGTCTAGGGGAGTCCTCTTTCCTTTTTTACTTTCATTGCCTCTACCTAACCTTTGATGAAGGGGGTGTTGGTGTGATGGATATTATTTACTTATTATTTATTAATTAGTTGAATTTCCCTCACCCATGGTTATTCATCTCACTTAGGTGAGATCGTAGGTCTATAGGTTGTCATTAGGAGTTACATAAAAGAACCTGTCATAGAATTTATCATATGTGTTAATGTGCATCATATACGAGTTACTTTCCCTTTTTAGAATGTAACTCCTTTCTCTATTGTGGAGGTATGCTGAGTCCATGCATGGGAGTTACACAACATTCCTATATGTACCCCTTTTGTGATCTATGACAATGTTACTATTTTCCTTATGCACATTCTTTTCTATTTTTGGTTAATCTCTTGCTAATTACTTAGAGCATATCTTTGATTCCATTGGGGTGTAACAATATCGATGTTCACATGCTTACATTAGGTTCTTATAGATCCATCTTAATGGACTCGGTAATCATGTTACTAGCTTTGGTAGATGTTGATTACTCTTTGTTTCGTGTTTTTTATCTCATTTTTCAATTCTTGGACCATATTGGAAAATGTGCTTGACTCACCTTTTGTTGATTTCATGTTTGGCTTGCTAATTACTTAGATAAAATTCATGTTATCATTCAAGTGAAAATCTATCGATGTGCATTCCATTGTGTGAAATATTTCATCCCCCTCTCACAGCTATCATTTAAGTTGGTATCGTTGATCATCGCACCCATCTTTACTCTTTTTCTCACTTTAATCCTCCTTCAAATTCTTCATCTAAATCACCTATACTTGATGATATTTATAATCTCAAGAACAGTTCTGATGATGATTACTTCTCTTCTAGTCTAATTGATTTCCATAGTGATGGGAACCCACCTCCACTATCCACTTATCACCTTACACATCTTGATTATTTATTTCTTGATACACCTACTTCTGGTCCACTACAAACTTTTTCAGGGAGCAAGCACTTTTATTCAGGACTCATCGGACATTGGGCACTCTACTTCTATACAGTTACAGGACATTCCACCTTATTTCTTCACCGCTTCTTCAACTTCACCATCCCTTCATGGAGTAGTTGACACTTCTACCTCACATATGGAGCATTGTTCCTTGGATGGGAAAAACAACTTTCCACTCTAGGGATCGTTTTTTCTTCACTTGGTACATGGTGGCTTTTGACAGGTTCGTCTTCTTAGGAAGATGTATAACATATCTTCATCTCCTCTTCTTCTTCTTGTAGAAAGATTACAATTTTTACATGGGTACCTTATCATGCATTTAGGTTTTGGAACCCATTTGACACATATTTATTAGTTGTTTAAGGGATTCTTCTATCTCTTGTAAGTGGATGTTTTCCCCACTTAGTTTTCCTCCATTACTTGAGATCTTTATTATACAATGGTACCTCATCAGGCGTAGTGACTGGGACCCATTTTAAATCTTTGTTTGAGTTGCTTTTCCTCACCCTAAGTTACGATGAAGGGGGTTTTTAGTGTGAGTTGTATTTTTTCATCTTTTATTCTTTAATTAGGTTAATTTCCACCTCACAAGGTGATTCAACTCACTTAGGTGAGATCATAGGTCAGTAGGTGTCACTAGGATTTATATGGAAATATTTTTGATAGAATATGTCATGTGTGTCAGTGTGCCTCATACAGGAGATACAGTCCATTTCTAGATTATAACTCCCCTTCTCCTTTATGGAGGTATGATGGGTCTTGCAATGGGAGTTACACAACACTCGGATTTGTACCCTTTCATTTTGATCTATGAGTATGAGTAAACCTATTATCTTTACATGCACAATTCTTTTGATTGAATTATTTCTTTCGTCTTAGAGCTACTTCATGTCTCAGTTCAAGTGAAACTTCTTTTACGTTCTCATATTCCTTCTTAATTCTTGTGCTTCCTCACTTTCACAAGAATTATATTTCACGTGAGTTCATATTGGTTTTTTTTAATTTTATTCAAAATGGACCCAACATATTACTCCATATTAAGGGTTATAGTTGCTTAAAGTATAAAGGTGTTTAAATATATTTTAGTGGAAAGGTATAAAGAGTATTATGGAGGAGGGAGGAAGAATAATAATGGGGTAGATGAAGAATCCCTAAGTTCTTCTAATTTTTATTGTGTTTTTTTTTTCAAAGTAGCAACATGGTTTTAAGAAAAGAAAAATGGTTTTTTCCAGAGTAATAGAATTATATAAATCTCAACATAGCTATATTTCTTTTCATTTGATTTAAGTTTTATAATAGAAAGGATTTCATAAATATTAATAAATCTAACCAAAAATAATGAAACCACACATGGCCCTTTACATTACTATAAAAAGTTTGACTAGTGTGAAAAATGTAGATAAAAATAAATGAAGAGAGACACAAAATTACAAATACTGAGGGTTAGTAATTTTTTATTCCAATATGAATTTCATCAAGTTTTAAGTGGAAATATAATTACATTTTGTGAAACTATTAAATATTGAATCAAAAATAAAGAGGTAGGAATAAAAATGGTATAAAAATATCATAGGGGAAACAGGTAGTTTGGATATATGGTAAAATAAGGGGTATTATATAATTGTAAATTTGTATTGAGATGAGGTGTTAATAATAGAATATTGAGATGTATATTTGAAAATCGGGACTGTATTATTTATTATCATATGAATTCACATGACAAACCATAAGTTTACGTAGTGAATCCCATTATACTACTATATCTCCTTATTTCCATGTTTTTCATGGTACCTTGATTGTTACATTCTAACATATACTAATGTGTCAATGTGTTTTTTTAATCAAGGTATCACATTGGATATTGTTGCACTTTATGATTATATCAACACTCATTTCACACTAGCTCTATGCCAAAAGCTTGTTACACTTCTATGATTATATCACTATTTCTTACACATTGGATCTAGGCTCGTTGCTTGTTATATTTACACAATAATATCATTAGTTAAAATACATAATTTATTTATATCACTACTTAATAGATACTTCCCCTATGAAAAATGGTTGGATACATTTTTTTTCACACCCAATCTAACAGCTAACACTATTAACACCTGTTAATTAGTTAGTCATGTCTTGTTATTTATTTCTATTTATGATGGATATTTCATTTTATTTTGTTTCATGTTGTTTCATAAATCACTATGGATATATTAGGTTTCAAGTTATGTTTTTTGGTCATGTACCACACTTCCTATCACTTTCATGTTACTTTATGAATTACTAAAACATTTTCATGACATGTTTAACACTTTTGATGATGTATACTTCTTGTGTGTGCTAAAAATTTTATATCTTATGAACACCACTTATCCTTACCATGTTAGATTCTATACTATATATATTTTATATCATGAATGTTTTTACTTATATGTTTTACATGAATAACACTTTATATTTTGAGCTAAGTGATCCTCTCCAACAACCTTCATCTCAAAAAGGGGGCATATTATGAGTTTTTATAATGTAAGATCATGAAGATTACAAAAACGATGCTTCAATTGACACTGTATGATGATATTCAATTTATTCTGAATATTTTATAAGGCTTTTACACATGTTGAATCATGAAACTTAAATTGCATTATGTCTTATATATCAAGATAAAAGATAAATTGGATCAATGGAAGAGTCAAATATGCATAGGTTAGCTTTGTGGAAGACTCGATTACACACAAATTAGCTCTATCGTAAGCTTAATTGATCAAAAATTATCTCTAAGACAAAGATCAATTGCAAAAATGGCACTCTTTGAAGGATTAACTATTATAGTGTCTTATGAAAAGATCAAATTTCAAAAAGTACATTTAATATGTACATGCATTACATTTGACAGTAGAGGCATGCAGGTGTAATTGTTTCATGCTTTGATTTGAGTTTACGTTATTTACTAATTTATATTGATTCAACATCAATAAATAGTTTACATGTGTCTTGTAGGTTCACATATATGACAAAAAGAAGATAACGGAACACATACATTCTAGTGTTGTGCATATCATATCTTTTTGGGAGGTTTTCTTTTTTAGTTCATTTTATTTTAATATGAACAATTTTAAATTGTTATATTAAATGGGGAAAACTGTAGTAACCCAAAATGTGTACCAATGATGATAAGATGATAATCATTCAAAATTTATATTAGTACATTCCCATTTATAAAATATTTGACCTATTCTTACACACTCTCACTCATTTTACCACTCTACAACCACTAGGTCACAATTGTTTCTTAGTTATTACTCATCAGAAACCTTTATGATATATATAAAACATATTCTCAAAAAATTTGTCAACTTTTTCCACTTCCAAACCAATTCCTAAACCATGCTAGGGTATAATAACTCAGCAAGAGTTCTAAAATAGATGACTTTTTCAACCCTTGCCAACATTATTTTCCTAAACTCTCATAATGGGTTATTGTTCAAATGTAAAAGTTACCCAAGTTGTTTTATGGTATGGAAAACCTTTCACATGGTAAGTCATATATAACAGCACAATCACTATACCCATTAAAAGGGTGTCATATATGACATATTTGGGTTATTTATGGGATTACATAAACAAAACATCCAAGAGAAAGCATTTCATTATAATATCATTACTTGAAGAAAATCAGAAAGCTTCCAAATCTAAATACATCTTATGTGGCTTGCTTACATCTTTATCATATGCTAGAACATACACCCAATATCATTGTCCCATTTATAGAGGTGTTACTAGGGTCATTCCAAAACATTGTTTCTTTCATATTCATTAGGTAGGGAAACTTTTGATTCTTGATCTCTTTTTGTAATTTTGGTACAATGCAGTGATCATCACACTGTTGGGGGTGTGGTGAAGTAAGTCTATAACCCCTTTTTTGGGTATTTAAAAGAGATAGGGTTTACAAAACATTTCATATCACATTATGGAAGCATGATCATGGATATCTAAATACAAATCCAAAACCCCCAGACATATAACATTTAGGTTCCAAAACTTAGATCTGGATTTAAGTACCATAGGGAAAAGTTGGCGAAGGAGAGCATAAATACTAAAATATTTTTTCCTTATTCATATGAACCTATCATACACATAGCTTTATCACTCCATATTTTACAAGAGGTTTAATGACACTCTACACAATTGGTTCCTCCAAATTTAGATCATTGGCTCTTTGTCTTATTATGTTTTGGGTCAATGTGTTCCTAACCCTAATATGCACTTGTGTTTATCATATTTCTAAAGATGGTATACATTCAATTATGATCATTATATGTTTGTAATATATATGTGTTTACTATATTTTCTAATCTAGATCATCTTTACATGTATTATTTATCATAATTAGATTAAAACTAGTGTTGAAATTAGAATGACCATTACAATTTAAATTTTACTAGATCAAAAACTAAATGTACATTTAAAAGAGAGAAACTTCAATTGAAAGGAACAAATAAAAATAAAATAACATGTAATATTATATCATTAAACCTAATGCCAACAATTTTATTTCATTAAAATAAATATATATTATTTCTAATTAAAAAATTTATTTTATAATCTCATAATTATTTTTCTAGATACATATAAGGGTTAATTCAATGAAAAATGGACCTCCAAAAACAAAAATTTGTTTTATTTTTATTTTCCACTATTGAAAATGTTGAACAAAATTATATTACAATCATGTTACACTTTTGCCAATTCAGAGTTATGATTTGGATAGATGTTAGGGTTACTGGGCACTCAATATTCATAGATCAAACCTATTGGAAGTGCTATTAAAATTTGAAATCAAAAGTTAAGAGGAAGCTTCAATTAGATTGATTAAGTGTTGGATATATGAAACTACTGGATGAAATTTTATTTTAAGTTAAGCTTTGCAATATTCATCCTTATCCATGATCACAAGCATTATAAATAGGTTATGGAATAAAGATTCCATTTCAATATAAAATCCACCTTCTATATACAATTAATATTACAATTTTTTTGAAAAATGTTATATATATTGAAAAAATATGTAATTAAAATTGTTGTTGCATGGTATTTACTTCGGGGAAATTGAAGTTTTCCCAATGATTTAAAGTTACAAATCCCTAACATAAGGTGAGTCCATGTACAACCTTTGAATGGAGTACAATGAGTCATTTACTGACTCCAGAGATAAGTTGGAAGTCGAACCTATAACATGAACCACCTAAAACGATAACTGAGACTAAATAAATCATCACCAATAACTTAATTCATATATATATAAAATTATAATTATATATAATGTCACAAAAATACAATTATTTAAAGACAATATAAAAAAATGATTATTAAATTCAAATTCTTAACTTTTAAATAATTAAAGCCAATGGGTGAGAATTTATTGATATAATGGTGAAATGTTTAATTAGAAAGTCATTTTTAAAAACGATTTTAAAATTACTAACAAAAATGATATCCACGTGTTAAAATGGTTAATTGTGTTAAAATTATATCTACCAGAAATTCAAATCAAATTTTCCTTCGAGTTAAAATTACCGAAACTTCATATCGATGTTTCCCGCATTATTCAAATAAAGTTCGCACTCAATTTTGAAAAATTAGAATAGACTAAAATTATAATCAAAGTTTCCCTTCTCTTTATTCTCAAATGAAATTCGTGTTCATACTGGCAGAAAAATTTAATAATAGTTTCTCTTCCCATAATTCTATAATAAAGATCAAAGTCATACTATAGAATTTTATCTTATTATCTTATAATAAAATGTACCCATCGTTCCCAGTTTTACAAATCTTTAATCTTACTTATTATTATGTAAATAGAAAGTTGACATTTATTTGATTATGACTTATAATTTTTTATTTAGAGAATTTATTTTTAAAATTGTACTATTTTGACTATGTAATAAAGTTTGTTTGTTTTTTTCTAGAAAACGTTACTTTCAAATTCAAGTTATATATCAATTTTGACAAATCAAAAAAAAATATTAATTAAAAAAATAATAAAATTATTAATCAATAATATATACAAAAATCTAAGATAAAATATTTGAAATTGATATCTCCGTATAATTTGAAGAAATTTAATTTTAAATTAACTTTACATGCTACATCCATATCTAGCATTATCCATCATTACAAGCACTCAAAATAGGTTATGTACTAAAAAATTAATTTTAATATGATATCGACCTTATATATAAAATTATAATTACAAAATGAAAAAAGTTGAAAAAAGTTATATGTATATTGAAAAATACATGTAATTAAATTTATGGTTAGGATGATATTTGTTTTCTTCGTGCACATGAAAATTTAGATGACTATAAAGGAGACATTTATGTATGATTTTTTTTCTATAATTCAAAGAAAATTTAGGCTTTCCTAGTGATTTCGAACTATGGATCACTAACATATGAATAATTTTTTGATAACCCAGAAGAATTTCAGGTTTTCATAATGATTTGAAGTTGTGGAGCTCTAACACATGACGAAGCTGCATATAACTTCTAAAAAAAATACACTGGACCACTTACCGACCCCATAAATAAGTTAGGAGTCAAAGCTACAACTTGTAACTAAATATAATGTGACCATGTTATGTTCTTTCTTCGTGCACATGAAAATTTAGATGACTTCAAAGGGGAAATTCATATGTATAATTTGTTCTGATAACTCACAGGAATTTGAGGTTTTCCCAGCGATTCAGAGTTGTGGAGGTTAACATATGTATAGTTGTCTTTCCATAACTCGAAGGAAATTAAGGATTTTTTAATGATCCAAAGTTGTAGAAACATAGAGCGGATCTTTGTATAATCTGTGGTGGAGTATAATGGACCACTTACCAATCCCATAAATAAGTCAAGAGTCGAACCTACAACCTAAACCAATTAAAATAGTAGCCAATGTTAAGCAAGTCAACCTTTGTAATCTAATTCAGATGTATAATTACAACAAAAATATATCTCAAAAACTATGTAAAACCCATGTTACCTTAATCATATGTATAATTACAAAGAAGCATATTTCAAAAAGCAGCGATGTAAAACCCTAGTGACCTAACTCATATGTATAATTACAAAGGAGCATGTCTCAAAAAATAGTTTATTAAATTCAAATTCATAGCTCTTTTAAATATTTAAAGTTAGAATGGGTGACAATTTATAGTTATAACTGATTAAATTTGAATTTGAATTTTCTTCATACTATTTTGCAATGAGATTTAAAAAAAATTAATTTTTTTTGAAAATTGTAATTCAAGGTTTTCTATTAAATTAAAATTACTAGAACTTCAAATCAGTGTTCCCCTTCTTATCTTCCCTAGTAAAGTTCGCATTCATTTTAAATAACATAAGAAATTAAAATGGACGAGAATTATAATCAAAGTTGCATAATTAGGTCTCTTGAGTATATTTTGAAATATTTTTATGATTTGGGGCAACTTAAACAGTGAAGGTAAAGCACGGCTAGGGTTTCGAGCAAGGCCAGACATGCCTCATTTTGGTCACCCACGGCTACCTCTCCCTTCTTCTTTGTCATGGCGGACACGCGAACCCAGGGGTTTATTCTAGGAGAAATGTTTTTAACGGTTGTAGGGCAAGGTTCTCCAGGGGTTCAACATGTTTTAGGTATGCCCTACATTGTGGATAAATCCAAGGACATTCCAGTGGTTAAAATCTCCATGCATGAGGTAGCTTCCTATATTTATGTCCTCAAAGCTTCTACTCTTATATGTAGATTTAATGGATTCTGGCCTTAGACAGAGGCTCTCCATAAATGGATTCACTCCACTTGCGCAAGTGCTTGTGAGATTCAACTTTGTGCAAAAGGTTTTTTAATTGTCTAGTTCTCTTCTCCTGTTGATTATCAACAAGTGCTTCTCAATGGCCCGTGGGTTTGGGGTAAGGCTCACCTTTTTCTGACTCTGTGGTTTGAGGATTTTGATCCTTCTATTATGGCAGTCTCCAAAATGTCGGTTTGGGTCCACCTCCCTAATCTTCTTCTCCCCTTTTGGCATCATGCTATTTGTGAAGCTATTGGTAACTCTACTGGTCATTTCATTAAGGAAGATGATGAATGGTCCAAGCAAGGGTTATTCACATACGCTCATATTTGCACTGAGGTAGAACTCAACAAGGGTCTTTATGATAAGTTGGAGCTACTTCATGATGGTTTTAGATGGATTTAGCTTCTTGATTATTTGAACACAGCCTTCCGATGTAGTTTATGTCACCAAACTAGTCACCTGCAAGAGGCTTATGTGCTCAATCAGTCTCAAAAAAATAAAAAAATGAATGCTCCGTGGCCTAAAGGTTGGTGGCCATTTTCAACGCCAAAAGTAAACACATGCTCTCCTCCCAAAAATTATGAAAATATGAGTGTTGAGATTCCCTCGGCTGGTGGTGACAGCAAGCGGTTGCATGTCTCCGAGTCTTCTAGAGTTCTGACCTGAGTCTAGATAGCCCTCTCCCAATCCCTCCGCTTGCATTGGCTCCCCCGCAGACACCGTTGACTATTGTCATGAAATACAAAGAGAATGACTGCTTTGTTGCTCCTGTCTCTCAGGGGTCCTTTGGTTCTCGTGGTCCTTATGTTCCTTCGTCGTTGAATGGTTTTGTTTTCAACATTTTGTAATTTTGTGTTGCTTTCCTAGGCATGGCCTCGTGTGTTTCTGGCTTTGGGGCGTGCTCTCATACCACCCACTTTTTTTGTTGAGAGAATCTTTGATCATGTTTCATTTAATATAATATAAGATCTTTTTCATCAAAAAAAATGTTTCTCTTCTCGTTATTCTCCAATCAAAATAGTATTCATATTGACAGGAATTTTAATAACAATTTCTCTACTCATTATTCTACAATAAGGATCAAAGTCATACTTCATAAGAATTTAAAATTGTAATAATCCAAAATTCTAATAAAAATCTTTTTATGTTATAATGTACCTAATGACTTACAATCTATCTTGTTGTTATGTAGATAGGCACTTGTATAGTGGTAGATAAAAAGTATAATGGTGTGAGTTATTCATTATGTGACATTTATTTGACTCTAGCATAAACATATGAATTTTAATATTGACATCTATTTGACTATAAATTGAAAAAAAAACTTTTTACTTAGAAAAATCAATCTAAAATTGGTAACAACTTGACCAGAGGGAATAGTTTGAACTTTTTCGTGATATTGTAGGAGTTTGTGTGACTCTCCGCTCTGATACAATTCAAAGCTTCAAAGCAAGCTAATGCAAGAGGAGTCATCTCGAGAAATATTTTTTCAAACCCAACATCAATATAAAATAGAATGTTGTAAATTTCTCTAAAAAAAAATCTCAATCCAAAGGGAGAAAAAAATGTAAAATTTGAATAACCATTCTCCATGAAAACCATTATTTTTATTATAATATATTATTTTTTATTTTTTTAAATGAAATAGTGGTTATATTACCATTACCAAAAATAAAATAGTAACTATTCACAAAAATAAATTGGTTGTATGACGTTAGTCACAAATACAGATTAATTTGTATAGAAGGGAAACCCAAATATTCGAACCTATAGTCAATCAAGCAATTACAAGATCACATCATAAAACAATAACAGAGAAATTAAACAGTAACAGCTAACAGAGTCGAAGACTGATCTGCCCATTTAGAAGTAGTATACTTTCAAAGCACTAGCATTCCAAATTTCAATGGCACACATAAAATTGAACGAAACCCCCAAAACGAATATAGTTTATTTGATATTTACAGTTCGTTGCAGTGTAAAAACTACCATTGACAGACTAAGAGAAGCACCCGCGTTCCACAGGTCTTCAAGCCATTATACAAACAAATTACTGAAATCCTTGGCTCTTGTGCCAAACTCATCTCAAACCCTTTCACAAAGATATTCAAAGAAAGAAAATCAGAACAAACAATCAGTTAAAAATAACGATTTGCCTTCAGTTTTTCTTTGCATGCTGCGCCACACGCGGGACTCGAACCGGGGTGTTACCATACACAGAACGCTCATTACGAACGCCGTTATTTGAAAAGACAGGAGATTGAGGCGGCGCACGCCTGTAAATCCTCTGAGGAGACAGCACGGCCTCCGCCGGGAAGCCATGGATCTCTGAAGCTAACCTTCCAGAGTCTCCGGGGAGCCTGATGTACGCAGAATACCACGAAAATCAGATGATGAACGGTCCAAGCAAGTTTTATTCACATTTGCTCGTATTTGCATTGAGGGACCTCAGCAAGGGGCTACCTGATAAGTTGGAGTTACTTCATGATGGTTTCAGATGGATTCAGCTTCTTGATTATGAGTACACAACCTTCAGGGATAAATTATGTCACCAAACTGGTCACCCGCAAAAGGCTTACGTGCTCAATAAGTCTCAAAAAAAGAAAAAAAATGACTGTTCCACGGCCTAAAGGCTGACAGCCATTTACAGCGCTCGAAGTCAACACATGCTCTCCTCCTGAAAATTCTGAAAATATGAGTGTTGAGATTCCCTCGATTGGCGGTGGTACCAAGCGGTCGCATGTTTCTGAGTCTTCGAGTTCTGACCCAAGTTCGGATAGCCCTCGCCTAGTCCCTCGGCTTGCATTGTCTGCCCCGCAGGTTCCGTGGACTGTTGTCACGAGATATAAAGAAAATAAGGGGCGCTTTGTTGCTCCTACCTCTCAGGGGTCCTTTGGTTCTTCTAGACCTTATTTTCCTTCATCGTCAAATAGTTTTGTTTTAAACAGTTTGTAATTTTGTGTTGCTTTCCTAGGCATGGTCTAGTATGTTTGTGGCTTTGGGGCGTGTTCTCATACCGCCCGCTTTTTTTGTTGAGAAAATCTTATATCATGTTTCATTTAATATAATATAAAATCTTTTTCATCAAAAAAAAAAAGTTTCTCTTCTCATTATTCTCCAATCAAATTAGTATTCATATTGACAAGAACTTTAATAATAGTTTCTCTACTCATTATTCTACAATAAGGATCAAAGTCATACTTCATAAGAATTTAAAATTGTAATTGTCCAAAATTCTAATAAAAATCTTTTTATCTTATAATGTACCTAATGACTTTTAATCTATCTTGTTATTACGTAGATAGGCACTTGTATAGTGGTACATAAAAAGTATAATGGTGTGAGTTATTCATTATGTGTCATTTATTTGACTTTAGCATAAACATACGAATTTTAATATTGACATCTATTTGACTATAAATTTAAAAAAAAAATCGATTTACTTAGAAAAATCAATCTAAAAATGGTAACATCTTGATCAAAGTGAAGAGTTTGAACTTTTTCGCGATATTGTAGGAGTTTGTGTGACTTTCCGCTCTGATACACTTCAAAGCTTCAAAGCAAGCTAATGCAAGAGGAGTCATCTCGAGAAGCATTTTTTCAAACCCAACATCAATATAAAATAGAATGTTGTAAATTTCTCTGAAAAAATAAAAATCTCAATCCAAAGGGAGAAAAACATGTAAAATTTGAATAACCATTCTCCATGTAAGCCATTATTTTTATTATAATATATTATTTTTTATTTTTTAGATGAAATAATGGTTACATTACCATTACCAAAAATAAAATAGTAACTCTTCACAAACATAAATTGGTTGTATGAAGTTAGTCACATATACAGATTAATTTGTAGAGAAGAGAAACCCAAATATTCGAACCTGTAGTCAATCAACCAATTACAAGATCATGTCATAAAACAATAACAAAGAAATTAAACAGTAACAGCGAACAGAGCCCAAGACTGATCTGCTCATTCAAAAGTCTTCAAATACAAATGAGTACGGAAATATCAGTTCTTACTTTCATATTACTGATTTTAGGAATCTTAAGAGATCTCATATATTGACAACTTGGTCCAGATGTGTTAGACAACGCACTTTTTATTGATTTCATGATCTGCAACCTTCTAGCTGTTGATTTGTTGTTTCTTTTTTTTCTAATTTCTGAAGATGTTTTGGCACTCCCATTATGATTTGGTTCTTGGTTTGTATTTTTCTGTCCCATAGGCCATTCTTGGCCTTCTGTAGACATTAACATCAAAATTAAATTACGTAGTATACTTTCGAAGCACTAGCATTCCAAATTTTAATGGCACACATACAATTGAACGAAAGCCCCAAAACGATGCACTAGTTTATTTGATATTTACAGTTGGTTGCAGTGTAAAAAACTACCATTGACAGACTAAGAGAAGCACCCGCGTTCCGCAGGTCTTCGAACCATTATACAAACAAATTACAGAATTCCTCGGCTCTTGTGCCAAACTCATCTCAAACCCTTTCACAAAGATATTCAAAGAAAGAAAATCAGAACAAACAATCAGTTAAAAATAACGATTTGCCTTCAGTTTTTCTTAGCATGCTGCGCCACAAGCGGGACTCGAACCGGGGTGTTACCATACACAGAACGCTCATTACGAACGCCGTTATTTGAAAAGACAGGAGATTGAGGCGGCGCACGCCTGTAAATCCTCTGAGGAGACGGCACGGCCTCCGCCGGGAAGCCATGGATCTCGGGGGCGAACCTTCCAGAGTCTTCGGGGAGCCTGATGTACGCAGAATCCCACGAAAATCTGCCAGAATCCCCCGGCGACGATGAAGCCAGGGCGCCGTAGATCCTCTGCCCGGCGTTCCCCCTGTACTGAACGATGGCTCTGTACACATAAGGCAACAGTCCTTCCATAGTAGACAAAATGATCGCGTTCGTTATTCTTGGGATTCGAACTCGTGACCTGCGACAGTCAAAATGATGAAAAATATGTTTTCCTAATTGGGGGCGAATGAGGGTTATAAGGGCGAGAACTGAGCGGATGCCGTTACGGATAAAGAGGAATAGGAACTAAGCGGGTCTGGTCAGCAAGCGATAAAACAGGTGGCTTGATCCGCTGGTTTCCTCTTGCAGTGACGTGTAAGCCGCCTACCTGTTTCTGCTGATGCCATCACTTACCAGATCCAAAGCAATATAATAAATATGTGATTAGGTACAGGTGTGCTTTACAAGTTACAGGGGTCCCCCGATTTCCCAAGACTTTGAACTTTTCTGCTGTTTTCGGTGTTTCGAACTCTTGACCTCGCGTGATCGAAAGGATAACATGATTAATAATGTCAAGCTTCACGGCGGGTGCATGTAATCCATGTGTTGTACACTTTTATGTGACGTTTGGGGGTATTCTAAATTCTAGAAGGATGTTAGTTTTCTCAAGACTCTAGAAAAAAAGAGTGAGGTTTCTATCGATTAGGCAAAAGTAATTGTTATTGTGAAATCAATTTCGTATCTATCTAGAAAAGATTATTTATATAAATAGTAGAATTATGGTTGACCAATTTCATGGCCATTACAATTATGAAATTGGTCGCTATCAATTAGCAAAATGTGAACTTAGAGTTTGATTTTTCTCGTTGACTGAACATGCGCTTGTCACTAACAATTGTCATGAGATTTGCATGATCTTGTGCATTGTAACTCAAAAAACGTACTTTTACAAATATTTTTATTATTCTATACTTGCCTATAATATGGATAGTTTCTATTTTTTTTATTAAAGATAAAAAGGGTTTCGAGATGGGCCCAACCCGGATATAAATCAGTATTACCAAATAGAAGAAAAAATAAAACATAGCTAAGCTACTTCCCAACTAAAAGCCATTAACAAAACATCAACAGACAAGATTCTACAATGATTCGACTGCAAAGATTAAATAAGGTCCAAGACAACTAGTCTCTAAGATTACTTAAGGCTTTGATAGAGTTTCATTCTTTAGCCATGAATTTGAGCTAGTCCTCATATGTTTCTATGTCCTCCTTATCCACAACTATTCTTTTCTTTGTCTTGCACTTTAATCCTCTTGTTGGCTCTGGTACCCACCTTTTCCTCATTATTTATGTCCTAAAATCTTCTTGAAGCATGTTAATGATCGCAACACTATTTTTAATCATCACTCTTCTCGAATGAATGATATTTTAAGATTTCTGAGATTTTTATTTTCAGCTTCTATGTAAGTCACTTTCTCCTCTAAAATAGTAACCATATTGTTCAAACTACAACTTGTCTCATTAAAACCCCCTTATTTCTTTTGGAGAGACGAACGTTGATGATTTTCCTCTCCATGGGTCTACACCTACATTTGGTTTACCTTGTTTTCTAGATTATTAGTTCATAATGCCCTTATGGAGATTAAGCTCAATTGACAGAACATTGATATTGTCCTTAAGAGACTCACAATAATGTTCATAGGAAATCTCCTTACCACAAATCTTCTCCACTCTTGGAGACTTCTCCTACCCATAGATGTTGGTCTTCTCTAAAGGCTCCTCTTCTTTAGAATCATCACTACACTCAATCACCATATAGCCAAATGAAGGGATATGTGTTTATGGGTCATGATGTAGACACCTAAATTTTGCAATGAAAACATTGGTTTTACGCCCAAATCATGACTTGTGTGCACATTTTGAGCTTAATTGCAAATCCTCATCCATATTGCATGAATTTCTTCCTTATCTACACTACTCAGCCACTCAAAAAACTACTGCATTATTCTATAACAATCTCAATCCCAATCCCAATCCCAACATCTTCCTGTATGGGACTACCAAATAGGGATGAAACTATCAAACAATCTGGTTTAAAACTAGTAGTTTCCTCCCCAACCACCCAATATTAATTTTTTCTATTTTATATCTTTTTATGGGTCAATAATTTCCTCATGGGTCAGACATAATGTGAAATTATACCTACAAACCCCTATATAAGCAATTCAAATGCACTCTACTTACCTAACACTTTCAAGATCAATCATTGAAAATATCATTCCGAAAGTACTCAAAGCTCTCCAAAATCATAAAATGTCAACACACTCTAGGAGTAGCCCCTACATAGGCTTGAAGCACACTCAACTAGGTTATAAAGTACACTTCCTAAGTTAAAGACCATCCAAGACAACTCAAGTAAAAACACACTAAGCCAACTCAAGTAAAGGATGTCAAGCCATCGTTTACATTATCAAGTGATCATATTGTCAAATCTATTTGCATCTTGTTGGTGAAATAGTTTGTCTTTTAGGAAGTCTAGGCACTGATAGGGGTGAATAAATGCACTTTCAAACTTTTGAAACAATCTACAGTTCATCAATTACCCACAATTAAATTGTCTTAACTATGATGTCTCATGACCATTTAACCATGAGAGAGAGAGAGAGAGAGAGAGAGAACCAAGCACACATGAACACATGGGAGACAATTTTTAATGTGGGAAACCCAATAAGGGAGAAAACCCATTGATAGGAGAAATCAAATAAATATCAAGGACAAATGTCTAACAAGAATTACAATTATCTCACCAAGTGGTGAGCACCCACTCACCATGAAGCTCTACCTCCAGTTTTCAAGCACCTACTTCAATTTAATGTCAAGCACCCACTTGAATGTTGTTTTTCAAGAACCTACTAGTAAGGAACTTCACTCCCAATTTGTTGAGCTATAACTCGAATTTGGATCACCTTCTTCACTTGGTTTCTTGCATCAACCTGATTTGATTGTTGTTTCATCTCACTACTTCATTTTCTCTTCTCCTATTTTTTTTAGTCTCAACACCTTTCTATTCTTCTCAATTTCTCATATTTGCATTTAACTTTCCTTAGCTTCAAAAACTCTTTGGCTCACACAACTAATATTAGGTCTTCCAATGATGATTTTTACACTAGATCATTGTGTCTCCTTCATACGAATGATTCTATCATGCATCCACTTCTCCAATCACCTAAATCTCTCATACACAACAGTGGATCTCTCCCCAAGCTTCAACAAATATTTCCATACAAATAATACTCTTTTTCTAAAACTACATAGACCCATATCCATGACCTTTTCACTTCAAAAATTAAGGACTCTTCACATGACTCTTGACAACTCAAACAAAGAGTTGAACTAGATTCAAATGTACCTCCTCAAAATGTCATAATTACCTTTGTCATGTTCTAAAAATTCCTTTATGAAATATAGAATCATTCAAGATTCCTTGAGGACAAGAAAATGATAGGTGGATTCCTCTAAACACCTTTCCTTTCTGACTTCCTATGACAAGAATCCAAAACCATATTTTGTGCTCTGATTTCTAACGTTTTCTCATATTTATGTCCTTTCCTTCAATGAGTAGATGATTGTCTTGTCATAATTACCTCTATCAAATGTGACTGACATGAATGAACATTTTTGGATCCTTAAATATATTTATAACCTTTTTTCATATCTTCATTCTTTGCTATTTGAGTTACATCCCCTATCTGTTTCTTTTCTTTTCAGTCAAGAGTTCATAGACATGAAGACCTTCACAAGCACTAACTACTAGACATAGATATCTTCATCTTGGTCATGAAGAAGTTTAAAATCTACAGGAACAAGCATTCAATGATTTATAAGGATCTCAACACAACCTTTCTTCATGAATCATGCACTAGGACAGAGTGATCATTTTTTTCTCTTACAAAGATGCATGTTCAAGGATTTAACAATATCCACTCACTTTCTCAATAAGTATGCCTTAAAGACTTCTTTTATGAAGGATAATGACCCTGCAAAACATCTGACATTCATGTTTTTTTCTTGTAACATGCCAACATGATTAGAGGAGTTTGATCTTCCCAAACTGTGTATAGCAAGGGTTTCTAATTTCAAACCCTCATTCATTGTTCAAAGACTCATAACATGTTATCCTTCAAATTTATGTCACTGTGACTGAATGAGCACTTCATTTGAGGTCCTGACTACAATCTCACAGTCATCCTTTGCATTAGGTACACAGATAATTCCATGGTTTAATTCATTATCTCTGTCATAAAATTACGCACCCAATACTCAAGAGGGAGATGTTTATGACATATAAATCTCTGTTTATAACATTTAATATATATTCATGAAAAGCTCTTATCCTTTTTACAAATCACCATGTCAAGAGGAATCAACATTTCAATGATTTCGACATGAAAATAATCACTTGTTGAACTTTGTGTACATTTTCTTAAAATATATTCATGAACTCCAAGAACACATCGCATACCTTCCTAGTGGTAGGGGATTTATCTTGACACCTTCAAATTGTACTATATAGCTAAAATTCTTCAAAACAAGTTCATACATGTACAAAATAATCAATTGGATGAGAACTGAAAATGTCACCAATTTGACCTAGGATGAATCTTATACATTCCTGAGGGATTTCCATAGCTTGCACAAGTAATTTGGATTCAAAACAACTCATATTGTGTCTATCTCTTCAAGGAGACATGGAGAGAGAAAAACATTGTTAGAAAAATGAGTAGAACATTTTTTTTTTCTTATCTAATTTCCCTCAAAAATTTTGTAAAAGTTCAGTCTTGCATTGATCTTCAAAAAATCCTTCTATGATTTATCTAAAGAAGGCTTTACAATTTTGTGAGTGTTAAGAAGACAAGGTGCTCAGTTTGCCTTTTTCAAGAAACTAGTTTTGGTAAAACTTGAATAACTTGCACTCTTCTTCCAAAATTGATGAAAATTGACATGAAGCACTAAAAAATGTCCCTCTACATGATCCATATGTTTTTTTCTCATAAATATTCCTATATTATTCATACCAAACTTATTTTCTCATGACTTCACTATTAGTTCTCAAAGGCAGTTTTAATGAAGATTTGAATTTTTCCTCTAGAAGTTAAAGTAAGCCTTGCATATGTTCATGCATTCCCTGGGTAATATTATGAGGCTCCTTCCATGCTTACATCATCTTTTCATGACCTTTATTTTTCCCATACATCTCATTAGGCTCTAGAATTAGGCCCACATGAGCTAGTTTCAATTGTTACTTCTAACATCTATCCTTATTTTCACTCTAGAAGATATTTAAAATGCTAGAAAAAACATTTTTGGCATGTGGGACACCTGATCCAAGCACACCAAACATCTCCATACCTTCAATGGACACCTATCTCATTGACCAATCTTGTAGCATCTTGAAATCACCCTGATCTCATCTTGATACCATTGTGAATCCATTCTGCAAGCTCCAAACATCATTGAGAAGGCACTACCAATCAACCTTCATTCCCCTGACTAAGCCTCACTTCACCACTTACACTTTTTCCATTAATTCCACTTGACATCAATGAAAACACCAATGACCAGGGTTCAACAATTTCCATCTTTGTCATTAATAACAATAAAATCAGAAACTTTGATGGAAAATAATCACACTAACATCTTCAGAGCATTCATATCTAGTTTCTAATAACACTCTATTCCCATTTGACATATATGACAAAGGTTCAGACAACCAACAACATGATCAACATGAAAATAATCATTAAGAAAACATACTCTTAGCTCACGATGATTCCCCTTGGATTAGTTCTGCTATCTTGTCAGAAATGGCTTGAAAGAATGCCTAGATTTACTCACCTATCAACCTCAAACTATTTATACTTTTTCCTATGCTCTTATTTGATCTTCACAACTTCTGCCTTGAAATGATGAACTAGCTCTCCATATGAAAATGCTTTCATTTCTTCTTTTTCAAGTTGTTTGATTGATTTAGAGCATAGATCCCCAAGCTATACATTGAGTGCACTTTGGCCCAACTTTTTCCATTCAAAGAAGATCAAACATTGAACCTATACCATCTCCATTTACCTGGTTATGCATGAATTAAGCTAGATACCTTGTTCTTAAAGAATGTAGGTGGGGTCAAATTCTTTACTCTACCTGAGATGTCTTTTAAGTATTAAGAGCCTCCTTTGTATGAGATAATTAATTTCTTACATGTTCATGTCATCACCAAAAAACAACACCATATGATTTTTCATGTATGTTTCATGGCCCCCAAGTATCTAAAATACAAAGGGATTAAAATATATAAAATGCAAAGGGGGGGAAAGACATTATTACAAATTGTAAATTGAATCCAAGAACTTGTGTTCCTCGTGGAACCACCCAAATCCGCATGGCCATATCTTCCTCTAAGATTGTCCAAATTTTATAAAATTTATATCACTGAAAATTTGTTTTTATGCTCTTCATCATGGAACCAAAAAATATTGAGTTAGGTGAGAGTGGGTGGGAGAAAAATAATAAAACATCCTTGGAATTAAAGGATGCATTCCCATGTAGCTAAAAAACTAGATATGGTGATATATTGTGCCTTGGCTTCTCCAGTAAGAAAAGTGACATGGGGTAGTGGGCTTTACAGGTCGCCCATGATGATTTTTAGACAATGAATTCATGTTGTTGATGTGTGTAAGGAGGAATTTGAGTTCCATCTTCTCTCTCTCCCATTTATATATAATGTAAAGTGAGGCTCATTTGTAGGGGTTGGACATTCTTATAATGCTTGTGCATTCTTTTTCAAGTGCTGCATATGTGTGTATGAGCTGCAACCCTCAGATTTGGGTTTCTCCATGGTGAATATTTTCTTTCACCTTCATTGTAATGTATTTTACATCCATCCAAAGCAATAAAATACTTATTTTGTGGCTATTAATATGTACCATCTTGTGTTATATTGTAATTTCTTTCCTTTCATTTCATTTGTAGTTATTTTGTTAATCTTTTATTCTCTTTTTAGGATCTAAATCTGTTGTGCTCCTTAAAAATATAGGTTTGAAGGATGTTTTGGATTATGGCAATCATGTATGCCCTCCCCTTCATCATTTTGATTCCATTTTACCTCATTTGAGAGTTTCTATCCACCCCTTTTCTTGGTGATATCACCTTTGTTAGCTTAGGATTTCCATTTCTATGCATCTTTCTCTTCCCTTGATCTCTTGAAATCGTAGATTAGAATTAGATAGCTGCATTTCCTTCCTTAGAAGCAGTTTAACAGTATGATTAGGTAGAGGAACCAACCTTCTCTTTAGTTTTTTCTCAAGTAGAAAGTCCCAAAACTTGAGAGACAATCCCATGTTACCCAAAAAAATTGATTTCTCATCCACACATACATGACAAATCAGAGGGTGTTGTTTTTTGGTGATAACAATTTACCTAGATCCCCTTGTTAAGACAACTGTTCACATCATTTATTCTAGTCATCTATCTTCTTGATCACCTAGAATTATTATTCAAGGATCAATCTAAACGTTTTCTTCCATATGACATTTTATTAAATCTATAGGCCTCATCAAATCTATAGGGATCTATTTCAGTCTTGCAGCACTATAAAGTACCTTGTGATAAAGCATTCCTCACCTTCATAAGCTCTACAACCATTTTTAGGAGCACCTCTTAGTAATAGGAATTTTTTCTCATTATTCATCTTCTATACTAATGCAAAGTTCCACTGAGACTCGTCAAAATCATTCTATATAGTTGTTCGCAATCTCCTTCAAGAACCTGTAGGACAATGTTTTTGATCCACTACAGTCAGTAGCATACTTGAAATGCTTGATAACATAATCATTTTTCCTTACCCCTTAATTATTTTCCTCTTTTCTTATACCCTTTTTAGTTTCCACGTTTCTTATTGTCCCGGTATTATCATTACTTACCATGCTCATATTTCTTCTTGATAAGCTAAGGCCCGTAGAAAAGGAAAATATGGAATATTTTCTGATATGAGATCCCCATCATCTTTTTATGTCTCTGTTCCAAACTCAGAAGCACCCTACAGTACCTTGTGAAGAATAATTTTTAACTTTTCAAGCTCTTCAATACTTATGGTATCTACTTCGTAGCCTAATAGGTATTGCAGTTCATTATTCATCTCACACACCAATGTAAAGTGTCACTGAGATATCTGAAACTTAGCATATATCATTGTGTTATCCAAAATTCACCCCCCATGGTAATTTTGATAACATGCATCAGATTATTCAGTCTTGAGCAAGTAAGATTGATTCAAGGCCTGAAATCATGTTTTTGGGGGTCCCCTCGGCCTTCTCTCTAACTCTCCCATCCACGAAGAAATCCCAACAGAGTTGAAAAAAATGGAAAAAATGCAAAAAATAAGGTTGCAGGATTGTTTTAAAGCATTTCGGGTCTGAAGGGTTCGGGTCATACTGAGGTTCGTCATACCAAGCTTGGGGCCAAAAAACATGAAGAAAATCAGCTAAGTTGGACATTTTTGTCCCAGGCGGTCCGCAGGACAGTTGGGACATCAGAGACATGCGAAAAGCCGAAACGGCTGAGAGCAGGCGAAAATCAGTCAAGTTTTTGGCGGTTCGGAGACATTTGTCCCGGGCAGTCTGGGACAGCCGAGACAAAAGTACATGCGGTACGCGTGTGGCATCGAATCGGCTGGTTTGCCGCAAAAAGGTCCATTTTGGGCGGTTCGGAGATTTTCGTCTGGGACATCCGGGCCAAAGGTACGCACGGGACGTATGGGACACGAAAAGGTGAAATGGCCGAAAAGAGACAAGGAGGCTCGTGGATGAATCAGAACGTGCCACGTGTCAGAAGGTTGAAAAGTTGCTAAGTGTTTGGCGCAAGGTAAAAATGCGCCGCTCAAGCCCGAACCAATAAAATAGTGCCACGTGTCCAATTTTAAAGGCCCGAAAGGAATTTTCAGAGAATGAACCCATGGACAAACCAGAGCCTGACACGTGTCATCCAAGTGGCAGAGCGCGGGAAAAATTTAAATATTTTCCCGCCGATCCGTTTTGGCCTGTTTTTTCCCTAAATCTTCAGATCGCCATAACTTTCGATCCAGAGCTCAGATTTTCGCGTTCTTTATATCAATGGAAAGCTGGTGAAATTCTCTACACGATTCCGGGGTCAATATTGCAATTTGGTTAGTTTGGAGAGAGAAAATCAAGAAACGTCTTTGGCACGTGGTAATGGCCAGAACTGACGTTTCAACAACCAGCTTAAATGCAAAATACAGTTCGCCGCTTTTGCTAGGGTTCTCACCTACCGCTATAATGAGATGAATTAAATCCAACCTAGAAGTGGTTGGGGTAGATTTAGATTTCCTCTCTCTTCCCTCTCTCATTCTTCCTATAAATTGTAAAGAGGGGCTTCTTTCTAAATGTTGAACATTCTTGTTTTGCCCGTCCTTTCTTCTCTTTGGCAGGTGAATTTTGTGGAGTTCAAACCTCCCATTTAAAACTGTAATGCAACTTTGCCTCTTGGAATTTTGTAGTGTATTGTATCAATCTTTGGAGCAAGTAATGCATGTCTGTGAATGATCCTCAACCCTCTCTGTGTTCATTTGCATCCTCCTAATCTTTCACTGCAAATTTTGTTATCTGTGCATGATCTTGCATCACATTTTAATGGTTTATGTTTATTGGCAAGATAGGTGTTCTTCATTCCTCGGTGCATCACCTTTGTTAGTTTAGGTTTATTTTTATGCATCCTCTTACCCTGTCTCTTTGGCAAGTTAGATTAGGTTTTGAGTAAACCCTCTGCATTTTTCGTGTGCATCTGAACAGAGGAATAGGAACCAACCTTCTCTAGAGATTCCTTTCTCATTTTTGCAAGTCCCACACTTAGAGAAAGGATTCAATGTTGTGTAATCACACTGGATGCTAGTATGATCAACCTAGAAATCTGATCAACATCCAGGGGTGCTGTGATTTTGCACTAACAGTTTTGGCATGCCCGGTGGGACCTTAGAGGTCTTCACTTTTATTGCAACAAGAATGATGTGAACTTGTTGTAAGTTCCAGATTTGAAGAAGCTTAAAATCACACATTTGGCGACTCCAAAAGAAGCATAATCCGCTGGTTTCAGCAATCCAAGCCTGGCAAATTTATGAGAAGAATACAGACAAGGTCAAGAACTAGGGAGGAAGGATTGTTTGTTCATCTACACCTATCTCCAGGAAGAGAAATAAGGGGAAGAAGAGCTCAAAGATATCCATCTCCACCTAATAGAACCTTGTCAACACCTCCACCTGGTAGGCTTTTCATCCAATCAACAAGGGTTCTTAGGCCAATCAGAATGGCACAACCATAGAATCCGTACGTCAATTTCACTGGCAGTAGCCCACTTGCTCTCAATGCACAACATCCAATCCCAATTTCAGCATTGAAGAACATTCCATACTTCACTGGAGAGAGCCATACTACTCCTGGTGATCATGTTAAAGACATTGCCAACCTTCGTGTAATTCATGAAATCAATGAGATGCAAGTTGCTGTCAAATTACTGGCATCATCATTCAAAGGGAAAGCTTTGCAATGGTTTAGAAGCCTTGCCTCAGGTTTTATTCAAAACTAGAACCACCTATGCATTGCTCTCCATGAGCGGTTTGGGGAGAAAGAAGACAACTTGTCCCTTTTGGAGTAGCTGACAACTATCAAAAGAGCTCCCAATGAGCATCTAACTGATTTTAACATCAGATTTTAAATGACTTGGGAAAGAATTCCAGTGGCAGTTAGGCCAACAGCAGAAGGTGATTTTCTTTATTATCTCAAAGCTCTAAATTTTGATATTTCTATGTTGATTCAGTCCATGGGAGGCATAACTATCCCTATGGCTTATAGCATTGCCATTAGGGCTGAAAATTGTTTGATCTAAGCTGGAAAACTAGCCCCTAGACCTCCCATGCCATTGTTTCCAAGTTTTAGTCAAGCGCCTGTCTTAGCTCCTATTCCCACTCCTAGAAATCAGAGTTCAAATGAAGCTTCTACTTCATCTTCTAGTCCCTCAAACGAACTTCAAGAAGTCATGAAGCAATTGCAAAATCTAGGCAATGAGCTAGTTACACTCAAGAGGTAGCAAGCCCAAAGTTTTAGACCTTCTTATCAACCTCGAGCTCAGCCTAACAAACAGCCATATCAGCCTCAAAGACCACCCAATCTAGCTATAAATCATAATCAAGCAAGGCCTCCTGCCAACAAACCATTTCATCCCGATAACCCCAATGTTGCATCCACATCCAGAGCTTTGGTATCGGTGCAAAATAACATGGCCCAAGAATATGATTGGTGTTTCCCGTGCGGTCAGCCACATAACCAATCAATGTGCTTTAACGGTGCATTAAATCAGGCTCTTATGGTGCAAACCATTAGCGGGTCGCAAGAGTCCAGCGACGAAGAGGATCAACAGCAAGAAGCACCTCAACAAGGAACATCTCCGAATGAAACTACTCTTGTCAATTGGTAGGCTGAATATTTCTGTGGTATGAATCAAATACCCTCTCAAAGTGTTGCAACCAACACAAGGTCAAAAAGGAGAAATTTGGTTGAAGGAAAACCATAGGCTCCAAGTAATCCATAACCTTCTACCACTCCAGAAGCTTTTGGCAAAAAAAATGTAGTTCCAAACATGCAAGGAGCACCCAAACCAGCTCCTAAACCAACTCACATGCTAACTGTTGCTACCCATGTGCAAGGGATGAATATGCAAACCAAGGGATAGTAAAGAGATCCTTCATCACCATTTAGTATCATTGATCAGATGAAGAAGACAAATGTAAATATATCAATGTGGGAATCCCTATCTATCCTAGGCCAGAGAGATTTGCTACAAGCTGCCATGAAATACTGGCCAGCTTCGAATCAGCAAGTCCAAATGCAAGAGAAGGTGCTCACAAATGCTGCCCAGCCTGAAGGGAATCATGGAGGATAGCAAGGTAAAATGTTGAAGCCCCCTCCTTTTTATGTCTCATTAATCATTGGAAACAAATTGGTGCACAATTGCATGATTGATTCTAGGGCAAGTAGCTCAGTGATGCCCAAGCAAATAGCTGATCAGCTAGGAATTCAATATGAAACCATATCCAAAGGGGTAGTGCAGTTGGATGGGACAGCAGTAACGACAGTTGGGGTGATTAGAAACTTGAGTCTTACCTTACATGCAAGTCCAAATGTTGTTGTTTTATAAGATGTATCAGTTATAGACCTTTCACCACTCTTTGCCCTATGTTTGTCAAGAGATTTCACAGCCAAGATTGGAGGATATTTGTCTGATGATTGGTCACACATGCTATTCAGAACGAGGTATGGAACCAAAGCTACAATCAGGTCTGAACCTATTGCAAACTTCCACATTGAGCCCTACATCCCAAGTCAGATCAATGCCAACTGTTCGGCATTTGATCAAGAAGATCACCCAAGCACTGATGAAGCTGACACCAAGGTTGGAAGCATCCCGGATCTAACTCTTGATGAATGGGCAAACAGGGTGCATGCTTTTGATCCTTATTAAGAAGTAGAAGAATCTGAGATAGGAGTCTATTGCATACATGAAAAAGATCAGCCCATTCCTAGCATCACCAAGCCAGACCACAAGGATGACAATGAGGTATGGCAGCTATTTTTTGATGGATCAAGGCGTAGACAAGGTGCCCGAGGGGGAGCCATGCTGGTTTCACCTCAAGGAGTAAAGTATTATTCAACTTTTAGATTTCAGTTTGCATGCTCCAATAACATTGTTGAATATGAAGCCTTGGTGCAAGGGATGCATTGGGCAATAAAGAAAGGGATAAAGAACTTGCAAGTCTTTAGTGACAGTGAATTGATTGTAAATCAAGTCAAAGGGCGGCATGCTGCCAAGAATGATCTACTCAAGTGCTACAAGAACAAGGTGTGGGACCTCAATGAATATTTGGAGGGCTTTGGCATCAAATTAGTTCCTAGGAAAGAGAACCAAGCTGCTGGCAGGCTTGCAGTAGTTGGGGGAGCCTTTGATATTGTGGAAAGCATTCATAAGGAAAAGGTACAACCAAACATCCATGTGATTGTGAGGCCTTCAGTGCCGGATAACAATGTAAGTTGGCAAGTCTTTGAGAATGACCAACAAATCATCCATTTCTTACAAGAAGAAGATGAGTTCTCAGCTTAAAATCAGGAAAAATTGGAACAGCAGTATGGTGACCAAGTGGTACAGCTGAGAACTAACAAGCTGCCCAAGGGACTTATCACTTTGGAGTCTATTTTCAATCCTAATGATCAGTTTAGGAAAGAGAAAGCAAACATTTAGGTCAAGAGGGAAGATTCAGTATCCATTTTGGTGGAAGAGAACAAACCATTGCAAATTGGAAAGATGACAACTGAACAAGAAAAGTATGAGCTCATATAGTTGTGTCAAGAGTTCCCTGATGTGTTTTCTTGGAGCTACGAAGACTTGAAAGGTTTCAATCCCAAGTTAGCTCAGCACACCATTGAGTTGGATCCAAATACTAAGCCCATTAGGTAGAAAGAAAGGCCAGTCAATCCACACATGGAACCTCTCATGAGGAAAGAATTGAATAAGTTGATAGAGTCAAGAATCATATTCCCAATCAAGCATTCTAGTTGGGTTTCCAACTTAGTTCCAGTCAGAAAGAAGAGTGGAGATATCAGATTGTGTGTTGACTTCAGAGACTTGAATAGAGCATCTCTCAAAAACCATTACCCACTCCCTTCTATGGAGCAAATTTTGCAAGTGGTGGCTAGCTCCGAGAGGTTTTCACTACTTGATGGATACTCGGGATACAATCAGATTATGGTAAAGGAAGAATATCAGTTCAAGACAACCTTCACAACCAAATGGGGAACTTATGCATATAGGAAAATGCCGTTTGGGCTGTCCAACGCTGCAGCTGGCGTTCAAAGGTTTGATTAACAACGTGGTGCTGATATACCTTGATGATATCATTGTTTTTTCAAAGAATGCAGCGGACCACCTCTCTCATTTGAGACAAGTCTTCCAAAGGTGCAGGAAATTTGGAGTGTCTTTGAATCCTAAGAAGTGTATCTTCCTAGCACATGAAGGAAAGCTCCTTGGCCATATTGTCTCCAAAGAAGGATTAGCAATTGATCTAGAGAGGGTTGAAGCCATAAGATCACTACCATTTCCAAGCCACAAGAAGGCCCTTCAGAGTTTCTTGGGGAGAATAAACTTTGTTCGGAGGTTTGTCCCAGATTTTGCAGCCCTTGTCAAACCTATCACCAAAATATTAAAGAAAAGCATGGCTTTCAAGTGGACAGTAGAAGGAAAGGAGAGTTTTGAAGCAATCAAAGAGGCCATCTCCCAAGCGCCAACTCTCATCAACCCGGATTTCATCCTCTATAGATTTGGGGGTGATGATACTATCTCTGCAATTTTGGTACAACAAAATAAAAACAATGATGAGCAGCCAATTGCTTTCTTCAGCCAAAGCCTGGAGGACTATGAGGTGAGGTATTCTTTTATTGAGAAGCATGTTCTTGTAGTAATCAGAAGCTTGAAGAAATTCAAGCATTTAGTCTCAAACAACAAGGTCCAGTTGTTGGTTTCTCATGCGGGAGTTAAAGACTTCCTCCTCAACAAGGATTTGAATGAGAAAAGAGCAGGTTGGATCACTCATGTCATGGAGTATGACATTGAGATCAAGGTCACCAAGCTGGTAAGAGGAAAAGGATTGTGCGAGCAGCTGATTCTAGGCAAGAAAAAGGGAGTATGCAATGAAGAAGAGGCTGTTTTGACAATTCAAGACAACCATGTGCAAGGTAGCACTCAAGAAGAGGATAATGCTTTCCCCACTCCTTGCTGGACCCAAGGTATAATGCACTTCCTAAGCACGGGCCTATGCCCTCCAGAGATGAACAAAACCCAAAGAAGACACTTCAGATTGCAGGTTGTCCCATATGCCATAGTAGACGGTGTTTTGTTCAAGAAAGATGTGAATGGAGTGCTGCTGAGATGCATTAACACAAATCAAATTCATAGGGTGTTGGAAGAGTTCCATGGTGGACCAGCTGGTGGTCATTTTACACCAAGAGTGACAGCCTAAAAATCATGAAGGCTAGTTATTATTGGCCCAAGATTTTTAGTGATTGCTTCGCATGGATCAAAAGGTGCAAGAGTTGTACATTCTTCACAGGTAAAGAGAGACTTGTTTCCCTCCCATTGCATCCAATTTCAATTGACCAGCCATTCATGCAATGGGGTTTAGACTTCATTGGAGTCATTAATCCCAATTCAAGCCAAGGGCATAAGTGGATTTTAACAACCATAGACTACTTCACCAAATGGACTGAAGCAGTAGCACTCAAGGAAGCAAATGAGTTTAGCATCTTAGACTTCTATGAGGGGATAGTAACTAGATTTGGCATACCTGCTACAATAATCTCAGATAATGCATTAGCATTCATTGGATCCAAGGTGACTGAGTGGGCTGTCAAGAACGGGATCTACCTAAGTACTTCATCAAACTACTACCCTCAGGGTAATGGCTAGGCTGAATCTACAAACAAGAACTTGTTGAGGATCATTAGGACGACTCTTGATGAGAATCAGAGGTCTTGGTATACCAAACTAAAATCAGCCTTATGGGCTGATAGGATAACTCCCAAGAGATCCACAGGTAATTCTCCATTCATGCTTGTTTATGGAAGAGAGGTAATCTTGCCCATGTCACTTGAGTTGCCAACATTGGAACTCATGAAGCGATCAGAGTTGCTAGAGTTTGGGCCAATGGAGGTGAGATATGCAGAGTTGATGGAGCTCCAAGAGATCAGAGATCAAGCATCCCAAGCAATGGAAAATGATCAAGCTTTGATCAAGAAGACCTTTGATAGGAAGGCCAAGAGTAGAGCTTTCCAAGTTGGAGATCTAGTATTAAAATGGGATGCAGATAGAGCAAAACCGGGAAGGCATTCAAAATTTGATGTCATTTGGAGTGGCCCATACATGGTCACAAAGTGTAAGGACAACAATGCCTTCCAATTGTCTTCATTGGATGGCGAAGAACTACAGATTCCAGTCAATGGAATCTATCTAAAGCATTGCTACTAAAGGGAAATTCTCCATCTTGTAAATATTAGCTTAGGTTTTCATTCCTCCAAGTGCTTATGCACATTGTTTTGCTGTAGGTTGTTTTGCTTTCCCTAAAGTGCTTTGACACAGGCTCGCTGTCCCTGGAGATGTTTTGCAGCCCTTGCTTCCATCAGGTGATTTTCCATCTTCCTCCTTGCAACATTCTAGTTAGTTGGGGTATTAAACAGAGAATCAAGTGACTTCATTCCCAATCGATGCTTTAGGCAACTAGCAACTTCATCTAGTAGGCAGATGACTCCACTGAGTCACCAAATTGTTATCCAAAATTCACCCCCGGGGTAATTTTGATAACATGCATTAGATTATTCAGTCCCGAGCAAGTAAGATTGATTCGAGGCCCAAAATCATGTTTTTTGGGGTCCCCTCAGCCTTTTTCTAACTCCCCACCCAAGAAGAAATCCCAACAGGTTGAGAAAATGGAAGAAATGCAAAAAATAAGGTTACAGGACTGTGTTAAGGCATTTCGAGTTTGAAGGGTTCGGGTCGTACTGAGGTTCGTTGTACCAAGCTTGGGGCCGAAAAAATGAAGAAAATCGGCTAAGTCCTAGTCCAAGTGGTCTGCGGGATAGTTGGGACGTCGGGATGTGCGGGACGTGGATCGGCCGGTTTGGCACAAGTTGGTCCATTTCAGGTGGTTTGGAGATATTTGTCCCGGGTATTCTGGGACAGTTGGGACAAAGGTACGCGAGGTACGCGTGGGGCACAAATCGGCCAGTTTGCCGCAAAAAGGTCCATTTCGGGCGGTTCGGAGATTTTCGTCCAGGACATCCAGGCCAAAGGTACGCGTGGGATGTATGGGATGTGAAAAGGTGAAATGGCTAAAAAGAGACAAGGAGGCTCACGGATGAATCAGAACGTGCCATGTGTCAGAAGGTTGAAAAGTTGCTAAGTGTTTGGCGCAAGGTAAAAATGCGCCACTCAAGCCCGAACCAATAAAATAGTGCCACGTGTCCAATTTTAAAGGCCCGAAAGGAATTTTCAGAGAATGAACCCGCAGACAAATCAGAGCCTGACACGTGTCATCCAAGTGGCAGAGCACGGCAAAAATTTAAATATTTTCCCGCCGATCCGTTTTGGCCTGTTTTTTCCCTAAATCTTCAGATCGCCATAACTTTCGATCCAGAGCTCGGATTTTCACGTTCTTTATATCAATGGAAAGCTGGTGAAATTCTCTACATGATTCCGGGGTCAATATTGCAATTTGGTTAGTTTGGAGAGAGAAAATCAAGAAACGTCTTTGGCACGTGGTAATGGCCAGAACTGACGTTTCCACAACCAGCTTAAATGCAAAATATAGTTTGCCGCTTTTGCTAGGGTTCTCACCTACCACCATAATGAGATGAATTAAATGTAACCTAGAAGTGGTTGGGGTAGATTTGGATTTCCTCTCTCTTCCCTCTCTCATTCTTCCTATAAATTGTAAAGAGGGGCTTTTTTCTAAATGTTGAACATTCTTGTTTTGCCCGTCCTTTCTTCTCTTTGGCAGGCGAATTTGTGGAGTTCAAACCTCCCATTTAAAAATATAATGCAACTTTACCTCTTGGAATTTTATAGTGTATTATATCAATCTTTGGAGAAAGTAATGCATGTCTATGGATGATCCTCAACCCTCTCTATGTTCATTTGCATCCTCCTGATCTTTCACTGCAAATTTTGTTATCTGTGCATGATCTTGCATCAAATTTTAATGGTTTGTGTTTATTGGCAAGATAGGTGTTCTTCATTCCTCAGTGCATCACCTTTGTTAGTTTAGGTTTATTTTTATGCATCCTATTACCCTGTCTCCTTGGCAAGTTAGATTAGGTTTTGAGTAAACCCTCTGCATTTTTCGTGTGCATCTGAACAGAGGAATAGGAACCAGCCTTCTCTGGAGATTCCTTTCTCATTTTTGCAAGTCCCACACTTGGAGAAAGGATTCAATGCTGTGTAATCACACTGGATGGTAGTATGATCAACCTAGAAATCTGATCAACATCCAGGGGTGCTGTGATTTTGCACTAACACATTGTTGTCAAGATCTTTTAATATTGTACCAACTTCAAGATTAGAACAATTTTAGTCCCATCCTCCAAGTAATGAGTATGATATTTATAGAGTCTTTCATGATCTGATCCTTCACTTTAAACATGTAAGTTGTACCATTTCCTAATAGCTCTCGAAATATTGAAGACAAACCTCAAAACATACCTTGAACTATCATTCACTGATGTGGCACTACGTCCACATAATACAACTAATTTTTTAGCTTGAAACCTTATGTGAGCCTTCTTTAAAGTATCATTTGCATTCACTTCTTTAGACTGAGTGAATTGACAGAGAATACAAACTTTGGTACTCTTATATGTTTAACATGTAGTAAAGAACACATTAAAACTTTATTGGTGACATCTTGGATATGCCTCATAGTGAAAATTTTTACTTTGAATACTTGGAGAGAAATATGAGTCATTATGCATAATTGAGTAGGACTTGTGGTGAGAAGACCTTGAAATCTAGATTTGTTCTTTTAAGGATAGGGCAAGAAATCACACTTGACACCTAATTAACTGATCATTGTAAACCCCATAGGGTCATACTTGAGCAACACTTGTTGAGAGAAGACCTTGACAACATTTGGAAATCCTTCATAGATGTTTATTTGTTTCTCCCAAGACAATTACATTTGACTAGGATAGAGACACACTTGACCCTGTGTTATTTAGAAACACACATTCTTGTCTCAATTAGAATGCACATTAGGAATAAATTATAACTTGGTTCATATTACAATAGGGAATTCAACTTCATCATTTTACTCAGGACATTCTCTTTTCAATTATTTACTCTATTTGAGACCTTTATTGCATGAAGTTAGCCTAAGAAGTATTACTCAACAGTGAGTTAACCTTGACAACATCAGGAAGGACAATACAGACCCTGATACTTCTTGACCACACACTCTTGGCATGAGCACTTAATAAGAACACTCTATAAATTCCATGAGCATTAGAACTTTAATATATGATGAAACACACATTTCTTGAATTTGACATACCTTGGAAACATGTTGGAGACTTCAATCAACAACTACTGATGGAAACCTTCATCCAAGAGCATACTTTGGAGCACTTACCCAACTTCATCATGAAGAGATCTTGATTTTTATGTAAGTAGACTATTGAGGAGCATACCTTGCTTATTTAACTTAAATATTCCTTCTAGAAGCCTACATAAGTCACTCTACCATATGAGGTCACTTCAAAACTAAATATAGTCATCAAAGCAATATGATGACTCCATGCCTTCCCTTAAGATTTATCCATTCTTCTTTGGTACACTCCTTGGTGTGACAATATTATCACCTAAACTTTCACTTTTTGATTCACTATCTGACAAACATTCATGTTACATTTCATATACCTACTCTACTAAAAATTGAGGTAGAAATTATTCATCACTTCATCCTTCATTGATTTATCATCACGTCTTAATGACTTGCTTGAACTTGTCTCTTCATTTGCTAGTTCTGATTCTTCCTTGGATGATTCTATAGGATTGAGTTTGAATTCATCCTTTCTCTTGTATATGAGCTTCCTCTTATGAAAATGTCTTGCAAAGTGACCAAATTTTTTGCGCTTAAAACATACAAGATGACTCCAACCTTGCTTCATAGGCTCCTCAAGATAGAATTTAGATATGTGACCCCTCTCATGGAAATCGTAATAAAATCTATTATATTCATATTCAATTCTTCCATCTCTTCATGGGTGTTATTTGTCTATTTTCCTTATACAATCCCTAGCCACATGTTCAAAAACATGACATGAAATTTTTTTCCATATAATTTACTTAGGAAAATCCTTCCATTTGAATCCCCAATGGTCTTACTGTGTTATTTTATATGCTATTTGATTTCAGAATTTCCTTGGCATGAAATATGGATTGACTCATCCTTCAAATAATTTTTCCTTGCTTGTTCTAGTCCCTCTCTTAGAGTATTCAATTATGCACTTATTTTATCAGATTCTTCATCCTTGGATTTGATAGCTGCTTGACAGCTCGTGACTAGATTCATGCTCCAATTCATAGTAAGTTGCTTCGATTTTAAAAACTAGACCTGATATGTCATTTGGATGTATTTTATTTCTTGAACTTTCCTTAATTATCATCAGTTTATCTTTATCTTGTTCTAGCTCATCCTTTAGGGTATTCAATTATTCTTCAAGTTTGACATAAGATTTTTACTTGACACTTAGATCTTTTGAAAACTTACTAACAATTGTTGTCACCTCTTTGAGTTCTTCAAGATGATTTGCAACATTGAGCTTGATTTCAGTATTTAATTATTTAATTAGGGCTTGATCAATCTCATTTTTTTTCAGTACTATTTTAGCTTGACCACCATTTTTTGTGCCACAAAGACCTTATCTGAAGTTGTTAAACTTGTACCAATAGAACCATCTATGATACAAATTTGTAGGAATTATAGGAACTGATACGGGGGTGAATCACTATACTTTAAAACTTATGAAACAACATATAGTTCATCAATTATCCACAATTAAATTCTCTTAACTATGATGTATCATGACTATTTAACCATGAGACATAGGGAGAGAGAAAAAAGCACACATGAACACATGGGAGACAAGTTTTAATGTGGGAAAACCAATAACGGAGAAAACCCACTGAAAGGAGAAATCAAACCAATATCAAGGACACTTTTCTATCAAGAGTTAAAATGATTTCACCAAGTGGTGAGCACCCACTCACCTTGAAGCTTTACCTCCAATTTTGAAGAAATTACTTCAATTCAATGCTAAGAAACCACTTGAATACTGGTTTTCAAGAACCTTCTTGTAAGAATCTCACTACCAATTTGCTGAGCTATAACTCAAACTTTGAACATAGAAATTTTGATCACCTTCTTCACTTGGTTTCTTGCATAAACCTGATGTGATCATTGTTTCAGCTCACTACTTCATTTTATCTTCTCATAATTTATAAGTCTAGGTAAAGACATCTGGGAATTTTTGAAAGAGCTAAACAAATTCAGATTTTTCTTGTTGAGTTCTTACCCTGCCAATTTGCAATGTTTTTCCTTCTTCTATAAAAATGGGTTATGAATCTTCACCCTTTACTTGAATATTTTCCTTCTCTTTTCAGAATTGGTCATTTGGGTTAAATATTGATTGCAAAGTCACAAGACCATTTGGTAGCTTGTTGGTCCTCAACTGCACTACTTGATCACCGTATTGGTGCTCCAATATATCTTGATTCTTGAAGGAGAACTCAGCTTCCTCTTGTAGAAAGTTGAAAATTTGTTAATCATTTTCAAAACATTTCCAACTTGTGTTGTTGTCTGGGATAGCTGGCCTTATAACCAACTTGATATGGGGCTAAGATCTATCATTATTTATACTCTCCACAATGTTAAATGATGCTCCAATTGTTACCAGTCTGTATACTGCTTCATCCCTCTTCCTTGGGATGGAGTTAATGTTGAATGCCTCAAAATATTCAATGATGTCCCATACCCAAATCTTATATCTCTTTAACAGATCATTCTTGGAAGCATTCTATCCCCAGACTTGATTTGCAACTAACTCAATGTCACCAAACACTTACAAGTTCTTGATTCCTCATTTCCTTGCCCAATGCAGCCCATGGACCAAAGCCTCATACTCTGATGTGTTGTTTGAACAAGCAAATTGGAAATGGAAGGCTGAGTAGTATTTCATACCTTTAGGTGAGACAAACATAGCTCCTCTTCCGGATCCTTGCCTAATTCTTGAGCCATCAAAGAATAACTACCATACCTCATTTTCATCTTTGTGGTCGAGCTTAATGATTTCAGGAAGAGACTAATTTTCTTCATGCAAATAGTAACATCCTATCTCAGACTCCTCAATATCTCTATAGGGGTAAAAATCATGCCTCTTATTCACCCATTCATTGAGATTCAATTCTAGGATACACCCCACCTTGGTAGTTGTCTCACAAGTTCCTGGGAGGTCTTCCTGTTCAAAATCTAAATAATTGAAATTTATTGGGCTAGGTACGTAAGACTCAATATGGTAATATACAGTGGAATCATATCTAATTGTGGCCTTAGATCCATACCTTGTTCTAAAAATAATGTGTGACCAATCAAAAGATAAATAGCCTCCAATATTAGTAGTGAAGTCTCTCAATAAACACAATGCAAAATAGGGTGGCAAATCTATGACTGACACATTTTGCAATATAGTCACATTGGGGTAGGCATGTAGTGTGAGACTCAAATCTTTGATGATTCCAATAGTTTTTATTGCTTTCCCATCCAATTACAGTACCCCTATAGAGATGACTTCGTATTGGAGACCCAGTTGATTGGCTATTTGTTTTGGCATTACAGAACTACTTACCACCGAATCAGTCATGCAATTGTGTACCAATTTGTCCCTAATGATCAATGAAACATAGAATGGAGGAGGCTTCATATTCTTACCCTGTTGTCCTCCATGGTTTCCCTCAGGATGAGTTACATTGGTAAGAACTTTCTCTTGCTGGCTAGGGGGCTTATTTGAGCTTGACCAATTAGCCATAACACTCTGCAATAGATCTCTCTGTCCTAGAATGGCTAGTGACTCCAACATTGAAATGTTCAGATTTGTCTTCTTCATTTGATCAATGATATTAAATGAGCTATCCTTCTACTACCCCTTTCCTAGCACATTTTTCTCTTACACATGGATTGTGACGACCGGTGCCTGAGTGGATTTGGAAGGTGGCTTGGACTGACTCTGCGTATTGGGAATTACACTTTGAGTGCTAATACCTTCTGGAGTAATGGAGGGTTGAGGATTACCTGAGTTTGTTGATTGTCCTTCTCCAATATTTCTCTTCTTGGATCCTGTATTGATAGCTACACTTTAGGAAGGGGCTTGATTCATTCCACAGAAGTCTTCAGCTTGGAAATTGAGAAGCAAAGTTTCACTTGGAGATGCCTCTTGATGAGCTCCTTACTGCTGATTTTATTCTTGGGTAGATTCTTGTGACACACCAATGGTCTATACCATTAAGGCCTAGTTTAGTGTGCCATTAAAGCAAATTGATTGGTTATGAGGTTGATTACATGGGAAGCACCAATCATATTCTTGGGCCATGTTGTTTTGTGCGGGAACCAATGCCTTTGATGTTGAAGCTGCGTTTGGGTCGTATGACTTGAAAGGTCTAGTAGCTTGAGGTTGCCCTTGGTTTTAATTCTTATTTGTGGCCAGAGATAGTGGCCTATTTTGCTAATATGGGGGTCTATCTTGATACTGAGCTTGAGGCTGGTATGGCCTAGAACTCTGAGCTTGTTGCCTCTTGATAGTTACTAACTCATTCCCTAGGTTCTGTAGCTGTCTCATAACTTCTTGAAGCTCTTTTGAGGTGCTAGAGGGTGAGGTGGAGGCTTCAGCTGAACTCTGATTCCTATGAGTAGGCATAGGAGCTAATGTGTGTGTTTGGCTAGTGCTTGGATCTCCTAATTCTGGGTATAGAGGAATAAGTGGTCTAGGAGCAAGTTTGCCGGCCTAAATTAGACAATTTTCATCTCTTATGGAAATGCTATAAGCTATAGGTATGGATGTGCCTCGCATTGATTGAATCATTAAAGCAATATCAAAATTAAGAGCTCTAAGAAAGTATAAGAAGGCACCTTCATCTATGGGCTTTACAGCCAATGGAATCCTGTCCTATGTCCATTGGAATCTGAAGTTGAAATCTATTAGCTTCTCATTAAGGGCCCTCTTGATGGTTGTTAAATGCTCTAACAAGGATAGGTTATCCCCATTTTCTCCAAATTGGTTGTGGAGATCTCTGCACAAATGGTCCCAAGTCCAAATGAAGCCTTTTGATAGGCTTCTAAACCATTGTGAAGCTTTACCCTTGAGTGAAGAGGCTAGCAAATTAACTGCAATGTCCATCTCAGTGATCTCATGGATTTTACAGAAATTTTTAATGTCTTGAATGTGGTCACTAGGATAATTCTAGTTCTCTCCAGTGAAATATGGGATTCTCTTTAATGCTACCAATGGGACTGGATTTTATGCATTGAGAGCAAGTGGGTTGTTGCCAATGAAGTCAACATAGGGGTTGGGAGGTTGTGCCATTCTGATTAGCCTGAGGACCCTTGTTGATTTAATAAATGGCCTACTAGGAGGGGGTGTTGACAAAATTCTGTTTGGTGGGGATGGAGACCTCTAGGATCTTCTTCCCCTTCTTCTTCTTTCTAGGGACAAGTGCAAGTAGAAAAATAGTCCCTCTTCTTTGATCCTTGACCTTGTTTGTATTCTTCTCATGAAATTGAAAAGCTTGGACTATTAAATCCAGTGGATTCTCTCCCTTTTGGAGTCTCCAGATGTGAAAATTTAAAAGCTTCTTAAAAACTAAAACTTGCAACAAGTGCACATAAATCTTGCTGCAATAAAAAATGAAGACCTCTTCTCCCACCGGGAGTGCCAAAAATATTAGTGTAGAATCACAACACCCATGAATGTATGCAACCGGATGGGTTGAGGATCTCAATGTGATTACACAACATGGAACATCTCTCAAAGTGTGGGACCTTGTGCTTTGAGATAGATCTCTAGATTGAGGTCGGTTCCTATTTCTCTGTTTAGGTGCATACAGTTAAATCGCAGAGGATCTATTCTAAATCTACTCTATTCTACCAAGGAGACAGGGAGAGGAGATGCAAGAAAATAAACTAAGCTAATGAGGTGATGTACCAAAGGAATTTTAAACACTCATTTTACAGTTTAACATAGACCACAAGAATATAATACAACACCATGCACAGATGACCAAACTGCAATAAGAGATCAGAGAGACAACAACAAATACATGAGATGGTCGAGAACTATCCATATACATATATATTATTGCTTAGGAATTGATATAGTATATAGCCATGGGCAAGAAGAAAAACTTGCATTACAACCCAAATGAGAGGTTAGGAAAACTCCACAAATCCTTTTACAAGAAAATAAAGAAGGGAGGGCACGAAACAAAAATGTCCAACCCTTTACAATGAGCCCTCCTTTATAGATTCAACACATAGGGGAGAAGGAGAGGGAGAGTTGGGAAACCTAATTTGAATCTCAACCACTAACCATCAATACCCCCTGCAAATCCACCTCAAATCTGTTGTGTCTACATCAATTACTTGTTCGGCGCCTCAAAGGAGGAAGAATGACGGATTATATCGAATCTGATCTAGCTATTGGGGAAAATAGATCCTGTATTAATGGCATGAAGGTTTTTCTTCATTTTTCCCCACATAACCTCTCAAAAATTTAAAATTTTAGATCTCCATGGTGTAGACAAGGATGAGATCTTTCCAACAGTGCCAGATTTGTTGGATTTTGAGCACTGACAAAAGATATGACAATTTGAAAATATGGATCGGGTCCGTACAAAATGGCAAGAACCAACTACCAAAATAGACCCCTTTTTGAAACTTGACATGTGGAGGGATGGTGCATGTTTGGGGACCACTATTGGAGTTTTCTTTTGAAGTTGCACTGGGCCGACACGTGGCATCTTCCGTAGCTTTCCTAGTTTCTTCATGTTTTAGCTAAGTCCTTTTTCTTAGTAGGGCCATACATCTAACCAAAGACGCATGGAGGCTTGGCACTTGTTTGGAAATCTTCCCCAAATTTTACTCTTGAAAAAGTGTTGTGCTGATACCTGGCTCCCTCCACTAGCCTGTCTCTACTTTGACCATTTAACTCCGACCCTGTCCCCTTTTTTCCTAACCTGGGACACGTGGAAGGTCCGCACTCATTTGGAAACCCACTCAAGAATTTACCTTTGGAGATGCGTCGGGTTGACAAGTGCAAGCCTCCGTAGGTTCTTAGAATTTTCAACAGCCACTCTTACTATTATGGTCCCTGAACATGTGAAGAGATGGCGCTTGTTTGGGAATCACCTTTTGGGCCGCACTTTGAAATTACTCTAATACAACACATGGCACCCTCTGTTGTTTCTCTATACTTAGATGATTTTAGGCCCAACCTTTTGACCTTTACCTATCAAATCTACCCCTTTTTTGGGCATGGGACATGTGGAGGGTTGGCGTAAGTTTGAGTCCCTACCTTAGACTCCCGTCTTGAAATTTCACTGAGTCGACACTCGACACCCTCCGTTGAGTCGAAGACTTTTCAATGGTTGGTGCAAGTTTTGGGGTTCTAGATGCATGGAGGCCAGGCACTTGTTTGAGTCTCTGGCTTGGGATTTGATCTTTAGAGGTGTGCCATTTGGACACTTGGCAGTGTTCGTTGAATCTCTATACTTAGCCAATTTTTGGGGCTCGTTCTGAATCATTTCAGAGCCCGACAACTTTGATCCTTCATTGTTTCTTCTTCTTTGAGCCTCTGGTTCTTTGACAACATTTTCTCTTTCCCCGACCTTGCTATTCCATTTTAGAGCCCGCTTGCAACCTTTTTACTAGATTTGAAGCATGGTTCGTTTGATGGAGCCATTTTTTGAATTTCTTCTTACACAGGGTTGTTTTATCTTTTGCAGGACCTATCACTCCATTGTAGAGTCCCTTTGTTCCCTGATTGTAGGATTTGAACATGATTTATTTGATTTCCTCTGTGTGGGGTTATTGTTGACCAATTTTACCTAGGGAAAAAATATGGATAGTAAGTACTAGTATCTAGGTTTCAGGATAGAGCCACCTTCACATGGCCAAAGAAGCATGAAACCAAAGAACAAGCTCAAATCATAATTCAGAAGCAAAGCTCCGTGTCTTTAAAAATGACGGTGAACATACAACTCAAACATAATAAAATAATAGAGATATGGTGGCCAGCTAAACTGAAACATGTGAAATAAAACATATACCCAGATTTCCTATGTGAGCCAAACTGAGAAACAAAGCTCAAATATGGAAATAAATTGACCTCGGAAGAGAACCATCAATAGGCACAAACCCCCTTTTACACGATTTATATTTTTAAGTAAGAAACCCCTGGTTGAGCCATGTAGAGCACAACAAAATATAAGTGACCAAATAGGACACAATACATATACACAATAAGTTCCCAAATGACATGGTGACCATGAGGTTAAATAGAAATCACCCATATTGCAGATCCCAGAGGCAAATAACAATTCCAAGTAAATAAATATGGAGGCTGGGAGTAAAAATAAACCCAGATGGATTCTAGAATAGTTTGAATATGTAGAAGTAATGAAGCTTGAATCTCATCCATGATGGTTGGGGTTTAAAGATATTGAAACATGCTAACCCAGGTGAGAGCAATACCAAATCCACAAAACAAAACTAGTACAGATTCAAGCTCACCAGCTCAGGTAACCCCAATGCAAAACCACAAAGCCATCTATAGGAAAAGTTTGAGCTATGAATAAAAAAGAGCCACAACTATGTGTGAATGTAAATATAAGCCAAGTAACATATATTATGGAGTTCATCCTCAAGCCAAATAGTAACAAACATTAGGGCTTAGCATAAATCTTAGATTGAAAATACATCGTCACCTTAAGCAAGGATGAACTAAACAATCCAACAGGGTCAAATGAGCTTCGAAACAAAAGTAAAAATCCAAAGCAAAGGAAACAGAGAACAAGTAAAGTGTAAAGCTAAAAAATGGTTGCCTAAAAATTTGGCAAAGTGCCTCCAGAGACTAGACACCTCCCAATACTATGAATGAGCCAAATGAGGCATTAGGGTTCCTACCTTAGTTTTTGGTGATTGAACTGGGGTTCCCCTAACCCATGATAGTAAACCATGGTTAGATTGCTATTATTGCTTTTTTCAGAACATATAGTGGGCTTCATTAAACCTTATCTACTTACATATTATGAGAGACCAAAATTAATTGAGTATTCTTTGCTAAAGTCCATAGGGGAGATTTTGGAATTATTTAATTACATGGGGGTCATAAACTAAAGCCTTAGCCAAGTTAGTGAAGCATGTCATTATCCAATACATGTAAAATGGGCATCATTGCATACAGGTAGTCCAAAGATGGAATATGTCCAAAAATATCCTTATTATTATTAGTCATGTAGATAAGACAAAACAATGATTATTCAAAAGCTACATACCCAAGAGGCCAAAAATAAATTTTGCATGTAAATCTAGGTTGGAATAATTCAAAATTTAGGCTTTCCTCAAACATGTCAAATATACTTAACTTTTGGAAACCATCTATACAGTAGCCTTATTCCATGCAAGGGAAAAGTTTTGAGACTCAAGGCATTTTGACCAAGGATGAGTTGGAAACAATACATGCCAATCAATACATGACAATCAAGGAAAATAGTAGCCAAAAGAAGAGCCAATCAAGGAAAACAGTAGCAGAATGGAAATCAAGGAAAATAGTAGCAGAAAGAAGATCCAAACAAGGATGAAGAAATTCAAAGTCTGAAGAGTTGGGCTCTTAAATTCAGGATTACAAAAATCCCCTTGATGGTGAAACCAATAGAGGATGTTGAAGTTGGAGAACAAGTGGAAAACAAGGCTGATTTTATAACAGCAGCGAAGCGAGGAAAACAACAGTTTGTTGGTGATGAGTTGGGTGTCCATGTTGGCACTTTTCCCAAAGAAAATGCTGATCCAGTTTGCACTGCAAAATCAGCCATCGAGAAGGAAGGAAAACCATCTCAAAACCCCATCTGTGAGGAGCAAATGGATGAGGTCAAGTTAGTTTTTACAACAGTAGAAGAAGGAAGCATTATTGATACATTTTTTCTTTCATTTGAAGGGGCTGATTTTATTGATGAAGCCATTATGGAGGTGAACAAAAAAGGTCCAAATTGTGAGCAAAGGGCACAATAAATTTCATGTTTCTCTCCCACTTCATCTCTCCAACAATCTGATTTTTGGGATGAGTTTGGATTGAAAAGTTTCCTGTTTGAAAATGAAGTTATACAGGGTGAAGAAAATGCAGATTTGGAGGCCACCATACAAGAGGGAGAGACTTTGCTAAAGCAAGACATTAAAGAGTTTGATTTGCCATCAAACTTAGAAGAATGTTTAGATGAATAGCTAGTTGAAATTATCATGTTTCCTTCTTCACCGTTCGGTCTCCAACAACAAGAATTTGCTGCCATGGACAAAAGAGTTCAAGGACAACAACCTACAGTTTACAACATGCCTCTTGAATCAAAGCTGGAAGAATTTGATCTTCCAAAAGCTACAATAGAGGAGCTCCAAAGCCAACAATGTATTGCAGCAGGTAACAAAAATGCAAAAGCAACTTCATTGGATGTTGCAATCAATAACAAGGAGTTGCACACTATAGAAGAGTTCCATGTTTCCATGAAGGAAGAGAAAGGGCAGAAAATTCCTACCATTGCTTCCACATCACCCACCCAAGAGGGTTTACAACAGAACTCCATTCTTGGAGTTGAAAATCAGAGCTATGGGCATATCAAACGGATCATACCTTGCCCAATAAGGTATTTGACTTCATTGGAGTCAAAGGAGAAGTCACAACCAGTCATGCTTGATTCTAAGCATGAGGGTGAGCTACCAAGTACCAAGGATCAGCTGTCATACCTCTTCAATCCAAATGTAGAGCAACTAAAAGAGGTATTGGATTTGTTTTCAGTTGACACATTGATGATTTGGGTAGACGACCAGCTTCTTGTTGATTTTCCACTCATCCAATCAGCCATGTTCAGTGCCAAATCAGTTGCATGGTTACAACTTTTGAGAAAGGGAAGCTATTTCTCCCAACTAGTTTTAGGGTTTGTTTAGCCCAATTTTGCTTCCAGTTAGAGTATGATAGGTAGTTTTTCTTTCAGTAAAAGAAGTGCTTGTGCACACTCTACATGTTCCATTTTGGAGCATGTATGACCTTTAGTTTTGTACATAGTTTTTGTGGTGTTGGTTTTGCTATTGCGCAGTCCATTTCAGTGGGTTTCCAAGTAGCTCAGAAAGGAGGCTTTCAAAGTTTAGATCAGTTTATAGGATTTCTTATGACTCCATGCCCAATGGATTGCTAAAAGGCCACTGATCTTCATCCAGCAGACAGATGACCCCTCTAAGTCACCAAAATTGTTATCCAAAATGTGCCCCCTGCTCATTTTGTGAATAACTCCTCTCATTCTTCCCTCTATTGTGCCTCAGTCACAAAATTTTTCTTTTCAGGAACTGAAAACATTTTGGAAGTGGCACCATTGGATATATTTCTTTCTCAGCTTTCCAAAAAGGTAAATTTTTCCTCCTAACTCCATGTATTTTTCAAGTTATGGCTCGACGGAGTTTTTGTGGGAAATTTTCCCCTAGAAGGCCCGCAGCCAATCAGGACGTGCCACGTGTCCAAAGAAGTGGCGGGGGTTGGAGGAGAACTTGGTTTTTTACCAAGTGTTTTAGCAAAGGTTTCAAAAGGAAGAATTTTTCCCCACAGGCCCGCCGACCAATCATTTGCTACCATGTGCCCAGGGGAGAAAGTTGGAAAAATCGACTAAGTGTTGGCGCAAGAAATTTTTTTGAAGGATGGCCCCATGGCCAATAGAAACATGCCACTTGGCACCTGAACTGGTGGAGTGTGGGGAAATTTTTGAAAATTTTCCAAATGACCAAAAAGGTAAAAATTCAAAAAAATTTCCCACCGACCCGATTTGGCCCTGTTTTGCCCTAAAACTTCAAATCACCATATCGTTTGATCCAGAGCTCAGTTTTTTGTGTTCTTTATATCAATGTAAAGCTGGTAAAATTATCTACAAGATTCTGGGGTCATTTTTACATTTTGGTGGAGTTTTTAGAGATAAAATCAAGAAACACCTCTGGCACGTGGTCATGGACAGAAATGACGTTTCAACCACCGTTTTTAATGAAGAATGGCTCGCATTCTCTCCCAGCATGGTTAAAAATGTTAGGGAATGGGTCTGTCAGGGTGCCCATGCTATTTTGATGGCATTTTGGTCAATGGTTGAACCCATTTCATGTTTTCCCACATTTCTCTCTCTTGGGGTCGTGGTTTTCACTGTAAAAGCCAGAATGAGTTCATTTGGCAAAAAGAGACACTTTTTCAGCTCTGTAACTTCCTTTTTCTTCCTCCTTGGTAGAATTTGTGAAGAAATTTTACCTTTCCATGTAATGTAGCACCTTTTCTTGCCTCTGGATCACTGTAATGTACTGTATTGGATCTGAGATGTTGATATATGTTCTGTGATTAAAATCCTTCAATCCTTTCATATATCTATCATTGCTTTCTTGATCTGTCATTACATTTTGAGCATTTGTGCATGTTTTGTGCTATGTTTCCTTGTGTATTGTGTATTTCATGCAGCATTAGGTGTCTACAACTCCTTTGGTGCATCACCTATTAGCATTAGTTATTTCTTTTTTGCATTCTCTATCTCTGTCTCCTTGGAATTTAGAGAAGACTTAGGAGTTTAAACCTCTGTAATTATACAAGTGAATTAGCTGATCAAAGGAGTTGAGGAACCAACCTCTAATCTAGAGATTCCTCTTCCATTTTGCAAGTCCCACACGTGGGAAGAGGATTCAATGTTGTGCAATCACACTGGATGTATAGGGTGATCAAAATAGAAATTTGATCAACATCCAGGGGGTGCTGCTGATTTGCAACAACACCAACCAATTATTGAAAGAAGCATATCTTGGTATGAAAAGGAACTTTCCAAATTGCAATCAATTCTAGATCATGTTTCGGGATCACAAAAATTTCCAATATGAGGGGGTCTCCATCCGACCAAAGTCTCTTCTCGATTAACCTCATTACCATCCAATCATATGCAACAAGAAAGAAAAGAGTGGTTGTCGAAATTCACCTCGCCAAGCAACGGGTCACAAGGTGAAAGATCTAAAGATCCTAATTCCGAAGAAGGAAAAGAGTGTGTGTTTGGATTTTCTACCTCGAGTAGAGATTCTTCTACCCACATCGTTAATAGCACCCAGAAGCTGGTAGCAAATGATTTCCAGCCATGCTTCAAACAAGCATCCACTCAGGTGTAGGTAATTCAAATATCAAACACTTCAGAGCATGTAGTTCATGAAGGGATTTCCCAAAATCTCCCGAATAATCAGGAAGTGGATATTGAGGTTGTGTCTCCTCAAATCAAGGTCGTAGATATGATTCAAGAAGGATCTCTTGATGTAGAGAATAATGAGAATATTGATTCAAGATCCAGGATTCTGTATGTTGAAATAGTGAATGATACTCCTTCTTGGGTTGATTCTGAAGTAAAGAAAAGGAAGAGAGTTTTCAAGCCACTTGAAATTGATTTTGATGCCCTTTTCAAACTTTTGAATGACGCCATTCCTATGAACCCTAAGGTGCTTTCTCGAATAATGGTGGATAATGATGGAAACAAATTTGTAGACCTTGCCATTCCACAAGTGGATAAGGAGTGCGATGCTATGATGCTTTCCGACTATGAAGTTTCTAAACTGGGACTTGAAAGATCTACATTAGAAAGTGATATGGTGATGGCTCGAGATTGAATTGATATTGTGCTAAAAATAATTGAGAAATACAAGTCTCAAAACTCTCAGCTCAAGGCCGAAAAGAATCAATTAGTGGAATATGTTCAACATTTGATAAATCCCATATCATCGACCTTCCCAGTACCTAATGTAGTGGCTGCCCCAGATGAAGAGACTCTCAATTTGTCAAAGGAAATAAACACATTGGGCCATGTTATTAGAACTTGGCTTTCAGAGATTCTCATTTTAGGTCAGGGGACGATCAAGACCGTGGTTAAGCTTCATGAAAATATTAGTGTGTAACTAGATCCAATTCTTTCTTTCAAAGAAAATTTTGTTTATGCTATATCAAATTTGGATGAGATATTGCCCAGTCTACAGGAGATGACGAGTATGGAATCTTCAGTTTTAGCTATTGAAGGAATTCTTGAATTTGAACATCGGGGGACACATTTTCTTTGGTGTCTACATCTCAAATCAAGAAAAAATCTTCTCAAAGATTCTATGATCCATTACGACAGCATGTGCGATGAAGCCTTCACTTCACTCTCCTTGATCCAGGAATTAATGGCTGAGATTCCTTGTAACCTTGTAAATGAGCATAATCAAAGGTGTTCATCGGAGCAGGTGGAAGAACAATTTTCACAATTGTTTAAGGACATGTACACTCCCACCAACAATTTCTTATCATTTTCCATAGAGTGGTACATCAAATTGAATAACTTATTTGAGAATCCTCAATCTAAAATTGTTAAGTTAAATGATATGCCAAGTAGAATTCTTGAATTGCAGGTATTTTGTGAGGCTATTCTTTGACCAAGTGAACCTCCAGAAGAAGGAAAGATGTTTGAAACTTTGGGAAGGTTTAGATCCTTTCAACTGGCAAAAGCAGAAGATCCTAATTTCACCGGCAGTGCAGGGAGTTGATTTTCTTGGTATCTAATGAAGTGGGAGAGTCCATTTCTCATATGCTTGAGATAGGTAGACCCCATTTCAATGGATAAGGCACTGGTTATTATTGTATATTTTAAAATGTGTTGTTATTTGATTTTGGGAAACAATGGTTATTGTAAGTAGTTTATTTTTTTGGGTTTTCTTTAATAAAGTTGTTGAAAAAGTCAAAGTCACTTAAGTGCCCTATTTAATGTGCATTTAAAACCCTAACTACTTTGTAACCAACTTTTGGGTTATAAAAGGAAGTCAGGGGCTCATTTGTAAGGGTGACTTTGAGAGAGGAGAAGAGAATAATTTTGTGTAAGCTTTGTTTCAGGAAGAAACTTCATGTTCTTTTGTGAAAAACATTTTGGAGTTAATGGAATACAAACTTTGTGTCTCATTCATTGTCTCTTGTAACATTTGATGTTCTTATGTTCTTTAGATGTTAGGTGTTTTGAATCTTGCATGCAAATATTATCTTTGATCTTATTTTCAACGTTATTAATCAGTTATTCTAGTTCACAGTGATCAAGCTCTGATTATCTACTTGCTCATGTGTGTTCCCTTTTACACGTTCTTGTTTGGCTAACTCAAACACCATTTTATTTGTGTTGGTTATTCATCTTTCCTCTTCATGCAATATTAGGCTCTATTTTTACCTAACTCTTGCATGTTCTTTCAGTTCATTCCATTTCACTTCTTTCCTTCTTTCCATTCCATCTCCTTCATTCAATTTTCCTTCCATCGATGTTCCAAAATACCCCCCACATACAATTTTGAATGTATAGATGTAAATACAGTTTTGGTTTTCAATAAAGGTAGTCTCACCTTCATTGAGGAGGGACTTCATTCCCACACTATTACATGTCATTTTCATGCATACAAATCCATATGCTGGATAAGTGCACGAAGTTGGTGGACAATTCCATGGACATAAAAACCCGAAATAAAGGTACCGTGATTGCGGTTTTAAAACCGCAAGTGCGGTCCTAAAACCGCGATCGCGGTTATTGAATTATAGGTTCGGTAATTACTGAACCTAGTTCCGCGATCGCGGTTTATAACCGTGAGTTTATAAAGCGCGATCGCGGAACTCTGAGACAAAATTTAACAGTCCCGCGACTCGTTATTTTCCTAATTTTCATTTCGAACCGCGACTTTTCCTAAACGTTTTTCACTCGCACTTTCAATACTATCTCAAAATTGCTCATCGGACTTCTGGATAGCGATAGATTCAACCATGCCGCCAAGACGAGGAGGTAAGTCCCCGATTGTAATCATTTTTTTGCATTTTAGGTTTTTTTTTTTGCATTTTAGGTTTTTTTTGGCATTTTCATGGGTTTTGTGAATTGTTTGTTTATGTATACAATTTTATTGTTTTATCAGTTGGTCGGCAAGCTCGGGCTCGTGCAAACTGTCAAAACATTCCTCAAAACCCACCGAACATTCCTCAAAACCCTCCTCCAAACATAGATCCGCCCCCTGTGGCTCCTTCTATCCCCACTGAGCCAACAGGAACGCAAGATAATATCATTGGAAGAATCCAAGAAAATAAAATTGTCATTGAGAACCTAATTCAAACTATAAGACAAAATCATGCTACAAATCCATCCCGCATGACTTTAGCCAATACATTGCAAACATTGATTGGCGAAGTCGAGTCTGCAACCAACCAAATACATAGATGGAACACCTTTAGAAGTGACTGTAGGCGGTGGTATGCGGATAAACTATCTCATGCGGCCGTCAAAGACAAAAAAATTGGAAAAGACCTCATTTGTGCATTATTTACCGACCCTAGAACCAATGCCCCCCCTGCAGTTACTTGCAAACGGTTCCCAATCCATTGGTGCCATGATGATAGAATCAAAAACAATTTTTGGGACCGATGGTGGATGGTTTTTGATTATCCACCATGCAACAACAATGAGGTTCCTCTTTATTTTTTGAAGAAATTATATTGTGAGTTTGTGCTCAATGAGGTCCCGAATTATTTTGACTTTTCAGACTTTTTTGGTCGAGGAGGTGGCTCTGCACAGAGCAGACCTGGTGCACGCGTAGGTCAGCCTAGGATCCCCCATGCCCCAAAACCCCCACTGCCTTCAGTTATCCCTCCTACAGTGAAGGAGGTTGTGGAGATTGATACATTGCATGCATTGAGGGAGCTCACTGACACTCTCACCCAGCATAGCACCCAGATTGCATCCGGTGATGTTGGTGGAGGCGCCAGTTCTAGTGCACCACACCACTGTGGATCATGTGGTGCCGTATGCACTGCAGGCGAGACATCATTTGCTGGTTCACAGGATTTTTTTTCTATAGATGAGATGCTGGGGAATGTTTTTGGAACTGGAGCCACTGATATTGGTCTTTCACAGGTAAATTTTAAATAAATTTAAATAATATATATATGTACAATAGTTTAATTCACATGTTTGAGATATTAATATATATATGATTGTACGTCATGTACATACATGTAAAAAACTAATTTTTTATTTTATTTTAAATAGCAAGAGCCGGTGAAGGAAACATCCGGTGTTGACATGCTAGCTACTGCGGTTGGGCGTGTTTCAAACGTAAGTTTCAAGTTGTACAAACTTACATTTTTAATAAATCATTTAATTGCACTAGATTATTATTATAATTTGTTTCACGTGTATGTTGTACATGTATTAATATTTTTCTCTTTTATACACAGGAGCCTGGCGGGTCATCATCTGCTCAGGGAACTGAAGCTACTGGCATGCCTCGCATGAGTTTTACGCAGGTTAGTTACAAATCTCTTTAAACACTTTGTTTCTAATTCTTGGACCTCTGTGTACATGAGTTTCACTTTCTTATACTCAACGTATATAAAATACATACAACAGCTACCATATATAAAGTTGTAATTTGCTTAGAATACCATAGTATCTCACACTTGTACACATGCTCTGCTGCATTTTCAATACCTCTAAAATTTTTGTAATTGGAGATACATGTCATAATAGACTTGAGGTGCTTACTTTAGGTGAAGAGGATTATTAAGTGATTATTATGGATGTGGACCCTATCCTCTAGATCCAGAAATAGAAATCTCATAAGTATTTTTTCTAGGTGGTTACTGACCCAATCCTCTTGATCTTCTTGATCCTCTCGGGCCAGTTGATAAATTCCCTTATGTCTCGTTTGTAGTACTAAACTGGATACACATGGTCTACATGTTCCCAACATCCAAAATAATGACACGTACTGCACTGTCATAGGTATATTATTTGTACATGATGAACTTCTCAATCCAATGTAAAATGATATCTTCCCATATCTACTTATTTACCTAGACTATATCTTGATTCTCAATAACTACCTCTAGATATGTAACACCATGAGTCACGAAGGAAAAGATACTTGACAAGGTGGAAGCGATCAACTCGTAATCAAAATGAATGATAAGAGTGATGAAGAAATGTAAAAAAGGTTATTAAATCCTCTTGTACCCTTTATCTAAAAAAATCTATGCGTCCTTTCCATATGATTATAAGTTTTATATGGATTGGTGTACTGAGATTTAAGAATTTACAACATCATTGTATGATCAAGAAGTGAGGTTTGTATTTACTTGTTTCTTATCTATTAATCCAACATTTATCAATACTATATTGAAATGGGGGTAATTTGTAGTACCTAAATGTATTCCCAACACTTGGAAACATGACGTGTGTTACAACTATAATGATATATATCTCATTCACACATAACTTGAACAACTTAAGGAAATGTCTCACTCTATATCCACTTCGCTTCTACTAGATAACAAGTATTCTCCATCCCAACCCCTCACAAATCACTGCACATGTTATTGAACATATGCATAATCCTCCATGTGTCTCAGACCTAATTTATTAGACATCATGGACATGTTTGTAGGTTTAGGATAAGTTAAACTCCAACCTATCCACCCCCTACGAACCTATCCCATACACTTCTAATATTAACTTTTTCAAAAGGGTTACTTGGCTTAGTCAACCTAGGTAGTACTTTTAGGTTTGTTGAGTAAGAAATCTAACGATTGGTCATATATAAATATTCATTCACTAAAACCTAGTAGGGTGACCTTGGAAAATTCAAGGATCCTCTATTCTCACTCTAATAAAATTAAGAAGAAACATTGGACCATTTGATTCCTTAAGAGTACCCATAACAACAACAAACTACCAGTTTGAAGTTATCCATGTTTCTTCCCATAGATCAAACATGAGCTAAATTTGTGCATGTTTCCATGTGTGAGGGATGAATCAAGGGCTTGTATTCTATTATATATTATGCCACACCTCATAATGGGTTTGAGGAGCTATAATGTATTGGTCATATTTATACCCTTATTTAAAATTTCTACTGAAAAAGGTACAAGGATTATAAACAGGTAGACAATTATTATCTAATTAACTTCCAACATCAATTAAGCATGACAAAAATAATTCATTCCAACTTGAAATGGACTAAGTGATAAACAATAACTTTATCAATATACAAGAGGGGAGAGAAACTTAGCTTGTTTAGGAAGATTCTGGGATGAGCTAGATGTGACAGGTAGCGGAGCAGGAGAAGATAAGACTTTAGATTCTACAAAGAAGATTATAGAACTGGAAAACATGTAGGTTCAAGACCATACATGATATGTATGGTCTATGTAGTAGTTGTACAGTCTAATACAAGGAATTTACAGTCTTAGATCATAAGGTAGTTGAGCTCTCAACTTTCTAGTGCTTTGCTTGTTTAGAAATTGTGTGATCATTGTGTTGCTCTTTTTCACACAACATCGAGATGACCTGTAATGATCAACAGTAAAGTAGAAACCCTAATAACTTACAAAACCCTTCATCAAAGCATTAAAAAACCAAAGGAGAAAAATATGTGTGTGTTTGATGCTAGACCACCCTGGGTAGTCAGACTCCCAACCGCTTGACAGGGTAAGTGCACGAAGTTGGTGGACAATTCCGTGGACATAAAAACCCGAAATAAAGATCTCTAAGCCAGCAAGGTGGAAGGAGGTTATGTTCTTTATTTCCAAAGGGATAACACACAAGTAAGATCCTCTAGGCTCGTGCACCAAAACTCAAACTCAGCTACCTTTGGACACAAATACATATAAATAGTGCATTATAATCTATATATTTGCAACACACTTGCCCACCAAGGATATACAACTCTAGTCTACTCTTCGTCTGATCTATATGTTTGGTCTGGTGATGTTAGATTTAAAAGTTCTTCAAATTTGAATGATGCTCTAATTGTCATAGAAGATGACTATGGGTTACCTAGATTAAATACAAAAGTTTGTCAAAATCTTATGAAGATAGATGGCCTCCGTGCTAACATTTATAGATCCTATGTATTTAGCCTAAATAGAAGATAAAATTTAATAATGTATTTTTATTCTTTCTTGAGTAACTAAATATTGATTTGTACATGTTTTTTGTATAGCTCTTAAGTAGATTTTAATAAATTGATTTGTACATGTTTTTTGTATAGCTTATGACTGCTACAGAGACTCCTCCACATATGCAGACTGTGGAGGCTGCTGTAGATACTGCCATAGCATCTGCAAATCCACTAACCGAGGTACACAATTTTTTAAATTTGTTAAATTTTGGAGGTTCATTATTTCTTATTAAACTTAAATCTACAATATCAAATTTTGTAGGTATATATATGTGTGAAATATTTAATTTGAAAATTAATTATTTGTATGTAGCTTACCCCTCGTGAGTCTATTGTTGTCCCTGCGACGCGTCAACAACAAATCGATAGGGATCATGACATTGCGGTAAGATTGCACATGCATTTTAACTAAATTGTACAAGTTTCTAAATTTTGAAGGTATTTTAAAATTTTGGGTGTTAAAAACTTGTTGTTTATGAATGTGCAGGTTAGGTTGCAGGCATGCTTGGAGACACCTAGGACCACACGGATGAAATCCGTAGTGGCATCTCCCTCCACTACATCCCCAGGTCGTGGACGTGCTACTTCTAGCAGGGCGAAGAGAGGGAAGATGTTTCATGAGTAGATTTATAGTCCACTTGGATGCCACATATATGTGGTCATGAGTACATCTATTCACAGTCCATTGTATATATATCTAGCCTTTTGCGACCGCATGTGGTCCCATATGTACATTATGACACGTGCTTAGTTCGAGATGTATACATACATTATGAACTTATACATGTACATATATATTTTCAGAGACGTGCGCGTCTGGAGCACACTTTATTTGATTCTTATATATATATATATATATATATATATATATATATATATATATATATATATATATATATCCATGTGTGTTGGTTAAATAAGGCTATAAATTTGGTTATTTTGGTATTATTGCTAACTCTGAGAAAGTGGGTTTTGATCTCTGTTCGGTGGATTTAGTGTATTACTTCTAGTTATATATTTTCTAGTATCTTTCTGATTATTATTTGTGGTATATTTCGTGCCATGGGCATTTTGAATTTTTATTTTTCAAACTAAAACAATATTGTTAGCTCTATATCAAGCCAACTTAAGTATTAGTAACTAGAGATGTGCTATGTATAACGTGCATTGATTCTTGAGGTACCAATTTACATGAAGAAAAAGTAATGAAATGGCGGACTTAGAATTTGGGAGTGAGAAAGATGCTTTAAGCATAGTCAATAAATGTGTAGTTTTACATGTTGGATATTTTTTAAATGTGAGAAATATTGCTTCTCTCCCTCTCTTCAATCATTTGTAGTTTTACATGTTGGATATTTTTTGTAGGTTGATTACTTTTTATTTTTCTCATTATTTTTCTCTAGTTTTTTATTTTGTTTACATGTCACTTCTAAAAATATGAATTATTATATTGATTCCATAACTTCCACACCTTATTTATAATATTGGATGCTCAATTCAAACCAATTATATTACTATGTTAACAAAAAAGTGGTGTTGATGTAAGGCTATAAATTTGATCTGATAAACAAATATGAGAGAAACAATTTACTTAGGATATAACACCATGCCATGCCATATAGAACACCATGCTGGATATAATGTGTATTTGTGTCAATTTTTAGGATATCTTTAATATATAAAATTCACTAAAATATTCTGATCAAAAGGGTTGTAATTTAATTGGTGCACATGTGCAATAGTAAAAGTGTCATGTAGTGTTGAATTCATTAAGATATAAATGTTTAGTACCCAAAATTTGGTTTGGGAACTTGGAAATATAGAATTTTGTACTTATTTTGATATACACTTCATTTATGCATTGTTTTAACAACCATAGGCGCCTTCTTGATCTATCTCGCACCGTATATCCACTAGATAAAAATACTCATACCTAATTTTTGTCATACTCTAGACACACATCTGAATACAACTAACCACATCCTAGATCACACTCATAGCCCTGGATGTATATCATCCTACCAAGGACAAGATGACAACAACAGATAACATAACAACCAAGTCATTGTAATTTAATTTAAATAAATAAGGAAACGCTGTATTTTGCAAACGGTGGGTCGTGGCACCGAACCGCCTGCGCCGGAACATCTGGGTGGCCAGGTGAACGCTAGAGGAGGTGGTGTTTCGGTGCGCGAAAGGGTCGTTGCTTCCGAACTTCGTTCGGGCGTAGTCCCTTAAGAGCCCTGAGACCAAAATATCGTTCAAATTCGACAGGTGACTACTCGGACTCCGTGGCACCTAGAGAGGCCTCGTCTAATCCAGAACCTCGGCATATGGACCCTCTACAATAGGTCTCTCATTTTTTTCTTTCTCATTTCGGTGCTCTCGCTGTCCTAATGTTTGCAAACGTCAAAATAGTGCAAATAGTGTCAGTTGGAGCCAGTGTAAGGTTGTCAAACGCTGTACTTCGTTCGGGCTTAGTCGGTGGGCCGTGAGCACCAAACCACCTATCGTTTTGCAAATTCGACGGTGGGCTACTCGTCCATGGCACCTAGAGACCGCCTACGTCTGGCAGAACCCGGGTCTACCATAGCCTCTCTCATTTTTTTCCTTCTCATTTCGAATGCTAGAGGAGGTGGTGTTTATTTTGCAAACGGTGCGTGGGACCGAACCGAAAGGGTCGTTGCTTGCTTCCGGGCTACTTCGTTCGGGCTTAGTCCCTTAAGAGCCCTGAGACCAAAATATCGTTCAAATTCGACGGGTGACTACTCGGACTCTGTGGCACCTAGAGAGGCCTCGTCTGATCTGACACCTCGGCATACAGACCCTCTACAATAGCCTCTCTCATTTTTTTCCTTCTCATTTCGGTGCTCTCGCTGTCCTAATGTTTGCAAACGCGCGAAATAGTGCAGTTGGAGCCAGTGTACCCGGTGGGCCGTGTACAATAGCCTCTTGTCATTTTTTTCAAACGGTGCTCTCAGACTCCGCTGTCCCTAATGTTTGCAAACGCGTAAAACGCACCAGTGTAAGTTGGAGCCAGTGTCTAGGTGGGTAGGTTAGAGGAGGTGGTGTTTTGGTGCGCAAAATGGTCGTTGCTGTGCGCGAAAGGGTCGTTGCTTCCGGGCTACTTCGTTCGGGCTTAGTCCCTTAAGAGCCCTGAGACCAAAATATCGTTCAAATTCGACGGGTGACTACTCGGGCTCCATGGCACCTAGAGAGGCCTCGTCTAATCTAGAACCTTGGCATACAGACCCTCTACAATAGCCTGTCTCATTTTTTTCCTTCTCATTTCGGTACTCTCGCTGTCCTAATGTTTGCAAACACCGAAATAGTGTAGTTGGAGCCAGGTGTAAGGTTGTCAAACGCTATTTTGCAAACGGACCGAACCACCTGCGCCGGAATGTCCGGGTGGCCAGGTCTAGATGAGGTGCGGTGCGCGAAAGGGTCGTTGCTTCTGGGCTACTTCGTTCGAGCTTAGTCCCTTAAGAGCTCCTGGCATTTCGAGAGCTCTCATCTGATCTGACACCTCGGCATGCGGGACCTCTACAATAGCCTCTCTCAAACTTGCGAAGAGCCCAGTTGGAGACCAAAATTGTCATCGTTCAAATTCGACGAGTGACTACTCGGACTCCGTGGCACCTAGAGGAGTCGTTTTCAAAATTTACAACTTTTTCAAAATTTACAACTTTTTCAAAATTTACAACTTTTTCAAAATTTACAACATTTTCAAAATTTACAATATTTTCAAAATTTACAAACTTGACTTTTCAAAATTTACAAATTTTTCAAACAATGTTCAAGCTTCTCTTAGCTTCGAGAATTTAAAATTCTCTACTAACGATACCAACCACGTGAAGGTGGAAGCTTTTCTGGCACCACTAACCTAAACATAAAATTGTTAGTCAAAGAAATTTAAGTTTCAAATCAAAACCATATACTAGATCTATATACATGACATACAAAATACACAAATTTAAAATAAAATATATTCAAACTTAAATCTAGATCTTTAAACTAAAAAAATTATATATATATATATATATATATATATACGCTATATAAATTGAAACTTGAAATTAAATATATACCAGACATGAGCATTGTAAATTCATTCCAATGAACCATCAGGATCGGATCTACTCTGAATAGCAGACAAGATTGCTTCATGATCTGACTCTCGAACCTTCCAAAGAATCTTGTTATTAGGTCTTCCTCGATATCTATACAACTGAATATTTGTCGCTAGAACTAGATGTGAATATAAGAGTATTTTCCTGTGTGTCTCAAAGTCTTCAAACACCCAAACAGAGGAGTTTTTTAATGGATACCGTCGAAGCCAAGTTCCAGTAACTACCACTGACCCTGTAGGATACTCAATCTCTTCGCCATCTATAATAGGAGAAGTCAACTTCTTTCTTTCCTCGATGCAACGACATAAGAAATAGTCTGTTCCTTCTTCATTGTCTTCTGTCGCAATTACTGCAAACACATGTCCTACAAAAAAATAACCAAGGTTGAAAAACTCAAATTTAAATTACATATTAAAATTTCAATGGACATAACTCAATACAAAAATTAAATAAATAACTGGATAAATACCTTGTCGCACCAAAATCGAAATTTCGTCAAAGTCCTTGGATGTTGTAACTTCATCTGCAGAAACAAGTTGTAATGCTTGTGGAGGTTGATAACTAGGAAGCGGAGTTAGAGGCCTACAAATCCATCCTTCCACCCATTCTTGTGAATCACACTCAGCAGTGACAAATTCGATACAAGATGCACAAAAACATGTCAAATTTCTTGTCCATACGGCCCACGAAGTAGCGTCTGAGCTACAAAATGAGTGCATATCACTGGACCCAGTGAGTGTCATACAATCCTCGTAGTTAGCAATATGTTTTTCCTCTATCAACCAAAAAAATCTGCAAACTGTGGAATTTTCTTGAGAACCTCGGGCCATGTTGTTAGTACACCATTCCACTATGCTTTTTGCATCTTTTAATTCAGCACCATCTTTGTACTTCAACTCTTCTCTTGCAAGAGCTCTTTTCACACATGCCCCTGCACCGTCATGCTCTCCTTTTCCATGTCCAGCCTCAGTGAAACTCCAAATATGTTGCACACCCATCTTGACATGCATTCTGCTCATCCAATAAAACATTCGTGCATTCTTAAACTGAGACGTGCAATTATCTGACCATATATAATGTTGTTTGAAGTGGATGTCCCTATCACACAAGTTTCCATAAAATAACTGGAAACACCCTTGCACAAATTCAGTAGAATGAGTACGATCATCACTGATATAAAAGTGGTACTCTCTTAAAAAATTTCGATCATTCTCTGTACTGTCAGGAGAATGTAGAAATGCTATATGCACAAAAATGGCAACTTGTACTGAGTTGTAATATTGCGATTGAACCTCCATTTGTGGTTGCAATGTGTAATTCTCTGCAAAATCGACCACTGAAACAATAGTACCAATAGGAAATGTGTCTTTGCATAGCTTGAATTGTTCATCCAACCATCGAGCTCTATGTGTATGCCTCGCATACTCATAAACAATTTCATCCTTAAATTTTGTCATAAATTGAAAAATGGGCATTTGTTCTGTAACTAGCTCACACCGTTTCGACTCTTTTCCATCTTTCAACTGGTATGCAACTGATTTATATTTATCAAATTCAACTAAATTATGTCCTATTGTACCTTCAATTTGTTCATGGATGTAACTTTCCAATTTAGGTAATCCGCCGCATGTACTACAACTTCCATCTAAACAATCCTGACTATAAAAAAATTGTCCAACTTCTTTTTCACAAAATATAGTAGGAATGAAATCCCTAGAAGATATTGGTGGAACTTGAACACCACATTCAGATAACATAGTTTCAGAATGAAAAATAGAACGAATACGTAAAAATTTAGCATAATGCATCGCAAATTCAACATGTTGCCTACAACAACAAGTGGTGCGAGCATGGTTGATTTTCACATAGAATGGTTTCAACATTTCAAAAAAACGTTGACTAATTTTAATTTCCAGATTCTCTTGTTCAAACTTACGAAAAAATTGAGTTTGAGTCATATCTAAGAAATGCTTTGGATGTGGTTCACGATTAGTAGAACCAACTCTCCGTTTTATAACATCTCTTGTATTAGGTGAAACTCTAGTGTTATCATGCCAAAATTTAATAACAACTTCTCTTATAGCATCAAAATTATTTTTGTCCTTACGCGGTGCTCTAGCAGAAAATGCCCAAAAATCGACATTATTGAGTGATTGAAGGATATTACGTCTTTCAATTGCTTTCATTAGAGTTTTTCGATTAACTTGCAACATTCGACTTGTTTGCGTAATCAAACGTTGTTTTTTTATTGATTCACTTACAACACTAGTAGCAAGTACACGACACACAATATTACTATCCCTAGTGCGTCTCTTGACACCAACAGTGTGATATGCATCATGAAGGTTTTCAACAATTGTAGAGGTTTGACCACGTATGTTAGATGTTGTCAATCCTAAGGTGTTTAATGTAGGTCTCATTTTAATCAATTTCATCAAACTAACCAACAACTGACATCTTTGGGAATCATTTAAAATTTCAAAATGATTATCCCAAATTTCAGTGGCTTTTCTTCTGATTTGTCGTTCAGAAAGTTTGTCAGACATTGGTTTCAAAATGTTTTCATCAATTTCAATCAAAAAATTAGGTTTCTTATGTAAAATCCTAGGAGGTGTTTTTGTCAAATTTTGCTTGTCTATAGTTTCAACATGAATTTCCTTATTCACATTTTCATTGTCTCCTTCAATTTCAACATTTGCTACATCATGAGTATTTAATTCTTCTTCAACATTGACAGTAAAAACTTATTCATCACGAGTATTTAATTCAACTTCAACATTGACAGTAGAAACATTACCTAGTTCTTCATTGCTTACAGTAGTTGGGATTGAAGATGAACCTCTTCTAGATTCACGAAGTTTCCGCATTCGCTCAGCATTTTCAATTTTGTTGGCCTCTAATTCGTCTGGTGTTTTTTTACTTAATGACTTCCTTTTTTGACTTCGTTTTTTGTCTCCCATGATGTTTTTGCTTTCAGTGATAAAAAAAATGTGCCTGGAAAAAGACAGAATTTCACAGTAATTCATACGGTAAGGTTAGAGAGTAAAAATCACATGGTAATTCAGACATTGGGATGTGTGTAAATATGATTTATAAAGCGTGAGCGCGCTTTATAAACCGCGAGCGCACTTTATAAACCGCGAGAGCGCTTTATAAATCACGTTCGCGGTATTTTTACAAAAAACCGTGATCGCGGAGCTATTTGCCGAACCTTAGCCTCAGAAAATCTTTGTTTTTCCCCAACCAAAGCTATGGAAGGTCATTATGAAGTGCAAAAGGTCAAAAAACCTCAAATCTGCTCTTCTTAAGACTTGAACCATGCTAAAAAACTGAAAACATTTCACAAAAATGGTGCCATCACGTAGGGTAGACTCTTAGCTTTGTAAAAATATTGTTTTTAAAGTGAATAGAATAAGATAAATATCATTTTATAATTTATTACTAACAATAGGTCCTTAAGACATATTTTCCAGTGAATGTTCATGTCTACGTTTAAGAATGTAACTTTTGTTTCACTTATCAAAATATGATAAAAATTATACCATCCCAAGCATGGAAAAATTCTATACAGCTTAAAAAAAATAAAATTTGATTTCGATATTTTTTGATATAGTTATGGCGGACAAACGGAAAGCGCTCCATTTTCTAAATATTTTCAGACCACTTTCACGGAAAAAAATCATAAAAAAAAAATATTGCTAAAAAAAATACAAAATAAAATCCATCCCAAGATAAACAAATACATCTAACGTTTCACCAAAGGAAAAAAAAAAAATAACAAGATTTGGTCATCCAAAATGCGGGCAAACAGACTACAATCTTATAAGTTTTTTCGAAAAAAAAAAGTAAGTCATATAATTTTAAGTGTTTAATATAGCTAAACTTGTCTGTTTTTTACAAAAATTAGTATTTTAGAAACTAGATTCCAAATGCTACGATTCATATTAATATAATTTTTTCTAATTTAGAGTGCATGTAAAGCTAATAATCCCTACAAGTTGAGATTTCACTGTTTTTTGCAATATGACGTCCACGGATGACCCTATATTTGTCCATCAACTTGGTGCACTTACCCTGCTAACAGTTTTTGGTGACTCTGCTGGGGATTTAGAATTTGTTAACCAGTGCTTGGTTAAATATTTATGACTATCCCCTTTGCACAAGCTCCAGTTATTCAACCAAACCTTGTGCCCAATGAAGATTTCCAAGGAGACATTGTTGCCAACCTTTGAACAGTAGCTTGGGAAAACCATGAAAGCTTGCAGCAATTTGTGGCTATTGATAGAGCCATGGATAGAGAAATCTACATCAAAGACCTTAGAAGAAGAGCACCTGCACTTGTGGCTAGAAGACCTCTTGGACACGTGTTGATCGTTGTTCACTGACGCGGTCCTTTTCCACCAAGGTAATAAGTTGTATGACTATTACAGGTAACCCACCTATCTTGCAACCGAATCTTGTTTTTACAGATACTCAAGAAGACATATCATCAGATTTGAGGCAAGCTATTTGGGAAAAGCGCACAAGTAACCATCATTTTGATCTCACCGCATCAATACTAGATAATGAAGAAGAGAAAGCCGTAAGAGTTGCTAGAGTTATTCAGGCCCAAATACTCAAGAAAGAGAGTGAAGAGAAAATTCTATAGCCGGTCGAAAACGCCAGTAATTCCTTCACAATAAAGATTCCAAACTGGAAGGAAAGAGGTTTACACGAGGAGAAAAAGTGAAAGGTTGATTTGACCCCAATTTTGACTTTCAAGGAAAATTTGGTTTCAAGATATCTCCTCCAAAGAAGAACACACCTCGTAGATCTGCAAGCCTTACATCAAGTCCTGAAAGAGCAAGCAAGGAAGGAATCACTACCAGTCAAGCACTTGTCCTTGCACACGTTGTTTTACCTTTGCATACCACCTTTCATCAAATGGAAACCAACGTACCATGGGGAAATGCCATAGGCCCATTGGCCTTACCTGCATGACATGAACTCCCACGAGGATCAAGAAAGATTCTTCCCAAGTTCGATGGAGATGGAAAGACATCACCAAATGACCATATTTCTACCTTTTTTGTTGCATGTACTATTTTTTTGGTAAAATATGAATATGTTGCTATTGGTTTCTTCATAGAAACATTACATGATGTTGCTGCAGATTGGTTTCATCTCTGCCCAATGGATGTATCACAAATTGGGATGATATGAAAACTAAGTTTGAAAATCGATTCAAGATGAACAAGATGAACATGCTCTTCTTTCCCAACTATCTCAGGCAAAGAAATAGCCAATAGAACCCATGAGGAATTTTGTGGCTAAATTCAATTAGATGGTGAACAAAGTTCCTACCGGGATTCATCCAAACCTTGATGGACAAAAACATTTCTTTACTAACGCACAACAACTAGAAGTGTGCTATCAGCTAAGAAGGGCTAGGGTGGCTACTTTGGAAATTTCTCAATCTTTAGCCATAGAAATTGAAGATGAATTAATCATGGCAAGAAAATTCAAGAAAAATTTCCTCAAAGAAAAGAGTCAAGAAACCCCCAACACTTCAGAAACTATACTCACTAAGTTGGCTAATGATGTTTTGGATTTTAAAAAGCAATTTTCTCAAAGTAGTAAACTTGTTCCTTACAAAGACATCCCGAGAAAAGGATACGTTACCAACAAAGCCAGGATTACAGGCGCTCCAACAAGGCTTGCTATTGAAGTAGCTCCCACAACTAATTCCAAATGTGATGTGATTTAAGAAAGTGATGATGAGATTGAAGTCATCGAGGTTGATGAGGAAGAGCCGGATTCTGAGACATCTGAACCTGAAGTTGAAGATCCTGAGGGGGAAAGTAATAATCATTTATTTTAGTACTGTTCTGATGAGGAAGACAAATACAAAGAAATTATAGAAGATATGAATAGTCAATCTTTCGCCATTTTCACACGCTCTCAGAAAAAGGAGTTGGATACCACTAAGGCGGGAGATAAAGAGGTTTCTAAGGAAACTCCCAAAGAATCCAAGACAAATGAAGCTCCTAAAGAGTCTAAGGTAACTTAGGTTTCAAAGGTCAAGACTATCTTAAAGAAAAGAGGGCCTTTGTTAGATCAATCGGTTGGAAAACCAACTACGAAGAAAACTTCTTCTTTCATTTTAGTGTCAACCAAGCCCGAGGCCAAGGTCAAAAGTGTGCCATCATCAAGTTCGAAAGAACTTATATTGAGACTTCAAGTATGGTTACTTTTCCTAAATTTGATATCATTGATCATATCAATAAAAGTAAAATTTCGATGTCACAGGCAGAGTACTTGAAGTCCAACAAGGATCAGCTTGAGAAATTGGTCCATTTTATCAAAGGCGACTCTATTGTTCAATCCTCCAAACGAATTCTGAAAACTCCCAAATATGGGAAAACTCAAAATATCGTGGCGGCCACTACACCTTCAAATCAAAATATCGAACCTTTCTTTGTGTCTTTTCTGATCAACAGATGCAAATTAAGTAATTGCATTGTAGACTCTGGAGCCTCAAATAATGTGATGCCAGAAAAAGTAGCACATGCTCTTGGTTTAACATGTACAAGAAAATTTGGATCATGTTACTCCATGGAAACCAAGCAAGTTCCTCTAATCAGGCAGATTAAAGACGCCTAAATGGTTTTAGCCCAATTCCCTCAAAACTAAGTTAACTATTCTAGTTGCTAATATTCCCACCTCCTATGGAATGTTGTTGAGTAGGAAATTTTGCAAGGATTTGGGTGGTGAGATTCAAATGGACTGGTCTCATGCCATGATTCCTATCAATGGGGAAATGAAAAAGCTTATGCCGAAAGCTCAGGCAAAGTTCACAGTAACTAAAACTGAATATCCTCGCGCATAGATCCTTTTCCAAGGCTAAAGTATGGGTAATTATATGATGACTATAGAAATTCATACCCTTGAGGTCACTTGCCAAGATTCTAATGAGATCTGGACTCTTGAGTTTGATGGAAATTGTTGCTCAACGAGCTCTGGTGAAGGAGTGGTGCTCATATCTCCAAATGGTAAAATATTTCCTTTTTCCTACAAACTTGAATTTTCAAATACTAATAACACTTTAGAGAATGAGGCATTAATCCTTGGCCTTCAAGCTGTAGCAGAGAAAGGGATAAAAAATCTAGAAGTCTTTGGGGATGCGAAATTGATCATGAAACAGGTAAGAAATCAGTTCCAAGTAAAGAATGATCGTTTGAGACACTACAAAAATAAAGTGTGGGATGCAATCGATGTCTTCGATGATTTTTCCATAAAATTTTTCCCTCGTGAAAAGAATGACAAAGCGGATTCTCTAGCAGTCTCAGCTTCATTAATGATTCCTCATTTGGAATTTGATCAAGTTAAATACACCATTGAAATGGTTTTTAGGCAAAGTGTTCCTAACAATGTAGAAAATTGGCAAGAATTTAATGATGATCAACAAATTATTGCCTTCTTGGAAAAGAGAGAAAAATTTGAATAGTTGTACTTTGAAGGAAGTGATTTGGCATTTCGTGAATCAAATACCTCACCCATTCAGGAAGAAGTTGAGAATGAAGATCCTAGTGATGGCATCATTCAACTCAAAGGAAATAAAATTCCCAAAGGATTGGTTTCACTTGAAGAAATTTTTGACAAACATGACAGGTTTATCAAAGAGAAACAACACACAAGACCTACAAATTCTACTAACTATGAGCAAGTTAATATTGGTACCAAGGATAAACCTCACCTAATCAATATTGGCAAGTGTTTCTCACCTGAGGAGTATAGGAAATTCATAAATATCCTTACCAAATATTCGAAAGTTTTGGCTTATTCATACGAAGACTTGAAGTCTTTCCAACCCATGGAAATGGAGCATGCAATACCCTTGAAGCCTGGTGTAGTTCCATTCAGGAAAAATCAAAGACAATATAATCCCAAGATTGCAGGGACAATATTTCATGAAGTTCAAAAGATGCTAGATGCATGGATAGTGTTTCCTATTCAGCATTCAACCTAGATAGCTAATATTTTACCAGTTAACAAGAAAAATGGAGAAATTAGGATTTAATTGGATTTACTCAATCTTAATCAGGCTTCCTTGAAGGATAACTACCCACTGCCAGTCATGGACCATATTCTGTAGGTAGTAACTAGATCGGAAATGTTATCTATGCTAGATGGTTTCTTTGGCTATAAGTAGATTGAAGTGGCTAGAGAAGATCAAAATAAAACCGCTTTCACTACCCCTTGGGGTAGGTTCCCATATAGAAGAATGCCCTTCAGTTTGATCAATACTAGTGTAAATTTTCAAAGGGCCATGGATATGTCATTTTTAGATTATAAAGACAAGATCATTGTGATATACCTAGATGACTTGACAGTGTTCTCCAAGAAATGAGAAGATCACCTAAGGGATTTGGAGAAAATATTGCAAAGGTGCAGGCTTCATAAGATTTCTCTGAATCCAAAAAAGTTTGTGTTTGGAGTTATAGAAGGGAAACTCCTAGGTCATATTGTTTCTAAGGAAGGAACTAGGATCGATCCTGAACACGTTCAAGCTATAAAAAATCTTTCCTTTCCTACAAGTAATCATGGAGTCCACTCATTCTTCGGGAAGGTGAACTTTTTGAGAAGGTTCATGCCATATTTTGCAGAGTTGACTAAATAAATTGTTGATATGATGAAAGGAAAATAATCCTTCAAATGGTCAAAGGAAGATAAAGAGGCATTTGAGAAAATCAAGGGTGTTATTACAAAAGCTCCTACATTGGTGTGTCCCAATTTTAAAAAGGATTTCGTAATCTATTGCTATGCTTTGCCACACATAATCTCTTCCATTTTGACTACACACAATTAAGAGGGGATCGAATCTCCTATTGTATTCATGAGTTTTGGATTCAAGAAACATGAACTTAATTACGCTCCTCTTGAGAGACATGTGTATGCAGTGGTAAGATCCCTGAAACACTTCAGCTATTGTGTGTTGAATTCTCACACCAAATTCTTAGTTCTGGACATCGCGGTGAAATCAATGTTGACACAACAGGAACTGAGATCTAAAAAAGGTAATTAGGTCTCTAAGATCTAATAATATGATTTGGACATCAAGCCTGCTGAGTTGGTTTGAGGAAGAGGAATCTGCAAACTCATTACAGAGAATGAACCATGAGATAACTTTGAGGAAGAACCAGTTGAAGAAAATTTACCATTGGTAGTTTTTGTCAGTACCACAGATTAATGGTATTCTGATATTGCCTACTTCCTCACATATGGTGAGTGTCCAGAGAATCTGAAAACTAAGGAGAAACGAGCTATCAAACTAAGAGCTGCCAGGTACATCATTTGGGATAACACGTTGTTCAAGAAAGGGATTGATGGCATGTTCCTTAGATGTGTTGATAAAGAGCAATAACCTAGGTTGTTGGAAGCTTTCCACAATCATGCTTGCGGTGGTCATTTCTCTGGCACAGTAACAACCCATAAAATTCTGAGAGCACACTATTATTGGCCCACTATGTTTTCTGATGCTCAGAAATGGGTGACAAAATGTGAAGCCTGTTAACAATTTGTTGGAAGACCAAAGTTGGTAGCCCTGCCTTTAAAGCCAATTGTCATTGAAGAACCCTTTCAAAAATGGGGTTTAGATTTCATCAGGGTTTTTAATCCTAATTCTAGTGCTGGTCATACTCACATGCTCACCACCACTGATTACTTTACAAAGTGAGTGGAAGCTATATCGGTGAAACAAACATCTAATGCAATAATCTGTGATTTCATCAAAGAAAATATATTGGTCCGTTATGGAATTCCACACAAGATTGTGATGAACAATGCCTCACATTTTTCTTCTGCAGAAATGATAGGTTTTTGTTATAGATATGGGATATCTTTGTATCATTCATCAGATTACTACCCTTAGGGAAATGGTCAGGTCGAATCCAGCAACAAAAACCTCATTATTATTGTGCACAAGTTAATCGAAGAAAATCAAAGAACTTGGCACAAAAAGTTATACAATGCATTGTGGGCTGACCGCATAACTCCCAAAAGGGCAATCAGAATGTCTCCATTTCAACTTTTATATGGAATCAATGCTCAAATTCCCATCACACTGGAGTTACTAGCATTAAAATTAGCTCAGGCAGTTGATGATGAATGCTTCACCAATGCATTAGATAAAAGGATCATGTTCCTAAGCAAGCTCGAGGAACAAAGAAGTCAAGTGGCAAATAGGATTGAGGAACATTAATCCAAGGCAAAGAATTTTTTTGATAAGAAAACTAGAGGGAGACAATTTCAAATCAATGACTTAGTTCTTCTCTGGGACAAAAGACGTGAGCCGAAAGGAAAGCATGGGAAGTTTGACTCACTATGGCTGGGACCATTCAAAATAAGGCATTTCTGTGGAGATAGTACCTATTACTTGTCATATCCTGATGAAACTCATTTTCCTTTTCCGTACAGTGGGAAATATCTCAAGAACTATCAAAATTGAAAACAGGTTGTTTCCCCTATGTACATAGGTAATTAGGATTTTGGTTTGTTTGTTTCCCTATTTTTTTGTCTCCTCTCTTGTGTCGACCCATTTTTGTGCCCCGTCATTTTGTGATCATTTTTATGAATTTTTTGGTCTGGGTCCATTGCTGGGTCCATGAAGTCCTTGTCCCCAATCAGAGCCAGCTGTTATCATCTAATTTTGACTTTGCAAAACTATTAAAAAATGAAAAATTTGAAAATTTTGAAAAGTGTTACCTTGCGTGGTTCAATGCCCTCGTTGTGATCATCTCATTTTTGTGATCGTTTCGATCTTCATTTCATCCTTTTCGGGCGAGAACTCTTCCCGCCAGGCTTTAAAATGCATTAAAATACATTAAAAGTAATTAATTAATATTTAATTAATTAATTGCTCCTTGTTTAATTAAATTAATTTTTAAATCACTTGAGAAGTATTTAATTAAATGAATATAAATTAAAAGTTCATTCGACAAATTTTTATTGCTGGGGAAGTAAGCTTACGCTTCCAACTACCAAGAAGCCAATTTGGCTTCCGAAACCCACATTTCCCCTTTCCTGGAAATCTTCTTCAATTTTTCCACACGTGGGATTTTCTCTACCAAGTAAATAACAACTCCAAGTAAATAAATATTGAGGCTGGGAGTAAAAATCAACCCAGATGGAGTATAGAACAGTTCGAATATGTAGAAGTAATGAAGCTTGAATTTCATCCATGATGGCCGAGGTCTAAAGATATTAAAACATGCTAACCCAGGTGAGAGCAATACCGAATGCACAAAACAAAACTAGTATAGAGTCGAGCTCACCAGCTTAGGTAACCCCAATGCAAAACCACAAAGCCATTTATAGGAAAAGTTTGAGCTATGAATAAAAAAGAGCCACAACTATGTGTGAATGTAAATATAAGACAAGTAATAGATATTATGGATTTCATCCTCAAGCCAGAGAGTAACAAACTTTAGGGCTTAGCATAAATCTCAGATTGAAAATACATCATTACCTTAAGCAAGGATGAACCAAACATTCCAACAGGGTCGAATGAGCTTCAAAACAAAAGTAAAACTCCAAACCAAAGGAAACTAAGCACAAGTAAGGTGCAAAGCTCAGAAATGGCTGCCCAAAAATTTGGCAAAGTGCCTCCATAGACTAGACGTCTCCCAATACTATGAATGAGCCAAATGAGGCATTAGGGTTTCTGCCCTATTGGTGATTGAACCGGGGTTCCCTTAACACATGATAGTAAACCATGTTTAGATTTCTATTATTACTTCTGCCAAAACATACACTGGGATTCATTAAACCTTATCTACTTACATATTATGAGAGACCAAAATTAATTGAGTATTCTTTCCTAAAATCCATAGGGGAGATTTTGGAATTATTTAATTACATGGGGGTCATAAACTAAAGCCTTAGCCAAGTTAGTGAAGCATGTCATTAGCCAATACATGTAAAAGGGGGATCATCATGCATATAAGTAGTCCAAGGATGGAATAAGTCCAAATATAGCCTTATTATTATTAGTCATGTAGATAAGAAGAGACAATGATTATTGAAAAGCTACATACACAAGAGGCCAAAAATAAATTTTGCATGTAAATCCAGGTTGGAATGATTCAAAATTTAGGATTTCCTCAAACATGTCAAATTTACTTAACTTTTGCAAACCATATGTACAGTAGCCTTATTTCATATAAGGGGAAAGTTTAGAGACTCGAGGCATTTTGACCAAGGATGAGTTGGAAACAATACAGGCTATTTTTAGCCTTTTTTATTATTGTATTGTATTAAAAGAAGACTAATATTGTGCATGGATGAGATTTATTTGTGGGATGCACATGTTATTTTTGGAATTTTGGGATTGAACTTCTATATTTATACCTTGCTTTTGCAAGTGTATAGGGGGCTTATTATTTTTTGCACACTTGTAGTGCAAAAAACATTGCACTGTTGGAGCTTGTGAATAATAAATACTATGTTTTTACACCAATTTTAATCTTATGCAGTGTGTTACAATAGGTTAGAAGTGTGTTGTAGTAAATTTTTCCATTCCTTTGCATGATAAAAATCTCATAACACCACCAAGTTGTTTGACATTTTTAAAGTCACATAAGTGTGTTTTCAATACTTTTGTGATTGTAAGATCAGATAAATTGAAATAGTGTTTGTAGTGAAATTATCAGTTCTATTATCATTCATCAAGTGTTCTTTGTGCAAGCTTAAGTCCCAAAAAAATTGGTGTATCAACCCTTTTACACTTTCAGTTATTTCCACTTCATTTGTAACCCTCAATCCCATCAACTTCAGTATTTTTTACGTGATCCATCAAGGGAGCCAACCCTCTCTGGAGGTTCTCCTTATTCTGAGGAACCCATAACTCAAAGGATATCCCATTGTACTAGATTTAGTCATAGTTAGATAGCCTATCCAAATCAAAGGTGCAATTCAGACCAATAACAATTTTTTGGCATGCCCGGTGGGAGAACAAACCAAATTGTAACGCCATTTTTAGAATGTAGATGACCATGGTCTTTTCACATGATTGGTCCTAAGAATTCAGTTAATCAAGATCAACAACCTGATCTATTGTTCATAGCAGTTATCAACACTCAACATGACATAAATGTAGACTTATGATTTGTAATCAACCAAGATCCACTTGGATAATTTCAAATTCTTGTCGCCATCACTATTTTGGAAAAATATTTTGACAGATATGCACTCTTACAACGAATATTAGCTATAGGCAGAAGGGTCTAATTTTTGATTTTTCTATGTTCCATGCCTAAGGTGAGAACCATGTCAGCAACAAGATGTATTCCCGTTTATTTTATTCAATTAACTCTTAATTCTGCTAGGAGAAGAAGAGTTGGAAATACTACACCTTACAACATGCCTAATATTTTCAATCCTCCATCTCCATATCCAAATTTTATGATTCAGATTCCTAGCTTTCCATTAGCAATTATAGATTATTCTTTTGTGCCCTTTACCAATGCCAACCCTTTGCAAATTGTTGTTTATCATGACATACATGTTGCTACTTTAAAATGCCTTCCATATTTTACAGGTGAAAACCAAGTTACTCCTACAAAACACATTAGAGATGTTGCAGTCCATTGTTATGTCCATAATATTACTTGTGAAGATGTTCCTTTAAGGGTATTAGTTGTTTCATTTAAAGGCCAATAACTTCAATGGTATATAATTTTGACCGTAGGATCAATCACTACTTGGGATTTATTGGGTGAAGCCTTATGCAAATAATTTGAGGACAAATTTGATCATTTATCCCTTATTGAGCAGCTTACTACCACTAAACATGCACCCCAAAACTTCATGACAAACTTCAATTTGGGATTCACTAGGACTTGGGAAAGGATTCCAAAAGTAGTTAATCGTACACATGAGCATGCTTTTTTTTAATATTTGCATGCATTAAATAATGATATTGCTATTATGATTTAGTGCATGGATGATAGTACTCTTCTAGCAGCTTTTGAGATTGCAATAAAAGTTGAAAACAACCTTATACAAGTTGGAAAATTGGCTCCTAGACCCTCTATGCCTATTTATCCTAAGCTAGCTCCTATTCCACCAATTGAAAAACCACCATTACCTCCTACTGTTCAGACTAGTGACATATATAAATTGAAAGGAGTTGTTAAAACCTTATCAAATGAGGTAGTGCAACTAAAAAGAGACCAATATCAAACAAGTAGGCCATATCAGCCACCTTTTTCAAATTATAATAATTATAGGCCTCCTGATCAAGGTTATAGACCTCTATATCAAGCACAACTAGCCATTACAAAAACCAAACCACTTGCAATAATTGATCCTAATGCCCCTACAACTTCAAGATCATTCATTCCCATGTAAAGAAACATGATGTTGGATCCTAACATGAATCCTAGTGAGCTAAATGCATCCTTAGGGATGGTGCCACAAGGATTTTCTATGCCACAAATGACTCAAGAGGAGGAATATTATAAAATTCAGGAAAGTGCATATCTTGCAACATAAGGAGACCCAAATTTTGCACAAGTACAACATGGGAAACTAGATGCAATAATGGTTAATTTTGTAATTGTTGATCATGTGGCTGTAAATCAAGAAATTGGAGCTAAGGAAAGTGTTTAATTTTTTGAATCTGTTATAAGGTCAATAAATATGGCCATAAAAGAAAATTTAGGTGACTAAACAGTTGTACTAGCTCATGAAAATTAGAACATTGTTGCTGGTAATAGTTCCTCTTCATCTCATGTTCAAGAATAAGCTGTTGTTTTGAAAAATCATATTAAGGTAGGAGTTGTTCCATGGATCATATGAAGAAATATAACATCACTATGAGCATGTGGGACACATTATCTATTCCAAGGAAAAATGACTTGTTGGTCCAAGAGCTTGTGGGTCTGAAATTAACATCAAAACAAGCTGACTGTGTGGAAAACATAGCCAACATGGTGATGGAAATTACATACCAGAAAACTAAAGGTACAAAACAAAAAGCATTAAAAGAGGTAAAACCAAATTTTTGTGAGATAAAAATGGTTAAGCCACCTCCTTTTTATATTTCTTTGATTATTGGAGATTCATTAGTTCACAATTGCATGGTTGATGGTGGAGCTAACAGTATTGTTATGCCTTAGTTAGTTGCTAAAAATTTAGGCCTTAAGTATGAACGAAGTACCAAAGGATTATTACAACTTGATGGTTCATCAACTAATACCATTGGAATGATCAAATATTTGAAACTAACTTTACATGTTTGTCTAAGTGTTACAATCTTACATGATGTGTTGGTGGTGGATTTACCACCTTATTTTGTTATGTGTTTATCTAGAGACGTCACAAACAAGATTGGTGGATATATTTCAACTGATTGAACATATCTTTTCTTTAGAACCAGGTATGGAGATAAATTTACCATCAATTCTGAGAATTTTTCAAACTTTCACATTGAGCTTTACACACCTGGTGTGATAAATACAAATTATACTGTAAGAGAAGAGCAACTAGGTGAGTCTGAAGCTGAAATTAGGTATGCATTAGAGGGAATTCTAGATCTATTTAAGGATGAAAGGAATAATGAGTATTATGAGTATGAACCTAGAAGAATCATTGAAGAATAGAGCCTTGAAATCTATCTTATTCATGAGAATAACACTAAAATACTAGCTATGGAGAAGGAAAATCAGCAACATGAAAGTTTATGGAAAATTTATTTTGATGGCTCCAAAAATCAATATGGTTCAGGAGCTGGTTTGATGCTGATTTAACCTTAAAATTAGAGGTATTTTCAGTTGTTAAGTTTCAATTTTGTTGTTCTAACAACATTTCAGAATACAAGGCAATTATCCATGGTTTAGAGTGGGAAAGAAAGAAGGGAATCAAGAATTTGCAGGTTTTTGGGGAAAAAGAGCTTATTATTCATCAAGTGAGAGGTTTTAATGCTTGCAAAAATCCATTAATGAGAACCTATAGACATAGAGTATGGGACATGCTTGACGATTTTCTTTCTTTCAATATTCAAATTGTTCTTAGGGACAAAAATAAACATTATAATAGGCTTGCAGCCATTGGATCACAATTGATATATGTGCTGATATAAGAAATGATAGATTATAACCTCATATCAAGGTTATAGTGAGGCCATCTATTATAGATAATAACATACATTGGTAGGTTTTTTATGATGATGCACACATAATAAGATTTTGGCAGGAAGAGGCTGAAATTCTAGCATAAAACAAAGGAAAACTACAAAACAAATACGATGACCATATTATACAGCTCAATAAAAACAAGATCCTAAGAGGTCTTGTCACATTGGAAGCCATCTTTGGTGAAAATGGTGAGATGAAGTTGTATACACCAAAATTGGGTGATACTCTCCTTTAAACCCCATTAATTAAATTAACCATATCCTACCTATTCATATCCCATAGTGCACATGTTAATTAAATTAATTATCTTAATCAAATTAATTAATATCCTCACTTAACCACCTCACCTAGCCTCCTCACTCAATGACCTACTCAAACCTCATTAATGACCTAAAACTGAGTCTAAACCTATCCTAACTAACTAGGACTTAGTCTAAACCTAGATTTAACTCCTATTAACTAACCTAAAATAACTATTACTTATCTTTCTATGATATATCACTTGAGATGTGGTAGAAGGTTTGAGATTACGCCAAAAATAGCAACAATCTAGCTATTTTTGGCCAACCTAGATATTCCCTCCTTGACTGACGCCAGTCACCTAACCATTTTCAGTTAGGTTAAATACGTTTCCAAAATCCTTTTCCCAGGTTGGTCAATTGATACAGGATCTCATTTTCTTCCAGATACTTGAAGCACTTGAATTTCTTTAGCACTCAGGAAAAAGAGGATGCACAGGAGCACTACCAACATTGATGACCATTCATCATCCTCCTCACAATCATAGATTCACAACAGAGAGGCACAAAGGTATGAACTTCCACAACACAAATACAATGGCTCTTATCTATGGATCTATATTGTCACTGTCTTCATCACCTATGTCCTCTAATATATTTTCTAGTAAGTATTTAACATATCTACATTGAATCTCTAGTTTCTTTGTCTAGACTTATTTATTCATCTTAGTAGTTTATTTCTCTCGACACCCATATACTCATTTCCTTCCATCAACCCATCACCTGATCATACCTAGAATTTCAACCCATTTTTATCCTCTCCTGAACATCTTTGAGTCCTCAGAACCATTTTATGACCCCACCCTCACCATTTCCAACCAGTATGTAATCACACGGAGTCTGGAAAACCAATTCTAGCAACTTTATGATAATTGCCCCTACCAATGTCGGTTAGCCAACTGACATTGATCGCTCTGCCTAACTTTCATCGGTCAATCAACTGACACCGGTTACTATGTATGGCAATATAGATCAGACCAGCATGCTAATACCAACTTCCCAATAGCCCAAAATCATTTATAAACCTCGTTAGACCTTACCCAAATCCTGCACCAGACCTGCAACTCAACACCATCCAAGTAACCCTCTTGTTTTGACCTTAAACAACCATTCAAATGGCCTTTCTTATTGTTTTGTGTGAGATAAATAAATTGTTTCAATTCCAATGGGATCTTTACTTCATGTATGATTTAACTAGCATTAATATTGTTATATAAAAGGGGATTGACAACTTGTTTAGGAAGTATCATACTTCCACTAGGTAGTCCACTCATTGTTTTGTTTAAATATTTTTGGTGGTATTGTTTTACATTTACAGGTAGTTCCTCCCAGCCAAAATGGAGCTCTTGCAATCAACTTGGATCCAGAAATCAGAATGCGTGTACAACCTTTAACCGACATTGAAAACAAGTATTCCTCCTTATCCTACTACCCTTATTTGTTTCATTAATTTGCTAATAATCCAGTGAAACATAAGCACGAGAGGGTTGTTCTTGCTGTAGTAATATGTCAACATAAAAATGTCACCATTGTTAATGGTAAGAGTCTCAATATTGGTAAAATATGTTAACAACATGAAAAATATGCATTTATTGAGCTTTGTAGAGAGTGTGCAGATGTTTTTGCATGACAATACAATGATTTAAGAGGCTTTGATCCCTCTTTAGCTCAACATAATATTGAATTAGAGGCTGATTCAAAACTGGTTTGATAAAAAGAAAGGCCAATTAACCCCAAGTTGAAGCCCTTGTTGTGGATAGAGTTTTAAAAACTCATTGAGTCTTCCATTATCTTCCCCATTAATCACTCAACTTGGGTAACTAATCTTGTACCAGTAAGAAAGAGAAAGGGTGAAATCAAATTATGTGTTGATTTTCATGATTTGAGTAAGGCTTCCCATGAGGATCATTATCCTTTTCCTTCCATGGAGTAGATACTCTAGTTAGTTTCCATTTCAGACAGGTATTCTTTGCTTGACAGGTATAGCAGTTACAACCAAATACTTGTCAAGGAGGAAGACCAGTTTAAAACTACATTCATAACTAAATGGGACACCTATGCGTATAGAAATATGCTATTCATTATGTCCAATGCAGGTGTAACATTTTAGAGAGCTATGGATATGTCATTCTAAGGTATCATTAACAAATTTGTTTTAGTTTATTTGGATGACATTACAGTTTTTTCAAAGCTTGTTAGTGACAAATTACCGCAGCCCAAAGTTGTTTTTAAGATATGCATAGAATATGGTTTGTCACTTAATCCCAAAAAATATGTGTTTTTCAGTTCAAGAGGGTAAGATTCTTGGCCATATCATCTCAAAGCATGGTATGAGGATTGATCTGGAAAGAGTAAGTGTTATTCTTGCTTTAGCATTACCAAAACATAAAAAATGACTTCAAAGTTTCCTTGGAAAAAATAATTTTATAAGAAGCTACATTTATGATTTTGTTTCAATTTTGAATCCATTGACCAATATGATCAAGAAAGATCAACATTTTACTTGGTCAAAAGTAGTGAACAATTTTGAAGCCATCAAACATGCCATAGCTTCAACCCCAACACTCATAAATCTTGATTTTTCAAAATATTTTATGTTGTATGCTTATGATAAGTTGGATACTATTTCAGGAATGTTAACACATCAGAATAATGAAAGCTTGGAGTAGAAAATTTCCTTTTGAAGTCAAATCCTGATGGAGTATGAAATAAGGTACTCATTCGTTGAAAAAAAAGTACTTTCAATTTTTAGATCACTTAAGAAATTAAGGTGTTCTCTCTTTAATAACAGAAATAATCTAATGGTTTCTAACCTAAGTATCAAAGAATTTTTGTTCAACAATGATATAAGTGATAAAATAGTAGGTTGGATCACTAAAGTAATGGAATATGGAATCATCATTAAAGTGACCAAGATGATTAGAGGCAAAGGATTATCTGGGCACTTAGTTCAAGATTTGTTAGAAAGAAAGGAACCTATTTTATTGTTGCAGAATGAGCCTAAAAATGTAGAAAATCAGTAGCCTACAAATTGTATTTTGGAGATGACATAGTACCTTCAACATGGTATTTACCCACCAAGTTTGGAAAAAGCAAAGTGAATGTATTTCATACTTCAATCCATCCCTTTCTTGTTGGTTAATGGTGTGTTGTTTAAGAAAGATATTAATGGTGTGTTGCTGACATGTGTTGAGCCCAAACAAGTTGAAAGGTTACTTGAAAGGCTTCACAATGATCAAAGAGGAGGGCATTATTTTGAAAAAGCTACAACCCTCATGATAATGAAAGGAGGATATTTTTGGCCCACAGCTTTTAAACATATCCATGCTTGGGTAAGAAAATGTCAAAAGTGTGTAGTCTTTAGAGGAAAAGAAATACTTGTTGCCTCATTGTGTAACCAATTACAGTTCGTATGCCTTTTTCTCAATGGAGTTTGGATTTCATTGGTCTCATAAACCCAGCTTTGAGCTTGGGGCATAAATGTATACTCACTACAACTGATTACTTCACATAGTGGAATAAAGTAGTTTCTTTGTAAGAATCTAATGAGACAAACATCTTGGAATTCTACGAAGGCATAAAAACCAGGTATGGTGTTCCCTCTACTATAATTTCAGATAATGCAAAAGCTTTTTTAGTGGAAATATAGTTGCATGGATAGTTCATAATGGAATTTACTTGAGTACATCATCCAATTATTACCCTTAAGGTAATGGATTGAATGAAAGTACAAATAGAAATTTGTTGAGGATGATCATAAGAACTACGTATGAAAATAAAAAAACATGGCATACCAAGTTTAAGGAAGCCTTGTGGGATGATAGGATAACTAATAAAAGATCAATTTCAAATTCACCTTTCAAGCTAGTTTATGACCTTGAAGTAAATCTACCCATTTCTCTTGAGTTTCTAGATATGGAACCGACACATGAAATTGAATTAATGGAGAATGAGCCCATGAAGGTGAGGTATGCACAAATTATAGAGCTTGAAGAGACAAGAAATCAAGCTATGGTGTCTATGGAGATGAATCAATCTCAAATTAAGAGGACATTTAATAAGAAGTACAAGGAAAGAGTCTTCAACGAAGGTGACCTAGTGCTGAAGTGGGATGAAGATCGAGAAAAACTAAGTGCTCTCACAAATTTTTATTCATTGTGGAGTGGACCATACATCATAATTGGATGTAAGCCACATAATACATTCCATCTTGTAAGAAAATATGGAAAATATCTTCTAATCCCAATCAACGGGATTCATCTAAAGAATTGTTACTAAATGATATAAGTTGACATTATATTATAGGTTCCCATGCTTTCCTTTAATTGTGTTATAACACATATTTCCACATTTCCTAATTTCAATAATGGTTTTGATTTTTTTTATAAGTGGTAAAAAGAGGGTTAAGGGAACCCTACCCCGTACAACCAGAAATCTCCATGAGAGCAGATTAAGAAAAATCATAATAACATCAAAACATCATAGTATAAAAGTTCATAGTGATATGTGAACTTAGGATCCCAATAATGGTTTTAATTTTAAATGGCATGCCTCATAAGGGTTTATCTTTCCTCCAAGTGCAGTCTTACACATGTTGTTACTACTATTTTTCAATTTTCGTGGAGGATTTTTAGTCTTTATCAATACTATGCATCCTTTGACATGCATGATCAGGCTTGGTATGAGTTTTTAGATTGCCTTCATGGATGAAAAAGGTCATTTCTAGGGGTTCTAGCTGGTTAGCAGGAAACCAAGTCAACAAATTCACTAAAGATGTTGACCTTTTTTGGTCAATCATCGGAAAGGGGGTACAACAATTTTTCAGTTGCTCAGTTTTAGACAAGTCAAAGGATGACATGCAACAAATCATAAACCTAAATTTATATTCCAGGATGCAATGCCTCACATATATGGCCCCTTTGAGATGTCGTCTTCATAAAAACACTACAACAACCTTAGAAGACTACTACAAGGCCTTGATGAAGGAAAGAAGGATATCATATAGTAAGAATGACATTCTGAAACAACAATTTCAAATGTTGATTTGAAAAATAAGAAGGTTCATTTTACAATTAGTGGTGTTACTTGTGTTTTGAGGATTAAGCCAAGTAAAAGTTACAATTAATTCAGATCATTTCCTTATGGTTAAGTGAAATCACATTATGTATTGAGTTGTTTAAGTTTATTCCACATCATGATTATAGAAAATAAATGTAAAAGGAAATTAGATGGCTCATAACAAAAGATAATTTCATTTATTCATAAATAAATAGTACATTTATCCCACACAAGCCGTGGGGTATGGCTATGATCAGAAAAGATAATGCATATAAATACAAAGCTAAAAGCATGAGGGATGAGTAACCCATCATTTCCTGAGTTTGAAGGTTGCTCCAATCTTTCCAAACTGCTCTAAATTTCTGCTCCAAGTACCTGAAAGGGTAAAATGGAAATGGATTAGAGTTGTGGGTCACTGATCTCTCATGTTTCCAATTTTTTATGTATAAGCATTAAAATTTATGATAAAGGAATGAAAGAAATAGTGCTACAGAAATGAAATCATATTTTCTAGATTTTATCAAGTTCTAGGATAACCATGTAAATTGTAATTCTCTAGTTTAGATCAACTCAAAAAAATATAGTTTGCAATCCATGAAAATATAGACAAATAGTTATGCAAAGAAGAAGCAATCAATCATAATTGAAAATTACAAATGCAATGTTACAACTTTAAAAAGCAGAATGAGATACATCCTAGATTTACATTGACATACAAAATCATTTTCAAAAGAATCATTTCATGACATTTTTCAATGATAACAAAACACAAAAAGTACAATCAAAGACAAATGATTTCAGAATATAATTTTAGAGGTGGAAAGGAAGTACTGATTTTGCATTGATAAATATGTTATCAGTCAAAGAAATGTAACCATTTGCAAACCATAGTCTCGTAAGTAAGAGTTTAAATCGGTTATGCATTGAATAAGAGGATTCAAAACTGCATTATCATAAGACGGTTACAAGTTCCTTCAAAAGTATAAGATTTCATTCAAATGAGACTTATAGTTAAAATAATTCAAAAGGTTACAGATCTCAAATTAAATCACAACAACAATGAACATCTCATTAAGGTACAACAAGAAGGTACATGTCATAATAATAATGCATTTACAATATCTTAATTCTTAACAAGAAGGGGCCCATTAAGGTACAATTTAGATTCTTTAAAAGAAATACAATTCCATCAAGACTTCATTTAGAAATTTATTATACATCCTAGATGGAGTTAAACAAAATGCATCTATAGTAAATTAGATTGTGCAAGATAATCTTGACTCATCTATCATGGTAAAGAATTGAAATATCATGAAAGGAGAATACAATTTTGCAAAAACTCATTAATGAAATTGTGTATGATCTTACAGAAGGAAACTACAACCACATAGTTTCATCAAAGAATGAAAATCAAAATCATGTGACAATATCATTAAGCATTAACAAGAAAGTTATGAAAGAAGATTTGGAGGTCAACTCCACACTCATATTTTTCATCAAAGAAAAAGACTGCACTTACAACCATGCAAACAAGTGTTGAAAAGTTTGCAAAAAAATACAGGAGGCTTTCCAAATTTTGTAATAAAAAACAAACCATTTTCAAATAATTGTTTTATTTTAAAACATACATTGATTGATGGAAAAACAAGGATAATAAGTACACCAAGATAATCAAGCATATGAGGAAAACTATGAGAATAAAACTGAAGGGCTACAAAGCTAGAAAAGGAGTCTAAATCATCATGCCCCCATGGCAGAACATTGCAGGAGGAATATTTTGTGTGCATAAAATTGCATTCTCAGAGTGAACTAATTTTTATAGAAAAAAGATACCTTTTGCATGATAAAATCATAATGAGATTGGCATTTTCATTCACAAAATAATGCAAGCAAGTTACAACAAAGTGAAAATCATCGAGTCATAATTGGATGTAAGTCAAACAGGGTATGTTTCTACATAATGAACCAAGCTTGTAGATCAAGTAAGAAATATTAAAGGAAACATTTCTAGAAATAACTCAAGAAAAGAGATAAAACATAGAGCAACCTAAAATGGCTCAAAATGTACATCCTATGAACAAATTTAAGTAAAAAATATGAGGTTGCAATGAAATAGATTTAGATGTTTGTCATCAAAGGATAACAAACTAGCTTGTTTTAAAGTGGTGAACTCTAGGTTTAAATTACAAGGATTTGGGTGTTAAACAAAAGAAGGTTGTGTAGACATCTATAATTTAGCTCGAGCAATTTAAATACTTAAATTACGCTAATTATATTTTTTCTTACAAATTGACAACATATTGTCAATATCACACATTTTCTTTTCTATCATTGTTAATTAATTAAATTGTGTTAGTTAATTAACTCTTCTATCTAACAACAACATCAATTAATGACCTTCTGTTAATTAGCTCCCATTTCTATCTAGATTAATTATTTATTTATAATTAATTAAGCTCCCCTTTATATCTATATTAATTAATTATTTCTAATTAGTTAGTACCTCTTTCTATCTAGATTAATTAATTATTCTTAATTAATTAATTATCTCTTTTATTTAATGAGTAAATCGTCATTTATTTGATTTAAATCCTCTCATAACATAAATCATACTAACTATTCCTCTAAAAAGCTTCTATAAGCTTGCACACCTATCAATTAATCACTTTGGTTAATTAATAAACCCCCTCAATCCCCATGAGTCACTAGAAACCAAACTAAACTCTCCTAAGGTTGACTCAACCTTCCCTAAAATTCCTTATCCACAGTTAACACAACCTCTCTATTATCCCACATGTAAAGGGATGTAGAGATTCTTTTATATATTGGGTTATATAAAGATCCCTCCTCATACCTTTCTAATTACACCTAAATGAGCATAGAGCCTAATATATAGCCATTTTATCATCTTAAAGAATTCTTCATTGGATGAGCTAGCTATTTTCATTTCTTGCATTCATTCTTCCAAGTTTTAAGTCATATGGAGATATGTCAAATGGTCTTGTAGCCATGGATTGACAAGACTCCATTTTTGAGACCTTGATATTCAAGCATAAAATCAAACCCTTTGATTGCTAAGGATATAAATAGGTTCATTTCATTAGAATTAAATTAGAGATAGAGGTTAATTTGTTTATCATGTTATTTTGAACCTTCATTTTATGTTATAATGCAAATATGTTAATAAATTAGCTTTTCTTAAGCTCTAAGCATGATGGTGCATAGATTTTACTTTAGTATTGATTGTCTTTGCATAGCTAACTAATTCTTGCACACATTTGGCATGCCAGGTGAGACTTACTCCATTGTCCTTCGCACTTAATTTCAAGTTTTTGTAGTTAAGTTTTAATTTTGGTTACTAACCCTCTTTTGTCTATATTGACATAACTTGTTTTTCTTAAGTTGTTTTTTTGAGTTTACATGTGTTGAGTATTCCTTGTAGGTATAAAGGAGGTGAAGTGTAGTAAAAATTAGATCTTGATGGGAAAATTTCAAGATTTCTCCATGTTTTCATTTTTAGAGCTTACTTTTTCAACATTCTTTATGCTAGTTTTGTCAATTTCTTGAGCATGTAGGTTCATGTTTGATAGTTTTGAGTCTTTTATTTAAATATTAGTTTGGGGGGTTACTCTTCAAATTGAATCTTGGTGAGAAAATTTCAAGATTTCTCCATGTTTTCATTTTTAGAGCTTACATTTTTCAACATTTTACATGCTAGTTTTGTCAATTTCTTGAAAATCTTACATTCTTGAGTATGTAGGTTAATTTTTTTATAGTGTTGAGTCTTATGTTTACATATTAACATGGCGAGTTGCTCTTCAAAATTGAATCTTTGCGAGAAAATTTCAATATTTCTCCATATTTTCATCTTTAGAGCTTACTTTTTCATCATTCTACATGCTAGTTTTGTCAGTTTCTTGAAAATGTTAAGTTTTTAGTTGTGAATGTTAATGTTTTATAATATTGAGTCTTCTACTCATATACTAATGTGATGGATTTTTGTAAAAAATTTAATGTTGGTTGGAATAATTTGACCTTTTTGTAGATTAAGGGACGTTTTTTTTTCACATTTTTGAGTACATGTTAAGTGCATACCTGTGAGCATAAGAGCATATGCGTAACCCATCTTACTGAAGGACATAAATTTTTATCCCGAACTCAAAATGACTCCTTTTTTTTGCGTTGGAAAGGTATTGAAGTGACCTATGCACTTAAAACATAAATTTTGAGATTTATATTTACATAAATTGCAGGTTTTCCCTTTATTGTAAAACTAGTCATTTTCTAACATGTCTAATGTTTTGATGAATGTTGTATTTCCATGCTTTACTTGATTTAGACAAAATCTTGTATATGCTCTTCTCTTGCACATTTTGGTGACCTTGAGAATCAAAAACAACTTTGATATCTATCTTTTTAACATTTGGATTAAATTGGAAATTTGATTATTCATTTTTCTTAAGGGAATGAATCTTTTATAAAGCATTTTTTTATGGTCCTTTGATTTAAAGTTTTCCATTTCTATCTAGTTGAGATAAATTTTGTGCATATGCTCTTCTCTTGCACTTTAGGGTGATCTTGAGAATCAAAAGAAACTTTAGTTTTCATTTTCTAACATTTGGTTGATTAAAAAGTTCATCTTACATTTTTGGTTTGAGGGAATGAACATTTATCAAGATTTTGGTATGGTTCATTAATTGTAAACCTTTCCTTTAATTTTTACCTAGATTATTTATTGTGTGTGATATTCTCTTGCATCCTTGGATGATATCGAGGATCAAAAATTAAATCTTAATCCTCTTTTAAATAATGTGATTTGTCTTGGAGAACTACAAACTGCTTGAGTGCAGGACCTAAATTTAGTTCGTAAAATAAATGAGTTCGAAACAAAAATTTTCTGAATACATGTGTTATAGGTTACCAAATGGTGAACAAATAAACCAAATTAAGTCTAAAAGATTAAAAAAATCACATTCAGAATACTTGATTTGCAGGTTCGGATAAGGGTACGTCCCATGTCTGCATTTAAAACTAAGACATAACCCCTTTGGCATAGGCCTTAAGATACAACAATGGGGGTCAGTCCTAGGAACCCCAAAGTATTCCACACAAGAAGAGAACCTTGTGGACGAAATAGGGAAGTTCTCCGCACACCTACTTGACTAGTATACACATGATATTTAGCATTAAATTTATCTATATTGCGACCCTAGTGAGAGTACATGATGGATGAATTTATTGCCCACTATGCTTGAAGGGGGTAAAGTAAAGTCGGGATAATCCTTGAGAAACCTTGGAAAAATGAGCTCGCTCTTAGATAAATTTTGACACCTAGTTGAGTGAACCACATAGGAAGTTATCTTTGACCAAGACCCAACTTTGACCATTTCAAAACCAATTTTAGTTGGGATCTACTATTCATCATGAAAATGTGTGAAGTGTTACTTTTTCTTGGTTTTTCACTCACCCTAAGGTGAGGTGAAACTTTGCTGAAGTGAGGTTAGACTCTCTTTACACCCTCAATTGATCTAATTCCTTTACTTTCTTTTAACACTTTTTTGATCAGATAGAAGAGTGACTACCCATGTGTTTCTAATTGATTGTGTTCACCACTTTTTTGTCTCGTTTACGCTCATCTATATTTGTGGATGAGTTTTTAGATTTCTAAAGTGTGTGGAGCACATTTTAATATCATTTCCAATGCCTTTTTGATCTTGATATCCAAGTTAATATCATGATCTGTCATAGTTAGGCTTGATTTCTTCACATAGACTCTCCTTTGAACTGTTACGTTGATTGTATCGTATCACTAAAATTTTGGTATTTACATCTTGTTTCTCATAAACTTTTCCTAAGTGTCTAGATTGTAATATTACACTAGACACACCTTAACAAATTCCTTAGTATATTCTAGCATTAGATTGATCTTCCAATTACATTACCTCAATTTTGAAAAGGTGTTGAGTGTTACCATTTGTGCGCATCATATCAATATTATTTTTATATTAATACCTTAATTTTCCATAAAGTTTAGTTAACATATCTTAGTGGTATTATTGTATTAGTTCACTACTTGTAATTTCCACTTTTTGGGATATAGGTCTTGATTGGATTCAAGCTCTCACTTTTAGTATACTTTGTATTGGGGATCATATCAAATCTCTTGTTATTACTTACGCCTTGTTCATTTCCTTGAGACTTGACATAAGTAGTGACATTTTTCTTAATCATCTTGAAACGTCAACTGCCATTTGAAAACAAACTTAGGAAGTAATTTCATGATTGATTGATTTAAAATGAACCTTCCATGATTGTGTCTTGTGATTATTCATCATTTTGACTTATCCATTTAGGAAAATCAATTTGATCCATTGATTATTATCATTCATTATTCTTTGGTCACTAATTTTTCTTTGTGTGTTTGAACTCATGTGATTGTTCCTTGTGTTCATCCACCTTATAAACTCATTTCTAGGACAACCCTTTTGGGTCTTTGATCCTCTATTCTGATTTTTCCCCCTAAGTTCATGCTAATTTTTGAACATATGTTTCAAACCTTGGAAAAAAACATATCTTGTCAAGAAACTTTTTCATCAATCGAACATTGGAAATATTTCCTTTGTATACTTTAGGTTTCTAAAGTTTTGATCAATCCTTTGAAATTTATGCTTCCAAACCTTGTTGGTAAGCAATCTTGATTCATCATGATGTATGTTTTCCTTAGCTATCCCTTTTAGGAAAATCACACAAGCATCCCCATTTTTATGGAATGTCTAGTACGTTGTCATTATGTTACCCAAATCAGACATGAAACCTTCTTCACTTTTGAATAAGCTTGATCATACAATATGTGTCTAGACCTTTGAACCCAACACATGTTGAACAATGATTGATTATTGCGTAATTTCCCTTATACATACGAAAATAAGGAATCAAATATTTCAACGTTCACATCAAAATACACCCATCACGACCAAACATTGTTTGTTTCTTCACGCTAGAGAGCCCATCCGAGTAACCCATTCCCCACATTCATCTTGTAGTAAGTGGTATGGTTTGGACACTTCTAATCTGAATTATTATTTAGGTTCCCCCCCCTCTTATTATGATTCTAATCCAAACATTTCCTATTCTTTTGAGGATTCTAATCCAAATATTTCCTCTCAATTCTTCTAGATGATTTGGATCCACACTACTATTTAGATTCATCTAATTCGAATCCTAAGTCCCGGTCCTCCCCTTCTTCGCAGGACCTCCTTCATCATACTTTTACTACGATTCTTGAGTCCCCCCTTTCTTTGCAGGACCTCCTTTATCATTCATATAATTTGAATCCTAAGTCATGGTCCTCCCCTTCTTCGTAGGACCTTCTTTATAAAACATCTATTTTGATTATTCAATCGTGGTCATCCCCTTCGCAGGACCTATTTTACAGTTACCTCAATGAGCCCTTCCTCCTTTGAATATTCGTGTGACTCAAATTACTTCTACTCAATCATTTAAGTTGACTCGCTACATCACAATCTATGGAATTTTGGATGTGAAATCCTCTTATTCTTCCTCAATGACATCGTATTATAAGGAAACCTATACCAACCAATTCTAAATCCACATCTTCTTATACTCACAAGACATCTAGCCCTAAGTCTCCTTCATCTCTTGAGTCATCACCTTTTTCTATCAACCATCATCAAACATCTTCTAAGTCTTCCACACTAGTTGGACCTTTTTCATTCCAACCAAACCCTTGTGGTCGATCAACAACCCATACCAATTGATTTATTTTAGAAGGAAGGAGACGATCATGGAATTTATAGTAGCACATGAATAGATATCCCTCCAAAAAATTATGAGCAAGGTTTCTCTTTAGACTTCGATGCATTCTACATTTTGTGAGGAAAAGTTTGATTCCTTTTATCAAGAAACAAAGGAAGAACCTCATATCATGCAACTCGATCCTCTTTTTATTCTTCCATCTTCACATTCTTCATTATGTGATGAAATTCTTGGGTCTTGCATTGATCCATGGCCTATCTTATCATCAACCAATCAATCTTCATCTATCACAATTATTCAATCACAATCTCTTATGGGGTCAATGCCAAGTAGCCCTTCATCTTTGTCTAGGTGTAGTTCACCTTCTAGTAGCCCTCCCTCTACTATTTGTGGGACATTTTTGAGTAGTCCACTATCTTAAATTCTTGGGGCATGTCCAAGAATCCCCTTGTCTTCTATGTATGGCTCACCCCTAGGTAGTCCATCATCTTCTATTCTTGGGCCACATCCTGGTAGCCAATCATCTTCCAGCTATGTGTTGCACATCCTAGTAGCCCTTTTTCTTCCATTTCTATGGCTCACCTCCCATTAGTCCCATCTTCTTCAATCCTTAGACTGTATCCTTTGGCATTCATCAAATTATTATTTTAGCAAATATTGTGGAAAGCCCACTATCATTTATCACATAAATTCTAAATTTACACTATTCTTATCCCACTTCTCGAGATCAGATAAGTCAAGCATTAGCTTATAAGAAACCTAGACATTTTTTGTTACCAAGCTAGATACCAAAACAACGAAGAGCTCTAAAGTCTCCCAAAAACTCAAATGATTATAAAATTCAAAATCAAACGCAATTCCAGAATTCACATCAATGAACCCATAAAAGTATGACACAAACTATAGAAACTTATGGATAGGGAACTCAAGCTCCCACATACGAAACCCTTGTTTCAAAATAAATCACAATCATTTTTTCAATGTGAGCTCACCATGATCATCGTGACTCAGGGATAATATTACACTTGATAGAAAAACATGCTTAGTCTCTGTTAGAAAAGAAATCAAAAATATCATTATTGGATCCTATCATGCAGAGTGACATGTTTCATTCTGATAGCCATAAAAGAAAATTAAAAATTCATAAAATAGTTCAAAAATACAAAAAAAAAAGAGAAAACATTAAAACAATACAAAAACAAAATCAAAGGTATAAAGATCAAACATTGCAATAAGGTATTACGTACACATGGATGTTCTTTCTTCCATTTCTTTTATATTCCTCTACAAGTGATCCACCATTTTCATCCCTTCAATGATATTTTGGCTAGCTTATTTCGTACACATTTTATGACATTTATCTCTATGGTATATGTTTGACATTGGTCTTTCATAACCTTGGTAGATTAAAGAACGACCTCTTAGAGATCCTATCACTATCTACATATAATAAACTTTTTGGGAATATTTTTTGGGCGTATTTTTTGGCACTAGACAATTTCGTGTTCATAATAACTTCCACATCCTTCAATCAAGCCATCAATGGTTCTTAAAACCTTGTCAAAAAGAGATATGGAATAAGTTTTCAGGAAGTAAAATAATAAAAAAAAATTAATCAAAAAGTAAAAGCTAAAAGAAAAATAAAATTTATATATAACTCTCTCTTAGGGTACTTCTAATAATATCTACCAGGGCTATGGATGCTTGAATGGCACTAGAGAAATGTTGTGATTAGAATCAAATGCATATCCATCGGGGCTATGGACACCTAACTGGCAATAGAGAAATGTATGAATCTCCTTCCATAATCCATTCACAAATCACCTTTCAAACTAAATCCTTTCTACACATTGGCTAGTGTCTACACTTATTTTCTATCAATTCTTTCCTTCAAGAGGTAATTAATTTCCATGTGCACACACGGGATCTTAATCAGTAAACAAGGATTAATATGTTATCAAGTGTTAATTTTTGAAACTTCTTCAAACTCTTGCTTTAGTGCATGTCTTCTCACATGATTTGTGGCGTGGGCTAATCAATTTTTCATCAACTGCCTTCTAAATATTTTCATAACATCCTTTGTTCTTCAAAAATCATTTAGAACATCCATGTGTATTAGATGTTTATTAAGAACATCCATGTGTATCATAACATCCTTTGTTCTTCAAAAATCATATAGAAAATTTTTTGTTCCCTTTTAATAAGACAATTTTCTACTTCTTTTCTCTCATATGTTTATTAGCTAGCTTACGCTGGGGGCATCCTTGATCCCTTATAATTGAACCTATTTTATATTGGCCTTGATCCCCCTTCAGCGTGTTAAGAGTTTTCCTTTGAATACTCCCAACTAATTGTTGGGGCATTTTCATATCTTCACTTTCTTGCGCATACGCATGGCATTATGCCCCTGTACATCCCATCTATCACTGGGAGAATCCATCGCTTCTTTTTCTTCCTGTATATAGTTTCAAAAAAAATTCAAAATATAAAAACATTCAAATATGTTTCTAAAAAATAAAAAACAATTAAAAATCATCCTACAAAATATCGCTCTTTGGTTCTCACATGTTCTTGTGTGAGACTCGTGCAGATCATCTTGATCTACCTCCATCAACAAAGTTGGTTTTCTTACTATGTCTGTACTTTGGGGCACAATGAGTTGCTCGGTACTATTTCATAGTGCACATGATTACTTTTCATCAGGACTCAAGTGTCCTTCGTTATTCCCCTTGCATGTATCCTTACTTGGGGCACCATCTTTTAACCCTTGTCATTAATTCACATAGATTAGAATCAAAAGCTTGATAACAAAAATATTGCATTATGTTTCTCTATTAGCTTAGCTTGTTAGGTTATTTATGTTTCTTGTTTACTTTCTTGTATTGGTATTGCATTATGTATGTTTCAAGGAGTTAGGAATATTTTACTTTCTCATATTACTTACATTACGTTTTGTATGTTATATATGGAGTTAGATTCTAGTTTAAGCAATGGAAAATTAGGATATTGTATTATGGAGTTTTTCATGTCATTCTACTTTTTTGGTATGCTTATATTTTTAATAAGAGACCGATGATGATTAGATCTTTGGAAATATGATGAAACTAAAGTTGTTTCAATACATATGGATGAAATCTTGCTCTTTTCTTTCTGTATTCATTTCTCTTCTACATCATTCTCCTATCAACACTATGATATAAAACTTTGATTCATCTTAGGCATTACTTGATGAAAGCTCGCCTACCCATTCTTCTATCCATTTCTTCTCACCTTTTTCCCCTATCATCGATCACCTTCTTTCATCATCTCATCGACACTCAAAGTAGAATCTCTCACTTCTACTAGTTTTTATTCTACGCCTTGAAAATTTTATCTATCTAATATATTTGAAGTGACATCACTTATGCCACCCTAAAGAGGGTAAAATGTAGACACCTATAATTTAGCTCAAGTAATTTAAATACTTAAATTGCGCTAATTGTACCCTTTCCAAAAAAATTAATGACATATCATCAATATCGCACATTTTCTCTGCCATCGTCATTAATTAATTACATTAGATTAGTTAATTAACTCTTATATTCAACAAAGATTCCAATTAATGATATCCTGTTAATCAGCTCCCCTTTCTATCTAGATTAATTAATTATTTCTAAGTAATTAAGCTCCCCTTTCTATCTAGATTAATTAATTATTTATAATTAACTAAGGTCCCCTTTCTATCTAGATTAATTAATTATTTATAATTAATTAAGTTCCCCTTTCTATCTAGATTAATTAATTATTTCTAATTAATTAATACCCCTTTCTATCTAGAGTAATTAATTATTCTTAATTAATAAATTCTCTCTTCTATTTAATCAATAAGTCATCATTTATTTGATTAAAATCCTCTCATAACACAAATCATACTAAATATTCCTCTAAAACTCTTCTATAAGCTAACACACGTATGAATTGATCACTTTGGTTAATTAATAAACCCTCTCAATCCCCATGAGTCACTAGAGGAAAAACTAAACTCTCCTAAGGTTGACTCAACCCTTCCTAAACCTTCCTTATCCATAACTAACAAAACCTCTCTATTATCCCACATGTAAAGGGATGTATAAATTATTTTATACATTGGGCTATATAAGGAGCCCTCCTCCTACCTTTGTACTTACACCTAAATGAGTATACAAAATAATCTATAGCCTTTTTATCATCTTAAAGCATTATTCATTGGAGGAGCTAGATATTTTCATTTCTTGCATTCATTCTTCGAAGTTTGAAGTCATATGGAGATGTGTCAAATGGTCTTGTAGCCATGGATTAACAAGAATCCATTCTTGAAACCTTGGGATTCAACATACAATCAAACCCTTTGATTGATAAGGATCTAAATAGGTTCATTTCATTAGCATTTAATTAGAGATAGAGGTTAATTTGTTTATCATGTTAGTTTGAATCTTCATTTTATGTTCTAATGCAAATATGTTAATAGATTAACTTTTCTTAAGCTCTAAGCATGATGGTGCATAGATTTTAATTTAGCATTGTTTTGAGGCTATTAGGTGTTAGTCTTGATTTTATTTGCATAGCTAACTAATTATTGCACACATGTTGATACGATCCAAAAATTATATTTGAATGAGAAATGATAGAATAAAATACAACTGCATGTACGTTTTTGTAAAATAAATGAAGAACGAAGCTAAAGAGTTTATGCTGTCTGATTTTGCACCCTTGAAAAAGTTAAACAAATTGAAGAGCCGAAGGCTGGGAACATAAAATGTGGAAGAGTTTAAGCATGCCGTGGAAGTCAAACAAAAGCTTTTAGGTGAAATAAATAAGTCCGTGGATGTATTGAGTTCCGTAGAGTGAAGAACGGTCTCTGATGAAGCCATGGTCAAAGGATAAGGAGTGCCAAAGTCTGAGTTATACCACGAAGGGATAGAAAGAGGCTGTGGACGTTCTAGCAAGCCTTGATATTCTGAACTAGAAATCCATGGGTAAAAGTAAATAAAGAAGACCTTAGGATTGAAGGAAAAGAGTTACATGGATGTTAATAGACAATCCGCGCCACATCGAAGAACACGAGATAAAACCGAAAGAGTGTTAAGACCACGAAATAAAGGAAACAAAGCTGCGGAGGTCAAAATTCATGCTGAACTGAAACAAAAAGTCACATATCAAATAAAAACAATAGTTTTCCATGGTCAGCTAAAATTAGCATAAATTTGAAACAAATGATTAGATTTTACAAATCTGATACTATATGAAGAAAATGTGTCCTCCTTGATGGAGAAAGATCAGATTTTATGAATTACGAAGGTGGTAGGTGGGAGTAGGAAAGCGATGATGTCTTCAAAACACAAATGGTCTATTCCAGTCAACCTAAATACCATAATTAAATGTAGTGTGGCAGTTTTTCCTTCTTCAACAAGTAAAATGGTGTAGGGAGGCAGAATTCATAGAGATAATAAGATCTTTTTAGAAAATTAAATGAAGGTGGTTGGCTAGTGGAAAGGTATTTCGAATTTCCCTCTCTTTTATTCTTCTCTCCCTCTTCTTTTTTTCTATATATTGTAAAGTGGTGTCTTGTTTTAATGTTGGATACTCTGGGAATCTGAAGGCCTAATTTTATGTTACACAAGTGTTCTAATAGTTGTATTCTTTGGGCTATATCTCTGTAAATATTTTGCATCTTCCTCCTATATCATGATGATTTGTGCATGATTTATGTAAGTAATAAAATCTTTGGTTTTGTGGCTTGTTTCAGCGTTAGCTATTGTTTTATTACATTCTATTTCCCTCTCTTTCATTTTTAGGTGTGTTTTATGTGTTATTTCAGAGTTCTGTTTCTATTATATATCGTGAAAGTGGAATTTTGAATGCGATTTTGATCTGTGGATTTTGTTTCAGCCCTCCTCATCATCATTTTATTCCATTTTATCTCTTTCTTGAGTATTCATCCCATTATTTTTGGTCCAATCACCTTATCTAGTTTAGGTTTATCTTTCATGCATCTCCTTCTCAACCTGGTCCCTTCGAAAGTAAGAGTTGAGGTAGATAGTTGCATTTCAATTCCTAGGAGTAGTTTAGGATTAGGATTAAGTTGAGGAATTTGAAATTCTCTGGAGGTCTATATTAGTTCGAGTCCCACAACTTGGAGACAATAACCATGTTGTCTCAAATCCCAAATTGTCTATGATTCGGGCACATGGGTGCATATTTTAGCTCCAACTATTTGAACACGTCCTGGTGGGACATTTGAAATTAATATTTCTTGTTTTATCAAGTGTTTATGTGTATATTGGTGAAGCTCTAACCTTTGGAGGAATTGTACAGTAACACATCTGACGACTCCATTTAAAACACATACTCATTGTCAGTAGTGCTGGTAATCTAAGTTTCCCTGATTCATGAGAAGAATATAAACATGGCTAAGAACAAGAAAAGAAGGGATATTTGAGTACATGCAACTATCCTGAGGAAGAGTTAGAAGAGGTAGACATATTCAAATATCTCCATCTCCTTGCCAAATCAAACTCTTTTAACCCCTCCACATGGTAGGCCTTTCTTACAGTTAACAAGAGTTCTGAGACTAATTTGAATGGCTGATCAACAATAGCCACCACCACAAAATCCTTTTATAAACTTCACAGGTAGTAGTTTTCTTACCCTGGATGCCTAGAATCCTATTCTAGTAGAAAAATTGAAGAATATCCCATACCTACTAGATAAAATCACATCACTCTAGTTGACCACATTTAATACATTGAAAATGTTTTAGCTCCAAGCTATTTTAGCTTCATAACTTAAAAGAAAAGCTTTACAATGGTTCGAGAATCCTAGGGGTAGGAACAATTCAAAACTGGCATCAGTTGTGCATAGCACTTTGTGACCCGTTTTGAGAAAGAGTGGACAACTTATCTATTTTGGAGCAGTTAACTACAATCAAGAGATCACATAATGAAAAAATGGTGGATTTCAACTTTAGATTCCAAAAGACTTGGGACAAAATTCCATCTCTTGTGAGACTTACAACAGAAGGTGCTTTTCTTTACTTTTTAAAATCTCTTAACTATGATATATTTTTTTATGATATAATATATGGGAGGAAAAAATATACAAACTATGTATGCAATTGCAATCAAAGATGAAAATAGTTTAATACAAGCTAGGAAATTAGCTCTTAGACCACCTATGCTATTGTATCCCGAATTACCTCAAATTGCTCAACCCTCTATTACTACTACCACTGAGCCAAACTTATAACCTATTGCTTCCACATCACAAAATCTTTCCCAGCAAAAGGAGGATGAATAAATTAAGGATTTGATTAGAAACTTGACAAATAGAGTTATATACCTAGAGAAGCAGTAAGCCCAATCTTATAAACATTATCAAAATTAAGGAAAATATTTAAATCAGGGGTATCAACCATATAGAAAACAAAATTCTAATCAAAGATATATATAGAACTAAATGAATAATAGAAGGCAAGGCCAAAGTGCCCCTCTTCCATTAGCAACAATCCCTCCTCCATAAACACTTCCTACCCCTAGTTCAAGTCAGGACTTTGGTTCAAGTACATAATGATATGACACAAGAAATAGAGTAGGTGTTTTCTATGTAATTTTCTACATAACCAACTTGGTTGTGAAAGGGAAATGCATCTTTAAGCATACATGGTTCAAGGATTTTCTAGTCAATAGGAACCATTGTTAGAGGAACCAAATCCAATCGTGGAAGTAAGTTAAGAGACCAACAATGACACTAACCTAATATTCTTCAAAGATGAAGAATTATGCACAATTAACCAAATGGTAGGAATTTCTAATAGACCATTAGTTAGCATTGTGAATAACATGCGACATAAGAAAAATATGTTGGATTCACAATCTTCAACTTTTGCAGATCAGGACAATGTTGTGGGTAAGGAAAAAGAAGTCGTGGTGAAAAAATCAAGCCACCTAAGCTTCTCAGAAAAATCCATGGACAAATATTTCATTACTCAACCAAATCCACCAAACCAAATTCCTCCACAAAAAAGAAAATAAGGTAGCATACTGCGGATGCAAAAATCCATGGGTCTTCCATTTAATATTGTTGAGAAAATGAAAAAGACCAATTTTAATGTCTCAATGTGGGATGCACTTGCGATTCCATCACATCATGATATCCTATGTGAATCCCTTAAGAAATTACCTCCCACGGATCTAATATTGTAAAAGGCTCATGCCACGGTCCATGTCTATCAAGGAAAGGATGATCAAGTAATTAAAACTATAAAAACCCCAACCTTTTACATGTCGATAATCATGGATAAATACCTAGTTCATAACTATATGATTGATTCATGTACTAGTACCTCTGTAATGCCTAAGAAAATTATTGATACCCTAGGTCTCAAATGCAGTCATGTGTCTAGGGGAGTTTTAAAAATTGATGGGTCGATTGTGAATTTCGTGGGTGTAATAAAAGACCTTGAGTTAACACTTCATACCTATCCAAGCCACACCATAACCCATGATATTTTAGTCATTGACCTTCCTCCCATGTTTTACATATGTTTTTCTAGAGACTTCACTTCATAAAGTGGGTGGATATTTATCCTGAGAATTCAGACTCACATGCTCCTGAAACACCAGATATGGTACCCGGTTCATAATACAAGCTAAGCCCATATTTTATTACCGTATTGAGCCATATGACCCTTCTCCTATCAAATAAAATTTTCTAATACAAGAATAATATGAGCAAGATTCAATCCTAGATGAATAGATCATTCCCCTTCCCATTCCTGATTTGTTTCTAGATGAATGGGCTAAGAGAGACCACAAGTTTGATCCTTATGATGAAGATCTCAAGACCTTTGAGATTGGTCTAGGAATGTATGACATTCTCTAGGAGGAATTTTTGATACCCACAACATTCAAATAAGAAAAGGGAATTACTTCTAGACTATGACAGATGCTATCTGTGATGGTTCTAGAAGAAGAAATGGAGCTAGGGCAGGTAATGTGCTTATTTCTCAAAAAAATGAAAATTTCTTAATTGTTCACATATTACAATTTACATCTTCTAACAATGTGGCAGAATACAAAGCATTTGTCCATGGTCTATTGATCATGGAAAATAAGAAAATCAAGGAATTGTAGGTATTTGGGGACATTGAATTAGTCATTCACCAAGTCTACGGCAGATGTGCGATGAAGAATAAGTTGTTGAAAGCTTACAAACACAGATGCTACAGATTTTCTAGAAAGCTTTGATGCCATTAACCTATAGGTTATGCCGAGAAATTTGAATAAAGACGTAGAACAAATGGCATCCCTTGGATCTAAATTCTCCCCTAGTGAGGACTTGATCAAAAGGAATTCCGAACATATCAAAATGGTGGATATCCCATCTATTCCAGAAAACCAGGCTTGCTAGCAAGAATTTGATAGCGATGAACAAATTATGCAGTTCATCCAAAATGAGATGGAGTTCTCCTCAAAGATGCAAACTGATTTACAAGAGGTCTATGGGGATTAGATTATTCAACTAAGACCAAAAAAAATTTCCCTAAGGATTGGTCACAATAAATAAGATTTTTATTCTAGATGACAAGTTCAAAGGAATGAAAAATAACATGGCGGAAAAGTAGGAATATTTTTCAGCTATTTTTAATTTCTCTAGGAAAATAACTTCTACTTAGAAAGGTATGAGATGAATGTGAAAAGCAAATGTTTGTTTCCTTGTGTCATAATTTTAGTGATGTGTTCTCATTGGATTATGAAGATCTAAAATAATTCAATCCAAGCATATTCCAGCATTCTATTGATCTTGATCGCAACATCAAGCCAATTAGATATAAATAAAGATCAGACAATCCTAAGATTGAGCCCCTCATGAGAAAAGAACTCTCCAAACGCCTTGCGGCCAAAATAGTTTTCCAATCAAGTATTCTACTTGGGTGGAAAATATGGTCCCAGTAAGGAAGAAGAATGGTGAAATACAACTCTGCTTAGATTTCAGGGATTTGAACAAAGGCTCCCTCAAGGATCATTATCCCTTTTCCTTCCATGGAACAAATTTTTGTAGATAGTGGCAAGGAGAAGAAAGGTTCTCCATGTTCAATGGCTATTATGGTTTTAACCAGATCAAAGTGAAAGAAGAGGATTGGTGTAAACCTACGTTCACCACCAAATGGGGAACGTTTTCTTATCAAAAAATGCCTTTTGGCTTATCAAATTGCAGGTGTTATCTTCTAAAGAGCAATGGAAATTGACTTTAAAAGGATATATCAATTAATTCATGTTGTTTTACCTGGATGACATTACTATTTTATCCAAGTAGAGTGTGGAACACATGAAGCCATCTAGAAAAACTATTTAAAATATGTAGGGAGTTTGATGTATCCCTTAATCCTAAAAATTATAATTTTGTAGTCCCTAGAGGTAAGCTCTTGGGGCATATTGTCTCAAAAGAAGGCAATTTCAATTGATGCAAAAATAATTTTAGTTATCGCAACTCTTTCCTTGTCAGCTCAAAAAAAGGCATTACAATCTTTCCTTAGAAATATCAACTTTTTTAGGCACTTCATTCCTAACTTTGTGAGATTGGTAAAACCTATTACTCACATTCTCAAAAAGGATGTTGCATTCAAGTGGACTATGAAAGGGAAGGGCGGATTTGAAAAAATAAAACAAGAGCTTTCTCAAGCCCAAACATTGATTAATCTAGATTATACCAAGGATTTCATTCTTTATTATCATGGGGAAGAATCGATCATAGCTACGGTTTTGAAACAACTGAATGATCAAGAAATGGCACAACATGTGGTGTTTTTCAGTCAAACATTGAAGAATTATGAGATCAAGTACAGTCACATTGAAAAATAGGTGTTTTCCATCATGAGAACCTTGAAGAAATTCAAAATCATGATTGTTGCTAGCCACGTCGAGGTTTTAGTGTCACATCCCAATGTAAGAGACTTCATTATGGGAGAAAAAATCAGTGAGAGATGAGTTGGATGGGTGACTAAAATCATGGAATATGATGTGACCATTAAAGCTAAAAAATTAGTAGGGGGAAGTGCACTTTATGAGTAGTTGGCTCTAGATGATGTGGTATTTAAAAAACCTTCCCTCATTAATGAAGTTCCTTCAAATGATGAGATTTCACATGATGTTGGATGACATCAAGATGAAAGGAATGTATTCAATGATCACAGTTAGATTGATGATATGTCAAAGTTTTTGTCTACTAGTACATACCCTCTTGGTTTGAATAAAGTAAAGAGAAAACATCTGAGGTTACGATCTATTCCTTATGCATTAGTTGATGGCATCCTATTCAAAAGGAACATTGATGGAGTGTTTCTCAAGTGAATTGAAGGTGAGCAATGTGATGGGGTTTTAACTGAGTTCCATTATGGTTTCTATTATCACTGAATAACAACACCCTTATGTTTACACAAGTGCATATGCTTGAGCTCATGGTGTGATTGGATACCATGGGTACTATCTCCAATTTGTGGGACTTGCTACTTGAGAGAGAGCTCCTAAGAAAGTTAGTTCTTGCTCCTAAACTACCTACCACAATCTACTCTAATGCAGGTAAAACTAACTATCTTAATCTAACTTTCCAAGGGACCAAGGAGAGATAATGCATAAAAATTAAATTCTACACTACAATGGTGATACACCAAAAAAGGAGGGGTGTGAGAGTAGTCTTCCAATGTGTGAAATACAGAAGTAAAGTGCACACTAGATGGGGTGATAACAGTTCTCCACAATCTAGCAAAATGCATTCACAACAATATTTCATACATGCATAGTAATAATGATTCCTTGAAAGAGCATAAAAATAGACACAATATTCTTGTAATGAAGGTTGAAATGGGAAAGAAGAGTGTAAACAAACACAGCAGGGGAAGATGCATCTACAAACTTGTATTTTATTGCTTATCATGATATGCACAGTTTAATCTATTACAAGATAAGGGCCTTGATCAACATGCAAGGAGTCCACTATAAGGGCCTGATAGCACATTGGATTCAAAAAGACAATTTTTATAGATCTTTGCTATAACAAAACTACCTCTCTTACAATGAGCTCAACACTCCAATTTATAGAAAAATAAGAAGAGAGGGAGAGAGGGAAAATGGAAATCCTAAAATCTGTCCTTCAACCACTTGTAATAGGTATTAGATGTAGTGAAATGATGTTTTTTTGTTTACTAAAGGCTCCCTATACTGCCCCATGACTTGCAGGAGTGAAATATGTCAGCCCATGCTTCATTGAATGTGTCCAACTACCAAATAAAACACTATTCTAAACCTGACCACGTTTTCTTCTACAAAATATCCATCTATCCTTCATCAAATCCAGAATTTCTTAACTGTACTATGCGTCAGAACTCAGATCCACGATTCCAACGGTACCAATTTCATGTGATTTTGTTTAGATATGCAAAAGTTATGGCCTTATGAGTGTGAGCAACTATTTTGGGTGTGCCAGGCATTTTTTGTCTTTTAACGGGAATGAGCATTAACTAACTGGAGCTGAATATGTTTCTTGTACTTAAATATACCTACCCTCATAAAAATTAAGGAATCTAGTTTTTATGATGTAGAGGATGTCGTGCTCGTTCCATAAAGTATAATTTTATGAAAATCAGAGCTCAGAGTCAAAAGTTATGGCTGTTTTGAAGTTCGAGAAGTCAAACTTTGATTTTTCTCTTTGTTGCGGCTATTTCAGAAAAATTAGGTCCAGCGTGTTCTGGCTATCCCGGAAACAAAAAAGCTCCACATCATCTGATTTGGGTTTCCTTGTCCCTGCGCGTCCACTGTTTGACTGAGCCGCGAGGGGCTGTTGACCTCCACATTCTCTAAAACGTATGGTTCATTTTGTACCTTTTTCACCTTTGTGCGTCCCACGCGCATACTTTTGTCCCAACTGTCTTAAACCACATGGGCCAAAAAGTTCCATGACTTCAGCTGATTTCCCTTTGCCTTCGGCATTTTCAGTAATGTGCATGCCCCACACATCCTTTTGTCCCTATTGAACTTGTGCGGTCTGGGACACAGAAATATGATTTAGCTTATTCCTTTGTATTTTGGATCCAAACCTAGTACGACAAACCTTGGTACAATTTGCACTGGTGTGATCCATAGCCTCCAGACCTGCAATGCATTAAAACAAGCCTGTGACTTCATTTTTTGGATTTTTGAAAATTTTCTAACTTCTTGGATTTTTTCCTTGGATGGGGAAGTTAAAAATGAACCAAAGGGACCCCCAAAAAATGATTTTGGGCCTTGAATCAATTCTACTTGCTCAGGACTAAAGAATTTGATGCATGTTATCAAAATTACCCCAAGGGGTGAATTTTGGATAATAGTTTCTTGGGTGGTAATTTCCTTGCTAAAGCTACAACCATGAAGACCGTAAATTTAGGGTATTTTTAACGTAGATTATTCATGGATGCTCATAGGTGGGTTAGAAATTGCAAAGAATGTTCACATTTTCACTGTGAAGAAAATATTGGCAGCTTTTCCACTTCATCATATCCATGTGAATCAACCATTCACACAATGGGTTCTTGAATTCATTAGGATGATCAATTGGTCATCTAGTGCTAGTCATAGATGGGTTCTCACAACCATAGACTATTTCTCCAATTTAACTGAGGCCAGCGCCACTGAAGGAAGCCACTGAATCATCCATCTTGGAATTTATTGAAGAAATTGTTTATAAGGTTTGGCATCCCTCAGATCATCATCTTTGACAATGTAAAATATTTCTTGGGGTCCCAAGATCTCTAATTGGGCTTTGGGAATTGAAATTTATCTAAAAAATTCTTCCAATTATTACCCCCAAGGTAATGGATTGCTAGAATCTACCAATAAGAACCTAATTAGAATCATGAAAAGGACAATGGACATCAATCAAAGACACTGGAACACAGAGGTAAAAAAAATGCTCTTTGGGTAGACAAGATAACAATGAAGAAGGCTATTGGCACTTCTCCCTAGATAACTTGTATATGGTAAAGAATCATGATTTCCATTATCATTTGAGTTTCCTTCATTTGAGTTAGCTCAAGCAGATGGAATTTGAAGGCACGGATAAAAGGGAAATCAGAATGATGGAATTGGTGGAACTAGAGGAAAATATAAATACCTCCATGGACAAGATGGAACAACATTAGGTGTCAACCAAACAGTGTTTTGACGGAAAATATATAAATCAAACATTCAAGATTAGAGATCTGGATTTGAAGTGGGGTGTGGATTGAGCTAAACCAGGGAGACACCCAAAATTTGTTTTTATTTGGAGTGGACCATATATCATCACCATTTACAAGGTACATAAATCATTTGATTTTTCTGATCTTGATGGGAATGTGTTTCAAATCCCAGTCAATGGGAGTCATCTCAAGCCTTCTCATTAGGATAGTTCATGCATCTTGTACATAGTAGATTAGAAATTTAATTCCTACAAGTGATTTTAGCACATTGCATTGTTGGTAGTGTAGGTTTCTTTCCTTAAGTGCTTTGCACAATCTTCTTGCTTGGAGATGTTCTTGTGCGTTGTTCATCATGTTCTAAAGATGCAAAGGAACGAGGTTCAAAATATCAAGGATTAGTTATAGTCACCTCAGAAAATGAAATGCAAAAAAACTAAATCAAGATCAATAATTTCAAGATGACTCCATGCCCAAGGGATGCTAAGGCTACCAATCATCTCATCTAGCAGGAAAATTACCCCTATGAGTCGCCAAAAATGTTGTCCAATTTTACACCCTTGCAAAATTTGAACAACTTGAAGAGCCGCAGGATGGGAACATAGACTGCGCAAGATTTTAATCATGCTACCAAGGTCAAAAAAATCCATGGGGTGAAAGAAACAAGTTCGCAGATGTACTGAGTGCTGCAGAGTGAAGGATGGGCTTTGATGAAGTCCGGGGTCAAAGGGTAAGGACTGCCAAATTCTGAGTTATGCTGCGAAGGGATAGAAAGAGATTGTTGATGTCCTAGCAAGCTACGATACACTGAATCAAACAGCCATAAGTAAAAGAAAATCAAGAAGACCACAGATTGAAGGAAAAGAGTTCCGTGGATGTTAACAAAAAATTCATGCCACATCAAAGGCTACGGGATAAAACTGAAAGAGTGCTAAGACTATTGAATGAAGAAAACAAAGTCGTGGAGGTCAAAATTCATTCTAAACTGGAACATAAAATTTGTGTATCAAAGGAAAACAATAGTTTTCCATGGGTCGACTAAAATGAGAATAAAATTGAAAAAAAATGATCAGATTTTTAAAATCTAATACTATATGAAGAAATCTTGTAATCCTACATGGAGAAATATCAGATTTTATTAATCAGGAAGGTGGTAGGTAGGTGGTTGTAGCCAAGAGATGATGTATCCAACACACAAAGGGTTTGTTCTAGTCAGCCTAACTACCAGAAATTAAATGTAGTATGGGTGACATTCCTTCTTCAACAAAAAAAGTGGCATAGGGAGGCATGGAATTTTCATAGATAATAAGATCTTTTAAGAAAATTAAATGAAGGTGGTTGGCTGATGGAAGGGGAATTCAAATTTCCATCTTTTTTCTTCTTCTCTCCTTCTATTGTTTTTCTATATATTGTAAAGTGATACCTTGTTTTAATGTTTGATATTTTGGGAATACAAAGGAATCATTTTATGTTTCAACAAGTGTTCTAATATTTTCATGCCTTGGGCTATATCTCTGTAAGTAAATGTTTTTTCATCTTGCTCCTATATCATGACGATTTGTGCATGATCTTTAAGAAATGAAATGTTTGGTTTTGTGTTTAATTTCAGCCTTAGCTATTGTTTTATTGCATTCTCTTGCCTCTCATTTATTCCCAGGTGTGTTGTATGTGTTTTTTCAGAGGTTTTTGTCTATTGTGCATTGTGAAAGAGGAAATTTGAATGTGATTATGATCCGTGGCCTTCATTTCCACCCTACTCATCATCGTTTTCTTCCCTTTTCTCTCTTGCTTGAGTATTCATCTCCTTATTTTTGGTTTCATCACCTTATTTAGTTTAGGTTTAAGTTTCATGTATCTCCTTCTCACGCTGGTCCCTTAGAAAGTTAGAGTAGAGCTAGATAGTTTCCTTTCAATTACTAGAAGTAGTTTAGCATTAGGAATAAGTTAAGTAAGTAGGCCTTCTCTAGATTTCTCTCTCAATTCGAGTCCCACAACTTACAGACAGTCCCATGTTGTCTCTAATCTTGAATTTTCTACGATCTGGGCATCCGGTGCATATTTGAGCTCCAACAGCTTCCATGCCCTAAGCTGGAAACAAAATTATCAAAATCCTAGCTTGGGTCATAAAATAAATCTCGAGTAATACAAAAACAAATCTTAACTTTTGGCGAAAATTTGAGCTTGTGACAACCCTGATGAGCCAATTATTGAGTTTGAGAAAGGAGAGGGCAATAGATTCGATCCATTACAAAATCCAAAATTAATAGCATCTAGGATTCAGGACAGACCCTCCTTCATGTTACCAAAGAAGAATGAAACCAAAGAACAAGCTTGAATCAGAATGTAAAAGAAAAGCTCTGTGTCTTTTAAAAAGGCGTTGAATATACAACTCAAAATAATAAAATAACAGAGATATGGTTTCCATTCGAACTAAAATATGTGAAATAAGTCACAGACCCAGATTACCCATGTGATCCAAACCGAGAAAAAGAGATCAGATCTGGAAATAAACTCACCTTAGAACTAAAACATCAACATAAACAAAACGCCTTTTACACGAGCTACTTTTTCAACTAAGAAACCCATGGTTGAGCCATGTAGAGCTAAAAAGTATGGAATCGGCTAGATAAAACATAAAACATATACACAATGAGTTTTCAAATGGCATGGTGACGATGAGGATGAATAGAAATCACCCAAATTACAGTTCTTAGTGGTAAAAGATAGCTCCAAGTAAATAAATATGGAGTCTGGGAGAAAAACGTGACCAAGATGGAGTATAGAATAGTTTGAATGTGCAGAAGAAATGAAGCTTGAATCTCATCAATGATGACCAATGTCTAAAGAGATTGAAATGTGCTAACCCAGATGAGAGCAATACCAAATGCACATAAGAAGACTAGTACTAGGTCAAGCTCACTCAGCTTACAAAACCCCAATACAAACCCACAAATCCATCTATAGGAAAAGTTTGAGCTATGATTAAAAACAAGACACAACTTTGTGTGAATGGAAATATTAGCCAAGTCACATATATTATGGAGTTCATCCTGTAGCTAGAGAGTAACAAACTTCAGTGCTTAACATAAATATAAAATTGAAAATAAAATGTTACCTTTTAAGAAAGGATGAACCAAGCAATCCAACATGGTCAAATGAGCTCAGATATATAAGTAAATCTCCACAATGAAGGAAACAAATCACAAGAAAGGTGCAAATCTAAAAATTGCCACCCATAAATTTGGTCGAGTGCCTCCATAGACTATCTGCCTCCCAAGACTAGATGAATGAGCCAAATGAGGCATTAGTTTTTGTGCCCTAGTTTTTGGTGATTGAATAGGGGTTACCCTAAACCATGATAGTAAACTATGGTTAGATTGGTATTATTTCTTCTGCCAAAACATATAGTGAGATTCATTACAACACCTTATCTACTTGCATATTATGAGAGACCAAAAATAATTACATATTCTTTGCTAAAGTATATAGGGAACTTTTGCAATTATTTAATTGCATGGGGGGGTCATAAAATAAATCCTTAGCCAAGTTAGCAAAGCATATCATTAGATAATGCATGTAAAAGGGGGTTAATCATGCATACAGATAGTCAAAAGATGGAATAAGGTAAAAAATAACCTTATTATTATTAGTCATGCAAATAAGACAAAACAATGATTATTCAAAATCTACATGCGCAAGAGGCTAAAAACAACTTTTGTATGTAAATATAGGTTGGAATAATTCTAAAATTAACCTTTCCTCCAACATACCAAATTTACCTTAAATTTTGTAAACCATTCATACAATAGTCTTATTCAGTGCAAGGGGCAAGCTTGGAGAGTCAAGGTAGATTGACCAAGGATGAGTTGGAAACCATGAAGGCTATTTTTATCATTTTTTATTATTGTATTATATTAAAATAAGATTGATATTGTGCATGGATGAAATTTATTTTTGGGATGTATGTGTTATTTTTGGAACTTGGGGATTGGGCTTCTATATTTATACCTTGCTTTTGCAAGTGTATAGGAGGGATTATTATTTTTTGCACACTTTTGATGAAAAAAATAATTATACTGTTGCACCTTTTGACTAATAAAGATAGTATTTTCCCTCCAATTTCAAGCTTATGTAGTATGTTACAACAAGTTAGAAGTGTTTTGCAGTGAATTTTTCCATTCCTTTGAATGATAACAATCTCAAAACACCTCCATCAATTCATTTTGACTTTTTTTCAAATTCACGTTAGTGTGTTTTCAATATCTTTGTGAGTGCAAGATCTGTTTAAATAGTGGATGTCGTGAAATTATCAGTTCTTTTGTCATCTATCAAGTCTGTTGTGTGCAAGCTTAAGTCCTAATTTTTTTTATATCATCCCTTTTATGCATTTGGTTATTTCCAATTCATTCCTAACCCTCAACCCCATCAGTTTCAGTAGTTTTTAGGAAATCCATTAAGGGAACCAACCTACTCTAGAGGTTCTCCTCATTTCAAGACACTCATAACTCAGAGGAGATCCCATTGTACTGGCCAAAGTTAGAGGTAGATAGCCTATACAAATCAAAGGTGCACTTTAGACAGATAACAAATATCACATGTTAGGTAGAGAACTAGGTGTGTTTTTTAGGCCTTTATGGAGTATTACCAACATAAGCAATGTAGATATTGCACTTTGACCCAATCACTAATATTTTGGTAGGGTATTGTTATCCATATTTCTCCCCTAGGCTAAATATTGGATCGAATCATGACCCCACATATAAGGAACCCAAGAAAACTCATTCATATCATGTAAATTAGTTGCAAGAAGATTCAAAAAGAAGTGGTGGAGGCCAAAAAGATGAAAACACCCTGTACAGAAAGAAAATGACTTTGTCGGGCCATTTCTACATCTAAATCCATTCTCCAAGTCACAGGTAGGAAGAACTATAAAATAGTAGGGTTACACAAGAAAGGAAGATGCTACAGAAGAGCCAGAAGTAAGAAGAAGAAATAATGACAAAGATTCGAAGTCCTCGAGCTCGAAACGGTTCAGGAAAAGAGGCTGGCAAAGGAAGCTAGAAAATTGCTAAGTATAGAAGCGCAAGCGAAGAGTGCTAAGTGTTAGCCTGGCGCATCTCCAAGAGTTAGTCCCAAAGTGGAGACCCAAATAAGTGCAAACTCACCATGTGGCCCAAAGTCTAAAAAGTAAGAGGTACTGTTGAAAACTCCACAAAGCAGTGGAGGCCGACAAGTGTCAACTCGACACTTCTCATAAGGAAACTTTGGATTGGGTTTACAAATAGGTGCGGTACCCCCACGTGTCCTCAAAGGGTGACAGAGTTAGTTGAAAAGTCAAATGCATAAGCCAAGGTGGGGCATGGGAAGAAAAGTGAAAATTTTCCTTTTGTTCAAAAGGCATAAAGGTAAAAATGGAAATGCATTTCCCAACCAACCAAAAGGAGCCATGTGTCCAGATGGAGTTTCGGGGCCGCGGAGGATTTTGAATTTTTACGTTTTTTACGCAAAGGGACAAAAGGTAAATTATGGGCCCATGGACCCAAATTTTTGTTCCAATCTGGCTGCCACATGTCCCAATCCAAAATGGGGACCATTTTCCAAATTGTTTTCCCACCCAGTTGTACGAAATCGATTCAAACTTCGAAGGGGCATATCTTTCAACTCAGGGCTCGAGAGATTGTAAATTTGATATCGTTGGAAATATCTCGACCTCCTCTATGCCATGGGATCCTAAAACTTTAATTTTGAGGAGGTTAACTGGGAGAAAATGGAGAAACGTCTTTGAGCTTTCAATAAAGGATCATCAGTCTCAACAACCAGATCGGATACAATCTATTTCTATTTTTTCCTCTTCCTTTATGGCCCTGAATCGAGGATCGATGCAGTAAAAATGGATTCAGGGGTAGATTATAGCAGAAACATTAACGACGGCGGTTGATCTTTGACGTGTATTTTCCCGCTTCTCTCTCTCTCTCTCTCTCCTTCTTATCTCTGATTGATTCTATAAATATAGGGGGGTAGGATTCATTGTAAGGGGTTGGATATTCTTAGTTTTGTAGGCTCCCTTACTCTAGGAAAGGATTTGTGGGGTTAAGGCCTTCCATTAACATTGTAACATTTTTTTTCCGTTTGGATATTTTGTAATGAACTGTATCAATCTTTGGAGCAATAAAATACATTTTTTTTGATCAATCTCAGATCCTTCTTGTTTTTCTTTTGCTTCTATCTAGTCTCTCATTACACATCTGGCTATCTATGCTTGTTTACTGTATACATTTTATTGGTTTGTGTCAAAGGAAAACTAAGTATTCATCATTCCTTTGGTGCATCACCTGGTAGTTAAGTTATTTCTCATTTTTGTACTCTTTTATCTCTGTCTCCTTGGCAAGTTTTAGACTATTTATAGATATATATCCTCTACAGATCCTCACGTATGCACCTAAATAGAGGAATAAGGAACCAACCTTTAAATTTGGAGAGATTTTCCATTTTGTAAGGTCACACACCTTAGGAAAATTTCCATGTTATGCAATCACACCAGATTATTCTACCTTAGAAAATCAGATCTTTAGAAATCATCTGGGGGTGTTGTGATTCCAAACTAACAGTTTTGGCACACCCGGTGGGACTAAGAAGTCTCCATCTTATTACAGTAAGGATTGATCTTGATGTGATTTAGGATTTTAAGAAATCTTAAAATTGTACATTTGTCGACTCCAAAAGAAACAAATCTAATGGTTTGAGCAGCCCAATCTTGAGAGATTCATGAGAAGAACCCGGTTTAGAGCAAGGAAAGAATATATATTTGAATAATTGTGTCTATCCCCAGGAAGTGATAGGAGAGGAAAAAAAATAAGAGGTTTATCAACACCTCCTTGCAGTAGACCGTTCATTTAACCAAGAAGGGTGCTCATACCGATTAGAATGGCTCAGCCAAATCCATATGTCAACTTCATCGACAATAGTCCACTCGCCTTGATTACAAAAAAACCCAGTTCTGATTGCATCATTAAAGAGCATCCCATATTTTCACTGGGGAAAACCAAACTTCTCCTGGTGATCATGTCCAAGATATTGCCAATGTCTGTATAGTCTATGAGATCCATGAGATGGACATTGCATTGAAGCTACTCACCTCTTCATTCAAATGGAATGCTTCACAATGGTTCAGGAGTCTTGAAGCAAGTTCTATCCAAAACTGGAACCAGTTGTGTACAACCCTTCACAATCAGTTTGGGGAAAAAGGTGATAACTTGTCTTTGTTAGAGCAAGTAACAACAATCAAGAGAGCCCTGAACGAGTAGCTGACAGACTTGAACCTCATATTCTAGTGGAATTGGGATAGGATTCCAACAATAGTAAAAACCCACTAATGAATCTTCCTTCTTATACTTTCTTAGGGCTTTAAATTCTGATATCTCTCTAATGATTCTATCAATGGGGGCCACTACATTACCTATAGCCTATAGCCTCTCCATAGGGGCTGAGAACGATTTGATTCAAGTTGGAAAATTTATCCTAAGCCATCCATGCCTATGTACCCTGAGTTAGGAAGCCTAGATACTAGCCAAATGCCTACATTAGCTCATATACCCCCCCCAAGAGTCAAATCTCAACTGAAACTTCCACTTCATCATTTAATACCTCTAAAGAGTTTTAGGAAGTGGCAATGAAGTAACTTTAGAACTTTGAAAATGAGCTAGTGACCATCAAAAGATAATAAGCTCAGAGTTCCAGGTCATGCCAACCCTAAGATTAATATTAAGCTAGACCCAGTATCAGCACAATAGGCCACCACCCTCAGATTGTGAACTAGAGTCAGAACCAAGGACAACCCCTAGCTGTTAGACCTTTTAGGCTGTTTGATCATAACACAACTTCAACATCAAGAGCATTGGTCCCATCACAGAACACTACAACATAGGAATATGATTAGTGTTTTCCATGAGAACAGCCGCATAACCGATCAACGTGCTTTAATGGTGCTCTAAATCAGGCCTTGATGGTGCAAACCAGTATGGTGCCACAAGAACCTAGCCAAGAGGAAGATCAACAACAAGAAGCTCAACAAGGTGGACCCCAAACAAAACTATGCTAGTAATCTGGTAGGCCAAAGACTTCTGTGAGACGAATTAGTTCCCTTCTCAAAGTGTATCTGCTAATACATGGTCAAAAAAGAGAAGTATTGAAGGGGGACGACCACTAAATTCAGGTGACCCTCAATCTTCCATCACTCCACAAGGTCCTGGTGTTCCAAGTGTAACTCCAAACATATAGAACCAATCCAAGCCACCTCCCAAACCCAGTCAAGCACCAGTTGTAACAACCCATGTGCAAGAAAGAAATGTGTCTAGGAAGGGGTAGCAGAAGGACAACACATTCGATATTATCGAGAAAATGAAAAGGAAAAGTGTGAAAAGTTCACTATGGGAGTCATTGGCCATTCTAGGGTAGAGGGATCTGTCACAGATCACCATGCAAGATTGGTCAAGTTCAAATCCCCCCTTTAACCAACAAGAAAGAGTTCTTACCAATGTAGTTCAACCCGGGAAAAACCATGGAGAACAACAAGGTAAAAACCTGAGACCCCCTCCCTTCTATGTCTCACTGATTATTGGGGACAAATTAGTACACAATTGTATGATTGACTCTAGGGCTAGTAGTTATGTGATGTCCAAACAAATAGCTGATTAGTTGGGTCTCCAATATGAGGTTATCTCTAGAGGAGTAGTTCAATTAGATGGGACAACAGTGACCACTGTGGGAATCATCATAGATCTGAGTCTCACTCTACATGCCTACCCCAATGTAACTGTCTTGTAAAACATTTCCATCATAGATTTGCCACCATATTTTACTTTGTTCCTGTTTAGGGACTTCACTGCCAAAATTGGAGGCTACCTGTCTACTGATTGGTCACATATGCTATTTAGGACAAGGCTATTGCTGAATATCATATTGAATCCTATGTAACTATATCCCAATCAATGATAACTACTCATCTTTTGATCAAGAAGACCTCCTAAACACTAATGAAGCAGATACCAAGTTGGGATGTATCCTGATTTGACTCTAGATGAGTGGGCCAATAAAAGACATGCTTTTGACCCCTACAAGAAGATGGAAGAATCTAAGTTGGGTGTCTACTGTCTACATTAAGAGAATCATCCTATTCCTGATCTAATCAAGCCAGAGTACAAGGATTCCAATGAAGTATGGCAATTATTCTTTGTGGCTCAAGGAGTAGAGAAGGAGCTGGAGAGGAGCTATGATTGTGTCCCCCAGAGATATGAAATATTATGCAGCCTTTAGATTCCAGTTTGCTTGTTTAAATAATACTGCTGAATATGAAGCTTTAGTCCAATGTCTTCATTGGGAAAGAAATTTAGGAATCAAGAATCTATAAGTGTTTGGTGATAGTGAACTAGTTGCCAATCAAGTCAGAGGACTAACGCTGTCAAAAATGACCTGCTCAAGAACTATAAGAGTAGAGTATGGTATCTCATGGAGGAATTCGAAGCCTTCAACATTGTGTCCATACCTAGGAAAGAAAATGAAGCTGCTAATAGACTTGCAGCAGTTGGAGCAAATTTGATGTGGTGGACAACATCAAAAGAGACAAAGAACATCCACAGAACCATGTGGTTGTGAGGCAAACAGTACCAGATAATAATACATGCTGGTAAGTGTTTGAGAAAGATCAGTAGATCATTATTTTTTTGTAAGAAGAAGCTGAATTCTCAACCCATAATCAAAACAGACTAGAGTAGCAGTATGGGAACCCGATAGTACAACTGCATACAAACAAGCTTCCCAAGGGCTTAGTGACACTGGAATGCATTTTAAATCCTAATGATTAGTTCAGAAAAGAGAAGGATAACATGCAGATCAAAGGAGACGGATTCAATTCAATCCTATGGAGAGACAAAACACTTCCAAATTGGAAAGGGTGGCCATCGAGAAGGATAGGTATAATTCATACAACTTTGCCAAGAATTACCTGATGTGTTCTTGGAGTTATGAAGACCTAAGGGTTTCAAATCCAAAACTAGCACAACACACAATTGAATTGGACCTAGCTGCTAAGCTATTAGGTAAAAGAAGAGACCAGTCAACCCACATATTGAGTGTTTGATGAAGGAGTTAAACAAACTAATCGAGGAAAGTATCATATTCCCAATCAAACATTCAAGTTGGGTTACAAATATGGTCCTAGTCAGAAAGAAAAATGGAGAAATAAGGATGTGTGTTGACTTCATCGATTTGAATAGAGCCTTCCTTAAATATCACTACCCACTCCCCATCAATGGAATAGATCTTGCAAGTGGTGTCTAGCTCAGAGATATTTTCTCTCTTATATGGCTATTCAGGATACAATAAGATCATGGCGAAAGAAGATGATCAATTCAAAACTACTTTCACCACCAAATGGGGCACCTATGCATACAAAAATATGCCATTTGGACTGACCAATGATGGTGTTACTTTCCAAAGAGCCATGGATATGGCATTCAAAGGGATAATCAACATGATAATGTTGATCTATCTAGATGATATCACGGTGTTCTCAATGAACACAACAGACCACCTTTTCCATCTAAGGAAAATTTTCAAAGATGCAGAAGATTTGGGGTATCTTTGAACCCCTAAAAATGTATATTCTTGGCTCATGAGGGAAAGATTTTGGGGCCACATTGTGTATAAGGAGGGTCTGAAAATTGATCCAGAAAGAGTTGAAGTAATAAAAGCAATGCCATTGCCAAGTCACAAGAAGGCTCTTCAAATCTTCTTGGAGAAAATCAAATTTGTTCAAAGGTTTGTCCCAAACTTTGCTGCTCTTGTGAAGCCAATAACATTGATGCTCAAGAATAGCTTAGCATTCATATGGAAAGATGAAGGAAAGGAAAGCTTTAAAGCTATCAAAGAGGCCATATCACAGGTCCCAACTCTTGTAAATCCCTATTTTTCCAAGGACTTCATATTGTATGCCTTTGGCGACAATGACAATATCTCTACAATCTTGGTTCAGCATGACAAAGAAAGTCAGAATAGTTAATTGCTTTTTTCAATCAGAGTCTAGAAGACTATGAGGTGAGGTATTCCTTCATTGAGAAGAAATTCCTAGTAGTGATAAGAGGGCTGAAGAAGTTTTAGCATTTGGTTTCAAACAACAAAATCCAACTATTGGTCTCTCATGCCGGAGTCAAATAATTCCTCCTCAGCAAGCATCTGAATGAGAAACATGTAGGGTGGATTACTCATGTCATGGAATATGACATTGAGATTGAGGTCACTAAGCTGGTCTGTGGGAGGGGCTTGTGTGAGAAGCTAGCCTCTGATCTATAAGGTGAAACAAACAGTGAGAAGGAGGCTGTTTTGATTCTACAAGATGATCAGAAAAGAAAGAAATGATGTACCTACTCCTTGTTGGACCCAAGGACATGGTGCATTTCCTTCAAACTAGCTTGTGCCCTCATGGGATGAATAAAGCAAAAATAAGGCATTTCAGGTTACACGCCATTCCATATGTTCTTATGACGGTGTCTTGTTTTAAAAGAGACATAAATGGCATTCTGTTGAGATGCATTAGGACATATCAAGTGGAGAGAGTGCTACAATAATTTCATGTTGAAGTAGCCGGAGGCCATTTTGCCTCAAGAGTGACAATACTCAAAATCATGAAAGCATGTTTACTTACTGGCTCAGAGTTGTTTAGTGATTATTATACATGGATTAAAAGGTGCAAGAATTGTGCTTTCTTCAAAGGGAAGGAGAAGCTAGCAGTAATTTCATTGCACGCAATCTCAGTCGACCAACCTTTTATGTAGTGGGGATTGGACTTCATTGGATTCATCAATCCAAACTCAAGATAGGGTCACAAATGGATCCTAACATCCATAGATTATTTTACCAAATGGATCAAGGCAGTGTCATTGAAGGAGGCGAATGAGTCTAGTATCCTAGATTTCTATGAAGGGGTAGTGACCAGATTTGGGGCACCGGACACCACCATCTTAGACAATGCATTAGCATTTATAGGTTCCAAAATTATAGGATGGACTGTTAAAAATGGGACTTATTTGAGCACCTCATCAAATTATTACTAGGCTGAGTCTACAAACAAGAATCTTTTAAAGATCATCAAGAGAACTCTGGATGAGAATCAAAGGACCTATCACATAAAGCTCAAAATGGCCTTATGGGCTGATAGAGTAACACTGAAGAGATCAACAAGTAGCTCTCCATTCAAGCTATCTATGGGAAAGAGGTAGTGTTTCCTATATCATTTGAATTACCAACATTAGAGCTCGTGAGGCAACTAGAAATGTCTGAGTTTGGACAAATGGAGGCTAGGTATACTGAGCTGATAGAATTAGAAGAAACTAGAGATAATGCTCTTCAAACATTGGAGAAAAATTGGGCTTCCTTCAAGAGATGCTTTGATATGAAAGCAAAAGAAAGGAATTTCTAGGAAGGAAAGCTGGTTCTGAAGTGAGATGTAGATTGTGTAAAACTAGGGAAACATTATAAGTTTGATGCCATTTGGAGTGGTCCTTATATGATAAAAAAATGCAAAAGTATCAATGATTTCTAGTTGTTCACATTGGAGGATGAAGAGTTATAGATTCCAGTGAATGGGATCTATCTTAAGCACTCCTACTAAAAGGGAATTCCCACTCTGTACATATTAATTTAGTTTTTCTTTCCTCTAAGTGCTTCTGTACATTGTCTTGCTGTAGTGTAGGTTGCTTTTCTCCTAAGTTCTTTTTCATTCTCTACATGTTCCATTTGGTGCATGTATGATTTAAATTTTTTACATAGTCATGGTGTTGTTTTGTTGCTCTTATGCAGTTCATCCAGAGAGATAGATAAGGCCCTGGAGTTGAAAAAAATTTCTACTCTCAGAAATATTTAATTAAAGATTTTCTTATAAAA